>CM051236.1:241168664-242368664 GCA_027917425.1 Gastrophryne carolinensis | reverse complement strand
GCTGCATGCCTAGAGTGCGTATATATGCAGTGTGCTCAGGTTTTCTGCTCTGTAATGTGAACTTCAGACACAGTCACTCTAGTGGCTAGTGAACTTTAAAGTGGACCAACACCCAGGATTTTGACTATCCTGGGTCTTGGTCCACTTCGGTGGGGCACCCCCGATCGGGGTGCCCCGCTGTGTGAAACCCCCCAGAAACCCCCAAAAACTCACCTCTCCCCGCGCCGACGGACAAGCCGCTGACAAGCGGCTCCTCCGCCGCCGCCTCCCGCGCGTCCCTCTAGATGTGCCCGCGCGTCAAGAGGGACGCGCGGGAGGCGGCGGCGGAGGAGCCGCTTGTCCGTCGGCGCTGGGATTTGGACAAGGTAAGGGGATTTGGGGGGTTTCACCCCGCGGGACATCCCGATCTCGGATGTCCCGCGGGGAGGGAGGTGATCGGCCCGGGAATCTTATAGATTTCCGGGCCGATCACCCCTGGGTGTTGGTCCACTTTAAAGGAGTTCATCACGAGGTTGGACTACAAACTAATAAAAGTGTGAATATCGTTTTGGAAATCAGACTTTTTGATTTGTGCAGAGTGGATCATTCATTTTGCATAAGAGTTTTGTGTGCCTTAAACCGGACCTTCACCGTGATTTACTGAAAAGCCCAAACCCTTATAAAACGATTCCCAAGCATCTATAATTAATATATTTTACGTTTTTAGTCACTTACTTATTATTCTTTCCCCCACTGGGCTGCAACTCTGTTCAGGACTTTAGGATACGGGCGCCGCCATCTTGACTCAGAAGCATCACATACTGAGGAGAGGAGAGTGGGATAAAGTACAAGCGGGCGGGATATAGCTGTGCTTTGCTCAGACAGAGCAGAGCTGGGGTCAGGAAAAGGTCAGCAATCCCAAAATGCAGAGCAGCACAGTCAGAAGGCACTTCCTGTTTGCAGGATGCCTGATGCTCCATGAGCCGCCATCTTGGATGTTTAAAGGCTCATAACATGCAGTAGATGCAGGTAGGATGATTTTTAATGTAGGCAATCTGTATGTACAGGGTGTGGGAAACATATAAGATAGACTCTTATTCAGAGTGAAGGACAGCTTTAAGATTAAGTGCTCCCCTAAATACAGCCTTCTCCTACCCCACCCCCTACAGGTTGATTGTCAGTTTCAAATTCTGTAGAACTGTCAGCAATCACCAACCTCCACTACTGCTGCACAGAGGAAGCAAGGATGGGAATTTCAAGCAGACAAGCATCATTCCAAATTAGGATGTCAAGGGGGTTGTGGACACAGCAACCCTAAGGGCTAATGTAAGATATAGGTCTGTTTGAAAGGGACTGTAGAAATGTAAAAACAAATCACTGTTTGCAGACGAGTCATCCTGGTGTGTTGCTAAATAGAGCTTTCATTGCCATGATCCAGACTCTGGATTTTATTTATCCATGACTATTTTTTTAGCAAGGAGAGGTGAACCCATGTACACCACTTTTGCTTCAGGCTGTGTGAGGCACACCAATGGTTGTGAGTGCATGGGAGGCTTGCTGCTGTCTACTTTGCTTGTCTGTCTTTTTCCTGCTTCTCTGGGACCCTGACGACAAATAAATGAATCCACTTTCCAAGACGTTAAGAAAAAGAGGAAAACCCCTTTCTCACAAGCCAACTTGTCCCAACTAATCTCCTCCGACAAGCAGAAATCAACTGTTAGGTATGTAAAACATGACTGCTTGTGCCATTCCCTAGACAATCAAAGCCTGGCACAAGTATATTTTGCCCACAACCAAGCAAATGAGTAAATTTCATAAAATGCTGCTACGTCACTTTCAGCCACGTTCAATACAAACACAAGTTCCTCCCCCTCATTGGTGTCCTGTTTTGACATCATGTCCATCTGCACCAAAGACAGAAGCAAGGCTTGGGGGTCGTTTAGACCATAATCTCTGCCCCCGTGACATTTGATTGGACTACAGCTCACATGGCTATACTGCCGATGGTCCTGATCCCACATGATTTGGTCTTGTCCAATTTTAACAAAGTTTATTATGCTAAAACAATTTGGGTCTCCTTGACGTTGCAGTCACAGCTGAGTTTTTCTCGACCTTGTATGTGCGAAATGGCAGATATTTGTAAGGCCAGTTGCACAGTGGTAACCTAGACTTGATACAGGGTGGTTACCATCCCGACTCATCTTCCTGATGCATCGCTGTAGAGCAGGAGTGATGGATCCAATAAAGGCTAGGCAACATTCGCACTATGCAGTTGCAGATCAGCTGTGTTTTGAAGTTGAAGTATGTTTGTCAACTACATTTTTATACAAATGTTTTCTCTTCAGTTTTGTACTTAACACATTGGTGGCATTAGCAGTAACCCCTGTGTGGCAGCTTCTTTCAGTAAGTATGTCCCAGGTGACCAACCAATGCTTTTTTTCTGTCCTTGACTTGTTATAGAAGGTTAGATCTATGCATAAATGAGTATATAAAAAACGTGCATAGGATAAAGTCATTCATTACAGATAATATGCTTCAGTTTGGCATTAGGCTCTCCATCACATACCTGGCTAAGCAAATACCCATGTGGTTGTCCTAACCATCAGAGAGCTTAAAAACAACCCACGAATCCTTTACATATTTTAAGGACATTAGTAGCACTATTTGGAAGTGATGATTTGCAATGATCAAAGTAAAGACAGCAAGCTCTATAAAGTTACAGACCCAGTAAGATGCCACAGATTGTCGCCATGAGCCCTAGGGATGCGCAGCAGCGCCACTGTAATACAAGGATCCGGGGATGAAGGCACAAAGCCATATTTCATATCCATCAATACATAATAGAATGCTGAAATCAAAAACAAGTGAGGAGGCACTTGACTTTCCTATGTGGCTTGCAGTCAGTTTTGGCTGCATAGTTATCTGTCCCAGAAATCAAGGGGTTAGCCCAAATCTAATGGAACAAGACATGGCTTTTTTAGATTCCCAAGAATCTACAAAGAAAATACATTTATGCGCAATTTTCAACCACAAGTACAAATTGCAACCATTTACTCTTCATCTTACATCAGAGTGCATACAAACCACTTGTGGTGTAACGTAACATGTCATTATTTAAAGTAGCAATATTTGTCTTTTAAAGAGAAACTAAATATGCATTTCTGACATGCTTTTAGGCAGAGGGAATTGTTCCGCTACTTCATTTCACTAAATGTCAATAGCGGTTTGTATTACGGCTACCTATCCCCCCAAGCCAAGCATTTTTCACCAGCAAATACAACTTTCTGAACACAGCTAGACAAACTATCAAGCACCCAAAATAAAAGGGGGCTGCCAGATTTTCATCAGAAGGGAAAAAAAGTACATAGTAAGGTTGCTTGTGGGATATATTCTATCTTCATTATAAATTTACCCCTCTTATTGCTACACTCTAGCATTTAAAAGAGAAGACACAAGGTGGTTCTTTTTGTAGTCAAATGTATATTTGGCAGAGAATACCTACTGACAACTAGCAGCCATTCTGCAAGTCAAATGTACAAGAACATGTTTTTTTAGTAGGCCCCAGCCTAGGAAAAACGGACATTCGCCTTGCCACTAAAAATATATAATGTCAGGAAACCATAAAATCCACTTAACATGCTACAAAGAACACAGCAGCTAAATCTCCAGGACCAAAGCAATGGACAAGCCTAGGGAAACTGTGGACGTTTACCACACGCCACTGCCTTGTGTAAAATTCCAGTTCCAAGGATAGAAGAAATATACCAAAGATTTGGTACCTTGAAATAGAGCAGGTAATCTGTTTTTGAATACAATTTATCTGAACTGAGGAAAACAAATATACAAACACTCTTCAAATAATTATTACACTAAAACTAACCACAGTGAAGGATGGTGATCGGTGACAATCCATTGTAACCAGGTACACTAGCTGTCCAGTGCCTAAACATACCAAACACTGTCAACCAAACTTCACTGCAAACTGCTCTCAATTTTTTTCCCTTAAAGCAGACCAACAACCACACAGCATGGGTGTTGGTCCCCGGTGCATCCAGGCAATCTCATGGCCGTAAATCTCACCTTTACCTCAGTCCCCGCAACGAATCTGGCGCGACAATTGGCCGTCGGCGCTCATGTGGGCAAGACATTCCGGCGGCCAGAACAACTGAGCCGTTCACTACCCACATGGGTGCTGGGCAGCCAATTGCAGTACTGGATTTCCGGCAGGGGACCAAGGTATAGGTAAGATTTACAGGCGTTCTGGGGGGGTGCCCCCAGCCTATTTTATAGCAGCATGGCAAGTGGGTGTCCGCTTTAAATACTAAAAGCTAGCTTACAAAAAGGAAAGAACAAAGAGCATCAAGCCATTGCTCAACAAAGATCTACAATGATGACATTTTATATTAATGTTGTATATATTAGTTTTTTCAGTAAACAACAATGAATTTTTAAAACCCTATATTTTTTTATTGTGTGGTAGTAGGAGATTTGCACCGACTAAGTGAGAGCTTGGCGGGTTATCCCACTCTAGAGGTGTTGACTTGTGTACCTATACAGTGAGGTCTAAACACTTCCCAGATTATTTAAAGAACATCAGACCTTCCCTCCCCCCTCCCTCACTACCTTTTGGATGTCGGCGTTATCTAAAAAGCTGACATCCGGACGCATTCCTGGCCCCTTTGAACTCCCCCTTAGTCGTTGCTGAGTAAAGGCCGAAAGCCTTAGCCATACTTACCCTTCGCTGCCCCTCTTCAAATCTTGCAGGATTTGCGCCGAGTGTCACTGAGCCTATGCAGTAACACTGCGCCTGCGCAAGATCTGAGGGGCGGCAAGATGACGCGGGACCGAGGGATGCCAGAGTGTGATGCAACCAGACATGTATGTTAAGTGTTGTGAAATGTGAAAGCGGAGGGGCAGGGGGGCCGAGCAAGCCAGGTTTGGGGAGTTTTTATTAACTCCCCAATACATGTAAGGTTCCTCTTGATGCAAGACATATCATTTAGAGTTTATATCTGCCAGTTGGGGGCCAGTAATACAAGGATAGAATATTTCCTTGTAATGGATTGCTCAACTAAGGACTGGACACTGGAATGGCTGTGCATTGGGAGACCAGAGTGGTAGAGTTGCACAAATGACATGACTGAACATAAAATGCTAACACATTGATCTGAACTCCCCAACTATGTCCAAAGTTTAACATTTATATACAACGCTGTCCTTGTGTATTGTATGACAACGCAATGCTCCTCCACAGATTCTTCCTGGCTACATGCCATCTTTTACCTCTGCCAAGATTCTTTAAGCTTCCTCATCTGGTATGATGTCTTGAACTTAGATATATGTCTACCCTAACACACACATGCAAATACAATGGATACTGTATATTCTTGCTAACACTAACATACAGAAGTCACCATGTTAAAGTGGACCAACACCCTGGGGGGATCTTATAGATTCCTGGGCCGAAGAGATCCCTCCCCGTGGGGCATCCGAAATCGGGATGTCCCGCGGGGTGAAACCCCCCAGGAAGCCCACAATCCTACCTTTTCCACGTTCCAGCGGCGCATGCGTGTCCGCCGCCGCCGCCTCCCGCGCGCTCTGCTTGTCCGGTGCTGCCTCTCGCTTGTCCGCTGGCGGGGATTGGCTGCAGCGGTCACGTGGGAACAGGGAGAGGTGAGTTTTCGGGGCTTTCTGGGGGGTTTCACACAGCGGGGCACCCCAGAACTTTGCGGCCAAAAGCAGCATCAGCTGAAGCCCGAACATCAACCTTGTAAAACTTGGAAAAGGTATGAACCGAAGACCAAGTAGCGGCCTTGCAAACTTGTTCAACAGAAGCCTGGTGCTGAAAGGCCCAAGAGGCACCAATAGCACGAGTGGAATGAGCAGTAAGGCAGAAGGGAGGATCCTTCCCTTTAGCAGAATAGGCCTGAATCACAGCCTGACAGATCCACTTGCTGATGGTAGACTTAGCTGGAGCCAGACCCTTCTTAGGACCAGAAGGGACCACAAAAAGAGCATCAGTCTTCCTGAAGGGTTCAGCAGCCACCAAATAGAACTTCAGGTTCCTGACCACATCCAAGGAATGTAGAGCCCTCTCTTTAGGGTTACTATGATTAGGGCACAGTGAAGGCAGAACAATGTCCTGATTGAGATGAAAAGCAGACACAACTTTAGGCAGAAAATCTGGTTTAAAGCGAAACACCACCTTGTCCTCGTGTCTCTCAAAGTAAGGGGGCTTGATGGAAAGCGCGGCCAACTCAGAAACACGCCTAACAGAAGTGATAGCCACCAAAAAGACTACCTTAAGAGTAAGAATGGACAAAGCAGCCTCATGCACAGGCTCAAAAGGAGACCCCTGCAAGGCAGATAGGACCAATTACAAGTCCCAGACTGATAACATAGGCTTACGTGGGGGGCGCACATGAGTAACCCCCTGGAAAAAAGTCTTGACCAGATGATGCTGAGCAAAAGATCTCTGAAAGAAAACAGCCAAGGCAGAAACATAACCTTTCAGAGTGCTGAGTTGAAGCCCCAGATCCAAACCATGTTGGAGAAATTCCAGAATCTTAGGAATAGTAAACACACGACAGGGAAGAGATTTAGCCTTACACCAGTCAATGTAGGTACGCCAAACCCTATAGTAGATGGAAGAAGATGACATTTTCCTAGTCCTGATCATGGTGTTAACAGAGGCAGGCAGCCCCTTCTCCATCAATATAAAGGTTTCAGCAGCCAGGCCGTTAAAGCCAGAGTTTGTAAATTGGGATGGCGTAGCCGCCCCTGAGTTAGCAGGTCTGAATCCTTGAGCTGGGCGTACTGATCTACCGCCAGCTGCACGATGTCTGCAAACCACACTCTTCTTGGCCATTAGGGGGCCACCAGGATTGCTGGCACCCCTTCCTGAGCTATCTTTCGCAGAACCCTGCCCAACAGGGGAAACGGGGGAAAGACATACAGTAGCTGAGCTGACGGGGGGTCTTGAGGCATCCGGGATCTGATGAATCTTGGGGGCGGCCAGGCTGCCAACTCTATCTTGTAACCGGAGGACACTACCTCCTGAATCCACCAGTCTGAGACATGACGCCTCCAGACGTGAGCAAAGAGCCGAAGCCGCCCCCCCCCCCACCCGGATGGGTGAGGCCGCCCCTTCATGCCTGAGGGGGCTTGGGGGAAGACTTAGACTTGGAACCCCAGGAGGGGCCAGGGCGACCGCGCCCTCGGCCCCTGCCCCAGAAATCTCCCTGGGCCCCTGCAAATGAAGCTCCCTTGCCCATTCTGGACCCACGGTAGGAGGGAAGAAAGGAACCTGAACCCCGAAAGGGCCGAGACTGTCTCTTGCGCTGGGGTAACTTGCCTCCCTTAGCAAACAGGTCCAGGCGTTCCCAAATAGGCGTAGTCCTTTGAAGGGAAGACCAGTGACAGCCTTCTTGGCAGCGTTGTCAGCTGCCCACTGGCGCAGCCAAACCGAGCAGCGTATAGCCACCGCCAAGGCAGAAGCCCTGCTACACATTCTAATGGTATCATCCAAGGCAGAGAGGACATATGCAACAAATTCCTCACAACGCAGAAGGGCTCTATACTCTTCACTAGCAGCATCATCAGGAGCCCTATCTAAGATACTTTTGAGCAGAGTCCTAATAGCCACCGCTGTAATGGCAGAGGCACAAACCGGACGCAGCGCGGACCCCATACAGGCAAAGGCATGGGAAGCCAGATGATCAATGCGCCGGTCCTCACCATCCTTTAGGGTAGTAGAGTCAGGGGAATGCATGACAGACGTGTTGGACAAACCCAGAATTGGTGCATCCACTTCGGGAGGGGACGACCAACGCTTAACCACTTCAGCGGGAAAGGGATACCTCTTATCCCAACTCTTAGGCACCCCAGGGAGCCTGCTCGGTCACTCCCACTCTTTGAGCACGAGATTATTAAAGTGAGTTTGCTCAGGAAACTCCAAACGTGGCTTAGCAGTGTGAAACAACTCCCCCTGCTGCCGAGGAGCAGCGGAAGGAGGAATGAACTTAAACAATGTGAGCCAGAAGCCTGTCAGTATCATCTGGAGTCCATGGGTCAGAGCCAGAATCAGCATAATGCTTAGGCTGCTCATCAGATGATTCTGAATCAGAAAACAATTCCCCCTCTTCCAGGGGGGTATAGCCGGCCAGGTAAAAAAATTCCTCAGCTTCCATAGGAAAAAGGGTAACGCCAGGCGCCAGATGCTGCCTCTTAGCAGAGGCCTTACGCGCCGTAGAGCCAGCAATCAGCTTCTCAATGCTAGCCACCCTGGTAGAAAAATCAGGCTGAGACTCCCCACTGGTATGCACCTCACTGGGAGTCAGATGTAAGCGCCGGGGAGTAGGCGAAGCCATACGGGGTGCAGGCCCAGCCGCAGGTAACCCAGATTGCAGCCCAAGCGCCTGCTGGGCACAGGGTACACAAACCCGCACATTAAATAATATAAAAAATATTAGAGCTAAGAAACTCCAAAAAACCGCGCTCCTAAACAATTAACAATTATTTAAATAAAGTTTTAAAGTCTTTCGCTCCAAGCCTTTATGCTGTTGTCAAATCAGCTTCCAAAATAGACATATATAGGTGTGTATACACAACTGTGTATAAGGCTCAGCGAAAACTGTATTAACACCACAGGTGCTCTTCACACAAATCCAGTGACTTCAATCCACCACCACCTTCTTATAAATCACGTACCAGATGTATTCTTTGTAATTTGCATATATGATCTCCCTTCAATTTAAAAGGCTCCACAATTTTTCTTATAATTAGAAGGACACACTTATTTCATTAGGTGCCTGTTTTTCACTTCATTAAACCAAGCACAAATGGCTCCAATCACTCCACAAGAATAATTCAGCTTGATCCAAATTTATTGTAGCATGTTAGAAAAAAGACAGAAATTGCTCTAATAGCGTAAGTACGTTCCACATAAAACATAAAATCTCTATGGCCGCTGGCCCTTTAAAAAGCCGCTCACCAGATACAAGAATAAAATGCGCTTTTCTCAATGTAACACAATAGGGCAGGCGTCATCTAAGCCCTCCGATGTGCACGCACACAGCACAATACTGAATACTAGATAGAACGAGTTCAGCTCACCGCCTTCTCCGGCCGTAGTACGCGGCGCTGCCCGTCCAGAGACAACTCACGTGACACTCCTAGGCTCCGCCCAACGCGTTTCGTCGTTACAACTTATTCATGGGCTCGCGTGGGGCTAGGAGCGTCACTAATTTATTCACTTCACCTGTCACGTGGTTATGATTCATTATTAACCTGTTAGGTTCAGATTCGATTCTCCTTATCTCCGGCTGTTATGTCAATATTATATATGGTGTGTGTATCACTCAGAGAGATTAGAGGACGCCTTTATTTGCCATAACCATTCTTGATAATTTTTAAAAAGGCACAAGGTTAAAGCAAGTACAGCTTATTTTGATTTTACACAGAACCTGAGGCATTCTATTATTACACAACACCAGAGACATTCTATTATGCTGTCCTGTTACATTTCCATCATAATAGCATCTTTGTATCGCTTTCATCAAAAATATACAATTATTTACTATAAAAATATATATTACATAGAATGTTCGCTACAATAAAACCTATTGTTCTAAAAAAACTACATAATCAATTAAACCAGTTTTATATATTCTATTCTCATCTTAAGATTGCACGACTATAGATCTCAGCTATAAAATCCATTTTATTCATTTTTAATTATATATATTATTATAAAAATTCCCCAAAGGACTCTAAAAGGGGTCTTAAAACAGCTTAGGTGAGGGTGTTTCATTAATTATCCCCTATAAAACAGTTAAGATCATATTCCACATTTAACCCTTTGGGTTGCATGGACTGGAGTTTATAAATCCATTTTGATTCCATTCTAGAGATCTCCCTGATGTTGTTACCTCCTTTTAATCCACCTATCCACTGGTCTATGACCCAAAATTTTAGCGTAGAGGGGTCTCTATTGTGGAAACCCGCACATTGTCATCACTTGTAGGGGACACCCCACACAGCCGGGCTTGTCCCAAAGGAACCCCAAGCACATTATCCTGAGAAGCCTCCATATGGTGATTATCGCGGCCCAACCGGCCAATAGGGATTTACGCTATAAGGCCACCCGGGATGCCCCAATAGCCCGCTAGGGAAGTGGGAGATAAAGACAGAATAGGCCTCTAATCGCAACTAAATAGAGGGGATAGGCCAGGAGAAACCACAATTAAGTTTGACCCGCCTGCAAGACATAAACATGCATAAATAAGATATAAAAAATAAGCCAGCGCGCAGGGGCACTTACGGACCGCGGTAGGTAGACGTCAGCCCGAGGAGAGCAAAATGGCGCCCGCAGATACCTCGAGGGGCGGGCCGCGGAGACAGTGATTGCAGAACGCGCCATCCGCCAGGCCCGCCCCCCGAAGAGCGCGAAGGCGCCCACGTGACCAAGCCTGTCAATGATGGCGCAGCAGCGCCTAAGGTAAGGTCGCTGCCGACCGCGGAACGCTGTACAAGTGCGCGTGGCGGCGGCATTTTTAAAAAGAGCAACCAGCGCAGCCAACACACGCGGCAACACAAAACCAAGGCATACCATGGAATACAATCACAAGGAGTGAAGAATACACATACACCCCCCCCCCCGAGAAATACCAGGGAGAGCGAGGGAGGGCAGCGGCCAACCTAACAGGAGCCCGCCAATGGACAGGGGGCGACGGGCGATAGCGCGGGAGGGGCATCCCATAAGGCTCACCATGGACCTATACCGCCTACCCTTTGGTGGGGGATTGCGGTCGGAGCAGCGCTCCTTAAGCACCTGACAGCGGTGCAGCCTACCGTCACCCGACCAGTGCAGCCAAAGCTGGGAGGCAGAAAAAGGAGGAACGGGTGGGAATAGTCCTACAGGGCCGCAGGCTAATAGCCCCGCTCACCTGCGAGTAGAGAGAGCCATCTTCTTGCCTTCGCAGCGCAGACTGCAGAGAAGAACTGGGGAATTTGTGGGAGGTCCCTGGAATATAATATAAGGGGCCGTGAGGAGCCACTTTTTTGCTGTCTCTGCAGTCCAGCGCCATCTTGTGGATGTATTACCCCAAACGTAAGGAATTATCTCTGGAGTAGGACGTGCTGTATCCTTAGAATAGTCTTACTGTTTTACAAATAAACATACGCATGCTGAGATTAACGTCTGTATTAATGGTTCTGCTGTATAAATCTGCATTCAGATCTTCTGTCACATACTTGGAATTTCTTCCATGCCTTGCCGGCCTCTCCAAAGTAAACTATGGCAATTTACAGTAGTGACACTGAAGCGCACTTTGTCGCTGCAAACCATTGTTATCCACTGCACCACAAACCTTTTTAAAACTGGACCAAATGTCCATAAATACTTTTGGTTGGCATAAAGGGTCACTAGGGGGGTTACAGATTGAAATTCCCTTTGTTATTCTTGTGAAGAGCGGGTTAAATATTTCACCTATTGCCTGGCTCAAGCACTGACTTGTTCTGCAAATTTCTGCTCAGAATGGCTATCCTGGCATTTCTTTAAATGTGCTCAGTTACTATGATGATAATTTTATCTGCAATCTCAGACAGATAGAGGGATTCCCTGACGGGGCTGCAGGGGTGCCGCAGGATGATGGCAACCCCGGGAAGATGGCAACGCACGGCGCAGCGAGTGCAACCAAGGTGTTTGTTTTTAGAGCAAGGGAGACAGGGTGGGGGCGTGGGTTAAACCGGACCTTCACCATGATTTAATGAAAAGCCCAAACTCTTAAAAAACAATTCCTCAGCATCTAAAATTAATATATTTTACATGTTTAGTCACTAATTTATTATACTTTCCCCCATTGGGCTGCAACTCTGTTCGGGAATTTAGGATACGGGCGCCGCCATCTTGACTCAGAAGCATCACACTTACTGAGGAGAGGAGAGTGGGATAAGGTACAGGGGGGCGGGTTATAGCTGTGCTTTGCTCAGACAGAGCAGAGCTGGGGTCAGGGAAAGGTCAGCAGTCCCAGAATGCAGAGCAGCACAGTCACTTCCTGTTTGCAGGCTGCCTGCAAAAATGGCAGCTTCCATAAGCCGCCATCTTGGATGTTTAAAGGCTTATAAAATGCAGTAGATGCAGGTAGGATGATTTTTAATGTGAGCAATCTGTATGTACAGGGTGTGGGAAACATATAAGATAGACTCTTATTTAGAGTGAAGGTCCGCTTTAAGATCGGGCAGTCTGGCTGGAATGGCCCTTTAAAGGAGCCATGGCAAATAACTTAGTTAGCTAGCAACCAATCCTATAATTTGTATCTTATGCTGTATGGGGAAGGATTTAGAACTGCTGCACTGGCGGTATAACTCAGGTATGTAGCTTCCAATTTAACCACTGCATTGTATTTCCCAAAGTGGGCTCTTATAATTAGAGTTGGCACCGCGTGCCAACCGAGACCTTTCATTTTAACGAGATTTTAGAGACAGGGTATAGGATTGGTTGCTGGGTAAAAGATTTGTGTGCCGTGGCTATTTTAAGATAGTCTATCATAATTGCCCTGCTTACAAGCACCTCCATGGTTAGTAATAAATTGGTTTGAGTAGCTGAAGACTCACTATACTGGGATTGGGATGAACCATTAAAAGGGAGACCACTGGTCCTAGAGTATTATAGACTCTGAGGTGGTGTTTGCTTCTCTTTAAAGCCAACCGTGAAAAAAGACAATTCTGTGAGTACTCACCTGTAGAATTGCTATTACTATGCATGGCGCGACCTGCTTCACAAAATCATAACATCTGGGATTCTGCCACCTTGTGGCGGAATCCCAGATGTTATAATTTTATGAAGCAGGCCGTGCCATGCACTAGGAAAGTGATACTTATTCTAAGATATAGAGAACCATCAAGAGGCCCTTGTGGCTGCATTCACCTCTTCATGATCATGAAGGGACCTGAAGCCAATTGAGACCCCCCCATAAAGGGGATGAGTCTATCCATCACCTACCAGATGGCCTTAACCATACAAGAGAGATTGTACAGGAGAAACCAGTAGCACAGGAGGGAATCGGGCATTGCAATAGTGTCTGCTTTGTATCCTTCTCAAGTTGAAAAGCTTGAAAGCATCAAATAAGCCATGGAGGACAGACAGTACGCGAGGAGACATATAGCAGCATTGCAAACAGCAAGGAAGACATTTGAGAGAATATAACTCTACAAAGCTAAAACTGCAAAGAAGTTTTTGCTTGACTTCTACAACTTACCAAAACCAAAGCATAGGTTACATGTGTTCTGATCAAGAGGAGGAATTAAAGTACCGCCATCATCAAATCTGACCTACTGTAAAATCAGCACGTATAAAAAAAACCCAGACTGCACAGATAATATTTCTACTTTTGTTTTCAAATGAGGTTCCATCCCCTAGTACATTTCCATACGTAATGCCTGTAGAAATTCAGACCACCCTCTACCTATTCCAATAGAGCCTTCCTGTAGATACACACACTGAAGCATTTAATTGCCATCCTGAGCCTTCCTAGTGACAGATTATTTTTCCTCATATTTCATAGTCACCTTAATCATTGAACATATCGGCCTATGAAAACTAATTACAGTTCTGAAAATAACCACAAATGGCCTCCTATGTCAGATACCCAGACGTAGCATTGGTCCTTAACATAGGCTCCACTTTCATAGTAAGCCTTTATTTCAGCAGTGCCTTTTTGAGCTGCAGCAGTTAAAGCATCCAACCCACACAGCGTCAAGAAAGCAGGCTCCAGCCTGCCAGCGTTCTTCTGACTGTTGCCTCGATTGGCTGACACTTTGGATGGGCAGGCAGCCAATAATGGAGACGCAAGACTGATTTATTGCTGTATCCTATTTTCATTTTT
The DNA here is from genome assembly GCA_027917425.1 of Gastrophryne carolinensis. Taxonomy (NCBI): domain Eukaryota; kingdom Metazoa; phylum Chordata; class Amphibia; order Anura; family Microhylidae; genus Gastrophryne; species Gastrophryne carolinensis. The sequence goes on along the minus strand of CM051236.1, from coordinate 242,354,799 downwards.
ATCACCATGCAAAAGGAAAAACCCAAGTCATCTCTTCCTACCGTGAAGTCCTTTCCATGCAACCAGAAACTTGTTTACAGGGTAGCTGGTTCTAGATCCACTCGAAACCTCTGGGTGACAGTTACAGTACTAGGTTTTGCTGGAACTAAACAAAACATCTGCTAAATGAGAACTAGTGTCTGATTGGCCAAAACCTCTGTTGAAAAAAAAAAAGGAAAAGGCAGAAATCTGTATATCAGCAGAATCACTTTAGGATAATAATATGCCAGAGGGGAGGGGAGGGAGAAAATGTAGACATTGAACATCTGCATGTCAAATTTAGGTACCAAATGGGACGTGTTGAAAAAAAATCATGTACATAAACCAGCTAATACATAGTTACTATTTCTGCTTTGAATGAAACCACAAAGAAGCCTCCTTGCAAACTATGGGGCAGCCAGTGAATCTTTCACTGAGAGCTTCAGTGCCTCAGTCACCCAATCGCTGCACAGTGGTCCATCACAAGTCAAAAGAACCAAAGCAAAAAGGCACACCAGATATTTGACTGATGTGAGCAGTGAGGTGCATTTATAAATGGGTCACAGTCTGGAAAGGTAGGATACCTTTTGATATAAAAGGTCAGCATACCTTGTCCTAAGGGCGTACACTATGCGGTGCCTTAGAACAGAATAGCTGCCTGGGTAGAAGGCTCCTAATTCAAGTCAACCCCTCATCTTCTCTCTACTCCAACCTCTGCTCCTGCATTTCTGCCCCCAGGCATTCAGATAGGCTGGGGACAGGTGTACCCACTTGCTCTCCCAAAACAGAACAGTGGCAAATGGCTCTGAATAGATGGTAGCCCCACACATGCGCTGTTGGCCTGAGAAGATGAGTTTTACAGGGAATGCTGGGGGGGTTCACATAGCAGGGAATCCCAAATCCCGGCACAAGGAATAATACCCAGGATAGTCAAAATCTCAGTTTCTTTAATATGTATACTGCTGATAATTTTTTATAATATTACTTGTGTGTGCAAAAGTAAAATCTTTGGTTAATACTTCACAGGGGCGTTTGGGCTCCCCCCTTTTCTTTGTTTGGTATAATTGTGTGAATACCAAAGTAGTGCACCACTATACCAGTGGTTGTGGGTGCCACCTAATTTATCCCCCCCACTTCGTGGGTTGTGGTTTGTGTTGTATACTGCTGATAAGGTTATTCATTATTCTTACTGTATTTTTTTTATTCCGCCAACTGCGCGTAATGAGCCTCCCTCAACAAATTTCTAGTAGTTATATAATGTAAATACCTGGCAAATAAATCTGATTATTGAGATCACCTGGAAAAAAAAAATAAATAAATAAAAAAAAAAAAAAATCGCACAGATACCATAATAATGATGCAGAAAAAAGTTTATATAAGCTAATATCTAAATCTACAAATAGGTCACCAGGAGGTGTGACTACCGGAAACGTTTGTGTGAAGCCTAACAGGGTTCTATGCCCACTTTAAGGGAAGCATAAACTTCTTTGTATTTCTTTTTACAGTGTAGATGCTATGCTCAATGTGATTTTAGTGTCTATATATATTAACAGAAATAAAACGTAGTCATGGAGATTGAACAAACCTGCCAACAAGGTTTCTCTATGGCAAATTCCACTAGTCAGCAGACAAAGCTTCGCTGGCTGAAGGGAGCTTTGCTGCCACAGAAACACCTAAGACATAAACAAAAAGAAACCTGAGCGTGTCCTTAAAGCACACCTGCCAAAAGTGAAGGCCTCCATCCACTGCATATTCCCAGGACTAGTTATGAGGGTGGTGTGCTCAGACCAAACATGCTGGCTGCCAAGGCTGCTCCAGAAGGAGCATGCTTAAAAAGGGAAAGTCCACTTTCGACTGCATTTTTGAAAGTGCCAAACTGATGACCTCAATCAAGGTGCTGAGCTGTTTTTATTTCTTCTTATGTTAGCAAATGTGTGTTTTATGTCAGCAGTTTCCACTACCTCCAATCTGTTGCTATTGGCAACTGTACAGTACACCAAAACTTAAAAGTGGAGAGAAGTGAGCTGAGGCTGCTATGGAGGTGGGGTATTTCACTCGCACATGGCCAGCAGCAGTGTTCTTTGTGTATTGGACTCACTTATCTCTTCTTAAAGATCTATGTGTACAGTTGCCAATAGCAACAGACTGCAAATAGTGAAAACTGCTGCTGCTTTTAGGCCTGGCTGAAGAACTAGGTAGTGGGGGGGGGGGGGGGCAGAAGAGTAAGGCGGGTAAATGTTTTTTCTTTATATGAGCACAATCACAGTTATATCAGATATGTATCTTCGTTTCACCCCTAAAATGGACCAATCACACCCTGTGGCTGTCCTGGAATCGAAAAGATTACCCTTTAGCTTACCCACGGTGCATCCGGTCTAGGATGTGAACCCCCCCCCCCGTACGCCGGTAATTTTACCTGATCCCAACGCTTCAGTGATGCTGTCTTCGCTGACGGCGCATAGCTGGCTTCTCAGCAGCTGTTTGTGCTCCCCTGCGCCCAGCCATTCATATAGGCTACTGCTAAGTGCGCACTTCACAGGGGGGGCTGGCGTTTGCATCCATCGGCGCGTTCAAATCATCAGCTTTGTCCGCACATGCATCAGGGAAAAGTGAGTAACAGCGGGTGATAAAGGGAGGTTTTACAATTCCTACAATGGGATGCCCCCATAGCAAGGACCAATTACCAGGATAGTCCACCAGTGAACAGCGAGGTTGCAGAAGTAGGCAAACATCTGTCTGGGGTTTGGGCTTCTATTGCCAGACCACCCACCCACTGTTGGACTGTGGGCCCAACCCATAAAGTGTGCGAGGACCAACACCCAGGGGTGATCGGCCCGGAAATCTATAAGATTCCCGGGCCGATCACCTCCCACCCCGCGGGACATCCGAGATCGGGATGTCCCGCGGGGTGAAACCCCAAAAACCTCTTACCTGATCCGCCGCCGCTTCCGCCGCCGCCTCCCGCGCGCCCCTCCAGACGTGCGCGCGCCCGCGCCGGCCCTCTGTGAATGGCCGGCGGGGGGGGCGCGCGCGCGCGCGCCGAGAGTGACGCGCGGGAGGCGGCGGAAGCGGCTTGGACGTTCCTGATGCCCGCCTGGACGTTGGCGGGGATTGGCTGCGGCGTTCACGTGGGAGCATTGAGAGGTGAGTTTTTGGGGGTTTCTGGGGGGTTTCACACAGCGGGGCACCCCCGATCAGGGTGCCCCGCCGAAGTGGACCAAAACCCAGGATAGTCAAAATCCTGGGTGTTGGTCCACTTTAATATTTAAATAATAAAAGTTACTTTTTTTTTTAACAATTATCAAAATACAAATAATATTTCTGGCTAACCAGAAGAAATGCTTTGACCTCCTGTTGTGGCCTTGGGTCAGGACATGGAAGCCACTCAAGGGTTCTCTGGTGCTCCAGGAGGGCCAGTCCAATAACGTTCTTGCCCCGCTGCTTAATTAATCCAGCCTTTTCCTGTAAAACCACTGCAGTGAAAAACAAAAAGCACATAGTCCTCACCTTTCCCCACTCACAGCACATCTCCTTCAGGCTCAAATAGCCGTACATTTAGGGGATGAGACCCCCATGATCCACATTCATACCCACTGCTGCCTGTGATGCAAATAAGAACTGCATGAGCAGAGCGGTGGCCAGGATGCCCCTGACTATCACAGTGAATAGAGAACAGAGGGGGCATGTCAGGAACTGCCTTGGCACAATGCCTCTGTCTGAAACAGTGGGGGCAATGCAGTCACTCCCTAGAAACTATCTATTGATAATATGACCTGGGGGGTTATGCCACAGGGGAGTAGAAATAAATATTGTGCTTTTTACTTTTACATAGAGTCTGTTATCAACACAGAGACACCATATTCTGCTCTGGACCACATAACATATAAGGCTAAATCTTCCCTATGGGGGGGGGGGGGGGTTCAAAGGCAGTACAAAGGGGAAGGCATGAGGACATTGTATTAGTGGAATTAAAGAATTAGTAACTTCTCTCTCAGACCCATCTAGCTGGAGAAAGAAGTAGGGAGCCCCAGCAGAGCAGCCCTCTAAAGGAAATGTCACCAGGCCAGGTTCCCTGTTCTGTGTAAGGACGTTCATGAGAGGCTTGGATGAACGATTTTACTAGTCGATTGGACTTGCAGAATACATTCTGTTCTCTGTATAACAATAAATATCACGTATCTACATATTTGGCAACAACTCGGCTGCAAGCACTGACCCTTGGGAAATCTGGAGGCGATGTATGAATGTACTTTCTAATCTGATACTATTCAGAAATGTTATTCCATCTCTGTTGCTTTACATAAATCTATAGCCAAAACCATATATAACTAGCCAAATATATATATATATAACTATCGTTTGGATGAAGCAAGAATCACATTTGTTTTCCTTTGTAACTCTGACTTCCTATTGTGAGATAATGCTGCAACCAAACAAAAATTCACTGAAAACACATTGGTGCCACAGAAACCAAGGAGGGGGTCACAGCAGTAACCCTACTTTTTGTGTGCTCATCACCACCTTCAGTCCAGCCACTTCTGTTACAAGGAGTTCTGGCCTTCAGAAGTGAGACTGGATCTGCACAAAGGAGCCAGACTGCAAAAGAAACCAGATTAAAGTGGACCAACACCCCTCCCCGCGGGACATCCGAGATCGGGATGTCCCGCGGGGTGAAACCCCCCCAAACACCCCAAACTCCTTACCTTATCTTCCCCCTCGCGCCCCTCTAGACGTGCGCGCGCCCGCGGTGGCCGTCTGTGAATGGCCGGCGCGGGCACGCGCGCATCAAGAGGGATGCGCGGGAGGCGGCGGCGGAGGAGCCACTTGTCCGTCGGCGCGGGGAGAGGTGAGTTCGGGGGGGTTTCACACAGCGGGGCACCCCGATCGGGGTGCCCCACCGAAGTGGACCAAGACCCAGGATAGTCAAAATCCTGGGTGTTGGTCCACTTTAAACTGGTCACTGCTTTGCCTAAAGCAGACCTCTACACTCCCTGGCAACTATGTGCCAGGGATGGTCCTGGTTTACAGCTGATTGGTGTCAATCAATGAGCCCGACATTAAAGTGATACTCATCTTTTCCAAGCAGAGTTGCCGTGCTACTGCATGTCTCCCATCATACAGAGTGCAATGGCTGATTTTTGACTTCCTAAGGGATTTTAGCTGGAGGGGAATCGAAAAATTAAAGTCACCTATGTGACTTTCCCTTGGCACAGGTCAGAATACAGTGATGCCTGAGCAGTCCAGCTCCAATGCAGTGTGATTGCCCTGGGATTGACCATACGGGGGCTGGGCTTCTCAGCCAATCAACAGCACTAGTTCCAATTAGAGTGAATGGAACAAGTGAACACTGTGGGCACCTAGCATCTAGCTAGATGCATACCGGAGATGATGGGGGAGGGGTGAGTCGATTGAGGGACCCCCAGGGTTTCACACTCCAAATGCAAGATGTCCCATAAAGAGGTAGACTACCACCCCTAAAGACTCTAGAACAGCGATGTTCCCCTTCAAAGGAGAACTATTTTTGGCATGTTTTTGGTGTTCTGCCTTATTGTTGTGGAATGTAAAATAAACATTTGTGTTAGGGCTGTTCACCCATACCTGTGATTTACTTATCAGAACACGGTTTCTATGATTCTCATATCCGTGGGACTCTGTTTTGCTACACTGTGAGTGGTTTTCATGGCCTTGAGTAAAAAACGGACTACAAGTCCCACAATTCTTCCAATGTAACAGGTGAACTCTTTGGCATTTTGGCAAAGTCTAAGCAGCCTAATGACCTATCCAGCTGACAACCCGGCCATTAACCCTTCTCTACTGGAACACAAGACTGCGATTGTTCCAAACTGAAGAAGTTGAATTTCAGAAGAAATTAAACCAGTCACCCATGCCTTAGCATGATTACCAAGCTAGAGTGAGGAAGTCTATTAGATGTACTCGAAATCACCAAGGTAAATACACTGTTGCAAACAAATGAAAAAACAAAAAAAACAGACACATTGAAGACATTATTTTGCCACACAATTTTAAAAATGCCATCAAATGTGGAATTACCCTTTAAGAAAAAAACAGCACACTATACACTATACAATGTGGTTATGCATTATTTAAATATAGCTAGGAGAACGATCTCCTCTGGTGGATCCCAATGTTCTCCAGTCCCACACTGGATTATAATCTCACAAGGCTAGGGCCCTCAATCTTACTGTAATCCATCATCAGCTCTGTAACCCCTGACCCATACCAAGTCTGGTACAGCACCACAGAAGATGATTGCACTATATGAACAAACAATATATGTTGGCTGGAGGTCTGCTTTAAAGCTAAAACAAACATTGTCCTGAAGTCAGGCTTTAATTATGAGCGGGGTAAAGACACACAGGGTGCACGGATGCTCTGTGTCATTGACCAATGAGAGCACCCATATTTACTGAGCATTCCAGCAGACACCTGCTGACGCCATTACATTAAAGAAAACCTTGTTTGAAGGGACACATGTGCCATATGCTACAGTGTGCGGATTGCTGTGTGAATGACAGCCACTGTGTTATCAATCCTCCATGTCTTGGAGCTTCAGATTCAGCATCTGACATTGCCATCTGCCAGCTTGTGGTTATCACTGAGACTTTACACTTCTATTTTTTTTTCAAATAAAAGAAAATGTTTACAACAGCAACCACTTGATGTACAGCATACTGAGGATTGGTTTCCTATAGCAACAGTATGTGCGTCTGCCATGGATTTCAGCCTCACAGCACCATAAACACAGAACACCATACCACTGTTCAAACAGAGCGTTAGAATGCAAAGTGAAATTAGCCAAGCGCACATGTTTATGCGGTGTCGATGGAATCTCTGCCTAAGCCAGATTTATTTTAAGAGAACACCAACCAGCAGCCAGGAAAAACATCCCGGGCTTTCCCTTAGGGCTCACCTGCACTTTACACTGCAGCTTTCATCTGCTTTCAAACAGTTGTGTGTCCTTTCTGTGCATGCCAGGGGACTAGTCCACCCAAACGCAGGCATAAAGCACTAAAAAGATCAAAAAAGGGGAAAGGGTCCAGCATTCCAGACAAGTGATCACAGGTCAGCAGATTCCTATTGGGTGCCAACAGCATATATTTGTGAATAGACAACCGCATTCATTTAAAGGCAGATATGTTATTGGAGGGGGGCATTTGGATACCTGCAGGCTCTGACCAGATTCTGGGGTCAGATTTACTTTCAATGGACACATCGTCAACGTTTCATTGGTAAAAAGCTCTAGGGCTATGGGAACAGCAAGGATGCCAGTTGCCACCGGGGAGGTAAGTATGTGTATAGGCACCTTGCAGTGCCAGCACCTGTCACATCAGATCAGGGGTGGCAGAGGGAGTGGAGAGCTATCTATGCAAAGCTATGCTCCCCAACTACCTGGTCCTATGAGCTTGCTGATACGGACATGGGCAACAAGGTGGTTAGTTGTTGCTATGGAGATATATTTGTAAAGGTACCTAGTGATGCCAGCACTTGTATATTTAAGAGTACCTAGTGCATATATCTGTTGCAGACCAGGGATGGCAGAGGGAGTGGAGAGCTATCTCTGCAAAGCTATGCTATCCAACCACCCTAGGAGCATGCTGATGCTAAGAACAAGGTTGTGCCAATATAAAAATATAGGTGTATAGAGACCTAGTGAAGCCAATACTCATATTTACATTTTATAAAAGTAGCTGAAACATATATATTGAATACTCTAGGCCAGGCATGGCAGAGGAATTGGAGAGCTATGTAATGCACCTTATGCGCCACAACTAATATTGTTTATTTATAAACCGCCAGCATAAGGCGTTTTACATTGCCCCAACTAGCTGGTCCTATTAGCTTGCTTATGCAGAGATGGGGTAACAAGCTAGTTAGTTGCCACCAACTACAAACCCAATAAACAGAGTGCCTGCAGATTCACAGGCTCGCTAATTTATACAAAGTAAAACATAAATCAATGCACATTGAAGGCAGAGCGGCACTGACCAGTGCAGAGCGTACAGGCAGGAAGCATGCTCATATACTCACCCTGGCTCCTGCAATCTTCTCCCCCTTATCCGCATCGCAGATATCACGTGTCACTAGTCTGGAACACAGAGGATGGAAAGCAGGGGCTGGGGTGAGTTTGACGGCATGCTTCCCAGCCATAACCTGCTATCAAGGGGGGTGCAGCCCTAGAAACAGCTCTGCATATATCTATTGCATATGACAAAACTAGTCTATGTGAAGCATTTTACACTCCCCTACCAGCTGGTTCTATTGCTGTTGTTGAAATGGGGCAGCAAAGGAATATATATATATATATACATATATATATATGTATACATATAACCTTCTATAAAGTACTTGACACATGTATCCTTCCCGATTCCAGTATGCAGCACCTTTATGCTCCCCATCTAGCTGGTCCTATGAGCGTGCCATACATCTTAGGCCAAGCAGTCCAGCTGATAACTGCCTACCCCACTCAAGCATCACTGACAGCATAGGCTGATGAGGCCTCAGATCTGCAGCAACAGCATAGTTTAATATTCTACAATAACATTAAAACCAGATTTTGCCAGGGAAAAGGGCGATAACACTAGTGACAGATGGCTTGGTAGATAGAAAGGTAAGAGGCAATGATGTGAGCAGAAAAGAATGCAACAGGCGGCCATTGTAGGGGATTCCAGAGCCAGGCTGTGTATATGGAAGGGGGGGTCTCAGTGGCTGTCAGTGCTACAGCCCTGCTCCGCTCACATACCAGGGAGCAGCCATGGCAGGGGGGTTATTTCTAGGGAGCAGCCATGGCGGGGGGGTTATTTCTAGGGAGCAGCCATGGCGGGGGGGTTATTTCTAGGGAGCAGCCATGGCGGGGGGGTCAATTCTAGAGAGCAACCATGGTGGGGGGCATTTCTAGAGAGGAAACATGGTGGGTGTGGGGGGGATTTTCCTAGGGTGCAGACACGGCAGGGGGACATTTCTAGAGAGCAGCCATGAATGGGGGGGGGGCAATTCTAAGGTGAAGACACAGCAGGGGGACATTTCTAGAAAGCAGCCACGACAAGGGGGCATTTCTAGGAAGCAGACACGGCAGGGGGGCATTTCTAGGAAGCAGCCACGGCAGGGGGGGGGGGCATTTCTAGGAAGCAGCCACGGCAGGGGGGGGGGCATTTCTAGGAAGCAGCCACGGCAGGGGGGGGGGGCATTTCTAGGAAGCAGCCACGGCAGGGGGGGCATTTCTAGGAAGCAGCCACGGCAGGGGGCATTTCTAGGGTGCAGACACGGTAGGGGGCATTTCTAGGGTGCAGACACGGTAGGGGGGCATTTCTAGAGAGCAGCCATGAATGGGGGGGGGCAATTCTAAGGTGAAGACACAGCAGGGGGGACATTTCTAGAAAGCAGCCACGACAAGGGGGCATTTCTAGGAAGCAGACACGGCAGGGGGGCATTTCTAGGAAGCAGCCACGGCAGGGGGGGGGGGCATTTCTAGGAAGCAGCCACGGCAGGGGGGGGCATTTCTAGGAAGCAGCCACGGCAGGGGGGGGGGGCATTTCTAGGAAGCAGCCACGGCAGGGGGGGCATTTCTAGGAAGCAGCCACGGCAGGGGGGGCATTTCTAGGAAGCAGCCACGGCAGGGGGCATTTCTAGGGTGCAGACACGGTAGGGGGGCATTTCTAGGGTGCAGACACGGTAGGGGGGCATTTCTAGGGTGCAGACGCGGTAGGGGGGCATTTCTAGGAAGCAGCCATGGCAGGGGGGCATTTCTAGGAAGCAGCCATGGCAGGGGGGCATTTCTAGGAAGCAGCCATGGCAGGGGGGCATTTCTAGGAAGCAGCCATGGCAGGGGGGCATTTCTAGGGTGCAGACACGGCAGGGGGGCATTTCTAGGAAGCAGCCATGGCAAGGGGGGGGGGGCATTTCTAGGGAGCAGCCATGACAGGGGGGGGGAGGCATTTCTAGGGAGCAGCCATGGCAGGGGGGCATTTCTAGGAAGCAGCCATGGCATGGGGCATTTTTTAGGGGGGGCATTTCTATGGAGCAGCCATGGCAGCGGACATTTCTAGGGGGGGGGGGACATTTCTAAGGAGCAGCAACGGCAGGGGGGCATTTCTAGATGGCAGGGGGCATTTCTAGGGGACAGCCATGGCACGGGGCATTTTTTAGGGGGGGGGCATTTCTATGGAGCAGCCATGGCAGCGGACATTTCTGGGGGGGGAGGCATTTCTAAGGAGCAGCAATGGCAGGGGGGCATTTCTAGATGGCAGGGGGCATTTCTAGGGGACAGCCATGGCACGGGGCATTTTTTTAGGGGGGCATTTCTATGGGGCAGCCACAAAGCTGACCTGTACAAAGGCAGGCAGGCAGGGCCCATGTCTGTCAGTCAGTCGGTGCATATTAGAGGGCAGGGTAACAATGGTGGCTGGCAGCAGCAGCAGCCTCTCGCTCACCTTCTTGTGCTTCTCGTGGTAGGGCAGCGCCAGCCAGGGCATATCCTTGAGGAAGAGCTGCCATTTCTTCTGGTCGGAGTCGGAGGAGATGAAGACGATGTCGAGGCGCTCCCGGGTCTTGCAGTAGAAGTCTCTGAGGGCGGGCAGCAGCTGCTGGCAGGGAGCGCTCAGCCCGCAGCCGAAAAGCAGCCCGAGCAGGGTGACCCGGGAAGCCAGCGCCTGCACGTCCACCTCCTCCCGCTCGGCCGTCACCAGCTTGTCCCCCAGCAGTTCCAGCAGCAGCCCGAACTGCTCGCCGCCCCGCTGCTGCTTCTCCGACATACTGCTGCTGCTGCTCGGCCCTGGCCGCTGCTCCCTGCGCTGCGGACTCGCACTCTCCCCCTCTCTCTCTCACACACACACAGACGCTCCCCGGCGGCCTGGAGGGGATGAGCCGCCTCGTGCGCCACACCAGTTGCCTGCCGCCTGTGCTCCCCGATTGGCTGCGAGCGAGAGAGCCGCTGCTGCTGCACATGGGCACAGGGGGAGAGGGGAGGAGACCGGTGGCCGCAGCCCAGCCCGGGGTGTCTGCCACACGCTGCCCCTCGCTGTCTGCGGGCACACACCGCCTCTGAGTGGCCCTATTCTCACTGTTAATGCGGAACCAAACCCAAAGAGAATGACTGTAGGTATAACTCCTTATGGCACCTACAAACTCACTTCAATCAGAAAGGCCTTAGTGCACGCACAGCTCAGCAGATGCCAGGCCTGTCCATGGGGTATCCCACATGCATGACCCTCACACCAGTATAAAGCGGAGCAAAACCCTGGGTGGCCAGCCCTGGAATCTAGAAGACTCAAGGACCGGCTGCTGGCCTTCCCCTGAGGCATCCCAAATCCAGACATGCCAAGTCACCCGGTTTTCAATGGGGTCAGGCGCGTGCCTTGCTAAAGATATAGCAGACAGGCCACGGCTTGCGCATATGTGTTGGATCAGGCAGAAGGTCGAGTTTACCTGGAGGTTTTTACACAGTGGGTCATCCAGGATTTGATTCAGGAATCAGGTGACCCTGGAATCTTATAGACTCTGGGCCAATTTTGGCATCACTTTGAGCCCCACTTTCTATTCAGTATCAATGTGAGCAGCCCGTCTGCTTGATAAATATCTGATGGCCAGCGAGCTTGTGAATTGATTGCTACTTGCCTAGCTGTAATCTTGCTGGGAATGACATTGTTACATAGCCCGGGCTTTCCCTTTAAATGCTAGATGTATTCTGAGCACAATTTTGTAAAACATTTGTTCCACAAAAACCCCTGGGTAAGTCACTCTCCTAAACCACACCTCTGCCAAGCCTATCATCCTTCAAGCTGGTCTCCTACATTAGCATCTCTGCAAATCAGGATGCCTCACTGTGTGAAACCCCCCTGGGTTGCCACGAAACTCACCATAGAGATGTAAACGTCATCGCCCACATCACCAGCATTTCTGGGCCGAGACGCTACCACGCTCAGCCATTCAGATAGGCCAGCACTCCCCTGTCTAAAGGGAAACTGTGAATGCTGCCAATTGCTGGGTTCTGCGTGTAAACAGAATCATGGGCCAGACATTAAAGAGGTACAAAACTTGGGATTTTGACTATCCTGGGTTTTGTTCTGTGCGCCAGGGGCTTCCAGACTTGGAATGCCTCGCTGTGTGAAACCCCCACCACCAGATTGGCCAGTACAATTTTCCTGGTCCGACAAATCATGCATGGGCTTTCATCTAACCAGAGCCGTTTGCAGAGACAATGGCCCTTATTCAAAGCCTCTCCCATATGCATTCCCGCATGTGGGAATAGCCTAAAAGTCCAGTTTTCCAAGTATACAGCACGTTCTGTTCCAGTAATTCCTTACGTCTGGGTTATTCCGCCACAAGGTGGCGCAGTGGACTGCAGAAAGACTTGTGGCCACTCCCGGCCCCATAAATAGCCAGGAACCTCCCACCAATTCCCAGTGTTTCTCTGCAGTCTGGACTGCGAAGATAGAAGATGGCTCTCTATTGCGCAGGGAGTGGGGCTAGGGCCCTGCAGGCTTATTTCCACCCGTTCTGGACCCACTGCCTCCCAGCCTCGGCTGACAGTTCGGGTGAAGGTAGGACAGCACTAGGGGCAGGTGCTGAAGGAGCTCGGCTCCGGGCCGCAAGACCCTGTACCAAAGGGTAGCCGGCGATAGGCCTTCTATGGTGAGCCTTATTGGGATGCCCCAGCCTCGTATCTTGGGTCCTTGTTCCCTCTCCCTGTCTCCCCTCGCTTCTAGTAGGTTGTGCGCGACCCCTTTGTTGTGGCCGCTCGGCTGGCAGGGGGCGCCCGGGGGGTCCGTGATTTGTGTGTGTTATTTTTATTATTGGTGTGTGTGCGGGCCGTTGTACGGCGCTCCGCGGTGGTTGGCGCTCTGTATTTTTTTGGTTCTGTCATAGCGCCGGCGCCTCACGTGATCACATTTTCGCGCTCTTCGGGGGGGGGGGGCGGGAACCGCGTTTTGACGCTTTTTGCGTCATGCGCTCGCGGTCCTCCCCTCTAGGTGCTGCTGCCGGTGCCATTTTGTGGCCTCGTCCTTGCGGTTCTGCGACACGGTATGGTCTCTGAGCGATCTGTCCGATTGGTCCGGGAGTCCCTTATGGCGTTTTTATTTTTTTTTATATTGCTTTACTATGTATACGCTGGGGATGTTTATTGTGTCTTGCAGGCGGGTCACCTCTGACTGTGGTTCTCCCGGCCCTGTCCCTTACCATTCTCCCACCTTCCCTAGCGGGCTTTGGGGGGGCATCCCAAAAAGGGTGGCTATTGCTAGCTGTGTCCCTGTACTGGCCGTTACGCCTGTATCTAAAGTCACCATATGGAGGCTTCCGGGGACATTGTGCTTGGGGTTCCTTCGGGACAAGCCCAGCTGTGTGTTGCGTGTGGGGTATCCCCTGTTAGTGACGGTGTCAGGGTGTGTTTGACCTGTGCCCAACATGTACTTGCGCTGCAGCCTGGGTCCTCTGCTACTGGTCCTGGTGCTGCGCCCCTTTCTGCTTCGCCTACCCCCCCACACTTGCATCTGTCCCCCAGTGAGGGGCACACTAGCGGAGAGTCTCAATATGACTTGGCTTCACGGGTGGCCAGCATTGAAAAGCATATTGCTGGGTCAGCTCCTCGTAAGGCTTCTGTTAAGAAGCGGCATTTATCTCCCGCTGCTTCCCTCTTTCCTGTGGAGGATGAGGGACTTTACTCATTTTCTGGCTTTTACCCCCTTGAGGAGGGGGAATTATTCTCTGATTCAGAATCCTCTGAGGAACAGTCTAAGTTATATGGTGGTACCGGGTCTCCCTTTGGAGAAGACCCATGGTCCTCAGATGACACTGACAGGTTATTGACTCACATTTTTGAAGTGCTTTGTATTTCCCCTCCTGCCGTGGCTCCGCAGCAGCAGGGTGAGCTTTTCCATTCTGTTCCCTGAGCAGAATCACTTTAATAATCTGGTGCTCAAAGAGTGGGAACGCCCTAGTAAGCTACCTGGGGTGCCCAAGAGTTAGGACAGGAGGTATCCTTTTCCCGCTGATGTGATTAAGCGTTGGTCATGTCCTCCTGAGGTGGATGCGCCCATCCTAGGGTTGTCTAATACATCAGCCATGCATTCACCTGACACTACTACCCTGCGGGATGGTGAGGACCGGCGCTTGACAGGACCAGCTGTCCTGTCATGCTTTTGCCTGTGTAGGGACTGCACTGCGCCCGGTTTGTGCCTCTGCCATAATAGCTATTGTTATTAACGGGTGGCTTAAGTGTCTCCTAGATGGGGCCTCTGATGACGCGGGAGGTGAGGATTATAGATTTTTCCTACTTTGCTATGAATTTATTGCATATATCCTTTTTGCCATGGCTGATGCCATTAGAATGTGTGGTAGGACTTCTGCCCTGTTGGTGGCAATACGATGCTCTGTCTGGCTAAGTCAGTGGGTGGCTGATAATGCTGCTACAAAGGCCCTCACTGGTTTTCCATTTAAGGGTCTGCGGCTCTTTGGTGAACGCTTGGACCTATTTGCCAGGGGTGGTAGGCTGCCTCAACGTAGGAGGCCGTCTCGGCCCTTTCGGGGACTGGTGCTTCTCTCCCCTACTTCCGCGCTTCCTGGGCTGGTCGAGGAGTTTCCTTTGCTGGGGCAAGCGGAGACTATTGGGGCAGGGGTAGAGGACGGTGCCGTCCCGGGCTCTCATGGGGTCCCAAGCCCAAATCCTCCCCCAAGCCCCCTCAGGCATGAGGAGGCGCCCTCACCCATCCGGGTGGGGGGACAGCTTCGGCTCTTTGCTCACGTCTGGAGGCTATGTGTAGCAGACAGATGGATTCAGGAGGTGGTGTCCTCTGGATACAAGATAGAGTTTGCAGCCTGGCGGCCCCCAAGATTTATCAGATCCCGGATGGCTCAAAGGGCTTGCGGCTTGCGGTCCGAAAATCTTTTGGAGTTGGGGGTCATCTGCCCTGTGCCTCTCAGGTAAAGGGGCAGAGGCTTCTACTCCAATTTTTCACTGTTCCCAAAAAGGATGGGTCCCTCAGGCCCATCTTGGTTTTAAAGCACCTCAAAAAGTTTGTCAGATTCAAGCATTTTCGCATGGAGACCCTACGCTCAGCAGACGCTACTCTGCGCCCGGGTGACTTCATGACATCCGTAGACATCAAGGACGCTTACTTTCATGTACTAATCTTCCCAGGTCATCAGAAATTTCTCAGGTTTGCTCTGGGGGATCAGCAATACCAATTTGTGGCTTTACCTTTCAGTATCACCTCAGCTCCCAGGGTATTCACCAAGGTGCTGGCGGGTGTGATGGCTCTGTTGAGATCTCAGGGCATTCGCATTCTTCCTTATTTGGACGGCATCCTGATCTCGTCTCAGTCCTTCCATCAGGCAGAGCTGGATACCCAGATGGTGGTGTCCACACTCGAGTCCTTCGGCTGGGTGATCAACCATCCCAAGTCTTTCCTGTCCCCGTCACTGGTGAGGTCCTTTCTGGGCATGACTCTGGATACATCTCAGGTCAAGGTTTTTCTCCCTCAACAGAAGGTGGAGAGTCTTCAAGCGCAGGCCCAGTTTCTTTTTTCTTGTCCTCATCCCTCCATACGGCAGGGGATGCAACTGGTGAGCCTGATGGTGTCTTGCCTCGAGGCGGTACCCTATGCTCAGTTTCACATGAGACCTCTTCAGCTACACCTCTTATCAGTGTGGGATCGGGACCCTGTGTCCCTGGATCATATATTTGTTCTGTCCCCCCTGGCCAGACCAGACGGTCCCTCTCGTGGTGGCTGGACTCAAGGAACCTCTTGGTGGGCAGGACCTTTCTGTCCCCTTGCTGGGAGACTGTCACCACAGATGCCAGTCTGACAGGTTGGGGGAGCTTCTGGAAGTCCTTGAAATTCCAGGGTCAGTGGGGCCCCCAGGAGGCCCATACTCCTATCAACATTCTGGAACTGAGGGCGGTAAGGTTGGTTCTCGCCCAGTTGACCCCACACCTTCGGGGTCGGGCTGTTCAGATCCGCTCGGACAGCCAGACGCCGGTTGCCTACATCAATCATCAGGGAGGGACTGGGAGCAAGCAAGCCCTCAAGGAAGTGTCCCTGATACTGTCCTGGGCGGAAGAGAATGTCCCCTGTATATCGGCAGTTTACATCCCAGGAGTGGAAAACCTGGAGGCAGACTCCTTGAGCAGTGGGATGTCTCGGCTGGGGGAGTGGTCCCTCAGCAACAGGGTGTTTCGCTCCCTGTGCCGTCGCTGGGCTTTGCCGGATGTGGACCTGTTTGCGTCCCGTCACAAAGACAAGCTTCCATTCTTTGCCTCTCTCTCACAGGACCCTCTGGCTTTGGCCATGGATGCGCTAGCAATGCCTTGGAAGGGGTTTCGGCTCCTCTATGTGTTCCCTCTGTTGGGCAGGGTGCTGTGCAAGATAGCCCAGGAAGGGGTGCCAGCCATTCTGGTGGCCCCCTGTTGGCCAAGAAGGGCGTGGTTCGCAGACATCATGCAATTGGCAGTAGATCAGTACGTCCTGCCCAAGGATCCAGACCTGCTCACTCAGGGACAGCTGTGCCATCCCAATTTATAAACGCTGGCTTTGACGGCTTGGCTGTTGAAACCTCCATCTTGAGGGAAAAGGGGTTGCCTGCCTCTGTTGTTGATACCATGATTAGGGCTAGGAAGAAATCCTCGTCCTTTATCTACTACATTGTCTGGCATGCTTACATTACCTGGAGTCCAAATCTCTTCCCTGTCGGGTGTTTTCGATTCCCAGGATTTTGGAATTTTTGCAACATGGTTTGGATTTGGGCCTTCGACTTAGAACTCTCAAAGGTCATGTTTCAGCTCTGGCATTTTTTTTCCAGAGATCTTTTGCCAGTCACCGTTTGGTTAAGACTTTTTTTCAGGGGGTTTTTCACGTGCGTCTGCCACATAAGCCTATCTTACCAGTTTAGGATCTGAATCTGCTCTGCAGGGTCGTCACTTTGAGACTCTCCTTGAGGCCGCTTTGCTGATTTTTACTCTTAAGGTAGCCGTTTTGGTGGCTATCACTTCTGTCAGGCGTGTTTCTGAGTTGGCGGCGCTTTCCCTCAAACCTCCTTATTTTGAGCAACACCAGGACAAGGTGGTGTTTCGTTTTAAACCAGATTTCTTGCCTAAGGTTGTGTCTGCTTTTCATCTCAATCAGGACATTGTCTTGCCCTCCTTGTGTCCTAATCCTGATAATTGCAAGGAGAGGACTCTGCATTCTTTGGATGTGGTCAGGGTTCTGAAGTTTTACTTGGTAGCTACTGAAGACTGATGCTCTTTTTGTTCTTCCTTCTGATCCTAGGAAGGGTTTGCCTCCGGCTAAGTCCACTATCAGCAAGTGGATTCGTCAGGCGGTGGTGCAAGCCTATTCTGCTAAGGGGAAGGAACCTCCCTTCCGCCTTACTGCTCATTCCACTTGTGCTATTGGTGCCTCTTGGGCCTTTCAGCACCAGGCTTCTGTTGAACAAGTTTGTAAGGCCGCAACTTGCCTCTTCTGTTCATACTTTTTCCAAGTTTTACAAGGTTGATGTTAGGGCCTCAGCTGATGCTGCTTTTGGCTGCAAAGTTCTGCAGGCAGCAGTGGTTTAAACTGCACGCCTTTGCTCTTTGGGGATCCCACCCTACCTTACAGACACTGCTTTTGGATGTCCCAGACGTAAGGAATTACTGGAACAGGACGTGCTGTATACTTGGAAAAATGTAGAATTGATTTTGTAGTATACAGCACGTCCTGTTCCATCCCTCCCTTGTTATCATTTTTCTTGGTTACCTCTGTATGGTTATTGTTCTAAAGTTCTTTTGGGTTCTTAATTCTTGATTCTCCCGACTTCTTGTGTAACTGCTTGTCAACACTGGGAATTGGTGGGAGGTTCCTGGCTATTTATGGGGCCGGGAGTGGCCACAAGTCTTTCAACAGTCCACTGCGCCACCTTGTGGTGGAATAACCCAGACGTAAGGAATTACTGGAACAGGACGTGCTGTATACTACAAAATCAATTCTACAGGTGAGTACTCACAGAATTGTATTTTTTCTGCCTTTTTCTAGGTCCTGCTATTCAGGGCTGTGTTTTCTTTAGTCCCAGTGGGACTTTTCGTGGGACTTTTCGTTTTGCATATGTGAATTTGTCATATTAATACGGGTGAAGCTGAGTTTTGGCTTTCCTGTATGCAAGTGTACAGGGTTTACTTTCGTGTTATTCTGCGTTACTCTGATTTGATCTTTTTTGGACCTATAAAAAACATAGGTTTACACATACAGGCACCGGCATACGCATTGATGATGGAGCCCCTTGATGAGTTCTGTGAAGAGTATGAGCGTCTGCTTACCATGTACCTTCCGGAGCTTAGAAATACAAGCCGTCACCTCTCTTTGCCTGCTAGTGTATTAACCACAGTCTTTTCTCCTTTTCTTCCAGCAACCGCAAATGTCCAATGCTTCGTGGGACCCGATTTGTGCTTCTTCAGCATCTTAGGCTCGATTCAGAGAGACAAAAAAATACTTTCGTTTTAGTGCCGATCTGTTTTTTTTTTTTAAATGTTTCCACTCTCGTATGAGTGTGCGAGCGATTCTATGCATGCATTGCAATCCTTCTGTAAAGTTTCCGTCCGTTCGTACGGCAGATTACGAATACGAGGATGTAATTTTTCAGCGTGACTTTTCCATTTCATTTTCACATGTTACAACGTAGGCTTTCGTTTTTGCCCTTTTCCCATCGTATCCTCCCACGAATCCTTTACGTTTCCCGTTAGTTTCTGTTTCCCTTTTTCAATAAATAATCGTCCAGACGGAAATCCTTACGATCTTGCGCCTGCGCACTACAAACTTATTCAAACTCATTAAAGTGTTCGCCTACATATTTGCCACCCTCACTTCTACTACAATGTTTAGCTAAATCACTTAGCACTATCCTCCATCTTCCCTTTTGGACCCTTAAAGCTCACCCAAACCACTTCGCAGTTAGGTTCTTCTTCCATTTTAGGCCCCTAAAACTTACCCAAATCGCTTCTCGGTCATGTGAATATTCATCTTTAAATATTTCTGGGCCCATTAGTTTTGTGTTAATGTATTTTGTAAATGAAATGACACTGAACTTTTTTTTTTATTCCATCATAAAATATAAAATCTTAAAAAATGTTGAAAATGTAACATTTTTACAACTATAAAAAACAAAATACATAGCAATGGCAGGCCACAGAACATTCTTCTTCATCTGTGGTCCCCAACGAGTCGCGCAGCTCCTGCATCTCGCCCACCAACTGAAGGACCCTGACACTCAGTTGTGCCACTCTGGCACGTGTGGTCCCTGTTAAAAAACGTTAACTAAAATATTGGTATAACCTTGTTGGGGTCATACTACAGTGCCCCCCCCCCTGTATGGTCCAAACACCTAAATCTGGACTTCAAAAGCCAGAGGGCCCTCGCCACCACGGCCCGGGTTTTGCATAGTGCCCGATTAGAGAACCCCTGGCCTGCATTCTGCAGGCAAATAACGGGCATCAGGAGCAAGGGCAGAAGTGGATATCCAGAATCCCCTGAAAGAATTTAAAAATACTAACATAAAATACACATTCTAAGCTACAATGTTGTTTAACATGTCATCAAGGGCTAAAAACAGCCATAGGTTGGTTAAGACATGAGTCATCAACTATATTCATTGCCATACAGTGAAAATGGATTGATGGAATGTGAGAAAACTTACCCAGGAGCCATCCACCAGATAATTCTCCTGACTCAAACTGACAAGCCGGAGCTCTGCAATATATAAGCATCATGGGACGACCCTGGATGCCCTGCAAGAACACTGAGGAATCGCATAGCTGGACCAAACACTGCTTGTATGTTGTGCGAGTGCACATCTTGCGGTTCCTGCAACCAAATATAAAATAATTACACAAAGCAAAGGTAACCGACTAAAACAAGAACTCCTACAACAAATTGAGATTCAAGTTCAACAATCCAAATATAATTCACAAAGGACATGTCTAAAAAAATATAGCAATTATATGGATGTGTGGGAAAATAAATGTTTACATGCTAAGGACTAATTAAGTTCAGCATTAAAATGCTTCTATAAGGCATACATGAAATGTATTGATTCAGGTATGCATTGCTATACAATTTATGGCCTCGGCCATGCTGATACATGCAATGCCTTGGTGCTAAAGGCGCGCAGACTCCTCCACATAGCCACAAAACATGTTCAACAATAGCAATCTGAGCCCTCAAAGGTCCTGTAAGTGGATCGGAAATGAAACGGATTTATAGGGTGGTGGTCTGTCGGAAATCAGCTCTCTGAATCAGACGCAAGCCCATCCCAACAACGTAAGTTATCTGAACAAACGAAAAATATCAGATTTTGTTTGGAAAATGATCCGAACTAACGCAAATGATCCGATTTGCTTTCGTTCATCGAAATCGCATATATGCATTTTTCCGAACGTTCGTACGAATGAAAAATGGACGGAAAAAAACAAAAAAAAGACAAACACCCACAAAAACTTTCACAGACAGCTACGGAAGTGCAGACGAATGTGCCTCTGAATTGAGCCTCTTGGCAGGATTTCCAGGATCATCCTGCGACGCATTCATCTTGCGGAGCTCCAGTTTGTACATGAGTTTCGAGAGTGGCGATCTGACTGGTGGTTGGCTTCTGAGTAAGTTGTTGTTCTGCGTTTCCATTGTTAAACTTGCATTTGCAATGTTGTATGTTGTTATCATTTGGGATTTTTGTTGTTGTTGTTCCTTGCATACAAACCAAGGAACATGGCGGGCCAAACAGTAATGTTTGGGTCGACCTGAGAGCGCAAAGAATACCAGACCCAAACCCTGGCTGCCTGCTGAAAGGCCAGATGTGAAATAGGCCGACACCATTAGTGCGTTACCTCACATGTGCCATAGTGAACATGCCGTTAGGCATCCGCTCTGGCCTGTGGTCACATGTACCACTCTTGCCTGTTTGTAGGTGATGGGGGGGGCTGAGATGTGTGTAGGTACAGGGGTATGTGAAACTGTTGCAGGATCAGACAGGAGCGAACCCCAAAACCTTACAATCCACCTTACAATGGTGGAAGTGAGGGCTGGGCGAGCCACTTTGCCTATGTGCGTCAGCGACTGCAATCCGCCAGTACTGTCGGGTTGAAAGCTGTGTCAGTGAAGCCAATCTGACAGTACTAGCGGAGGGGAGAGCTGGGTCCGCTAGGTGCATCACTGACTCCAATCCGCCGGTACTGTCAGTACTGTTGTGAGTGATTTGGAGATGCATAGGCACATGCTGGTTGAGAGTAACAGCATGTGCCTACTTAGTGGTGCATATGCACATACTGGCGAGGTCACTTGCCAGGCCAAAGGGCTAGGACAATAAATGCATTTTCCTGCTACACAGGGGGAGATGTGAGAAACAGACATTTAAAGGGGGATGTTAATGTGCATGTGGACCTAAACCTGGACAATACATGGCATACAGGAGAGTAAAATGTGGATTGTCTTTGTAGACTTTTATTACAGGTACGACTGCAAGCCCAACACCAGTGCCAAGAGGATGTTGGCATTGCATGTAGCAGAACATCTCAATGGCCAGAGACCAACGTCTTTCACCCACACCCAAATAATGCAGCACTGGTTAGACCTCAAAAGAAGTAAGTGGCCCCGGGTGCGGCGGGTCTTTAGCCAGCACTTCCCAGGTAAGTGGATGCTCCATAGAGACGACCACTCATGCTGAACTGTGTGACTGAATTTTCTTCTAGCTGGGGAATTCAGGCTCAGAATCAAGCCCAGCAGGTGTCTGACCAGTGAGGCAAGCAAGACATGGTGCGTGGGTAAGGTGTCGACCCCCACCCATGCAAACATCCTCATCCTTCTCTTCATACATACTCCCGAGTGTAGCAAGATGGCTGCGCAGGAGGAGCGAGAGGTCTAAGAGCCGGTGTCCTGGTAAGGTGAGTAGGTCATTAATAAGCATACAGCGGTTTGCATGCTCAGTAATGACCTTTTTTATTTTTCACCTTTAAAATAAAAAAGATGTATAATACTAGACATTCGGCCTGCTTTAAATACATTTAAAATGCTAGTACAAGCAGTTATTTACACAAATTATGGCATTGATGGCCATTTTATGCTTGCACACAAAGGGGAAAACAATACCAACCAGTGGCCAGCCTGGAATCTAAAATATTCCAGGGCCGGCCGCTGGCTTTGCCCCACTGTGTGAAACCCCCCAGGGCGCCTGTAAAAATTCACCTTACCGTGCTCCAGCGGTACCTGCACAGGCAAACGTCCTCATCCTCCTCTTCATACATACTCCCGAGTGTAGCAAGATGGCTGCGCAGGAGGAGCGAGAGGTCTAAGAGCCGGTGGCCTGGTAAGGTGAGTAGGTCATTTAATAAGCATACAGCGGTTTGCATGCTCATTAATGACCTTTTTTATTTTTCACCTTTAAAGTAAAAAATATGTATACTAGACTTTCGGCCCGCTTTAAATACATTTAAAATGCTAGTACAAGCAGTTATTTACACAAATTGATGGCCATTTTATGCTTGCACACAAAGGGATTTTTTCCTCCACATTTAAAGCAAAACAATACCAACCAGTGGGCGGCCTTGAATCTAAAATATTCCAGGGCCGGCCGCTGGCTTTGCCCCACTGTGTGAAACCCCCCAGGGCGCCTGTAAAAATTCACCTTCATGTGCTCCAGCGGTGCGACATGCACGCACTCCCGCCCCAGCCATTGAGATAGGCTGGGACTGGAGCGCACAAGGTCGAGCTGTTTGACAGAAGAGCCAAACGCACTGCTTTTAGCGGCTGTACATTCACCATGTTTTGGGCTTTCTGGGGGGGTTTCACACAGTGGGGCATCCAAATCCAAACAAAAAAAAGATTTATTTTCACATTTGTCCAGGCATGTTCCCTGAAGAGGATTATTCCTTGTGATTTTTGTGAGGGGGGTGCATTCTTTTTCAGTACTGCCCATAGGGAGCACAGGGAGAATTCCTGGTAAGCTGCACTGCTTTGGAGCCTCTTGGGCTGGGTGTATCCTCCAGCAAGCAGTCCAACTTACCTGAGGCCTATACACTGCTGTTGCACCCAAACTTTTTTTTCTGGGCCAAGTGTGTCGGTATGGGTGGGGTGCTGGGGCTCTACCCTTGTGCTTGTGCAACTGAGACAGGATGCACCAAGGGATGCAAGCAGAGTTCCTCTTTATAAACAGCAACATAGCATTCCAGTGTACGCAACCAAATTCTGTCTCCTTCACAGCAAAGTAGTAGCCCGCTCATCTCACTGGTCTGTGGGCAGCCACGACCTGATCCTCAGGATTCCCACTGGGGCTAACACTCACTCACTCGCTGGTTCAGGGTGCTCTTTACAGGCGCTTCTCTCTCTCGCTTAACACTGCTCCGAACAATCCAAGTGGTATAGAACACTTGTTACAGGGTCTCTTTCCCTTACCTTCTGGAACCCTACATCACATGTGCTGGTCGGTTCCCTCCAAAACCCTCTAACCAATTATCATCCTCTAGATTGCTACTATATTTCTCTCAAGCATCCTGCTCTGATCATTAACCCTTTCTCCTTACCTTTTAAGAATATTCCCCATTAAAGCCTATGGCCTAATCATTCTCTATGGCCTGTTTCCACTGCTGCCATCTGGTGTCTAAATAAGGTTACCGCAACTGCTATTCACTCCCATGGCTAGAAACCTTGAAAGGGTTTAATCTATTATTAACTGTATATATATATATGGGACCCTTATTAAACCGGACCTTCACCATGATTTATTGAAATGCCCAAACCCTTAAAAAAACTGTTCCCCAGCATCTAAAATTGATATATTGTAAGTTTTTAGTCACTTGCTTATTATTCTTTCCCCCACTGGGCTGCAACTCTGTTAAGGAATTTAGGATACGTGCGCCGCCATCTCGACTCAGAAGCATCACACTTACTGAGGAGAGAAGAGTGGGATAAAATACAGGGGGCGGGTTATAGCTGTGCTTTGCTCAGACAGAGCAAGGCTGGGGTCAGGAAAAGGTCAGCAGTCCCAGAATGCAGAGCAGCACAGTCAGAAGGCACTTCCTGTTTGCAGGCTGCCTGATGTTCCATGAGCCGCCATCTTGGATGTTTAAAGGCTCATAACATGCAGTAGATGCAGGTAGGATGATTTCTAATGTGAGCAATCTGTATGTACAGGGTGTGGGAAACATATAAGATAGACTTATCCAGGGTGAAGGGCCGCTTTAACTTGCTAACATGTACTTAACCACATTCAGGTCCCCACACTGCTTTTTCTAATGCCCTCCTTACTACCCCCCCCCCCCCCAATACCTGATCTCATATTAACAGCTCCAGCCAAGACACCTCAGCCCATGTTCTACCTGATTGTCCAGCCCCATAACTTTAAGTGGAACTATCCCCCTCTGCCACAGTTTCTGCCCCTACAATACTAAAGCTTCAGTATCATCACATATTCACCACCTGGCCATGATCTGTTAACTGCAATCATTGGTAACTGCAATCATTGCTGAGAAGATCCTGGGGGGGGCAGGGCTAAGAAGCTCATAGGCTAGTGGTGGGCTGGTCAGCCCCCTTACATTTTCAAGCTGATTTTTGGTTTCAGTTTGCCCCTGGCTGAAAGTATGCTTCTTGCCTGACCTCACTGTGTGTCCCTGCTTGATTTAAGTGTACTGCACAATGCTCGGGCTAGTCAGGGTGAGCACTGTTGGCATGAGAGCCACCAGTGCTGAAACCAGAGGGCTCGGTGGAATCAAAGATTCATGTGATTTTTAGTTTTATCAGCCTGGACTGCCCCATGTAAAGCAAGAATGCAATAGAGAAGCACAACACCCTTCTGTTTAGACTGGTGGGCTTAGCTGTCCAGACACATTTTGTATATACAGATCTTATCTTAACCAGAAGGCTCTGTGGGACATGGACTAAGGCAGCCTGTAACAGTTATGGTAGCTGTGGTGATATATTTATTTTAATATTACATCTCACAAACCATAAAAAGTTATAAAATATGGTAGTGTTGGTGGTGAGGCCCAATTAGGGAATTCAGGAAAGTGATAGTTTCACTAAAAGGATATTAAAGTGGACCAAAACCCATGGCCCAGGGATCTATAAGATTCCAAGGCGCTTGATTACCTCTCCTCAGGCTTCCAGATTTGGGATGGCCTGCTGTGTGAAACCCCCAGGTCGCCCGGTAAACTCACCTTCCTGATCCATACTCCTAGCAGGGCGTTGGCAGGTTCCCTCGTAGAGGGTAGTGGGGATGTGGCGCTGGCACGCACAGCTAGAGCCAGGTTTTAGATGACTGGCAAGACTAATTAGACCCAGGGGCAAAACCCAGGATAGTTAAAATCTTAGGATTTGGTCAACTTTAAGAGAGAGCATCTTTGGTATGGGATATAAAAAGCTTCTGATATCTGAAAAGTAACCTATAAAAAAAGTTAATAGACTCAATATTAAGTTCCTTTTTAACGTTAAGAACATAAGTTTGTGGTCTGGAGAAACAAAAAAATAAAACCATCAGTGTAAGATTGGTGGTGCTAGGCCTAGTCGTATGTTATTGATTTTGTCTTGGAAGTAGGAGGCAAATTCTTCAGCTGTTATTTGGGAGGTCGGAGGAGGAAGCTGTGTGCAGAGTAAAGGTATGTTAAAGTCCCCCAAGATTATTGCAGGGATGTTGGTGGAGAGAAATGGGAGAAGCCAGGTTAAGAAGGGACGAGAAAGAGAGCAGCAGTGCCAGGAGGGTGGTAAATTACAGCAATTTTGAGGTGAAGAGGAGAATAAAGTCGGATGCAGTGGGCATCAAAGGAAGAGAAGGTTGGTGAAAGCAAGGCAGGGATTGGGTTGAAGGAGCAGCTGTCAGAGAGAAAAACTCCAACACCTCCACCATGCTTGTAATCTGGTTTTGAAGTGTGGCTGAATTGGAGACCTCCATATGAAAGATCGGCGGTGAAACCGTGTCAGATGGGGTCAGCCATGTTTCTGTTAAGGCCATGATGGTGAATAAATTGTTAATAAACAAATCATGGATGGCAGCAAGTCTGTTGCATGCTCCAGAGCGCACATGTAACAGTGGTGGGGGAGCGTGGTATCAGCATTCTGTGTATAGGGTTAGTTACTTTTCAGGTTTTAGTGGAATAAGTGGGATGGGGTTGTAGAGAGATGAAGAGAGGAGGGTAGGGGTTGGTTGATATATCTCCTGCAGCAAGAATGGGCAGAAACAGGGAGAGGAGATGGGTGTGGGATTTGAAGGTGTTAGGATGTTTCTTGGGGGCTGTTAACAGAAGGCAGATTGATTTAGTGAATGTCATGAATTCATTACTGCTGAGATATGGGAAAGGTAGGAGTGAGGGGGAAATGGACATAGACTTTACAATAGCAGGGTTGTACTGAGTGCAGTGCTCTGGTTGTAAGATGGATCACAGTGATAAAATAGGAGGTGAGCATTGTGACTGCAGTGATCAGCTGGGCAGAGTCTTGTGGTTTAATCCATACAAATCACTTTGGGTTCAATTTGTCTGTGCCCTTTAAAAAGTTTTGCATTTTAGAAAGTTTTGGCACAAGGGCTGCCAGAGCTGAACATGGCTACCTGGTTAGCTATAAGATCAGTGTAAATGGGGCGATTATCGAGCGAGAAATCACTACAGCGACCTCAGTTTTGCGATAATCACTCTATAAAAACAGCTGCTGCAATCAAGATTTGA
Source organism: Gastrophryne carolinensis (assembly GCA_027917425.1). Taxonomy (NCBI): domain Eukaryota; kingdom Metazoa; phylum Chordata; class Amphibia; order Anura; family Microhylidae; genus Gastrophryne; species Gastrophryne carolinensis. The sequence goes on along the minus strand of CM051236.1, from coordinate 242,328,098 downwards.
ATTGGTTAATCGGTCAGCCATCGTATCTTTTTGGCTGACCAAAAATTTCTCGTTTATCGCTTGATGATTGGAATGTGGACTACAAACAAATGTGTCTTGTTATGAGAATGAGCAACGCCGGCGATCGTTTGATCAACAAATCTTTGCATTAGTGGTGTCACTATAGTAATATGCTTCCCTTATTGGCAAAAATTCTACTTGATCCATGTGTATCTAGCTGCATAGAGGAGGCTCTTGTCTGCTAGCTAGAATATGAAGTGCATATTTACTAGGTGATAAATCAAGCACTGCAAAGGATGTTTTCCTTCCTTTGCAATTAGAGAGATGTGGGTATTTTGAAAAAGTAGAATTTATGGCAGCCTAACATTTTGGATAGAAATGTGTCTGGCCACCCAGACCTGGACCATTACTTTTAAAGTGACTATTCAGGGGCTTTAAAAAATCCCCCACCGAATCTTTCCCACCTCTCAGGGCCCTGCAGCTGCTGTGATTGGGTGATGAAGCTAGAGCACAAGAGCTAGACAGAAGGCCCAGTAACTTGAGGAAAACTGCACTGCTTCCACCATGGGAGCAGGTGATTTTTTTCCCTCTACCTACCTCTCTGGGCATCACTGTTGGAAAAGGGTGGGAAGGGTTGGGTGGGGGAAATGTTATGTAGCCATTTGAAAGTCAATTTAAGAAGCTATAAAAGCCACATGGCTCCTCTAGTGTGAGAGGTTCTCCCAAGGATGCAATAGCACCTTGTCCCTTTTCCTAACCACCACAAGGGTGTCAGATATAGAATTTGCTGTAAAACATGTAAAAGAACTCATCAATCTTCCCAATTTATGGGCTAATTTTCCTGGCCATTAACCTGTGGTTGGCCCTGCCTTGTCTGATTCTCAGGGCATTGGCCAAAAGTTTATGACATTTCTTGTTAATAGAGGAACCTTGGACAAGTGGAGTTTGGCTGATCCTAAGAGAAGGCCCCTATCTTTTCCCTGGGCCCCATTAAAAAAAAGACCAGCAAAACCTTGTGTATAGCCTCAAATTTAGCTACCTCACCAAGTAATTATGAAAGTCATAATGGGGGTCATGCTAATTATTTGGTGAAGCCAGTATGACTTCTGGTGTGCATTTTGGTATGGATAGCGACCTGCATCCTGGTGAGCTTTTTAGCGTTTAGACACAAAAATGTGCAAACAAAATGTTTGTCCTACGTTCCCCCCCCCAAAATCACCTGCACCTGCGATGGCACATTTTTACAGGTTAGGTACATCATATATCCAATAAGGTAAGGATCATTTTATTAAAGTTTGGAAATAATAGTACCCTATGCTAAAGATTTTGCCAATTTTTTCTGCATAGCCCCGGGTGCTGTTGTTTCCATACTTTAAAAAAGAACCCTTACCTCTGAGTCTGATTTAAGCAGGTGGTATGTCTCCCCCCCCCCCCCCCCCCCATATCAAACAGTGACAGTCCATTTAAGAAAGCCTCTGGCGCACCAGTAGCACCCCTAAAATGATGGCACCCTGTGCAGCTGCTGCACCTGCACACCCCAAAGGCTGGCACTGTGTATAGCATTTAATAACACTCCGCTCCGTCTGCCAAAGCACAGTAGTCAAAAGCTCAGACCTATGTGTTACTTCATTGACTGAGCTAAATGTCTGTATACTATATGAGAAAATATTACTTCTGATGAGATGTTTTCACTTAGGAGATTACTCTTATCTTCTCTAGCCTATCTATTAAGGCCGGGGTTTGCACATTTGAGAATCTATACAATTTAGCCATGAGACCTAGGGAGGCATTGTCTATCAACACTGGTTTGGAGGTGGAGACCCTCTTCATTGCTGTGGCGTGCCACTCTTCTGCCCTGCCCTGGTTGGGCCCAGTTGGGGGGCGAATGTCTGTGGCTGGCCTTGTTCGGGGTATGACTGGCAAGTATCATATCATGCCCTTGCAGAGGTTGCCGGACAATGTTTAGAGCCATGTGATAGGTCTGTTTCAAACAATCACAATGGTTTATACCTGAGGGGGAAGTGGGTGTGCAACGGGGCTGGCAGGGTGAGGCCGATGCTGTCTTTCCATCTGACAGCATTTGTGTCTGCTCTGACTTGTGGGACCAGTGGGGGCACTTCTGGTTTAGGTAAGTTCTGCTTTGCTTTTTTAATTTAATATATACATGGCAGTTAATATGGGTTCTAATATTTATGACTAAAGACTGAGTGTTTGTGTCCCAAACGCATCAGATGACCCTTACATTACACCATCCATGTTTATGTCATTGTTTTTAGAAGCTGCTTTTTCTACTTTTGTATGGACTATTGCTTGTAATCGCTTGGAATAAAAGTGGATGTTTTATCATATCTCCAGATTGTGAGCACACCTTTCTACTGTTTTTTTTTTACTCTGAGATTTTATTCCTGAATGTTTTCAGAAAAATCAACAGAAAATTTTCTGGCCATATTGCTTTCTTTTTTAGAAACATTTTAATGGTATTTCATGAAGTTCTTTTTTAATGAGATGCATTACTCAGTTACACCTAGAACACATGTGTTGTCCACATGCAAAACTTGACGGGGAGCCAGAACCCCATCTCAAACAAGCAAAAACATATTTGAAAATGTATACAGTTTTCAAAGGATGCATAAATATGCCTACAGGAAGACAGAAAATGTGTTCTCATGGTGTTGCCCTAAAGTGGCCTCTTTTAAGACTAAAAAAGACCCTCAGCAAGGGACTAATGAATCCTACTCCACAGGGAAAGTAACACAACACTGCCAAAGTAACAGCTACATTCCTGTGGATGACCAACTTAAAGGTCAAAGATCCTGGATATGGGGTAATAGGAAAAATACACATTTACAGTCTAGACAGTAATAAAAAAAAGGTTTTGTTTGTTCTCTTTTTCTTTTATTGCCATGAAAAAGTAAAATATAACTAGAGATCAAGGTGACAGAAGGTGATGTCCTTTAACCTCCTCCACTGGAACATAAGGGTTGATTCTGCAATGTATTTTTTTACTCGGATTTTTTTGTGAGCAAATACTTTTTCTCACAGTTTTTTTCCTTGGTGCAATTCAGCACTATATTTCAATGTGCAATTGTTTTAAATATTTGCCCAAATATGAACTGGTGCTGAATCAACTCTATGCAGGATATGCTCTATATTTATACATATTGGATTATTTTCTCACCATTAAAAACATGAATTGGAGTATTTCACCCTGTCCTATTATTAGGGGATTGATTCAGAGCCCTCTAAGATTGCCACCTTACCAATATTTCACTGGCACAACCTGTATTTTTGGTAACTTGCTAGTAATTCTTTGGTAATTGCCGATATTTTTGGTAACTTGCCGGTATTTTTGTTACTGTTAAGCAACAGGGCCAGGGGTTGCATCCTGGCTGGTCTGTTGTTTTAGAGTGCTCTGGGGAAGCATGCTGTGTGTGTTGCCTGTTGCACTTTAGAACATGGAAAATAAGGTATTTTAAGTGAAATAGTATGGTTAAACTTACATTTTACAAGACCACGTCAACCGGCAAGACCACACCCATGTACCTGTGAAAAGGCCAGTATTATTTGTTGGGAAAGGTGGCAACTCTAGAGCCGTCCGAGTTCCTTTTTTTTTGTGAGAAAGCCTCATTCTCGTCCATGTTCCCCATCTGCCTTATTAAGCAGGTTCAATTTACCATTTGCCCAGAATGCACCTTTAAAATTGAAGTCTGCTTCTGATGCAAACCATACCTCTGGTGGATTACGGCTCGGTGGCTATGCGGATCAGGCACTTAGGCAGCTACTTACATTTTTATTTAGGTCAATTTTGGTTTTAAATATTTTAATAAAGGCCTTCAAACAGGGCAAACCCCCCCATACAGTACAAATGAGATTAAGAAAAGTCAGTAGAGGATCTACTCAAGAAGTGGAACAATGATCAGGACTTATGTCTATTTCTTGATTTAGGTCTACTTTGTAATGTCCCACCCTTTACATAAATCAACGGCACAAGATGATCAGAAACCATCCTATTTAGTTTACCAGGCATTCTGGCCAAAGCAATCGGTAAGCCTAATTTGGAGCTCATTAGAGAATGTGGCAATAAAGCTCTCCTACTTCATACTTCATAGTGACAATCTGCCTTGGTAATAAAAAAAATTACATATGCAGACAGATCCGATGGATTTATGCTAAACCACTGCCCTTGAGATGAATATCCAGCTACTACATTTGGAACTGAAAACAGTTTTCTTAAAGGAGACCATTCACCCCCTGCAGTCGGCCTGGAAAGATTTCAGTCCCAGCCGCTAGCCTGCCCCCAGAAAATCCTATACCAGATGCCCTGCTGTGTGAAACCTCCCACGGCGCGGGTAATCATACCTGATCCCGGCAGCTCCCATGATGTCTGTCTGCGTCATCCCCGGATTGCATTGACGGATGAGATTTGGTGAATATATACCATATATTTGTTATTTCATCATACAGAACTCCATTAAACGTACAGTCACAACATGCAAGAAGAGGTTTAAGCGGTCGTATACCCATATTCATACCACTTCCTCATTCGTGTAAGGCAATCATGTGACTGGTGTTCAGTTGGGATTACTGACTGGGTTTGCTCACAGGCACATGACTGGTTGCCATTTGCTGTCTTTCAAAATGGCTACACTGCATTTTAGAGAAAAAAACTGCAGTGAAAAAAGGGGAATTTTCCTAAAACAGAGGGGGCTTTACCATTTCAGAACCAAAAAATGCCAGTATTCAGTATTTATCAGTGTCAGCATAAATATCTATCTACATTTTGAACTTTTCAGTACTAATAATTGTCCCAAAAAACTTTTCCAAAAATAAGCACATGCAAACTAAAACTTAGCACAGCTTGACACTGTATTACATTTTAAAAACACTTGAAAGGTTATTTACTAAATGTGAAAATTGTTCTCACCTGAAAACCTGGAAGCAATAGATTAAAAAAAAATGGTTGAGTGTTTAAACAACAGTCCAACCTAATAATTTAAATTATCTTGTAAGTGCAAGTATATGCCTTCCAGGTACAAAAAAAATGATGGTTGAAACGCATGCAGATCCACCCTGTACCCAAGTATTGGTGTGCAGATTATGAGCCAATCTTCCCCTGCCCTCAGGAATAGGCATAAAGCAGATAGAACCCACCCACTGGTCTAGAAATACAGAAGCAGGGCAAGTATAAAAGATCCCAGCTGCGCTCTATATTTCAATGCCCATTAGTTGCCCGACCATAGTTACTGGCCATGCCAATAACCATTTAGTCCAACAGCAACAACCCTTAAACAGAATCCAGGACTTGTAACATTACAATCTTTTTCCATGCTTGGGGATTACTTTAGACATTTTTGAATATCAATCATAATAACTTAGAATTTGCTTTACTAAATGTGATTCCATCTTTTCCTTATGACACCTTGGTAGCTTAAAGTGTTTTCTCAAGTCAAAAGTTACAAAATAAATATCAGTTACCTTTCATTAAGCGGCACCAGCACTCTCCTTCCTCCTCTGTCTAATTAGTAGAAAAATCACTTCCTCATTCAGCTTTCAGTCCCTACCCAGCTGACCTGGCCCATCAATCAACCTACAGTGGACCAAGAACGGAAACACCCCCCACTCCATGCCCAGATGTCCTCTCTATGCAGCTCTGAAACCCCATCCTCTTCTCTCCTCTTACACCCCTCACAGTGGGCTTAAATCGCATCCCTGTTGCCACACCCACTGTTTCCCCTCATTTATTCTATGAATCACCAATGCTCTAATACTCTTAATTATAACTTAGGAACTACAGGGTCTTTTTGAAAACGCATTGAAGTTTAGGACAGTGCATCATGTAGAGACAATGGGACAATAATCAGGTTTGCCTTTAGCATAACTTTAATGGAAGCCTGAAATGAGCATATAAACCCCCCTTTTAGAACTGCAGTATAAATGTATTTAGTATATTGAATAAAAACAGGGACTCAAATCCCATAAACATTTGGTTATTCCAAATGAAAATGAATCAAGCAACTCAAATTGTGCACATGGAAATATTAGATATAACAAGTAATGTCCCTATCTGGGTTAGCCTAAATGTCTTGATTCAGTAAGGCTTTAAGTTCACACGTAGGTTATCCAATAGATTTCCCCCATAGGTGGTGTGAAAAGTAGATGAAGGTAAAGGGGGAGGGGCGCTGGGTTCTGTGCAGATATGATTTACTCATTCATTCTGGGGTCAGGAGCATACATAGATATCACAGGGCCCTCCAAAATAAGCCTTAACCTCCAACATCAGGTAAATGACCTGCAGTGAAGTGCAGAGTCCTTGGTTTTTGAGCAGACTAGTCAATCAAAGACTGCTGTCTGATTTGGGTTCCTGGCAGTGTTGCCACTCTGTGGGGCCCAGGTTGGTGGCTCTTCCTTACTGGGGAACTTCACCAATATAGCAAGTACAAAGATAGGGGACATGTCTCTTTTCCCACATGCTTTGTATCCTGAGATAAGCTTTGTATCCTGAGACTGGCCCTGTCTCTTTCTCCAGACTGCTGGGTTTGCAGCCCCTTTCTAGCCCAGCAAATGGGCTGATCTCAGCCACCTATGTAGAGTGAGGTGGAGAGGTAAAACCCAATCTGGGGGTCGGGATACAGCAGGATCCACTGCCAACCTACCTACCTTTAAAAAGAAATCCAGGCCCAAGGAAAACTTTGCTAAAAAGATTCAGTACTCTTAGTACTGAAGCAAACAGCTCTTCTAGATTTCTTATCTCACCCAGATTAGCATCCTGGGTAAAATATACACATCCTAAGCAATTTTGCATGCTGCATGCCTACACAGGACAATGAATTATAGAAGGTCAACTCTTAAGCTTTCCTAAAATGAGCAGGATGCATGAGTTCTTTTTTTACCAGCTTGCTATATTGGTTGCTTTTTTAATATCACACTGACCCTAAAATATTTTACACATTTGGGTATAGCCTCCAATCCACAATCCATAAAGACCCCTTGACTGGGATCATTAGTTGGTTCATGATGCAATTGCTTTCACAGTAGCTTTATAATTAATTAATGAGGTGTAAATGTGCTATACTAGAAGAGATTTGTTGTAGTCAACTTCTCAGTTTCACAGTTCCACAATAGGTTTCGGTATGTGCAAGGTTAGTAAATTCCGCTCCTGTTTCAGAAGGAGATCAGATTATCGTTATTTTGTAATAATTCCACCCCCTGTGAGTGTGTGTAAAATAACTTTTAGCAGTTTGCAGACACAAAGAGGTATCAACTTATCTGGCAGCACTGAGGATTCTAAGAATCTGGCATTGTCCAAAATTGTTGAATATAAAATCAGACTAAAATAAAAAAATAAATAAAAATAAAATATTGTGATAAAAATAGTATAATTTGAAAAGAAACAATTTCCCCAGCAGTTCTAGAACATTGTTTAACCTTATTTGTAGAGAATTGTGTATTCTTTGTTTCTTCACATTCATCAAAGGTTTTCTGTGCTGTAATTCAGTGCAGTTTGCACAGTTTTTTGAGGAGCATTCATAATAACATCAATAGGAATTTTTATAAAATAATTTTGATCACTGCAGAACCATAGGATAGACATAAACACTCTAACATGTCACACACTACTCAGGGTATTTCCATTGTGTAGGGCTACATGTGGCAATGTTCTCATTTTTTCCTTTCTGAAAACAAAGCTATATTATCAGAATAATTTTAAAATCAATTTTCATCTCCTGATATTCATGTCCTCTGTGATGGCAGTTGCAGGGCTGAGTGAAGTAAGCACACTGTGTGCATTGCACTGCGCTATCACTAAGCATTGTTAACAAAAGTCCAATCTGAAGCCTCCTTAAAGTATCCTTCAATGTATATTATTTCTAAAGGTTCACAAAAAATCCGTAGAACTGACCCCCCCAAGTAAATGAATAAAACCACAAACAGGCTTTGTGCAGCAACATATCCATTATAATATTAAAATAAGAGGTGGACGATGTGAGATTGAATTGTGATAAATTATGCACCAAATAACGACAAAGCCTATAATCAATCAAAATCAAAATTTGAAAAATAATATTAAAAATAATCAATAATATACAAATGTGTGATTGGTAATATTCTAAGAAAGATAAAGCATAATTAATTGTATATGTATGCAACACAGGCATTGTATAGAATACCTAGGCAATACATACGATGTGTTCAAAGTATAACACTCTCTGTGTGTTTTTATGTGATATGCACTTTGCCTAGGCATTGTATCTAATGCCTAGACACAGTTGGTGTGATGTTTAGGCTTCTATATTGGACATATTAATATATATAATGCCTAAGCATCACTTGCAACGTGCATAGGTACTTCATACAGTTCCTAGGCAAACAATGTAAAACAGAACTATAAATTGGCTTATTCATACTTTGCCTGAAAATGAAACACATATTTCTCTACAAATATAGATTTCCTAGACATTCTATACATTGCCTTTATTTTACACACTGACTGTAACAATATATATATATATATATATATATATATATATATATATATATAGATATATATATGTTACTACTACTATACTATATAAATACTGTGGGTTTATACATACCCCCCTCGCTTGTCTTGCTCCTCTCTCCCCTCCATCTCTGGCTGCTACACTGTGAGGGGGGGGGGGCGCCGCTAAGCGGGGGTTTTCTGTCTGAGGCCGCAGCTCTCCTGGCCTGTGTTTTTTCTGCTGCAATGGTTTCGTCCTCCATTTTGGGGCGGGCGCTCGGTTCGCTCCATCGGGGGGGGGCGAGGCCACACGATGACGCTTTTCGTGTCACTGCCGCGCGGCCCGCCCCTCGAGGAGCGCGCCAAGCTGCTGGCTCTGTACGATCTTGTGCTGCCTTCCCCTGCCACGCTGCCTGGGAGTTCTCTGAGCTGCTGAGCGCTGTCGATGTCTTGAGTCCCTCTTGCTAATATCTATTGTTTTGCTTGTATTGCACATGTGCTGTGGGATACTGATGGCCACTTCTTTTGCTTGTGTCTTCTAGGTGGGCCCTTTGATAGATTGAGAGTTGTGGTTCCTCCCTGTCCCCCGCCCCCCACCCTCTCCCTCTTAAGAGGGATCACAAAAGAGGGACTATTTCAGAGGGCTTATTAGGTTTGGTCTGTCAGTGCCTTGTAACCTGCATACCAATTATTCTAATCATCATAATGGAGGCATCTGGGGATAGTGAGCTAGGGGCCCCATCTGGGCAGGTGAAGCTCTGCCCCATGTGCAGTGCAAGCCCTCTGGGCGGATTCAGCACTGTTTGTACCACTTGCGCCAGGAGCGTCATTTTGGAGCATGATCGGGCAGGCCTATCTGCCCCTAGCCCTTTATTGCCTGCGGCCTCTCCAGAACCCCCACTGCTGCACTCAGCCCCCAGTGAGGGGAAAGCAGGGGGTCCCATGTTGATTTGGTATACCGGGTGGCCGGTCTCGAGAGACAGATCTCGCGAACAGCCCCTAAGAAGGCCACAAGTACGAAGCGGCACATCAAGCCCGTTTTTGGAGGTCTGGGCTCCGTGGAGAAAGGCGAGTTGCAGGAGGACTCCATTTCCACTGTGGATTATTCTGCTGGCTATGACAGTGGGCCTGGTTCTCCCTCGGACGAGGATACATGGCTCCCTGATGATACTGAGACGTTGCTAGCTTCCGTTTTTGAGACGTTGCACATTGTCCCTCCAAAAGCGGCTAAGAGGAAGCAGGGTGATTTGTTTCGGCCTGAGAGACAGAGGCGAGTCTTTCCTGAGCAGGACTATTTTTCTAATATGATTTTCAAGGAATGGGAAAGGCCTAACAAGCTACCGTCGGTGCCTAAGGGCCTGGACAGGCGGTATCCCTTTCCTGAGGAGCTGGTCCGCTTATGGTCCCGTTCCCCCGAGGTGGATTCCCCTGTGTCGGGATTGTCCAACACTACGCTTATGCTGTCACCCGGTACCGCTTCCTTACGTGATCCAGCGGACAGGCGCATGGATCATCTGGTCTGTCATGCCTTCACCTTTGCTGGTGCTTGGTTTTGCCCTGTGTTTGCCGCGGCTATTGTCTCCTTAGCCATCAGAAAGAAGGTGAGACGCCTTGTGGATATTGCTAAGTCTCGCAAGCGGGCGGAGGAGCATAAAGACCTCAAAGCTTGTGTGGATTTATTGCCTTTGTTGTTTCTGCCATGGACGATGGTGTCCGGCTCGGTGCCAGGGTTTTGGCCCTGCTTGTTGCACTTCGCTGCTCGCTCTGGTTGCGGCAATGGTCGGCTGATGCCGCGGCCAAGAAGTCGCTCACTAGTATCCCCTTCGTGGGGCACAGGTTGTTCGGGGAGTGTCTGGACCTCCTGATCAAGGACGGTAGACTCCCTCAGCGACAGAAGCCTGCGCGGCCCCTTCTGGGTTCTTCTGCCTATCGCTCCTTTCGAAGAGGAAGAGGCTCTTAATTTTCAGGTGGCCGCAGAGATTTCTGGGGACGAGGTAGGTCCCGCGGCCGACCCAATCCCTCCTGGGGATCCAAGTCCAAGCCCCCTGCCAAGGCTCCTCAGGCATGAGGAGGTGCCCTCACCCATCCGGGTGGGGGGACAGCTTCTGCTATTTGCTCATATCTGGAGACAGCGCATCTCGGATTGGTGGATTCAGCAGGTGGTGTCCTCCAGTTACAAAATAGAGCTGGCAGTCAGGCTGCCCTCAAGTTTTTCTTCAGTCTTGCATATCCCAGAACCCAGTGAAGGCACAGGGCCTGAGAATGGCCGTGCCGCACCTCCTGCGGTTAGGGGTGATTTGCCCTGCGCCTCGTCAGGAACAGGGCCAAGGCTTCTACTCCAATCTGTTCACGGTTCCCAAGAAGGATGGAACGCTGATACCTATCCTGGACCTGAAGGGTCTCGACAGGTTTGTCAGAGTCAGACATTTCCGCATGGAAACCTTACGGTCCCTTACGGTGAGCTCGCTTCGTCCCGGCGATTTCCTTACCACGGTGGACATCAGGGATGCTTATTTGCACCTCCCGATATTTCAGGGACATCAGAGGTTCCTGAGGTTTGCGCTGGAGGACCAGCATTACCAGTTTGTGGCTCTGCCATTCGGGATATCCTCGGCCCCCCCGGTTTTCACCAAGGTGCATGGCTATTCTGAGGAATCAGGGCATTCGTGTGCTGCCTTATCTGGACGATTTACTAATTGCGGCTCAGGCCCTTCAGCAGACCGAGAGTGACACCCGGACGGTGTTATCCACTCTCGAGGATTTCGGATGGGTAGTCAATTACCCCAAGTCTTCGATAACTCCCTCAATGGTGAGGTCCTTCCTGGGCATGACGTTAGACACCTCTCAGGTCAAGGTATTCCTGCCACAGCAGAAGGTGGTGGGCCTTCAGACGCAGGTGCAGGCCCTGCTGTCTTGTCAGGGGCCATCGCTCCGTCTGGGGATGAAGATGGTGGGCCTGATGGTGTCATGCTTCAAGGCAGTCCCCTTCACCCAATTCCACACGAGACCTCTTCAATTGAACCTGTTGACCGGCTGGACCGGATGCAGGAGTCGCTGGAACAGGAGTTTTCACTGTCCCCCCTGGCCAGACAGTCCCTCTTGTGGTGGCTGGACTCTGTAAACCTGTTGGTGGGCAAGTCCTTTCTGACTCCCCGGTGGGAGATAGTTACCACATATGCCAGTCTGACCGGCTGGGGAGGCGTTTGGCAGAAGCAGAAGATCCAGGGTCAGTGGGGTCCGCAGGAGAACCACTTGTTCATAAATCTCCTGGAGCTGAGACCGATCTGGTTGGTGCTTCTTCGCCTGACTCCCCATTTAAGGGGTCGTACCATCTAGGTTCGACAATCAGACGGCTGTCACCTACATCAATCACCAGGGCGGGACTCGGAGCAAGCGAGCCCTCAAGGAGGTGACCCAGATTCTGATTTGGGCAGAGGAGAATGTTCCCTGCATCTCGGCGGTTTATATCCCCGGGGTAGAAAACCAGGAGGCAGACTCCCTGAGCAGGGGGGCCTCACGTCTGGGGGAATGGTCTCAGAAACAAGATCTTTCATGCTCTGTGTCTCCGCTGGGGTCAGCCGGATGTGGACCTGTTTGCGTCCAGACACAATCACAAGCTCCCAAGGTTCGTCTCCCTGTTCAGAGATCCTCTGGCCTTTGCCACAGACGCTCTGGCAATTCCTTGGACGGAGTTCAGGCTCCTTTATGCATTCCCTCCGTTTCCACTCCTGGGCCGAGTGCTGCACAAGACAGCCCAGGAAGGGGTTCCAACCATCCTAGTGGCTCCTCGCTGGCCGAGAAGGCCGAGATGTCAGTGGATCGCTACATCATGCCCGACGACCCAGGGCTTCTCATGCAGGGGTCGCTGCGGCACCCCAATTTATAGACGCTGGCTTTGACGGCCGGGTTATTGAGACCTCAATCCTGATGGAAAAGGGGTTGTCTGCCACGGTTGTGCATACCATGATTCAGGCACAAAAGAAGTCTTCTTCCATGATATATTACAGAGTTTGGCATGCCTACATTACTTGGTGTGAATCCAAGAGTCTCCCTTGTCGCACATTCTCTATCTCTAGGATCTTGGAGTTTTTACAACACGGTTTAGACTTGGGTTTCCCGCTGAGCACCCTCAAGGGCCAGGTCTCTGCCTTGGCCATCTTTTTCCAGAGATAGATTGATCAAGACCTTTTTCCATGGAGTCACCCATGTACGTCCACCATGTAAGCCTGTATTACCGGTGTGGGACTTGAATTTGGTACTTTCTGCTCTCCAGGGTCCTCCCTTTGAGCCCTTGTGCGATGCTGCATTGCCTATTTTGACCCCCAAGGTGGTCTTTTTGGTAGCTATCACCTCGGTGCGTTGCGTGTCGGAGCTGGCTGCACTTTGTATGAAGCCTCCTTATTTTGAGCGGCATAAGGATAAGGTGGTTTTTCACTTTAAACCTGATTTTTTGCCTAAGGTCATTTATCCCTTTCACCTTAATGAGGAAGTGGTCTTGCCTTCCTTGTGTCCAGCACCGGCTAATTCTAAGGAAAGGACCCTCCATGCCTTGGATGTGGTCAGAGCCATCAAGTATTACCTGGTTGCGACTGAATCCTTCAGGAAATCGGATTTGCTCTTTGTTCTAACAGAAGGTTCTAGGAAGGGCTTGCCACCAGCCAAGTCCACTCTTAGTAGGTGGATCAGACAGGCGGTGGTGCAAGCATATTCTGCCAAGGGGAAGGAGCCCCCTTTTCGGATCACAGCTCATTCTACCAGAGCTATTGGTGCCTCTTGGGCTTTTCAACACCAGGCATCTGTTGAACAAGTTTGTAAGGCCGCTACTTGGTCTTCAGTTCATACTTTTACCAAGTTTTACAAGGTTGATGTTAGGGCCTCAGCTGATGCTGTCTTTGGCCGAAAGGTGCTTCAGGCGGTAGTGAAAAGAACTACATGCTGTTCCGCACTGGGGATCCCGCCCTAATGGACACTGCTTTTGGATGTCCCACATGTCATTACTTCTGGGATGACCTGGACTGGATATAGGGAAAAATACAATTATTTTTGTATATATCCAGTCCAGGTCGTCCCACCCCACCCTTGTTTCATTATCTCTTGTTTGCTGGCTATGGTGATTACCATTTTTATATTGGACCGTTGTCCTTAAGTTTTTTGTTGGAGAGAGTACATGCTGAAGCTATGTAAAGTAACATGGTTTCTTGGCCTCCTGGCCTGTCTCTTTTTCTTACTGCTGTTTAACCACTGGGAAATCATAGTGAGACACCTGCTTTTATAGGGGCCGGGAGGAGCGAAAGCTTTTGATCTTGCAGTCGAGCGCCCCCTGGGGGTGGAATACCCACATGTCATTACTTCTGGGACGCAGAAGCAGGAGCAGTTCATTTGAAGCAAAAAGCTGTGGAGGAATCTAACACGATTTAATAACATCCACTTAGCAAGAAACCAGCTATGTACTACATGTTACTATATTTATTGAAAATGTACAGTGATAATGTTTTATTGTATATATTGAATTTCAGTAAACAACACTGAATTTTTTTAAAACCCTATAGTTTCCATGTTTTCAAGTTTGAGTTGGCAGAAAGTAGTTGGGTCTGATTAAGTGAGAGGTTAAGCTAAGAAAGATGTGCAATAGTGCAGCTTTATGAGTCATGAGCATGCTGATGTGGTCAGAGATGGATGTGAGACCACTGTGGCTTGCCGTGCTCACTCATGCTGAGAGCACCAAGGGACTTTGTTAGATCAGTGGTTTTGGAGGGATGAAATTGAAATGAGAGGCAATTGTGGGGGCTCTACTACTGCTTCTACTCTGTGCTGAAGGAAATGGAGGAGAGGCACTGGTTTTGTTTCACTTTAATTGCATTAAAGAGAGCTTTTTCAGTACTGGTAAAAGCTCCAGTGATATGTTATCTCTAAAATACATCATATAGAGACTTATTAAGATTACCTCAACAGAAAGGACACGTTTCATCACTATTTCTAGCTTATGAAAATAAAAAAATAAAGCACCATGTGCGATGTAAAGATTATCATATCAAGCAGATGTCCAAACAGTCCATATGCCAATCATTTGGTGTAAACATGAATATGGTGCTGAAGCAGTCAGGAATACATTTGTGTCAAGGTGAACACGTTCAGCTGTCAAGTTCTATTATCATAGATAAAGGACTCTGATGAACTCAAGGCAAAGGCTTCTGTTAAAAAATACTGTATTTCCAAATCATTCAGTTGAAGTAACTCTTTATCAGGAGTGGTTTGTGTTTAAATGGGAGACATATGTACCAGTTCTGAAATCCGCTTTGTGTATTTAAGGCCTTTACAGTGCCTGCTGGAGCCAGCTATCTATCTACTTAGGAAGTGGTCCCGCTAGGAGGTGGTATTTTCGCATTATAAACCCATCAGTATACTTCGGAAGAAAGTTCCAGCTTATTAGAAATCATATATGAGTGTGTTACTTCAATTAGTAACAATTATTTCTTATAGTGTGAAATTCGAAAATATGACAAACATTTGGGGTGTTTTTTTCATTCAGCCTGCTTTATATTTCTTGATAAGCTCTAGTGAGCTCTCTCCCATCTGCTGGACACTGCATGCATGAGTCATCTCTTTGCTACTCTCAGATTTAAACAACCCTGACAACTGTAATTTATTGATGGGGCCATGTATGAAAAGCTCAGCAAGATCAATAGGGCTTATCGGGAAATGCAAAGTGGAGGCAAGTGCCTGACAGGCAGCATGGAGCAAGATGAGAAGGGGATAATTTAATCCTGGACTGTCCCTTTAAATGACAAAACTCGGTTTGGTTTTAGGAATGATCAATATGGTATGTGGACATGTTGTTGGACTATATAATAGGAGCTTTGTGGATATCTACAGTTTATAGCTTTGACCAGGTTGGATTGAGTGTGATGGATACAGTATTGTTTCCCCTTTAAATATGTAGTTGAGTGCAAACCACAGATTGTCACTGTAGCGACCACCCTTATCGCCGGAGGGCTTCCCCGCCAGAGACGTCCTTTTCCCAATGGTGAGAGGTGCTGCAGGAATCCCAGAATCGTCCGTGAGGAACCAGGAACAGCCCTTACAAGGGCTAGTGAATTGTAATATAGCGTTTCCCCCAATAAGAGACAGAACTCAGTATTGAGGGTGAAGATGAACTGTGTTTATTAGTGCCACTCTAGGCCTTATATACACAAGTCTCCATGCAAGGTGGACCTGATGGAGAACTGCATGACACACACACCGACCAATAGCAGCAGGGCACACAATCCCTCAACTCTGCCGGTGACGCAATCAGCAACACAATAGACGTCTGTAACACAATCAATCAGAACAATGCCATTGTCTGTGACGTAATCAATCAACACAATGGCAGTCTGTAATACAATCCAAACTACAATGACATTGCCTGTAACAGTATCAAAATACAATGACATTGTCTGGAACCTAATTAAGAAAAGGCCAGTGAATGACCCGGTGGGCAATTGAATAGTGATGACATCCGAAAGGCTGTGGTGTCACAGTCACCCTCCCCCAAAAAATGTCTGCCAAGGGACCCCCTGCCATCTATAACTTACTCTCAGTTTGTGATGATCTGGGGAAAAACCTGCTGCCCTAGCCCCTGCACCTCTTCTTCTCCAACTAATCACCACTGCTCTTGGCCTCCTCCCTTTGGCTGAAGAGAAGTTGGCGACCAGCATGTATTTCCACCCTGCAGAGTTCATACTCCTGCCCCCCTGCCTTAAAAAGGCTTTGGCCTGAACAAGCCCCACTGCTGCCGATCCTGGCCTGGTCATTGCCGCCCAGGCCGCTCTAGCTGCTGTGATGGAGGTCCCTTTGACATAGAAAATGGTGGAGGCCCTGGCTATGACTGATAGCTAGTGATGGTCTTCAGATTCATGGCCAGAGTCAAATCAACAAAGACATCTCATGATGACCAGACATTCATTTTGGTGGTATTCCAGATAAATTCATCATGTTTTCCCATAATATCCTGAGCAACCAATCAGCGTTTGAGTGAAAATAGGAACAAAAATACACCCTGATGTATTTAGAACCTGCTGTTTGAGCAAATTGATTTGCCAGGTTTTCTGAACCCCTTCCACCATTTAAAATGTAAGAAGCCTCAAGTTCCAGTGCTGCACATAAGCTGCAGATCAACTGCATTTACAAGCTGCCAGTATCCAGCAGCGCTGCAGCTTGCTGTGACCTTGTTGTTGATATACAACTGTTATCAAATACAGCTGTTATGAAGTGATCAGTGATAAAACAAACTTTGTAAATGAACAATTAAGATGCTGGTTGAGCCTCAGTAGTAGCACTCTATCTCCACAGATCAGATTTTAGTTTTTTATGAATGAAGGTCCAATTACAAAGTTACTATAGGACTTAACATAAACATTGTTTCTGCTGTAATAGCCATTTAACTCCTTCCTGCCCTGTCTATGTGAAATACACACACTTATTATTATTATTATTATTATTACTTAACATTTTAAAAAGTAGTCACTTTATGGGTTTCTCATGTTTTGGCTGTGTACAACATCTGTTCTGTCAGCATGGTTCCATAGAATTAGCAATAGAAAAATAGGCCTCCAGAATCTATAATGTGCTCCACTCATTTTAGGTTGTGAGCCCAGCCAGTACACCCATTTACACAGTAAAAACAAACAACGGTAATCATTTTAGGCATGTTCTGTCTTGAAATCCTTTGTACAGTAGCAGTTAGATGAACTGGAAAGTGCTCAACAAGAAAAAATCTAATAATACATTTTTTCATATTTATTTTTACAGTATATATATATATATATATATATATATATATATATATATTCCAATGATGGAAAAGAGAGATCTAAGGTGTCCCATAAAAATATAATCTCAAATACATGCAGATTAGCTCAGGAATGAAAAAGTTACCAGAAAATGTCTGGTTAATAAGAGGAGTCCGAACTGAAAGTTCAAAAGCCCTTTAACCGGAGCTTCAGCATAATTTCATGAAAAGCCCAAAACCTTAAACAGGTGAGTGGGGGATGCGGACGGCAGTATACTCTGTTTCCTTCTCAGCTGCTTAGCCGTCGGCGGGGCCAAAGGGAGCCGAATGAAAGCAAGCCAATCAATGGGTTCACATTCAGCTCCAGCCTGCGCTGTCGGAGCACTTGGAAGGTGAGTTGATCTGGTGACCCTCTGGGAATAAACACAGGAACAACACCCCACTTTACATCCACTTTAACCACAGGCATAATAAAATAAGAAAATCATTGAACAGAGATGAGAGAATTAGGAATTAGTTGTTCAATGTATTTCATATTTGTGGCATGCATGGCATCCAGTCATCCAGGGTCCACTGCTGGAAAATACTATTTTAAAATCTCCCCCCTGAACTTTTTCCTGAAAATGTGTCAACAGAAAATGACATATGTCATTGAGCTGCCTGACAACAGGAGGGACAGCATGTGTCTGTCCACAAAGATTTCCAGAACACATCACAAGCCCTGACCCATCATAAGTTTCAGTTTGGTGCCAATCCTTATAAACACCGGAAATTACGGGAACGCATCAAAAATGTATCATCGGATAGGGCTTTTGATTTGTGTCCTACGTGTGCTTGAAGGCTTGTTTTCATGTGGAGAAAATAGGTATTTGATGATTTTCTTCTACTTTACATTTTTTAAAGAACAGCTTGACTACCCTCTAGTGGTAAAATTTAGTTATAACATTATTTTGTCTGTTAATGAAGTTTATTGGTCACACAGTGTACACAGCTAAACATTATATGTTAAGTAGTGAAATGTTTCTAATGACTGCCTGAAAATAAAATGTATAATACAATACAAAAGTAAAATAAAGCACCATATTTATATAAAAACGTAATAGTGTACATTCAGGTAATATATGAAAAAATACAGAACAATATTGAAAAGTCATTTGCACAGTTGCACCCTACAAGCTCTATAACATGAGTAAGCCAGAAATTAATTATTAAGGTAGCAGTTCCTAGACCCTAAATAGTGTTAAAGAACCCCCAACTAATAGATAAAATTCAAATAGATCTCCTAAACTCCAACATCACAGAATGTGAGCCGTTATGGACCCCAAAATGTATAGACAGACAGTGGCATATCTTACCTGAATGTACATATTTTGTTTTCAAATGCATACTATGCTTGTTTTTGTATGACTTTGTTTTAGCATTGTGCCTTACATTTTATGCTCAGGCAGCCATAAGAAACATTCCACTGCTTAAACCGGACCTTCAGCATGATTTGATGAAAAGCCCAAACCCTTAAAAAACTATTCCCCAGCAACTTACATTAATATATTTTACATTTCTAGTCGCTTACCTATTATTCTGTCCCCCACCGGGCTGCAACTCTGTTAAGCACTCTTGGATACGGGTGCCGCCATCTTGCCTCAGAAGCATTACACATATTGAGGAGAGGAGAGCGGGATAAAGTCCAGGGGGCGGAGTTATAGCTGTGCTTTGCACAGACAGAGCTGGGGTCAGGGAAAGGATAGCAATCCCAGAATGCAGATTACCTGAAGACGACACCAAGTAATGTAATAGCTAAAAATTACCGCTAGAGAGCTAGTGGTTAGATCAAAAGTTGAAAGGCGAAATGTGAGTGGATATGTTCCTCCTTGTCCCTATGGAGCCTATCGCCCACCAGCAAAACAGGCCCTGTTCTTGAGATGGAAGGAAGTACATTACCACTGCTGCGGTGCCCATCCCTCCTCCAACAGACGGAATCAAACAGGAGATTAAGCGATGGAAAACTACCTAATTGCTGCATCGCTCCGTCATTTCTTAGCAGGGCAGCGCAAAGAGACGCCGGACAATAACATTCAAGATCTCCCTTAGACCAGCCAATGGATGAAACCTGGGTCCCCAACCACCTGTCAGGCTGATTGAGTGTCATGACTGGCAGCACCTCTCCGAATCAGATCACGCAGTATCCTGGGAGGTGAGGCCCAGTATCTGACGCACCGCCACAAACTACGCTCTGCATCAAACTCGACGGGGGAAATTAACACCACTACTTACAATGTAGGCGAGTGTCCCTCTAAGTGAATATTAAAAACATTTTAAAACACATCTTTAAAACTCTTGCAAGGGCCACACCGTCATATCGACAGCCAATAAAAAGTTAATGATAAGAAAAATTTCTAATAAAGCCACATTGACCTTTGTTTGTCTATCACATCACAGTGCATATGATGAAGCATTAGAATTATTTAAGCATACCTAAATCCAATGATAAAGTTACTGCTTTAAAGAGACTGTCAAGGTAACATAAGTATAAAAAATGACTTATCAGCTTACCTACTTATGGTTGCCCTCTCCCTTCCTGTTAGCTTGCAGCAGCACCTGGAATTAAAAAGCAGGCACTGAGTTGTGGCACACAGGGCTTGACTGGTGGTCTATAGCTTTGCCCCTGTTGGTCTGCTGCATCATACATTGTGAGCCTACTTCCTCTTCCCATTCCTTTATCCCTCAATGTTACAGTGTCTAATAAGCATATGCATAGCAGCTGCCTGCATTTTTGCCATTGTGACGGGGTTATTTATGAAGGGATAGCGCCAGGTAGTGATTCGTAGTGGCAGGTAGTGTCTGGTAAACACCGGGCGCTGTGCGCAAAACCACATTTCTGAAAGCGAATCTGGTGAGTGACTCTAACAGCACCATGTAGCATCCGATGTATTATTACAGGTGGCTCAGTGTATAGCGCCGGCGTTCTAGCTTCCAGAGCGCCAGGTATTACCTTTCACTCACTGTCGCTCTCCTATACATTTCAATGGCAGTTCATTTGCTTGTGTTTAAACAGCGTGTTTGACAATTCTTTTTGTTTTTTTTCTAAAATTATTGTGTGACCTCTCCTGGCTGCAAACAAACACTTTTAGAAACTTTTTTGACTTTTAATATTTTTATGCAGAATTGTCATTACAGGTCTGGCACTAAAGTGTTAATGTCATTGGAATGTCATTCCATGAGTTTTCGCTTTGTTACCAAAGGAAATGTGTTGAAAAACAGACTTTAATCACACAGTGTCTGGCGCTCTATGCTACAGCGACCAGCTTCAGAGCACCGGCGCTGTGTGTGTGTCCTTTTTTGATGTATTGTGTGGAGCGTTGAGAGTCGGTCGCACTGAGCTGGCATTACCTTTCGCTCCCTGCAGTGCTGTACTGGTGTTAGCGCCCAACATACATCACATTAATCTATGCCAGCCAGGTTACTACAGCGACTAAGGCACTATGTTACAGCGCCCGATACCCGCTTACAGCGTCTACTAGCAGTCCCTCTAAGCGCCGCTATAGAGACGCTCATCTGGCAATACCTGGCGTTAGTAATGACTCAGCCTCCATGTTTCACAGTTACAGCTGCGGAAAAGCATTGTGTTCTTGAGGGCTTGGATCCCCTTCCTTCTACACAGCTCATCATATTTTGTGGATTACAAGTTCCTTTGCTGCTGTGCATAAAATGATTTGAACTGTACTTGAACTGATAATAGTTTATAAATGCATGTAATAGATTATGGGCATATTTTTTTCCTTGTGCTATGTAACAAAATGTGCTTGTGGTGTATATGCAGTATGTACTACATTACATATATCCTATAGACCAGTGGTCCTCAACCCTGTCCTCAAGGCCCACCAACATGTCATGTTTTTTGGATCTCCAAATAGCCAGCTCTATTGCTCTGCAGCTGCACTAATTACTCCACCTGTGCATCTTTGTGGAGATCTGCAAAACCTGGCCTGTTGGTGGGCCTTGAGGACAGGGTTGGGGACCACTGCTATAGACCACCCATTATGCTGATGCAAAACACACAGTGTGCTTGACTTACAGTGCCTGGGCAGTGCTGGCACTAGGAGTGTCCTCACTCATGGGAGTGGCAGCCATCTTTCTATGGCCCCGGCCGGAGCCCGTTCGTATAGAACATGGACCACTGACAGGAATGCATCGCAGTACTCGGGTAAGATGTTCACACTCTAGGTGAAGCTGGTTGGCAGCCCATCAACCAGTTTTTCCATGTTCGGGTTTTGGAACCCGTACTCACAAAGTATGGTGTAAACTCGGATTCACTAAACACTACCTACAACTAGGGATGAGCGAATCGATCCGGACGAACCCGGATTCGATCCGAATTTCAGGAAAAATTCGATTCGGATCGAATCCGAATTTCCCCGCGATTCGATCACTCGAAGTTTTCCTTTAACATCCATTCATTTACATTTACAGGCATTCTAAGATGGCGGACGGGACATGTCTGGACATGTATCCCGCGCCAGTGCAAGCTGGGGCAGTCACATGCAGCCTATCAGCAGCCAGCAAGCCCGGTGACGTCACACAGCGGTATTTAACGGCGGCCATCTTGCTTTTCCTCATTTCTCTATTGCATTCGTGACAGACAGAACGCTGTGTAGCTGAGGCACTTAGACAGGCAGGGACAGACAGGGACAGGCTGGAGACAGGCAGGAGACAGGCAGGAGACAGACAGGAGACAGACAGAAAGCCAGGGAAAGGTAGGAAAAACGGAGGCTGTGACAGGGAGATTTTTTTTTTTTCATCCAGCCTTTGTTAGCGTTTTCAGGCTGCTTATAGTAACTAACTGTGCATATATACTGAACTGATCTTAAGTCTGCTGTGAGGCATCCCATTCTGTGACTAAAGCAGCCTCTGTTTAAGACCATATAAGCATTTGCTCTTATCATATTTGAAATTAGCCTGATAAAGACACTTTTGCTGGGCAAAGCACTACTGTACCCTGCCAGGTCCATTCCTGCCCAGGGCATCCCATTCTGTGACTAAAGCAGCCTCTGTTTAAGACCATATAAGCATTTGCTCTTATCATATTTGAAATTAGCCTGATAAAGACACTTTTGCTGGGCAAAGCACTACTGGACCCTGCCAGGTCCATTCCTGCCCAGGGCATCCCATTCTGTGACTACAGCAGCCTCTGTTTAAGACCATATAAGCATTTGCTCTTATCATATTTGAAATTAGCCTGATAAAGACACTTTTGCTGGGCAAAGCACTACTGTACCCTGCCAGGTCCATTCCTGCCCAGGGCATCCCATTCTGTGACTAAAGCAGCCTCTGTTTAAGACCATATAAGCATTTGCTCTTATCATATTTGAAATTAGGCCTGATAAAGACACTTTTGCTGGGCAAAGCACTACTGTACCCTGCCAGGTCCATTCCTGCCCAGGGCATCCCATTCTGTGACTAAAGCAGCCTCTGTTTAAGACCATATAAGCATTTGCTCTTATCATATTTGAAATTAGCCTGATAAAGACACTTTTGCTGGGCAAAGCACTACTGGACCCTGCCAGGTCCATTCCTGCCCAGGGCATCCCATTCTGTGACTAAAGCAGCCTCTGTTTAAGACCATATAAGCATTTGCTCTTATCATATTTGAAATTAGCCTGATAAAGACACTTTTGCTGGGCAAAGCACTACTGGACCCTGCCAGGTCCATTCCTGCCCAGGGCATCCCATTCTGTGACTACAGCAGCCTCTGTTTAAGACCATATAAGCATTTGCTCTTATCATATTTGAAATTAGCCTGATAAAGACACTTTTGCTGGGCAAAGCACTACTGGACCCTGCCAGGTCCATTCCTGCCCAGGGCATCCCATTCTGTGACTAAAGCAGCCTCTGTTTAAGACCATATAAGCATTTGCTCTTATCATATTTGAAATTAGGCCTGATAAAGACACTTTTGCTGGGCAAAGCACTACTGTACCCTGCCAGGTCCATTCCTGCCCAGGGCATCCCATTCTGTGACTAAAGCAGCCTCTGTTTAAGACCATATAAGCATTTGCTCTTATCATATTTGAAATTAGGCCTGATAAAGACACTTTTGTTTCAATATTTTAATTGAAAATTTTCAACAAAACAGTATTGCAAAGCATGTAACATTATACTGCCATCCCACGCAGGGGAGGTACAAAGAGGAAGAAGAAAAAGGTATCATCATTCGTCTCCATATTATTGCAAGTTGAGCAAGCCAGTGTCCGACAGTCCACCCGTGACCACCAGCGCGATGGGGCACGAGACCCGCGCAGATATCGACAGCATAGTTTAAACCATGCAGCGGTCCCCGTCCGGGACCGCGGGACCCATGGGGCCCCGCGGCGCCCGTAGCCGACGCCCGCCTGCATATTGTCCCGCGCCCACCGCACCAGGCCCACCGGGGCACGCCACCGGACAGCCGGACACCGCCATGCGTTTACACAAAGGAGAATCATTGCAAAAGAGAAGACATTAGAACTGTTGCATTATAGGAGGCGAACGGATTAGCCCCAGAGGGTGGGCTAAGTGTAAAGAGGTGAGATATAGAAGAGGGGAGGGAGAGGCGGAAGGCGGGAAGGGGGGGAAGGAGAGGGGAGGGAAAGGAGGGAGGAGGAGAGGGGGAGAGGGAGGGAAAAGGGAGGGGGTCGCATCCGCGCCCCACCAGGCACCACGTACGGTAATTATAGCGCCTGCATGGATTCGCCAGGCCAGGCGAATCTCATCCAGGGTTCCCATGTAGAGAGAAATTTGGCATGGGAGTCCGTCAGAATGCTGGACAACCTCTCATTAATGAGAAAGCCGTTCATCCTGGCCGACACCTCTGAGATCGGGGTGAACTGCGCCTTCCAGGCCTTGGCTATGGTCTGCTTGGCGGCCAGGAGGAGGTAGATAAAAAGTCTGTGTTGCTTACTGGACAGCTCCCGGGGCTTGCAGTGCAGAAGGGCAACCCAGGGATCCTTCTTCATGCTGGATCCGAAGATTTCATTAGCCATCCTGAACACTTGACTCCAGAAGCGAGTCAGCATCGGACAGGTCCACCAGGTGTGCAAAAAGTCCCCGTCCGCACTGCAGCCCCTAAAGCACGTCCTAGCCTGCCCCGGGAATATCCTATTCAGGCGGCTCGGCACCAGGTACCAGCGGAGCATAACCTTGTAGGCTGTTTCCACTGCCAGTATGTTGATGGAGCATTTTGGGATGCGAGACCATATCTCTATCCACCCCCTTTCTCCCACAGGTGGACCAAGGTCCCTTTCCCAGCTGTTCACATATGCGTGGGACTCCGGTTTAATTTCGTTTAGTGATGAGTAAATTAGGGAGATGATTCCCCTCTGGAAGGGATTGTTGGCGCAGAGAGCCTCAAAGGGGGTCATCACCTGGAAGGAAGGACGTAATTTTGTCAAAGGCAAAATCCAGTGCCTCAATTGGATGTAGCGAAAGTACTCCCTGTGGGGGACGCCATACCTCTCCTGTAGGGCGCTGAAGGAACCAAGGCCCTCCCCAAGGAGTAGGTCCGCTATTTTGTATATTCCTCGATCCTGCCACCATTTAAATGCCAGTTTGTTTTGTTCTCCTGGAGGAAAATTTGGGTTGTCCCACAAATGGGCCAGGGGAGTGTGGGGGGACATCAAGGAGGCGGAGTACCTAACCGAGTCCCACACCGTGAGGGAATGTCTCATTAGGGGGCTGAGCGCTTTGGGTCTGTGTCCGGGGTCTGTCCACAGCAAACTATCCATGGGTATCGGCGTGCAATTGGGGAGTTCAAGAAAAACCCATAATGGGGGTTTGAGGTGAGAGTGCATGGGGACCAACTGGGCAATCTGCGAGGCTTTATAGTATTTGATTATGTCGGGTACCCCCAGCCCCCCTTGTGTTCTGTGGGCCAGCATAGTGCGCTTTGACACCCTTGGGCGACCCGCTGACCATATGAAAGCCAGGATTCTCCTCTGCATTACCCGGAACATGTACAGTGGGATTTTGGTCGGCAGAGCTCTGAAGAAGTAAAGTAGCTTTGGGAGGATCGTCATTTTGACCGCATTAATGCGGCCTATCCATGAAATCGGATATGACTTCCAGACCTCCATTAAGCGGGTTAGGGACTTGAACAGAGGAGGATAATTGGCCTCATACAGGTCAGTAAACTTGGCCGAAATGCGCACCCCCAGGTATGGAAGCGGCCCCGTTGTCCAGCGGAAAGGGAAGTTGGCCTTAATCTGGTCCACCACGTCCACCGGCAGAGACACATTTAGCGCCCAAGACTTCTCGTTATTAATTGTTAAGCCCGAAACTTGGGCAAATTGGTCAAGGACCTTGTACAGGTTCGGGAGCGAGGTGACCGGCTGGGTGATGGCGAGCAATGCATCATCTGCAAAGAACATGGCCTTATGGTGAACGCCAGCTACCTCCAGGCCCTTGATGTTGGGGGAATTTCGTATTGCTATGCCTAGCGGCTCTATGGCCAGGATGAAGAGGAGCGGGGATAAGGGGCAGCCCTGCCGAGTTCCCCTACCAACACCGAATGTCTCTGAAGTAAAGCCTAAGTAGCGCACTCTGGCTGCGGGTGACTTGTAGAGAGCTCCCACCCAGTCCAGGAACCGCCGCCCAAACCCCCACCTCCCAAGTACCCACAACAAGTAGTCCCAGGACAGGGAATCGAACGCCTTTTGAATGTCTAGGGAGAGCAGGAAGGCCGGGATGTCCCTGGAGTGGGCGTGGTGGACCAGATGAGCCGCCCTTCTGATGTTATCCCCAGCCTGTCGGTTTGGGACAAACCCCACCTGGTCGCCATGTATGAGGTCGGCCACGAATGTGTTCAACCTCGCTGCCAAGACCTTGGCCAGCAGCTTCACATCAACATTTATTAGTGATATTGGCCTGTAGTTTTGGATGAGCAGCCCATCTTTATCTGGCTTGGGAATCATACAGATGTCCGCCCATAGCGAACTAGGGTTAAACGAGGCATCTGCACGCAGGGCGTTAAAGAGATTTGAGAGGTGTGGCGCCAGGATTGAGGCAAACTTTTTATAATACAGGCTGCTGAACCCATCCGGTCCCGGGGTCTTGGCGGTCTTAAGGGATTTAATGGCGAGAAGCACTTCGCTCTGTGAGATGGGGGCCTCCATCCTGTCTATATCCCCCTGTTCCACGTGAGGCAGGTCAATCTGGTCGAAAAACTCATCCCGAGTAGCCGTACACGCGTTCGCTGGGGCTGAGTAGAGAGCTGAGAGGAATTCCCCGAAGGTCGATACGACCTTGTTGGGGTCGGCCGTGACAACCCCCGAGCTGAGCTTCAGTTTTATTGGCAGCCGTCTGTCCAAGTCAGCGGCCCTCAGCTTCCGGGCCAACATCGTGTCCGGCTTGTTACCTCTTGAGTAAAATTTCTGCTTCGACCACCTGAGTCTTTTCTCAGCCTGATCATCTTGGAGCGTATTGAGCTCCAGTCGCAGTCTGTCTACCACCCTCTTATTTCTGGCGGCCGGGGCCCCCTTCCATTGTATCTCGGCTCGCTCAAAATTCAAGGTCAACTCCCTCACTCTCCTTTGTCTTTCGCGCTTCTCAGCAGAGGCTATAGAGATAATGTTTCCTCTCATGGTGGCCTTATGGGCCTCCCATAGGGAAATCGGGGAGGAGACCGAGTCAGAGTTGATCGAGAAGTATTCCTGAAGAGCCTCCTGAATCTTAGAGCAGGTAGGTTGTCTAGACAGAAGAGAATCATTGAGCCGCCAGCTATAAGAGTGCTTGGTTGAAACCAGGAGGTCCAGGACTGCCATTACGGGACTGTGATCAGACCAGGCCGTAGCATAAATTCTAGAGTCTATAATGGCAGGTAGCACTGACTGAGGGACCAATATGTGGTCTATCCTACAAAACGAGCCGTGAGGGTTGGAATAGAATGTAAAATCGCGGGCACTAGGATTCTTTTCCCGCCAAACATCGCACAAGCTGTGGCCGTTGAGGATGTCGCGGAAGACCACCGACTGGGCATCCGGGGCAGGGGGCACCGTCCCGGAGTGCCCCGTACGCCGTCTGTCCAGTCCGGGGTTAATTACTAAGTTTGAGTCCCCTCCCATTATCAGAACCCCCTTAGTATTATTCTGGATAACCATAAGCAAGTGTTTGAAGAAACGGGTCTGGAAGGTGTTGGGGGCGTAATACGTGGCCAGGGTGATCTCCACGTCATGTAGGGTGCCCTGCAGTATGAGGTACCTACCAGTGGGGTCTGAGATCTCTTTAGAGCAAATGAACGGGAAGTTTTTGCGGAAGGCAATCAGGACTCCCCTTTTCTTTTCTCTAGCGCAGGCGAGATAGGCCAAAGGGAAGTGGCCACTAAGGTATCTCGGTCTAGATAGGGTGGAGAATCTGGTTTCTTGTAGAAAAATCACATCCGCCTTACAGGACTTGTAGTAGTGGAAGGCCTTACTGCGCTTAGTGGGGACATTAAAGCCCTGGACGTTGTGGGATACAACCTTAATGTTCAACCCAGCCATGACGGATCAAACGGTGGAGGGCGTTAGTGACTGGTCTGGTGGAGCGCGGGCAACCCAGGTGAGGGGGGTGGGGCAGGGGAGGGAACGGGGTGTAGGGGGAGCAGTAGAGAAGAGAAGAAAAAATAAAACACATATAAACAAAAAACCTTGGATCCATGGGCGGGGTACTACCGCCATAGACCCAACCAGGTTCTGGAGGGGTAGAAGTAGGACCATTAGTCAGGGCCGGGTATGGCCCTGATTGGACCATTTGACAACTTGTCAGGTGGGGGGCTTATCCCGGGGACGCAGGACAAGCTTAGGAAGTAAGTAACTTGAACAGGCTGAGCACCAGGAGGTAAACCCGTAGCGAACAGTCCAACATTTAGTAGTAGTATGGGACACAATATTGAGCAACGAGGGCTGGCATGAAACAACACGTTCCCATTTTAACCTTCAGCGAGCATAGAAAATTTCGAGCAAGCAAACAGAACATTGTAAAAGGCACGACTGTTGGTGGAATCGTACAGTCCGCAGCCAACATCGCCGCCCGATGCGAGGCCCAAGGCCACAGCAGGCACTGCGAAGCGGGTCCGGACCCGGGCCCCACCGGCAGGCCAACCCGGAGTACATGACGGGCCGCCACCCCGGGGGACCAATCTGGTCCGCCACGGCGGCGCCCCCCCACCAGGAGGCCGACACAGCAGGACCCATCCGCCAAGAGTGGTTAACAACATTAGAACAACAATCCGTGAACCATTATTAAACTTCTAACATTTCACCTCAGGGAGGGGGAAGGGGGTCATCAGAAGTCGGACGTATTACCGCTCAGGTGAGTCCCAGTCCTCAGCCCGGGTCCCGTCCGGGTCTCACGAGGCGTCCGGCGACTCGGTCTCTCATCCTGCGGGGGCGCACCTTTTCCCATATGGGACGGAGCGTTGGTCGCCCAGGAGCCTGCTGGTCAGTCGAGACAGATGTACGGGCCGGGGAGGCAGTTGGGGCCAGACCTAGGCCCTTGAGTGTGTCCCGCAGGTCTTCAGGTGAGCTGACTGTAAACTGACGGCCCTCGTGTGTGAACGTGAGCTTGAAGGGGAAGCCCCACCGGTACTTTATGTTGCGGCTCCGCAGGACCTCTAAGCCGGGCTTCATAGCCCTCCTCCGTTGCAGGGTGTGTGGTGCGACGTCTGGGAAGATGTGGTAGCGATGGTTCTGGAAGCGCAAGTCCCCTTTATCTCTGGCCGCCAACAGGATTGCTTCCTTGGTGCGGTAGAAGGTTGGTTTAACAATAATGTCCCGAGGGAGACCATCAGACCTTTTAGGGCCCAGGGCTCTGTGGGCGCGGTCCAGCTCCAGGCGCTCAATAGGCATAGAGGGGATGAGATCCTGTAAGAGGGCTGTAACCGTGGTTGGTATATCCTCTATCGATTCTGGGAGGCCTCGGATACGGATATTGACCCGCCTGGATCGATTTTCTAGATCCTCTAATTTTCGCTGCAGGAAGTCCATGTCGTCTCTGAGGGCTGCTGATTCGGACCCCCTGCTCTCCATAGCCACCACAATGTCGTCCACTTTCTCCTCCAGTGTGTTGGTCCTGTCGCCCAGGTCCCTAATTTCTTTAGAGTAACTGGTCGTGAGCTGGGTTACGGCTGTTGCTAGCTCCTGTTGTAACAGGACTTTAAACTTGGCCAGTAAGTTGGCGTCTCTCACTATCGGGTCAGAGAGCTCGGGAGCAGGTCCCCCCCGGTCAGACAGCGACCCATCTTCCTCTGGATCGTCAATCAATAACTGGGAAAAGTCACTGCCTTTTGGCGAAGGCTGAACTCCGGAGAGCATCATATCCCCATTAGAAAGTGATAGGGGTGAGCTGTCTGACAGCGGCTGAAACTGGGTTGTGGGCCTAGGGGGAGAGCCGGGGCGTTCCTCGTCATCCGTG
This sequence comes from Gastrophryne carolinensis, assembly GCA_027917425.1. Classification (NCBI taxonomy): domain Eukaryota; kingdom Metazoa; phylum Chordata; class Amphibia; order Anura; family Microhylidae; genus Gastrophryne; species Gastrophryne carolinensis. The sequence goes on along the minus strand of CM051236.1, from coordinate 242,298,429 downwards.
GCCATAGCTGGGTTGCCTCCTGCGTGATTAGTGCCCTCTTTGAGTGCAGGGGGCCTCCGTTCCTTGCGGGAGGATGGACCGCCACCCGGGGTAATTCCCTCTTCCAGGGGGGAAAATGGGGGGGGGAACACGGAAGCCAACGACGGGGGGTGAGGGGACCCCCCACCACTACCACAGTCCAGGGCACTTGTCACCCGCGGCGGGGCGCACCAGGAGCGCTGAGATTCCGGCATTGATGGGCTGGGAGTCATTTGCGTGGGGTGCGGGGTGGACCTCTCAGGGCTCTGCGGCCACCCCCCTTTGGTACTGGCTGGGGTATTTGTCTCACCCACCTGTTACGCGCCGGGCCGCTGTAGATCCGTCGGGTGCTGCTGGCCATGCCGCCTGGGGGAGGTAGGCCCCTCCCCCCCGCCGACCGCCGCCATTGTGTGGTGGTGCCGTTCTCCCACGGAGGGAGCAGACCGCAGAGGGTGCAGAGTGGGCTCCACGGGACTCCCCTGATCGCTGTAGTGGGGGCTTACAGCCTCACCCACCTCTCGCGCCTCCCCGCTGCTCCATTCCAGCGCGTGTTGTGTGCGGGGGACGGACCCCTCCTCCTTCTCCCTCCTCGCCGCCATGTCAGTGGACCGCTGCCGAGCGCGCGCCGAGGTCCCGCCGCTTCTTCCAGGGCCGTGGCCCTTCGTTCTTGCTCCGGACCTGCACATATCGCGGCCACAGGTACTGGGGAAGTCGGGGTGTCCAACAGGTGAGTCCGGGCTGCCTGCAATCAGGTGTGGTGTCCGTCTCTGCGTCCCCGGGAAGCGGAGCAATCTCAGCAAGCGTCCATCTTGCCTGGTAGCCGGCCACGCCCCCCGATAAAGACACTTTTGCTGGGCAAAGCACTACTGTACCCTGCCAGGTCCATTCCTGCCCAGGGCATCCCATTCTGTGACTAAAGCAGCCTCTGTTTAAGACCATATAAACATTTGCTCTTATCATATTTGAAATTAGGCCTGATAAAGACACTTTTGCTGGGCAAAGCACTACTGGACCCTGCCAGGTCGATTCCTGTTGGGGCATCCCATTCTGTGACTAAAGCAGCCTCTGTTTAAGACCATATAAGCATTTGCTCTTATCATATTTGAAATTAGGCCTGATAAAGACACTTTTGCTGGGCAAAGCACTACTGTACCCTGCCAGGTCCATTCCTGCCCAGGGCATCCCATTCTGTGACTAAAGCAGCCTCTGTTTAAGACCATATAAGCATTTGCTCTTATCATATTTGAAATTAGCCTGATAAAGACACTTTTGCTGGGCAAAGCACTACTGGACCCTGCCAGGTCCATTCCTGCCCAGGGCATCCCATTCTGTGACTAAAGCAGCCTCTGTTTAAGACCATATAAGCATTTGCTCTTATCATATTTGAAATTAGCCTGATAAAGACACTTTTGCTGGGCAAAGCACTACTGTACCCTGCCAGGTCCATTCCTGCCCAGGGCATCCCATTCTGTGACTAAAGCAGCCTCTGTTTAAGACCATATAAGCATTTGCTCTTATCATATTTGAAATTAGGCCTGATAAAGACACTTTTGCTGGGCAAAGCACTACTGGACCCTGCCAGGTCGATTCCTGTTGGGGCATCCCATTCTGTGACTAAAGCAGCCTCTGTTTAAGACCATATAAGCATTTGCTCTTATCATATTTGAAATTAGCCTGATAAAGACACTTTTGCTGGGCAAAGCACTACTGGACCCTGCCAGGTCCATTCCTGCCCAGGGCATCCCATTCTGTGACTAAAGCAGCCTCTGTTTAAGACCATATAAGCATTTGCTCTTATCATATTTGAAATTAGGCCTGATAAAGACACTTTTGCTGGGCAAAGCACTACTGTACCCTGCCAGGTCCATTCCTGCCCAGGGCATCCCATTCTGTGACTAAAGCAGCCTCTGTTTAAGACCATATAAGCATTTGCTCTTATCATATTTGAAATTAGGCCTGATAAAGACACCTTTGCTGGGCAAAGCACTACTGTACCCTGCCAGGTCCATTCCTGCCCAGGGCATCCCATTCTGTGACTAAAGCAGCCTCTGTTTAAGACCATATAAGCATTTGCTCTTATCATATTTGAAATTAGGCCTGATAAAGACACTTTTGCTGGGCAAAGCACTACTGGACCCTGCCAGGTCGATTCCTGTTGGGGCATCCCATTCTGTGACTAAAGCAGCCTCTGTTTAAGACCATATAAGCATTTGCTCTTATCATATTTGAAATTAGGCCTGATAAAGACACTTTTGCTGGGCAAAGCACTACTGTACCCTGCCAGGTCCATTCCTGCCCAGGGCATCCCATTCTGTGACTAAAGCAGCCTCTGTTTAAGACCATATAAGCATTTGCTCTTATCATATTTGAAATTAGGCCTGATAAAGACACTTTTGCTGGGCAAAGCACTACTGTACCCTGCCAGGTCCATTCCTGCCCAGGGCATCCCATTCTGTGACTAAAGCAGCCTCTGTTTAAGACCATATAAGCATTTGCTCTTATCATATTTGAAATTAGCCTGATAAAGACACTTTTGCTGGGCAAAGCACTACTGGACCCTGCCAGGTCCATTCCTGCCCAGGGCATCCCATTCTGTGACTAAAGCAGCCTCTGTTTAAGACCATATAAGCATTTGCTCTTATCATATTTGAAATTAGCCTGATAAAGACACTTTTGCTGGGCAAAGCACTACTGTACCCTGCCAGGTCCATTCCTGCCCAGGGCATCCCATTCTGTGACTAAAGCAGCCTCTGTTTAAGACCATATAAGCATTTGCTCTTATCATATTTGAAATTAGCCTGATAAAGACACATTTGCTGGGCAAAGCACTACTGGACCCTGCCAGGTCGATTCCTGTTGGGGCATCCCATTCTGTGACTAAAGCAGCCTCTGTTTAAGACCATATAAGCATTTGCTCTTATCATATTTGAAATTAGCCTGATAAAGACACTTTTGCTGGGCAAAGCACTACTGGACCCTGCCAGGTCCATTCCTGCCCAGGGCATCCCATTCTGTGACTACAGCAGCCTCTGTTTAAGACCATATAAGCATTTGCTCTTATCATATTTGAAATTAGCCTGATAAAGACACTTTTGCTGGGCAAAGCACTACTGGACCCTGCCAGGTCCATTCCTGCCCAGGGCATCCCATTCTGTGACTACAGCAGCCTCTGTTTAAGACCATATAAGCATTTGCTCTTATCATATTTGAAATTAGCCTGATAAAGACACTTTTGCTGGGCAAAGCACTACTGTACCCTGCCAGGTCCATTCCTGCCCAGGGCATCCCATTCTGTGACTAAAGCAGCCTCTGTTTAAGACCATATAAGCATTTGCTCTTATCATATTTGAAATTAGCCTGATAAAGACACTTTTGCTGGGCAAAGCACTACTGGACCCTGCCAGGTCCATTCCTGCCCAGGGCATCCCATTCTGTGACTACAGCAGCCTCTGTTTAAGACCATATAAGCATTTGCTCTTATCATATTTGAAATTAGCCTGATAAAGACACTTTTGCTGGGCAAAGCACTACTGGACCCTGCCAGGTCCATTCCTGCCCAGGGCATCCCATTCTGTGACTAAAGCAGCCTCTGTTTAAGACCATATAAGCATTTGCTCTTATCATATTTGAAATTAGGCCTGATAAAGACACTTTTGCTGGGCAAAGCACTACTGGACCCTGCCAGGTCGATTCCTGTTGGGGCATCCCATTCTGTGACTAAAGCAGCCTCTGTTTAAGACCATATAAGCATTTGCTCTTATCATATTTGAAATTAGGCCTGATAAAGACACTTTTGCTGGGCAAAGCACTACTGTACCCTGCCAGGTCCATTCCTGCCCAGGGCATCCCATTCTGTGACTAAAGCAGCCTCTGTTTAAGACCATATAAGCATTTGCTCTTATCATATTTGAAATTAGCCTGATAAAGACACTTTTGCTGGGCAAAGCACTACTGTACCCTGCCAGGTCCATTCCTGCCCAGGGCATCCCATTCTGTGACTAAAGCAGCCTCTGTTTAAGACCATATAAGCATTTGCTCTTATCATATTTGAAATTAGGCCTGATAAAGACACTTTTGCTGGGCAAAGCACTACTGTACCCTGCCAGGTCCATTCCTACCCAGGGCATCCCATTCTGTGACTAAAGCAGCCTCTGTTTAAGACCATATAAGCATTTGCTCTTATCATATTTGAAATTAGCCTGATAAAGACACTTTTGCTGGGCAAAGCACTACTGGACCCTGCCAGGTCCATTCCTGCCCAGGGCATCCCATTCTGTGACTACAGGAGCCTCTGTTTAAGACCATATAAGCATTTGCTCTTATCATATTTGAAATTAGCCTGATAAAGACACTTTTGCTGGGCAAAGCACTACTGTACCCTGCCAGGTCCATTCCTGCCCAGGGCATCCCATTCTGTGACTAAAGCAGCCTCTGTTTAAGACCATATAAGCATTTGCTCTTATCATATTTGAAATTAGCCTGATAAAGACACTTTTGCTGGGCAAAGCACTACTGGACCCTGCCAGGTCCATTCCTGCCCAGGGCATCCCATTCTGTGACTAAAGCAGCCTCTGTTTAAGACCATATAAGCATTTGCTCTTATCATATTTGAAATTAGCCTGATAAAGACACTTTTGCTGGGCAAAGCACTACTGTACCCTGCCAGGTCCATTCCTGCCCAGGGCATCCCATTCTGTGACTAAAGCAGCCTCTGTTTAAGACCATATAAGCATTTGCTCTTATCATATTTGAAATTAGGCCTGATAAAGACACTTTTGCTGGGCAAAGCACTACTGTACCCTGCCAGGTCCATTCCTGCCCAGGGCATCCCATTCTGTGACTAAAGCAGCCTCTGTTTAAGACCATATAAGCATTTGCTCTTATCATATTTGAAATTAGCCTGATAAAGACACTTTTGCTGGGCAAAGCACTACTGGACCCTGCCAGGTCCATTCCTGCCCAGGGCATCCCATTCTGTGACTACAGCAGCCTCTGTTTAAGACCATATAAGCATTTGCTCTTATCATATTTGAAATTAGCCTGATAAAGACACTTTTGCTGGGCAAAGCACTACTGGACCCTGCCAGGTCCATTCCTGCCCAGGGCATCCCATTCTGTGACTACAGCAGCCTCTGTTTAAGACCATATAAGCATTTGCTCTTATCATATTTGAAATTAGGCCTGATAAAGACACTTTTGCTGGGCAAAGCACTACTGTACCCTGCCAGGTCCATTCCTGCCCAGGGCATCCCATTCTGTGACTAAAGCAGCCTCTGTTTAAGACCATATAAGCATTTGCTCTTATCATATTTGAAATTAGGCCTGATAAAGACACTTTTGCTGGGCAAAGCACTACTGGACCCTGCCAGGTCCATTCCTGCCCAGGGCATCCCATTCTGTGACTAAAGCAGCCTCTGTTTAAGACCATATAAGCATTTGCTCTTATCATATTTGAAATTAGGCCTGATAAAGACACTTTTGCTGGGCAAAGCACTACTGGACCCTGCCAGGTCGATTCCTGTTGGGGCATCCCATTCTGTGACTAAAGCAGCCTCTGTTTAAGACCATATAAGCATTTGCTCTTATCATATTTGAAATTAGGCCTGATAAAGACACTTTTGCTGGGCAAAGCACTACTGTACCCTGCCAGGTCCATTCCTGCCCAGGGCATCCCATTCTGTGACTAAAGCAGCCTCTGTTTAAGACCATATAAGCATTTGCTCTTATCATATTTGAAATTAGCCTGATAAAGACACTTTTGCTGGGCAAAGAACTACTGGACCCTGCCAGGTCCATTCCTGCCCAGGGCATCCCATTCTGTGACTAAAGCAGCCTCTGTTTAAGACCATATAAGCATTTGCTCTTATCATATTTGAAATTAGCCTGATAAAGACACTTTTGCTGGGCAAAGCACTACTGTACCCTGCCAGGTCCATTCCTGCCCAGGGCATCCCATTCTGTGACTAAAGCAGCCTCTGTTTAAGACCATATAAGCATTTGCTCTTATCATATTTGAAATTAGCCTGATAAAGACACTTTTGCTGGGCAAAGCACTACTGGACCCTGCCAGGTCCATTCCTGCCCAGGGCATCCCATTCTGTGACTACAGCAGCCTCTGTTTAAGACCATATAAGCATTTGCTCTTATCATATTTGAAATTAGCCTGATAAAGACACTTTTGCTGGGCAAAGCACTACTGGACCCTGCCAGGTCGATTCCTGTTGGGGCATCCCATTCTGTGACTAAAGCAGCCTCTGTTTAAGACCATATAAGCATTTGCTCTTATCATATTTGAAATTAGGCCTGATAAAGACACTTTTGCTGGGCAAAGCACTACTGGACCCTGCCAGGTCGATTCCTGTTGGGGCATCCCATTCTGTGACTAAAGCAGCCTCTGTTTAAGACCATATAAGCATTTGCTCTTATCATATTTGAAATTAGGCCTGATAAAGACACTTTTGCTGGGCAAAGCACTACTGGACCCTGCCAGGTCCATTCCTGCCCAGGGCATCCCATTCTGTGACTACAGCAGCCTCTGTTTAAGACCATATAAGCATTTGCTCTTATTATATTTATATTATAAGACACTTTTGCTGGGCATAGGCTTACTGCTGCCTGCCAGGTGCACTTCTGTTGAGGCATCCCATTCTGTAACATAGCATACCCCTCTTTATTTACACTAAGCAGCTCTCTTATTTACACTAAGCAGGCCTGTTGGAGGCTGAGTGTTACTGCTCACTTTTGGTGTGCATTATATTCTGTTTCATATAGACCCACCGCTGCCCGGGGTTTTTTTAAATATCACCTACTACCACGCCAGTTAGACTATGTCGGGCAGACAAGTGCCTGGAAGTGAAAAGAGGAGTGGCAGAGGCCAAGATTCCGCAGGCAGAGCTCGCATCAGACTGGGGGCCAGTAGCAGCAGGAGTCACGCTGAGAGACCTAATCTGCCAGTATCTGCTAGCGGTCGGGTCTCCACCAGTAACGCATCTGCCGTGGTAGATTGGCTGACGCGCTCATCAACAACAGCATCACAACTTACATCTGAGACCCCCAGTCTAGGGTCGGTAGGTTCCTCTGACACAACCCTGAGTTGGCATGCCCCGAGAGCAGTCCCTGTCCTCCCATTGCCTCTGTCCTACGCCGTTCCCTCCCCCAGCGACGTATCCTATGCTTTGGGTTCAGCTCCACTCTTTAGTGAGGAGGACGATCAGATACAGGAGGACAGTCAGCAGCTACTGCCCAGCCAAGAAATGGAGGTGGCTTCTTTAGCTAGGCAGACAAATAGTGATGTGGACAGTGTCGTGGGTGCTGCGAGCGTTCCAGCTCCTGCGCCAGACACTGTTGACGAATCCACGAACATCAGTGACGTACAGCCACAACTCGGTGATGATGATGATGATGACGATGAAGCCGATCGCACTTGGGAGCCGGGTGATGAAGGGGCTTCATCGTCATCATCAGGAGAAGAGGGGCGCAGGTTGCCCCGGAGTCAGCAGCTGAGGCAGCAAGGTGGTAGCAGTCAGCATGGGGGCACAATTCCAAAGGCTGGAGCCGGCCGGGGCCGGGGCCGGGGTAGAGCACCTGCTGTGCGGCAGTCTACCTTATCGGGAGGTAGTGGAGCAGGGGTTCCTGGAGTTGGCAACAGCAGCAGTGAATCAGTGAGGCCAGGGGGTGGGAAAAGTAGCTACTCGGCAGTGTGGCAGTTTTTCCTGAGGCATCCGCAGGAGGGTAACATGGCCACATGCAAGATATGTAGGCAAAAGGTGAAGCGTGGCCAGGGTCCAAATGTTGGCACCACGGCCCTGCGTCAACATATGATGCGTCACCATAAAACGACCTGGGAGAACCGAGGCTCCCAAGGGGTGGTCCAGTCTGCTTCCTCACCAAGTGAGCTCCCAATTTCTGCCAGCCAAGGCTCCAGCACCTCAGCCGAAGGCAGCTGTGCGTCATACCCATCCTCTGTCGCTCCTGCTCCTCCTCCTCCTCCTCCTCCAAGTCATGCATCCCGCCAGCAATCCATCAGCGAAGCCATGTCCAAGAGACAGCAGTATGCGCCCACTCATCCTACGGCGCAGAAGCTGAATGTGCTCCTGTCCAAGTTGCTGGTGCTGCAGTCGCTCCCTTTTCAGGTGGTGGAATCTGCACCTTTCAGAGAACTGATGGCTTGTGCCGAGCCGAGGTGGAGAGTCCCAAGCCGTCATTTCTTTGCCAAGAAGGCAGTACCAGCGCTGCACACTTTTGTTGAACAGAAGGTGGGCCAGTCCTTGAGCCTGTCGGTGTGTAGCAAAATACATGGCAGCGCCGACATCTGGAGCTGTAACTACGGTCAGGGGCAGTACATGTCGTTTACGGCCCACTGGGTGAATGTGGTCCCTTTGCAGCAGCAGCAGCAACTTGGACAGGTCACGCCGCTTCGGCCTCCGCGCTCTCTGCCCATTGGGCCTGTGACACCGTGCGACTCGGCCTCCTCATCCTCCGCCATCTCCTCACCCTCCACTGTAGGCTCAAGTCTCAGTGCCCCTCCAGTCTACCATGTGTGCAGGGCACGGAGGTGTCACGCAGTGCTTCACATGGTTTGTCTTGGCGAACGGAGTCACACAGGGGAGGAACTGCTTAAATGTATTCATCAGGAAATCCAAACATGGCTTACTCCGAGAAAACTTAAAATGGGAATCATGGTTACCGACAATGGGAAGAACATTTTGTCTGCGCTGCGCCAAGGAAGCCTGACCCATGCCCCCTGCATGGCTCACGTCTTCAATCTGGTTGTCAAGCGGTTTCTGAAGTGTTCCCCCCATCTGCAAGACATCCTAACAACTTCAAGGAAACTTTGCATGCACTTCAGCCACTCCTACACCGCCAAACACACCCTTCTTGAGCTACAGCGTCAGAATGGTATCCCCCAACATAGTCTGATTTGCGATGTTTCCACCCGTTGGAATTCCACCCTTCACATGTTGGACCGATTATATGAACAGAGAAAAGCCATCACGGATTTCCTGATGATCCAAGCAGATAGGGGGACTCCCCTGTGTAACTTCAATGTCAACCAGTGGCAGCTCATACGTGACACCTGCCGTTTGCTCAGGCCCTTTGAGGATGCCACTTTATTTGTCAGTCGGCAGGATTACGGGATGAACGACGTGATTCCACTGCTTCATGTACTACAGCACATGTTGGAAACCATGGCTGGTCAGGGCACTGGAGACATGGCGTTTACATCTTACGGCCACATGAACCCCGCTGGAGCTGAACTGGAGGAGGAGGAGGAAGAGGAGGAGGAGGAGTTGCCCAGCGAAACACAGTTTAGGCTTGGCGAAATGGCTGGTTTATCTAGTCAGCGGACAGGAGAGGAGGAGCAGGAGCAGCCAGAGGAGCTAGAGGTTTTTGAGGAAGGCGAGACAGAGGACCCGGGCACACCGTGGCAGTATGCAGTGGAGATGGAGACAGGTAGTCCATCCGAGTCACTTGCGCAAATGGCACGAAGCATGCTCACGTGCTTGCGTAGTGACCCCAGAATTGTTTCCATCTGTCGGCGGGATGACTTCTGGCTGTCCACCTTATTGGACCCTCGCTTCCGGCACAAAATGGGGGCATTTTTTAAACCCACCGAGAGGGAGGACAAACTCAACTACTACAAAGACATTCTACGTAGGCAGTTGGCCGATGCCTATCTGCGCCATGGTCCATACTCTCGCAGGTCTGACTCGAGGGGACCTCTGCGCTCACCTTCCACTGCCATGGCCGCTGGGGGGGTTGGCAGCAGCAGCAGCAGAAGCTCCATCAGCAGCAGCAGCCTCAGTCTTCAGTCGCTAATGAGTAGCTTTCTACACCCGCATAGTGAGGCTACTCATGAGCAGCAGGAAGACCTGGAGCAGGACCTGAACCAGCAGGTCATGTCATACTTTGACATGACCATGCCAACACACCTTGAGGATCCGCTGGACTTCTGGGCAGCCAAACTTGATTTGTGGCCGCAACTAGCAGAGTTTGCCCTGGAAAAGCGTGCCATCTGAGCGGGTGTTTAGTGCGGCGGGGGCCATAGTTACGGCGAGGAGAACTCGTCTGTCAACTAAAAATGTGGAGAGACTCACCTTTGTCAAAATGAATCAGGGATGGATCAGCCAGGATTTCCACCCACCAATGCCTGATGCATGCGACTAGATTCAGCATGGTGCCACGTTTTACACTTTCCAAATGGTGCAAAACATATTTATGTCTTTAGGCCATTTTTTGGGCTCCTGCTGCTGCTACTGTCAACTCCTGCCAACTCCAGGGTGTGATTCATCCAATTTTTGGGCTCCTGAAGCCAACTCCAGTGTATATTTGGGCTCCTGCTGCTGCTGCTGCCAACTTCTGCCAACTCCAGGGTGTGATTCATCCAATTTTTGGGCTCCTGAAGCCAACTCCAGTGTATATTTGGGCTCCTGCTGCTGCTGCTGTCAACTCCTGCCAACTCCAGGGTGTGATTCATCCAATTTTTGGGCTCCTGAGGCCAACTCCAGTGTATATTTGGGCTCCTGCTGCTGCTACTGTCAACTCCTGCCAACTCCAGGGTGTGATTCATCCAATTTTTGGGCTCCTGAGGCCAACTCCAGTGTATATTTGGGCTCCTGCTGCTGCTGCTGCTGCCAACTTCTGCCAACTCCAGGGTGTGATTCATCCAATTGTTGGGCTCCTGAAGCCAACCCCAGGGTCTCTTTAAAGTAATGTTTGGGCTCCTGCTGCTGCTGCTGCCAACTTCTGCCAACTCCAGGGTGTGATTCATCCAATTTTTGGGCTCCTGAAGCCAACCCCAGGGTCTCTTTGAAGTAATGTTTGGGCTCCTGCTGCTGCTACTGTCAACTCCTGCCAACTCCAGGGTGTGATTCATCCAATTTTTGGGCTCCTGAGGCCAACTCCAGTGTATATTTGGGCTCCTGCTGCTGCTGCTGCCAACTTCTGCCAACTCCAGGGTGTGATTCATCCAATTTTTGGGCTCCTGAAGCCAACTCCAGTGTATATTTGGGCTCCTGCTGCTGCTGCTGCCAACTTCTGCCAACTCCAGGGTGTGATTCATCCAATTTTTGGGCTCCTGAAGCCAACTCCAGTGTATATTTGGGCTCCTGCTGCTGCTGCTGTCAACTCCTGCCAACTCCAGGGTGTGATTCATCCAATTTTTGGGCTCCTGAGGCCAACTCCAGTGTATATTTGGGCTCCTGCTGCTGCTACTGTCAACTCCTGCCAACTCCAGGGTGTGATTCATCCAATTTTTGGGCTCCTGAAGCCAACCCCAGGGTCTCTTTGAAGTAATGTTTGGGCTCCTGCTGCTGCTACTGTCAACTCCTGCCAACTCCAGGGTGTGATTCATCCAATTTTTGGGCTCCTGAGGCCAACTCCAGTGTATATTTGGGCTCCTGCTGCTGCTGCTGCCAACTTCTGCCAACTCCAGGGTGTGATTCATCCAATTTTTGGGCTCCTGAAGCCAACTCCAGTGTATATTTGGGCTCCTGCTGCTGCTGCTGCCAACTTCTGCCAACTCCAGGGTGTGATTCATCCAATTTTTGGGCTCCTGAAGCCAACTCCAGTGTATATTTGGGCTCCTGCTGCTGCTACTGTCAACTCCTGCCAACTCCAGGGTGTGATTCATCCAATTTTTGGGCTCCTGAAGCCAACCCCAGGGTCTCTTTGAAGTAATGTTTGGGCTCCTCCTGCTGCTACTGTCAACTCCTGCCAACTCCAGGGTGTGATTCATCCAATTTTTGGGCTCCTGAGGCCAACTCCAGTGTATATTTGGGCTCCTGCTGCTGCTACTGTCAACTCCTGCCAACTCCAGGGTGTGATTCATCCAATTTTTGGGCTCCTGTGGCCAACTCCAGTGTATATTTGGGCTCCTGCTGCTGCTGCTGCCAACTTCTGCCAACTCCAGGGTGTGATTCATCCAATTTTTGGGCTCCTGAAGCCAACTCCAGTGTATATTTGGGCTCCTGCTGCTGCTGCTGCCAACTTCTGCCAACTCCAGGGTGTGATTCATCCAATTTTTGGGCTCCTGAAGCCAACTCCAGTGTATATTTGGGCTCCTGCTGCTGCTACTGTCAACTCCTGCCAACTCCAGGGTGTGATTCATCCAATTTTTGGGCTCCTGAAGCCAACCCCAGGGTCTCTTTGAAGTAATGTTTGGGCTCCTGCTGCTGCTACTGTCAACTCCTGCCAACTCCAGGGTGTGATTCATCCAATTTTTGGGCTCCTGAGGCCAACTCCAGTGTATATTTGGGCTCCTGCTGCTGCTACTGTCAACTCCTGCCAACTCCAGGGTGTGATTCATCCAATTTTTGGGCTCCTGAGGCCAACTCCAGTGTATATTTGGGCTCCTGCTGCTGCTGCTGCTGCCAACTTCTGCCAACTCCAGGGTGTGATTCATCCAATTTTTGGGCTCCTGAAGCCAACTCCAGTGTATATTTGGGCTCCTGCTGCTGCTACTGTCAACTCCTGCCAACTCCAGGGTGTGATTCATCCAATTTTTGGGCTCCTGAGGCCAACTCCAGTGTATATTTGGGCTCCTGCTGCTGCTGCTGCTGCCAACTTCTGCCAACTCCAGGGTGTGATTCATCCAATTTTTGGGCTCCTGAAGCCAACTCCAGTGTATATTTGGGCTCCTGCTGCTGCTGCTGTCAACTCCTGCCAACTCCAGGGTGTGATTCATCCAATTTTTGGGCTCCTGAGGCCAACTCCAGTGTATATTTGGGCTCCTGCTGCTGCTACTGTCAACTCCTGCCAACTCCAGGGTGTGATTCATCCAATTTTTGGGCTCCTGAAGCCAACCTCAGGGTCTCTTTGAAGTAATGTTTGGGCTCCTGCTGCTGCTACTGTCAACTCCTGCCAACTCCAGGGTGTGATTCATCCAATTTTTGGGCTCCTGAGGCCAACTCCAGTGTATATTTGGGCTCCTGCTGCTGCTGCTGCCAACTTCTGCCAACTCCAGGGTGTGATTCATCCAATTTTTGGGCTCCTGAAGCCAACTCCAGTGTATATTTGGGCTCCTGCTGCTGCTGCTGCCAACTTCTGCCAACTCCAGGGTGTGATTCATCCAATTTTTGGGCTCCTGAAGCCAACTCCAGTGTATATTTGGGCTCCTGCTGCTGCTACTGTCAACTCCTGCCAACTCCAGGGTGTGATTCATCCAATTTTTGGGCTCCTGAGGCCAACTCCAGTGTATATTTGGGCTCCTGCTGCTGCTGCTGCTGCCAACTTCTGCCAACTCCAGGGTGTGATTCATCCAATTTTTGGGCTCCTGAAGCCAACTCCAGTGTATATTTGGGCTCCTGCTGCTGCTACTGTCAACTCCTGCCAACTCCAGGGTGTGATTCATCCAATTTTTGGGCTCCTGAGGCCAACTCCAGTGTATATTTGGGCTCCTGCTGCTGCTACTGTCAACTCCTGCCAACTCCAGGGTGTGATTCATCCAATTTTTGGGCTCCTGAAGCCAACCCCAGGGTCTCTTTGAAGTAATGTTTGGGCTCCTGCTGCTGCTACTGTCAACTCCTGCCAACTCCAGGGTGTGATTCATCCAATTTTTGGGCTCCTGAGGCCAACTCCAGTGTATATTTGGGCTCCTGCTGCTGCTGCTGCCAACTTCTGCCAACTCCAGGGTGTGATTCATCCAATTTTTGGGCTCCTGAAGCCAACTTCAGTGTATATTTGGGCTCCTGCTGCTGCTGCTGCCAACTTCTGCCAACTCCAGGGTGTGATTCATCCAATTTTTGGGCTCCTGAGGCCAACTCCAGTGTATATTTGGGCTCCTGCTGCTGCTGCTGCCAACTTCTGCCAACTCCAGGGTGTGATTCATCCAATTTTTGGGCTCCTGAAGCCAACTCCAGTGTATATTTGGGCTCCTGCTGCTGCTGCTGCCAACTTCTGCCAACTCCAGGGTGTGATTCATCCAATTTTTGGGCTCCTGAAGCCAACTCCAGTGTATATTTGGGCTCCTGCTGCTGCTACTGTCAACTCCTGCCAACTCCAGGGTGTGATTCATCCAATTTTTGGGCTCCTGAGGCCAACTCCAGTGTATATTTGGGCTCCTTCTGCCCCTCATAGTGATGCCACTTCAACTCTCTGCAATTGTGCCGCTCTGCGATTCTATTAGCGATGCCTCTGATCTGCATGTGATATTTATTCAAAGTATTATTTAACTAACCCAGCACGCATCCTGTGCGTGTTACAGCAAGGCAGAATGGTTTACAACCCTATTGAGGCTCTAGGAGGCTCAGAAATAGCCGTTTTTAATAGCGATTCGTCGCGAATTTATTCGGGTCGAAACGATTTTTGTCGGAAAATTCGGCGAATCAGTCGAATCGAATTTTTCAAAAGTTCGCTCATCTCTACCTACAACCTTTTGCAATGCTGATCCACTTTTAATTTTATAGAAATGTCTAAAATCGGGCAATACTACTCACCAATCAGTGCTTTCATTTAGCAGTGACTGCACAGTGATAACCCATTGGGACCATCAACAGTACAGTGATATGCATGCTCTGCAGTTGATCCTTATTGGTCTCCAGCAGTCAGGTGTTCCACGGGAGCATGGCAGGGATTCGATTCAACACATTGCTCATTGAATTTTGCACACATTTTAAATTAATACACAGACTAAACTGCTATTTCATTTTTTTAAATTGATTTGAGTTTAGATTTGTCCTAAAAGTAAGCAGCTAAGCATATGGAGCAACCCTAAAGGTTTAGTCTTGAAGCTACTAGCCTAGTACCCCAGACATACCCCTCGATTCAAAGAGCAAAAGTTAATTGATTTCGGATCGAGAATCGTAAGTTTGGGTGGGTGTTAGACATTTTTTCCTGTTTTTTTGGCCATTTACGACTCGCACGAGCCTACGTTCAAATGCGTATATGCTCTTACGATCATCGCAAGTTCGTTCCTAAATTTTAGGATCAAAACGTAAAACTTAGGATCAAATCCTAAAACTTAGGATCAAAACGTAAAACTTAGGATAATCGAATGGGTTTAGGTGTGATTCAGAGAACAGTTTTCAAACCTCTAAATACGTTTTAAAAGAAAGCCACTGCCGACACCTTTTAGCAGTCGGATTGCTGTTCTTGAACAGGTTTTTTGGCTATGTGGAGGAGTCTGCGCGTCTTGAGCTCCAATGAACTGCATGTATCAGCATGGCCGAGGCCATAAATTGTATGGCAATGCATACCTGATTCACGTATGCCTTATAAAAGCATTTTAATGTGGACCTTAATTAGTCCTTTGCATGTAAACCTTTATTTTGCAATATTTTTGCGTTAATTAAAGAAACTTATGTCCTTTGGTATTTATTTTTAAATTGATGTACTAGAATAATATTTTTAGATTGCATTTATTGGTGTAGTTGTTTACCTTTGCTTTGTTTAATTATTTAAGCACATCTTTGGTCAGATGCATCACACTTACTGAGGAGAGGAGAGCGGGATAAAGTGCAGGATGTGGGTTACTGCTGTATTTTGCAGTAGCTGGGGGACCGGAAAGGTCAAAAATCAAAGAATCCAGAGCAACACAGTCACAAGGCCCTTTCTGTTTGCAGGCTGCCCGATAATACCTGAGCCGCCATCTTGGCTGTTTCTAGACTCATAACATGCAGAAGTTGCTGGGTGTTTTTTTATATTTGAGAGCAATCTGTATGTAGAGGTTGTGGGTAACCACACACAAAATTTTAAGTTGTACCATTTGAAGCCTAAATATTAAAATTAAATCCACAAGTAAAAAATGCAAGTTAACTAAAAATTAAACAAAGTAAGATTTACTTATGCAAATGCATTCATTAATGGTTGGTTACTACAAAATGAATGAAGTAAAGAAAAACAAAAGACCAAATATTTAGAATGCACTTTAATGAGGTAAGTTTGTATTGCGGAGCCGCAAGATCAGAAGGATTTACGTCCAGACAAAAAAGGAAAAAGGGCAAAACCAATGTTGCAACCTGAGAAATGAAACGGAAAATTCAGGATGGAAACTGACATAGGTCTGATTCCCGAACTGCCATACGAACGGACGTACACTTTAGGATAGAAACGTATTTGCTTATAGAATCACTCGCAAGTTAATACGAACGCACGAGCGGACGTGAAAAATAGGATGATCAGCACCAAAATCAAAGCTGTTACATGTTTCTTTGAATCGACCCTATAGTGTCTGAAGTCCCCATGGCAAGAAAGCCAAACAGGCAGCCTCCAGCCATTGTGGTATAAAATGCACCCCTGGAGGCAGAGGAGTAGCCAGGCTTTCTGGCACATGGGGGAAAAATTGGCAAAATGGCGCCCCCACCTGTTCTCAGGTCCCCCTTTGGCACCCTTCCTGACCTGCTGCACCCGGAGCAAGTGCCCTGGCCCCTAGCTACCTCCCTGCCTGGAGAAACACCAAGTCCATGCTAATAGGCACTAGGATCTTCTACACTCTGGTGCCCAGGAGGAGGTGCCGCCATTTGAGCATGGGTATCAACAAGTTGCCTTTACACAGGTGGCTTGCCACTCCCTACCCTTTGAACATATATAGGCAGGCCCTAACCAGTTTGCAAGTCATGAAAACTAATACTTTATTACTTTACCATGTTAGTACAAATTAAAAATCCAAGGTCCAGCATGTTCAGTCATGATACTAGTGTCTCCACCCAGCCCCTTTGCCAGTCTATTGTATTGATTTCAGGATTCCCAGTCTACCCCTTGTATATGAAGGAAATGGAAAGGGAGGGTTTAACAGCCTTCAGGGGAATTGCACCAAGTCAATGGTCCCCATAGGCGGATGACACCTGGGTTAAGATCCAGAAACAAGAGGTACCATCTTTCATAGGACACATCAACTCAGTGGACCACAACATCATGTTTACATAGGAAAATGTGCAAAACAACACAATGTCCTTCTTGAACTGTATGGTAACCATCAGTGAGGTTGGATAACTGGAAATCATCTATTGTAGTCTACATGAAACCTACTCACACAGACCGTTACCAACAGATTGGTTCCCACCCTCCACTAGGAAACAAACTAGGGGTCATCAGTACTGCACCACAGAGCAGAAAAGATTGCAACCTCAGAGGAGGCCATAAAACCAACAGTGAAGCTGGGTAGCAAAACAAAAGAAAGAATATGGTCATCCCATATGTAGCCCGCATGTTGGAAATCTTAGACAGGTTGTTAATCAACATTACATCCGTGTTTGCTTTCAACCCAAAACACAATAGGGTCGATTCAGCACCAGGTGAGAAAACTGCCAATCATATTTATTGTCTACCTAAGAGCCAATTCAACAACCAGATGTAAATATTCACCTGGTGCTAAATCAGCCCAAAGGTAGACAATGTAAGTGAATAGCAGTTTTCTCTCCTAAAAAAGAGTGACTTTTCCCACAGGGTGCTGTGGGAATCTACCTGTCAGGTCCCGTGGGACGCCCACCTTCCAATAAATCAGCAACCCCCAATCTCCGCTGCTTTCTTCGCCTATAGCAAGCCCCCGTTTGCCGGGACGCCAGACACGCCTCACCGGACACGGTTGCCCCCAGGACTTGTTAGCACAAAGGATGCTGACTTATGCAGGGGAAGGCAGATGAACCAGGAACTAGACTGGGTAGCAGCAAACGGGCAGAGGTCATACACGGGTGGTCAATCCGAGGAGGCACGGTACAGGAGGGTTTAGATGAAAGAATAGTCAGGGCTAGCCAAAGGTCACAACGGGAGGTCAGAGATACGCGGTACAGAGGAGCAGGCAGAATCGTGGTCAAAAACAGGCAAGGTCGGTCCAGGCGGCAAACAGGGATGGTCAAAAACACGGCAAGATTCACAGGGAAAGAGAGATCCAAAATCACACCCAGCAGCACGCTATCACGGGCAATGACAGACTGAAGGAGGGAAACCTTTATGGGGCCAGGTTACACGGGATTGGGCCAGATGTGTGTGTGCATGATTGGTGCATAACCAGAACCCAGGATCCTGGTCCAGATTGGACCAGAAGCATAGAGGGGCGTATGACCCCGCATTCCCCTGGGCTCATTGGCCCTGCGGTGATTACCTCCGGCGGGCGCGCTGTGTGCAGCGCCGCCGGAGGGCATAAACAGGGGCCAGACGCACGCGCGCGCGTACACGATGCAGCGCGCCGGGAGCGCGCCGAGCAGAGAGCGACGCAGCCGCTCCCGACGCCGCCGAAGAGGAGGCCGCCCGAGCAGCCGCTCGCGACGGACAGAGCTGAGCGGCTGCTCGCGGCGGAAACAGCCGAGCGGCGGCCGGGAAGGACAGACGCCGGCCCGCCGCCTGCCGCAGAGGACGCCCAGCCCGCGCTCCGGTCGAGGGAGAGGAGTCGACGTGGGACCGGAGGGCAGGTGAGGTGGTTCCCGTGACACTACCCTAAAAAGATCAAAATTGTGTTTGAATTACAGTGCAGAGAGCAGTGCCTGGATGGTAGGCGAAACCAGCAACTAACACAGCATAGAAGGCCCAATCCTATTGTCAGGACTCTACAAGTGAGGGACATGGGATACTCTTTTGATGGTATAATGCCCTTGCCCAGCTGCTAGCCTGCACCCTCACCAAGCCCCCCTCCCAGTCACTGATTCAAACCCCTCACCTAACCCCTCTCCTCAGCCGCTGATCCCTACTTCTCACCTAACCCTCCCTCCCCAGCTGCTTATCCCAATCCCTCACCTAAACCCCCTCCTCAGTCACACACCCAACCCCCTCACCTAACCCTTCTCCCCAGCATCTCTCACCAAACTCCACTCTTGCCCAGGGCCACATTGTGTTTTCACACCATCCGTGAGCACCAATGACTCAACATTAGTCAGAGAGGCCATAAGTCACCTTAGCAAAACATTTTGGCAAACCCCAGACATAGGGTAGTAAGCTCATATCACTCAGACGGTTATGCTGCTGGGCTATGTAAAAAAGGTCTAATATTCCATCTATGCAGTACAGCTTGGGTTTGCTTTGTGGAATCATGGGAGGAACAGTCTATGCGTCAGCTTTCAGCAAGTTTCTCACCAAACAGGTAATTTTACCTGTCAGAAATGGCAATTTATGATTATGGAATTTGTCACTATACATACTTTACTATACACTACTCACTATACACAGTACACCAATGCTGCCCACCTTCGTCATCTAAAGAAAATACCTTGCCCCTGATGATGGGGCAGTACTATAGGTGGGTGGTGTACAGTAGGTTTCTTTCCAATAATTTCTTATCCCCCACAAATCAAGTCCCTCTGGGGACTTCCAACTCATGTTTTTAATTTTTAATGATATATTTATTGAGGCATTAGCTGCAATAAAATGTGTTACAACTATTATAATTTTCTATGATGAATAGAATATACATACATATCTTTTGGAGAACCTCATTTGACTTGTTAGTAAGTAGGAAATCATCAAACAAAAAATATGAACCTCATCATTTTCTTAATATTTTTTCCTTTATAATCAATAATTGATTCCAAAGTGAACTCATTTTTAATGTGTTTGAATATACCACAGTGAGCTGTTTTTCGAAGGTGTAAAATGACATAAATACGGTAACTTATTTTAGAAAACAAAATTTGTACATCCTTGTAGAATTGTTCTATGCAGAAACCACTCGACATAGAGGCCGATTCATTAATAGCGCCAGGTAGCGCCAGATGAGCGACTGTAGCGTGATTTTTTCAGCGCCAGCCAGTATTTGCTGTGCTTGGCCGGCGTTAGCTTGATGACAGCGACTCAGTCGGTGTGCGGTAATGTTGAATACGGGCTTAGGGGTCGCTGTTTCACAGGTTCAGCGTTGTATGTGAGCGCCTGACAACGAAGGGCCAGAGCGAACGGCTAGCTTCATATTCATTAAAAAATCACGCTCCGAATTTGCTGGCGCTGTCCATTCCTTGTTTAAACCCCAGTGCGCTGGCGGCGATGGGTATTAACTAGTTTTTAACCCCTAAACAACCATATTTTTTGAATGTAACATTATACATGTTTTTATAATCATTTTGTTATATGAATACATTAATCTCAGACCTGTTAGATCAATTCTGCACAAATTTTTTTTTTTTATTTTTTTTTACTTAAAAATAAATCCTAACATTGCAGAAGTGGTCTCCGAATTTTTGACATTAAAAAAAAAAAAAAAAAAAAAAAAAATTAATACCAATTAATTATGATTAATTATAGATTGCTCCATTGAAATGCATTGGACATCGCCAGGGAGCGACAGCTCATACCTGGCGCTGTGAGGGAATTTGCAGCGGCGCTGTTCGGTCCAGGCGGCTTCATGATGAATGCCGCGCTAGCCGTCGCTCTCGCCGGCGCTAGCCTCATTTTGCTTGATAAATGCGTCATTGTGACCGCCGCCGGGCGTACTTGAGTCGGTAGTCGCCGTTAGCTGCCGCTACCTGGCGCTCGTCAGACACTACCTGGCGCTAGCCCGTGATAAATAAGGGCCATAGTGTTTTGTTTTGTTTTGAATGGGAAAGTCTTTCAGAACTCCAAAAATTGCAGAGACTTTTAAATGTTTTTGTTTAATAACCCCCATAATCCATATAGGTTAGGAACAGACACCCACTAGCTGTTCAAAGTTTATGGAAAATACAATGAGACATAACTTGTCTGCAGGGCTCTATAACACCCTTCCAAAAACATTGCTCATATGCATCTCTCCCGAGGACAGTTCAGATTTGTGCACATAAAATTCATTTACCTTTTTTAAACTCCTACCATGGCCACTTTACCACATTCAATGGAGTCCTACAGATCTTCCGGTGGTCTGCAAATAAGATATGCCGCTGGGTGTCTTGATGTTTTGCATTCATGGGTTATGTCAATTAAATCACACCAACATCCTTGCACAGTTGGAAGAAAAACTCCCCAAAGCTCACTTGCCCCATCTGTATGCAGGATACTGAATCATTGTCAGCACTTACATTTGCTACTACATTCACTCAAAGCTGATTTTCTGCTGGTTGCAGCCATCCTTTCCTAGCATCCCAGCCGTGCTGCTGCCTGGATTTACCCAGCAAAACCCACAATGAATAGAAGCAGGAAACAATGCTGCACTTTCTCTTTGTAGGCTACTGACAGCTCCGTAGGACACCACTGAGAGGGGAGAATAAACCACGGCAGGAGTTACAAAAAGGTAAGTTCATTTTTATGCGCAGCATCCGAATTGCCCCAGGGAGGGATGCGTATGAGCACTGTTTATTGTAAGGGTGTTGGTCCGGTTTCATTTCAGGCAGCAGCATGGGTGGGATGCTGGGAAAGAATAAAGCCTCCTAGGTGCTCCAAGATGGGCGCTACCAGGAGAAAATCGGTGAGGTGCCATTTCAGCTTTGAGTGGATACAGGAAAAAGTGTAATTTCTGACAATGATTCAGTACCATGCATGAAGATGGGGCAAGGGAATTTTAGGGAGTTTTTTTTTTTCAACTTTGCAAGGCTGTTGATCAAGTTTAAAGTTCAAGGTTAGGTAGAAGCTGGGGACTGATGTACAGCCTGGAAATGCAAAAAATTGTACGGGCATCTGTATTTGTTACTGAAAGAGTAGACTAATCCAGCATGAATCTACTTTTCGCCACTTATCCTTGCAAATTTTAGAGGTGGCATGTATTAAGACAGCACCATGTTTCTATGACATCATGACCTACAGTAATTCATTAGTTATACCAAACATGCAGATTTGATTCTGATTTGTGCTGATTCTTTAAAAGGCCAGTGTAGCCAGACTGCCTGCTTTTCAATACAGCCAAACCTGAAACATTCTCATCCTTGTTAACATATACAGTAACAGCCAAAATGAAGTTCTTACAGAGTTTCTGTTATGAATAACTCATTCCATGAAATAACTGCAACAGAGCTGGTAGATTGTATTTTTTTTCATTTTTTTTTTACATTACAGTAGTAAGAAAAACAAAAAAAAATAAGAAGACACTTATTCGCACAATGAGTTGAGCCCTTTAGAGTTTGGTTTTGATATTTATTATTGGAACTGTGAGCTCTTCTAGTATCAAATGTAATTTTGTAGTTCTCTATTTTACAATTTATCATGCTCATCTACATTTGTCAGGTGACTTTTAATTAAAGTCCAACGTGGAGGCTGATTCACTACTAATGCCAGGTATTGCCAGATGAGCATCTGTATAGCAGCGCTAAGAGCGACCTCTAGTAGACGCTGTAAGCATGTATTGGGTGCTCTAACAGAGCGTCTCAGTCGTTGTAGTAACCTAGCCAGCATTGGTGAATGTGATGTGTGTTGGGCGCTGTAACAACAGTACAGCGCTGCAGCGAGCGCCCAGCACTTGGCGCTCCACACCATATTTAACAAAACACTAGACACACACAGCGCCGGCGCTCTAAAGCTGGGCGCTGTAGCACAGAGCGCCAGAATCTGTGTGATTAAAGTGGACCAACACCCAGGGGTGATCGGCCTGGGAATCTATAAGATTCCCGGGCCGATCACCTCACTCACCGCGGGACATCTGAGATCAGGATGTCCCGCGGGGTGAAACCCCCCCAAAAACGCCCAAACTTACCTGATCCGCTGCCGCCGCCGCCTCCCGCGCGCCCCTCTAGACGTGCCCGCGCCGGCCGTCTGTGAATGGCCGGCGCGGGCGCGCGCACGCCGAGAGTGACGCGCTGTCTTGGATGCCGCTGTCACCCGCTTGGACGTCGGCGGGGATTGGACGGCGCGGTCACGTGGGAGCGGGGAGAGGTGAGTTTTTTGGGATTTCTGGGGGGTTTCAGAGAGCGGGACACCCCCGATCGGGGTGCCCCGCCGAAGTGGACCGAAACCCAGGATAGTCAAAATCCTGGGTGTTGGTCCACTTTAAAGTCCGTTTTAGAACACATATACACCAGTAACAAAGCGAAAACACACGGAATGACATTTTTTTAACACTGGGACATTAACATTTTAATGCCAGACCTGTAAATACAATTTTGCATAATAATATAAAAAGTAAAAAAACTTTCTAAAAGTGTTTGTTTGCAGCCAGGAGAGGTCACACAATGATTTGAGCAAAAAAAAAATTAAATAGCCAAACACGCTGTTTATACACAACTAATGAAAGTGAAATGTATGGGAGAGCGCTACAGAGCGACAGGTACTACATGGCGCTCCTGAGCCTAGAGAGCCGGCGCTATATGCTGAGCCTCCTGGATTAATACATGTGACGCTACATGGCGCTGTTAGAGGTGCTCACCAGATTTGCTTTCTTAAATGTGGTTTTGCGTACAGCGCCCGGCTTTCACCAGACGCTGCCTTAAAACCATGCCATAAAACATATAGATGCTCTACTTAACTCCCCTGCAGCAAATCACACCCTGTCAAGATCTTCTATAATTAATTTTGACCTGAGGATCTGGGTTTTATGCATCCACTTGCACTTCTGGGTGCTGGCGACTGAGGGATGACAAAGAGAAAATTCTTGGCACACTCCCTATGTATGCATTGAGTGGAACTGTCTGCTCCATTCACTGTGATACCGGTGGGGTATAGTGAATTGTCACAGAAGACTGTCAGGTGTGCAGGACTGGATATTTAAGACAAGTAATTATAGAAGATCCAGATACCAAGCACAACATACAGGTACATATGATCATCTATATTTTGTTGCCGACATATGCTTGGTATTATATGGACCACCTGGCATTAAACCATCTGGCAGATGGTTATGAGACATCTAGTATGCCTCTCACCAACAGGAACCTCAACTACTGGCCTGTTACCTCTATGACTCTACATTAAAGCCTTGATGCCCTTTCTCCTATTTTATTTCATAGCAACTAGCCATTATTTCATTTGTATTTGGTGTTCCTTGTTTGTATAATAACTTGTCTGTACACTTTTTCATATGCACCACCCACTATGGGATATTCACTGCTCTCAACAGAACTGTTTTATACTATTAGAGTCTGTATCCTCGATTGTATGATAATTTCCCAATTGTTTGATTTTGACCACTTGGTGTGGTATTGCATTTTGTGTGGTCCCACCAGCAGCAGGGATCATGTGAATATTGTACTAGCAGACCAGATATTTGTTAGGTAGTGCAGTGAACCTCATATAAGTGTGTGTATGTGTGTGCTAGTTATGTTTGTTCATGTCACAACACAGGGAGCTTTGTGGTTCCACCGTGATTTGCCAGCAGGTTGGTGAGTCTGTGGCGGTGATCAGAGGCCTGCGATACCTTGCTTGTTGTGTCGTCTCTTCAGTTCTGTATCATTTGAGAGGTGAGGTACAATCTAAATTCAGTTAATTTAAAGAGGAACAAAACTTTCTGACAACCCGGCCCCGTCGGTGCCCACAGTGTATCATTTAGGAAAAACAACATGTTTTTCCATCACTATGGCCATGCCCCCCTCGCATTTTTGGGAGGGCCTTTTAGCTGATCTAAAAAATGCCAGATGATGTGACCTGCCCATTGTCTGCATCCGCGGCTTCCCTTTTGTCTGGGTATTGCTCTCGTCTGCAGCCTATTTGAATAAGTACTTGTGATGCCCAGCGGGACACCAGCCTTCTGTAAGCAGGCAACCCCCAATCTCCTCCGCCGCTTCTGCCTATTTCCCCCGTTTGCCGGGACACTAGGTACGCCTCACTGGACACGGTTGCCCCCAGGTCTTAATAGGCGCAAAGGATGGCTGCTTACGGTGAAGGCCGATGAACCACGAGCGTATCCCAAAGCCGAGGTCGTTCACAGGTAGTCAATCCGGAGGGTGCGTCAGAATACAGGGATGAGACAGGTGCGTAGTCAGGGGTAGCCAAAGTGTCAAGCCGGGAGGTCAGAGATCGCGGGGTATCCAGAGGGGCAGGCAGGTTCGTGGTCAGACAAAGCAGAGGTCGGTACAGGCAGCAGACAGGAATGGTCAATCAAGCCGGGTAGGAACCAGATAACAACTAACAGAATCACACCCTAATCACAAGCGACTATCACGGGCACTGAGTGCTGGGCTGACTCCATATTTATTGGGGAATCGACCAATGGCCACCCTGGGGGGGGGGAGTGTATGTGCTGATTGTTGCAACTTACAACACTGTGAGTGATTGGAGGCACTATCCAGGGGCTGGTCAGTCTTGGCTGCAGGGCTGATCAGCCCCTGATTCCCATCAGGTGTGGAGCACTCTGTGCTGCCTGCAACTCGCAGCACAGCGCCTCCTAGTGGTGAAATCTACAGACTGCGGGACGCGCGCCTGCACAGCTAGAGAGGGGCGAGGGAGGCTGCCAGAGTGACGCGCCACGCTCCCAGCAGCAGGAGTGCTGCGTCGCCCTGCGGACGCTCGCCGCCGGCCCCCTGGCAGAGGTAAGTTCCTTACAGTACTCCTCAGCTAAGGGGAAGCCAAAGATGCAGCTGCAGGCAGCAACAGTGCCCCAGGAATGGTGAATTTTTACACAGTAGGGCATTCCGATTTCGGATTTCGGGAAGGGCTAGTGGATGGCTCTGGAGTATTTTAGACTTTGTTCAGTACATTGCTCCCCTACCCCCTCACAATTAGTGGCATATGCTGTTTGAGAGGTCTTAGATCCATCCAGGTTTTGTGGTTTATATTTGTAGATGCTATGGTCCTGGACTGCATGAGGTAGGCACCTTGCTACACACCTAAGAGCCATGCTTAAACATGAGCATGAGAGAGGGATAGGGGGAGAACACAGACACACTTCAGCTGAGCTGGCAGCTTTCTCATGATCAGCACATCCAGCTAGAGAGCAATTTTAGCTGTTTCTCTAAAGAATTTTAGAAGAAAATAAAATATTTACTAGCTGGCTGTTTTGATGAAAATATAGTTCCCAGCTGGGCTGCAGTGTGCCTGTGTCATTCTGTCTCCTCACACAAGGCAGGCTGTCCGTTTGAAGTGCAGCAAAGCTTGGGGATTTGCTATGAGCAGCCCACACAAAACTGAGAGAGTTATATGCCTCAGAAAAACAGAATCTCTGTTATGCTACACATGCACATACACACTGAATGGTGGTATGGTAGTGGTGATCTGGTGGAATGGAGGGAAGCTATGTAACTCCATATAACTCAATGCCTCGTCAGCTGCAGAGCATTAAACAGTGGATTACAAGGTTGCATTGATTTTCTTGACCTTGATACAGGAAATGCTCCACACCTGTAATGTTGCAGTTTTACAGATGAGGGGCTTATTGGTTGTAATAAGGTAGATTTTTAACCTGATATAGGAGCCACTAAAGTGCAATTATCACCAAGTGTTTTAGCACAACAATTCTTTATGCTTAGTTTAAGAAGCGCTTGCCAGTTAGAGCCAAGGTGTCTGCCAGATAGCGACTAATTTATTACTTACACCTCTTTATTTCTGCAGCAACCAGCGCTCTTGTATAAGCAGTGGCAGTTTACAGTGGTGCTGAAGCTTCAGCTGCCATAGAGCGCAATGGGTAGAACTGTATTAAAGTGTTTTTAATTATAAATAATGTTATACAAATGTTATACAAGCTCTGTACAGAACTTGCTTTGGTGACATGTCAAGATTGTCAATGCAGGAATTAATGGCTTGATGCAGAGCCTCCCCGTTCAGCTATCCCGTGCATTTTCCCGTTAGTTTTGGCCTTTGATCGGGTCAGGAAAGGGTGCTACGTTGATTTTAGTGTGCGTTTATGCGCTCAGGTGTGCGCTCAGCCGCCTTTCCGATTGTCGGCTTGCACGAGGCTGTTTCCCGGGAAAACGGACGCCCCGTACATTGGCCCGTTTTTTCCAGTGATGCAGAGCCTTGATTTCCGATTGAAATCAGCCTAATAAAACGGGGCCGCCGAGCCTTCACTTACGGCAAGTCTGACCAGCCGTATTGGAGCTCCGTGCTTTTTGGGAATGCATTCCTCTGTGGGCCAACATCAAAGGCGCCAGCTACGCCGTCTGATAGTTCTGAGTATGGCAGAAACCAGGCTGCAGCGCACACCTTTGGACATCGATGGCATGAGTGACGTTGACCTATTCGAGCTCACCCGCCTTAACCGTGTTTCTCTCCATGCCTTGTATAGCGACCTGCGGCCATGGTTAGCCCCCACCACAAGAAAGGGGCATGCAATTGCAGGTATGACCAAATTGGTTGGCTGCCTGCAATTTTTGGCGAACGGCTCGTTCCAGAGACTGCGTGACTTCTCCGTGGGGATGTCCCAGTCTACGCTGAGCCGCAGCCTAACCAAGTTTTTGGATGGCATGGCTACCCTGGCACAGAATTACATTTTTTTCCCTCAACCAGGGGAAGCCTGGAATGCGGTTAAGCTGGGCTTTTATAACATAGCCGACATGCCCAACGTCATTGGTGCAATCGATTGCACACATGTATCGCTTATCCCCCCTGCGGACCAGGAATATCTGTTCAGGTATGTGGTTTGGGTTTTTTTTTTTTTTTCTTGTTATCAAACATTTTGTAAGCCTCACACTAGTTCCACTTTTGGTTGGCTTGGTGCAGGAACAGGAAGATGGGCCATTCCATCAATGTTCAGGCAGTGGCGGGCCCTGATCTTCAATTTTTCAGTCTGTTTGCTGGCTTTCCTGGGTCCACGCATGATGCGCACATTTTGAGGAACTCCAGCCTCTATCAACGGTTTCAATCTGGAGATATTTCTGGAGGATGGTTACTGGGTATGTGTATTAAAGTTGTATTAGTTGGGCCCCATGTTTGAATGTGGATTTGCCACTACCCCACTAATCTGTGAGACATTTCCTTGAAACTTGCAAATTTTTTTTTTGTGTTTGGTTTAAAAATTAATGGGTGAAAGTATTCACCACTATTGTGTTATGTTCTGGCCCTCTTATCTAAGTAGCATTCCGCAGACATTTTTAATGAGTGTACAGGTTGCATGTGTTTGTAGGCTCATTAAAAATGTCACTTACTCCCACCATACCTAGCTCACCGATTTGTCCCTGTGTACTAATGTTTCTATGCACACCTAAACCTTATTTTTGGCATCCACCTTATGTTTGTCTTTTGAATTTTTGCAGGTGACTCAGGCTATCCCTTGTTACCATGGCTGCTCACACCCATCCTGCACCCATCTTCCCAGGCACAGGAGCGCTACAACACAGCCCATAGGAGGTCTCGCTCTGTGGTGGAACGTGCCTTTGGGTTGTGGAAGATGCGTTTCCGATGTCTGGATCAGAGTGGGGGTGCCCTTCAGTATCAGCCTGGCAAGGTTATCAAGATAATTATTGCTTGTGGGGTCCTGCACAACCTTGCCATTAGAAGCAGGATTGCTCGATATACTGACCTGGGTGCAGAACCTTTACCTATTTCTGACGAGCAGACCCCTCCTTACACTGGTACACCAAGTGGCCCAGCACACACAATCCGTGCTGAACTTGTGGCCAATGTATTTGCTTGAAACCACCCCCTGTCTGCAGGCTGGGGAAGATTAAATCACACCTAATAAGTGTTACATGCTGGTCCCAATGCGACTCTAAATGCATCTGGGCTTTACCTCTGCTGCCGGCGCATGTCCATTGTTTTACAAATATATGATTTCAGGTCCACAAATGTCCGCTTGATTTTTGCCATATCTCAACGGACATAACCCCATAATGTACCCAAACAGCATTGGCAACAGCCATGCTTTGTGCTTCGGGCTGTTAGGGACCCACAGGGTCGTTTGCGGCCACATGGGTGTGTGTTGTCCCCTGCATCACTTGAAATAGATGGTTGCCTGGGGAGTAGTGTGTGGTTTTTGGGCTTAGGGGGGAGGGTGATGTTGTGTATGTGCTGCTCTGGGTTAATGTCTGGGTTCCTGGTGAGTTATCAGATGTTGAGCTGCATGTGTTATCTGAGGTAATGGAATTGTGAGTACCAGAGGGTTGAGGTGGAGGGGTGGGTGACCTTGGTGGGGTGTTTGTTTTGGCAATACGTTTACCCTTGCTGATGTGTTTTTTTTTGTGGGTATGCTTGGTGTGTTGAGGTTGAGCATGCTGCAGGGTCTTACTAGATTTAGCACCCTTGTGTGTTTTTTTTTTTTTCCTGGTGGAGGTGAATGGGTTAATGTCTCCTTGATCCTGCGTTTTTGGGAATGTGCCTGTGTCTGTGGAGTACCCACTGTTTTAGTTGGTGCATGTTCTGCATGTGTGTTGTGCCTGCTTTTCTGTTTTATTTAGGATGAGGCATGTGTGCGGCTGCTATGTGCCTTTGGCCTTGCTTGGCTCTTTTGGCTCCCTTTTAGGTCTGGCCATATTGATATGGTATCCCACACCGTGCGGAGTGCCTTGTGCTTTAAATATGTTTCCCGTGTGGGCGTGCCCAACAGCGAGTGCGCGCCTGCGCGCACGCACGTCACCGCGGGGGAACGTCAGAGCTATACCAGGAAAACCAAGAAAAGATGTCGCCCGCAATCTTTACACAGGAGCAGGATGACATCATCATGGATGTGAGTATGCGAGCGTGCGTTTATGTGCGCGCACACATTCCTTATAATAAAAAAAAACAAAGGGCAGGCATAGTCAGAAACAACTTAGTTTGTCACGTTAAATTCAAGCCCACCATAGTTTAACACATGTATGCAGCTACAAACTAGGCTAGATGCAGATAGAAGAACTAGGGCAATGTGAGGCAGCAAGAGGTTAATAAAGTGACTTTAGTTAGGGCAGGAAACTTGTTAATGTATTTTGGGGATTAATGGTGGGTCCTTGTATCTTTTTTTAACAGATGATGCTGAGGAATCGCTACGACTTCCTGCCGTCAGATTATGAAAAGCGGACGTTGGCCCTGGCGGTGGTGGACGCGATCGCACGCCGATCACAAACCACCTATACCTTCACCCAGATCGCCCAACACTGGTCTGATTTAAAAAGAAGGCATAACCCCCGGGTGAGGCGGTACTTCGCCAAACATTTCCCATGTAAGTGTTGAAAATGTAAATGCACCTATAACCCTGGCATCGCCTGGGCGTGGTTTAATGATTGTGTTTGTATTTCAGCCCATGAATGGAATATGCGGTTCCGCCCCACCCGGACCAGGACACGCAGCCCAGTGTTGGGTGAAACAGGTGAAGGTGTAGGTGGTCCACCGCCAGTGTCAATGGCCACCCCCTCCTCTGCCAGTGAGTATGAGGAGCCTCTGGACCTCAGCATGCAGGGGAGGGGGGAATCTGACGGCAGGGAATCGAGCCTAAATGAGCCTCAACCTGACTCCGGTAAGGGAAATATAGTTAGATATGTGGAAATACATAATAATACATATACTCATGTGCAATATTATTAGTTGTAGATTCAGACGTCGCAGGGACATCCCAAGGGAGGAGCGAGGAAGGGGGCGACGAGGAAGAGGTGGCTGGGGAAGGTGAGTAGATTGATACCTAGAAGCCTAACTTAATATGATATTCATGACACAACAACAGTCTCTAATATCAGTGTGTTTGTCATCCAAACAGATTCGCAACAGAGGGAGGCTGAAGGGAGACTCCGCCCCCGACGCAATGTGCGGCCCAAACTTTGTAAGTGGTGTTTATTTAAACTAAAGAAAATGAGCAAACAATTCCATTTGAAAAATAAAATTCAGAAACCTTTCCCCAAAAAATTAAAAAAAAAAAGGCATTAAAGCGGACCTTAACTCTGAATAAGAGTCTATCTTAGATATTTCCCACACCCTGTACATACAGATTGGCCACCTTACAAATCATCTTACCAACCTTTTCCAGAGCACAGCTCTGCTCTGTGTGAGCAAAGCACAGCTATAACCCACCCCCTGTACCTTATCCCACTCTCCTCTCCTCAGTAAGTGTGATGCTTCTGAGTCAAGATGGTGGCGCACGTATCCTAAATTCCTGAACTGAGTTGCAGCCCAGTGGGGGAAATAATAATAATTGATTGACTAAAAACTTACTATATATTAGTTTAAGATGCTGCAGAATCTTTTTAAAAGAGTTTGGGCTTTTCATTAAATCACGCAGAAGGTCCAGTTTGCAAAGGGCCCCAAAAAAACAACGCACAACCAAAACAAAAAAATAATGCTAAACGAATGTTGTTTTTCATTCACAGATCAAAGATTACCACACCCTCAAGACCCCGAGGCCTAATTTTTGTTTTAATTTGAGAATTGTTGAAATTTTTAATTTTCACTTTTATGCCCAAAAAACCTTAAACAACACAAAAAAAAAACGTTTTAATAAAAAAAAAAAAAAAAAAATTATATTTTGAGAGTTGTCTTTCCTGCAAAAGTACACACACAAGAAACAGTGGTGAGTACAGCATTTACTTTTTAGCCGTACCTATTCTTATTATCTAGAATGTCTGGTTTGGTGCAGTGTAACTCTTGCATGGCCGTTGTGTTTCGTAGTACTCTGTGGAACTTGCGATGCTGTCCAATTTGTATGCAAATGAAGGGGCTGTATGACAAGATTTCAAAATTACAGTCTTTAGTTTCTACTCTTCAGTCTGAAGTTATGAAGCTATCCCAGCCAGTAAAGCAGCTTGTTATACAGCCACCACTCCCACAAAGACTTCACAAGAGAGGGGCAGAGTGGAAGACTGTTGGCTCTGGAAGATTGCGCATTGTAGAACAAAAACATCAACATTTTGGACTAAGCCAATATAACCCATTTGCTGTTCTTTCTGAGCTTGATGTGGATGTATCTGCTAATGCTCAGTCTGGGCAGGATTTGGTAAGATCAAAGGAAGTGGACTTAAATAAGGGACCATATAAAATGAGTACAAAAGGGCAGCAAGGAACAGTTACCAAGCCAACCAATAGGAAAAGACATATTCTGGTTGGTGACTCAACAATTAAAGGTGTGGACTTTGGACAGGATAAAGATGAGCTAAAGGAAGTGAGGTGTCTCCCAGGTGCCACGGTTAATAGGGATAAGAAACGTATTATAAATATTGTGAAGTCTGCAAGCAAACATAACCAAGTGGACATTGTGCTACATCTTGGCACAAATGACTTATCCCAAAAAGATTTGTTTGTTGTACAGAGGGACTTCCAAAATTTTAGTCAGGAACTTTGCAAAATAACAGGTCCCATCACCTTTTCTGAAGTTTTGCCAGTATGTAATCAGGGAAAAAAGGCACTCAACATCGCCAAGTTCAACTTGTGGTTACGTCAGTGGTGTGAAGACAAAGGCTTTGGATGTATTAGTCATGATGTTAGAAGGTGGTCGAACAATGAGTTGTTTAAGAGGGATGGCTTGCATCCTTCACAGAAAGGCACAGAAGAACTTGGAGTGGAACTCAGAGCATTTTTTGATTTAAACTAGAGGAAGGGGACAGAGATGTAACTTGCGAGGGTGATTTCTGTCCCCTACCATTTAGGATGAAGCAGGACATTGAAGCAGGAAACCCGGTTAGTGGTAGGCTAGAGGTGGAAAAGATCAAGGACACACTAAAATACAATACCAACAACATCCACATGATGTGTACCAATGCTCGCAGCTTGGGCAACAAGCTCTGTGAATTAATGGCTATCATATCCAGAGATGAATTGGATCTTGTTGCAATAACAGAGACTTGGTTCAAGGATCACAATGACTGGGAGATAGCCATACCCGGTTACACATTGTACAGAAAAGACAGATTGAATAGAAAGGGCGGTGGAGTAGCCATTTATGTCAAGACTACCCTTCAATCAACAATAAATCAGCATACACATAATGAACTAGAAACTCTCTGGGTTACCATGCAGACTAAGGAGGGAGCTGTGGTCAGAATTGGTGTGATATATAGGCCCCCTGGACAATCTGAGGATCTAGATAACCTGTTAATAGATGAAATCAGTGGAATGGCAGAGAAGGGGGACGTTGTAATTACAGGTGACTTCAACATGCCTGATGTGGACTGGAATATCCCAAGTGCATCGGCATGCAAGAGCAGGACTATATTAGAGGCACTTAATGGAGTGTCTCTAAAACAACTTGTGACATTGCCAACTAGAGGAGATAACATTCTGGACTTAGTTCAGATCAATGGGGATCTGGTGGGCGAGGTCAGGGTTGAAGAAAATCTGGGTTCCAGTGACCATCAATGCTTATGGTTCCGAATAAAAACAGACATTGTGCAATCACACACCAGAACCAAAGTGCTAGATTTTAGCAAGACAAACTTCAAGGAAATGGTGGAGTATGTAGAAAGAAAATTAGGTGAGTGGAACAGAGTAGCAGAAGTGAGTGCCCAGTGGTCACTATTAAAAATGGCCATCTTAAAGGCAACTAAGCAATATGTGAAACAAACTAGCAAGAATAAAAGGAAGAAGAAACCATTATGGTTTACTAGGGAAGTCAGCACTATCATAAAAGATAAGAAGTCTGCCTATAAGAAGTATAAAGTAAGTGGAAGTGTAGCTGACAGAGAGGCGTATAAAATTAAACAGAGGGAAGCAAAACTAATTATAAGGACTGCTAAAGGGCAAAAAGAGGAAGAAATGGCCAAATCTATGAAGAGGGGAGATAAAAACTTTTTCCGATATATTGGTGACAGAAAGAAGAAAAACAATGCAGTCTCAAAAATTAGAAATAGGGAAAATAAATATATTGACGGAGATAAGGCTGTGGCTGACCATCTGAATAGCTACTTTTGTTCGGTATTTTCAGATAGTAGCAGGCATGGTCATAGCACAACATCCAGCTGGGAGAGTACAGCTCCGGAGTTTCTGGAGGCTGATGTCTTAGCCGAGCTGGCACATCTAAAGGTAAGTAAGGCAATGGGTCCAGATGGAATCCACCCCAGAGTTCTAAGGGAACTTAGGTTTGTGATTGCAGCCCCTCTGACTGATTTACTTAACCATTCCCTTTCAACTGGTGAGGTTCCAGATGATTGGAGAATGGCCAATGTCGTACCAATCCATAAAAAGGGGAGTAGAGAAGAAGCCAGTAATTACAGGCCAGTTAGTTTAACATCTATAGTGGTCAAATTAATGGAAACACTCTTAAAAAAACAGATAATTTCCCATCTAAAAATTAATGACCTATTGGACCCAAAACAGCACGGCTTTACTGAGGGCAGATCATGTCAGACCAATCTTATTGATTTCTTTGACAATGTCACTAAAGTGTTAGATGAAGGTGGTGCTGTGGATATCGCCTATCTGGATTTTAGCAAAGCCTTTGACACTGTACCACATAAGGAGCTCATAGATAAGTTATTGAAGGTAGGACTCAATCCCTGGATAGTTCAGTGGATTTCCAGTTGGCTGAGGGATCGGTATCAGAGCGTTGTTGTAAATGGCGTGCAATCTGAACAAAGGCGAGTTACAAGTGGTGTGCCGCAGGGCTCTGTCCTGGGCCCCATTCTTTTTAATATATTTGTAAGTGACATAGGAGAAGGCTTGGTAGGAAAAGTTTGTCTGTTTGCTGATGATACAAAGGTTAGTAACAGGGTGGATATTCCTGGAGGTGTCTGCAACATGGAAAATGATTTAGCTTTACTGGATAGATGGTCAAAACTGTGGAAACTAGAGTTTAATGTCTCTAAATGTAAAATCATGCACTTGGGTAGAAGGAATCCCTGCTCTGAGTACCGTATGGGCAGTACTGTGTTAGCCAGGACCTCGGAGGAGAGAGATTTAGGGGTACTGATTACTGATAGCTGCAAGATGAGTGGACAGTGTAGCCAGGCAGTGGGAAAAGCAAGCAGGATGCTCGGCTGCATAGCTCGAGGCATCACCAGTAGGAAGAGGGAGGTTGTGATGCCGCTGTATAGAGCCCTGGTAAGGCCACAGCTAGAATACTGTGTGCAGTTCTGGAGACCTTACCTGCAAAAAGACATTATTCAAATAGAACGTGTCCAAAGGCGGGCAACGAAAATGGTGGAAGGACTTAAACTTAAAACTTATCAGGAGAGACTTAAAGAACTTAATTTGTACAGTCTGGAGGAAAGAAGGGAGAGGGGGGACATGATTGAGACCTTTAAATATGTGAAAGGATTGAATAAGGTTCAGGAGGGAAGTGTTTTTAAGAAGAAGCTTAATGATAGAACAAGGGGGCACAACCTGAAGCTAGTCGGGGGGAGGATCAGGAGCAATGTTAGAAAATATTATTTTACAGAAAGAGTAGTAGGTGCTTGGAACAAACTTCCAGCAGAGGTAGTTGAAAAATCAACAGTCACTGAATTTAAACATGCCTGGGATAAGCACACATCTATCCTAAGATAAAGAGTACATACAGTATACACATAAGGGCAGACTAGATGGACCGTATGGTCTCCTTCTGCCGTCAACCTTCTATGTTTCTATGTTTCTATGTTTCTACAACATCATCACACATTTACATGACACAAAAGGTTTAGATATGGGACAATAAATCAGAAAAACTCACAAACAATTAAGGTAAGCATTAATGGCAAGGAAGAAGGAACAAACAAGGAGATTAAGGTATGCATTAAAGCCAAGGAAGAAGGAACCACAAAAAAATTATTTAAATATATATATATATGTGTGAAATTGGCAGTTGTTGCCATATGTATGTTCGAATGGAGGTTGAGGGATGTGCGCTTGCGTGTAGCCAGATTGACAACTGAAGAGCCATGGAGATGTAAGTATACTTGAAAAAAACACCAAAATGGAAGGTCAAATACGACGGAAGGCAAGCAGGTACGTTCAAAAAGCAAGGAAAAAGCTGGGAAAAACGGGCTGCCCGTGTGAACGGGAACGGAAGCCCCGATCAAATTGAAGGCACCCGAGAGAGCAAAAAACACTTCCCGGGGGGCGTGGTCTGGCGCGCGAATGGAGTGGCAGCACTAGAGTGAGCTCCTGACCGATCTGGGTTTAAAACATCTATTAAGAGGCAAAAGGACACCCCAAACTTATCGAAATGCCAAGCAGAAAGCACAAGAGGAGAGGGGGAGATAGAAGCGCACCGCAGACCGGCGGTAGCAGCAGAGGAACGTCGGCGGTCTTACCCGGCATGGAGGACAGGAAGCGCGGGGAGAGGACGGCGTCATCCTCGTCGTCGACGGCCTCCTCGGCGGGGAACCCTGCTGGGGAGGAGGAGAGGCGCTGGACGGAGGCGGGCGGCGCGGCCCGGGGAGCCGAGAAGAGGCAGGAGACAGACGGCGGAGCGGACCCCGCCGAATCGCGAAGCACAGGGGTGACAGCTGCGCCGGTCAAGATGGCGGCCGGACCCGACGAGCGGAGGAGGCCCCCCGCCCCCCCCGGCGTGCGAGCGGAGGTTTCGGGAGCCGCAGCGGCCGACGACGGCGGCACCCCTGACGTGGGCTCCGGTCACGGCGGCACTGGAGATAGACGCGTGAGTGACGGTGCTTCCCGCTGCAGAGGTGAGAGATCTCGGTGGGAGATGGGCCATGATGGCGGCCGCGCCGGGGGGTCGAGCGGAGCCTGGCAGCAACCATGGCGTGACGGGGGGGGAGACTCGACCCCAACACGGGTGGGAGAGATGGACCTGCCACCCACCAATGTGCCTGAGCATCCAGCCCCTGAGCCCCGGCCAACGCACGCCGATAAATGGCGGGAATCAGCCTCCATTAAACTGGGGAGGTATGCATTCCTCCCTGGGGCAGGGGACCCGGAAATCCATTTAGCCCCCAAAGCAGCACAGGGGCCAGCGGGCTTCCCTGGCCATCTGCAGGGGGTAGCACTACCGCAGAGACCCAGAAGCCGCTCCAGAGCAAAAGGGGGGAGGGCCCCCAGCCGGGACCAAATATCAGCCGTAGGTGCAAGCGCGGCACGGACATCTAGTCCTTCACCCCAACCCCCTCTGGACACCTCAGGGGCATGGCCGAATCTGGGGGACATCACCACCCCCAGCCCCCCGACATCGCTGTCTCTCTCCCGGGCAGAATCTTACCACCCTTTGGAGGAATTTTCCGCGCCGGAGGAAATTGCTCTCCCTCCCCCTGACACCTCTCTCACATGGACCCCTCCAAGAAGCTCTAGAGGAGGCGCAGAAGCCACGACACAGGCCAGCAATATACATAGTGAAACCCTCTCTTTCTTACGGTCCATCCCGACCAGGGCCGACTTCGAGGCGCTCATTTCTAAATACGAAACAGCCTATAAGAAGGATATCGCAGAAGTGAGGGGCCAGATCCGGGCCCTTGACTCCAGGGTCTCATCCCATCAATCAGCTAATGAGGTGGCTATCGCTGACCTGGCAAAACGAGTAGAGGCACAAAATTTGCAGATTCTCCAGCTCCAATTACAACACGACGACCTGGAGAATAGGCACCGGAGGAACAACCTGCGCCTGCGGGGCATCCCGGAAGCCTCCTCGGGCGAAGATGTTAAACAGATCATTACCACCATATTCAACAGGCTCCTCGAGAGAGACATCAACTCCCCGATCGAGATTGATAGAGCCCACAGGGCCTTGGGTCCCCGCAACCCGGACCCGGCACGCCCGAGGGATGTGGTGTGCAGGATCCACTTCTATAAGATCAAGGAGGAGATAGCTAGAAGGGCCTGGAGGCATGGGCCCGTAGACTTTGATGGGGCCAGCATACAAATACTCCCGGACCTCTCCAGACGGACTTTACAAATGAGGAGAATGCTGCGGCCGGTTCTGGAAATTATTAGAGGCGCCGGTGCATCATACCGCTGGGGCTTCCCTTTCCACCTAATTGTGTCCAGGAACCGGGAAACGTTCCTCCTCAAAACGCACCAGGATCTGGAGGGCCTCTTTTCCTTCCTGGGCTGTGACCCGATCCAGACACCTAACTGGCTGCTCCCGAACACAGAGCAAAACCAACTGCGATCACGAGGAGGACCCCCGCGCGGATCCAGAGTATCCAGATCCAGGATGTCCAGACCCCGAGTGAGACGAGAAGGACGCCCCGGTCCCACGGACAGTGAACCCTGACCAGCCCCCATTGGAATGCTCAGGAACTGTTGGGACTATTCAGTTGTATTAATGCTTTAGTTTCGTGCTTGACAGTTCCCCTGGTCTTCGGATCCTCTTGCTCAGGTGAAATCTATGTTTGTTGTGTACCCAGTTGGTCTATGAGACGGTTACTCCAGACCCGCATCTAGACACAACCCCCACCTAGGCTGTATCAACTCCCCCCCGACGGAGGAGAGCTGATATATTGAGCACTTGCTCATTAGAGTTGTACCCCCCAGCCCGGACGGGCAATTGTTCTGTTTTGTTTTGGTTTATTGGTTACCCTCCCCCCACAAAACCCCCCCCCCAACTCCCCCCGCCTACCCTACCCCCCTCACCCCCCTGGTAAGACCGTTACCCCCCCACGAGCAGAGTAAACAATCTCGGGATGGGTGAGGTGGTGATAAGCTCCTTCAACGTGAAGGGCCTCAATATTCCCGAAAAAAGATCAAAAATCCTGTATGACTTGCACAAGCAGAAAGCGAAAATAATCCTCCTTCAAGAAACCCACTTTAAGACGGATCATATCCCTAACATCCGGGACAGATATTATACGACATGGCACCACTGCCCCAACCCGGAAGGGAAAACAAAGGGCGTTTCCATAGCTCTTCATAAATCGCTACCGCATGAGACCCTAGATATTAAGTCCCACCCTCAGGGCAGATTCCTGTTTCTAAAAATTAGACTCTTCAACAGGATCTATACCATAGCTAATATTTATGCCCCGAACACTGACCAGGTTAAATTTGTCTTACAGACCCTTAGAGGGTTGGAAGAATTTGCAGAGGGAGTGGTTATCGTTGGGGGGGACCTGAATGTCACTCTTAACCCCTTGATGGACTCATCCTCCGGGAGGGCGTCCGTGTCGCTGAGCAGAATCAACAGTCTGAGGAAAGCACTAGCTAATCTCCATTTAGTCGACGCGTGGAGGATACTGAACGGCACGAGAAGGGACTATACTTTTTTCTCCCATTCAGCGGGATCCTATAGTAGGATTGACTATCTGTTCACTAGTCACCACGCGCTGGACTGGGACCCCAAAACGTGGATTGGACCCATTCTGTGGTCTGATCACGCTCCGATCTTTATTTCATTGTCCCTTCCCGGCCTCACCCCCACGCGTTGGTCGTGGAGACTTAATGACAATCTGCTCGGCGACGCGGCCTGTTCCTCCGAGGTGGATCGTACGATAGAGCTCTTTATGGACGATCACAAAAACGACCCCACCCCTCTGCCTTTCCAGTGGGAGGCTTTGAAATGTGTTCTCAGGGGGGTGCTTATTAAGCAGGGATCCAGAATCAAAAGGGAGAGGACGGCGCTTATTGGGAAGACTCTAAACGATATTCACACCCTGGAGTTAGAACACAAAAGCAAGCCGACAAATATTAAACTCCTGGAACTTCAGGAGGCGAGGGAGAGGTTACAAAAACTATATAACCAATCCTACTTGGGCTATAGGGATAGGGGGAGAGCGCAATTATACAGATCGGCCAACAAATGCGGCAGGATGCTGGCCAGGACCCTTAACCCGCGGCCCACTGCCCCTTACATACCGGCGCTTAGGACACATGACGGGGACTTAGCTCAAACCCCCTCAGAAATAGCATCCACTTTTAGGGAATATTATAAATCCCTCTACAACATTAACGGCTCCCTCGGTTCCCCCTCTGCAGCGATAGACGAATATATAACTAGCACCCCACTACCTCCAATCTCCCCAGAGGAAACGGAGTCCTTGGAGATGCCTTTCTCCAACATAGAGGTGTCAGCTGCAATAAAAGAATCACCAGCAGGCAAGTGCCCGGGGCCGGATGGCTACACCCCAAAATTTTATAAACACTTCGAGGCTCGCCTAACTCCATTCTTAACAAGGGTTTTCAATTCCATAGGGGATAACTGTCCTTTCCATAAACAATCTCTAGAGGCCACAGTCTCGGTCCTCCCCAAGCCAGGTAAGGACACAATGATATGCGGAAACTATAGACCGATCTCGATTATCAACATCGACTTGAAATTATATGCAAAGACCATTGCCCAGAGATTACAACCGCTGCTTCCGCACTGGATTCACCTGGACCAGGTGGGCTTCGTGCCGGGGAGGGAGGCCAGGGACAACACCAATAAACTGTTCACCCTGATCTCATACATATCTGCTTCTAGGACCCCTGCGTGCCTCCTCGCCTGTGATGCAGAGAAGGCGTTTGATAGGGTGAAGTGGGACTTTATGGCAGCCACATTGAAGCAGGCTGGTGTTGGCCCTGGCCTCCTCTCTAAGATCATGGCCCTGTATGATAGCCCCACCGCCAGAGTCAAGGTTAA
This sequence comes from Gastrophryne carolinensis, assembly GCA_027917425.1. NCBI lineage: Eukaryota > Metazoa > Chordata > Amphibia > Anura > Microhylidae > Gastrophryne > Gastrophryne carolinensis. Next base: position 242,258,345 of record CM051236.1, on the reverse strand, counting down.
CGGACTCTGCTCAGACCCATTCCCTATCAGTAATGGTACTAGACAGGGCTGCCCCCTCTCCCCACTCCTATACGTTATGACAATGGAGCACCTGGCGATAGCCATCCGCCAAAATCCGGACATTAAAGGCATTCAAATAGGGGAAAAACACCTCAAAACATCCCTGTTTGCCGATGATTTGTTGCTGCAGGTCTCAGCCCCCCTTATTTCGTTCCCAGTTCTCTTAAAGGAATTTGATCGCTTCAGCGCGGTAAGCAATTTTAAAATTAACTTCTCCAAAACTGAAGCGCTCAACCTCTCCCTTCCCCGCCAGGAGGTGAGCCAACTAGAGGCAAACTTTCCATTTAAATGGAAAGCGCAGGCCATCAAATATCTTGGCATCCAAATTCCTGCAGACCTAACCAAGATCTACGAATTGAACTATGCCCCAATCCTGGCCAAAATAGGACAAGATTTGGAAGCTTACACTAGGCGCCCAATATCCTGGTTTGGAAGGGTCAACAGCCTAAAAATGGATATTCTCCCTAAGCTCCTCTATCTCTTCCAGGCGGCCCCGATAGGACTACCCAGTAGCTTTTTTAGAAAACTGAAGTCCCTGTTTTCGAAATTTGTTTGGGGGTCATCGAAACCTAGGATAAGACTAGCGACACTCTCCAGGGGCAGAGGGGAGGGAGGTATGGGATTACCCGACCCGAAAACTTACCACGCAGCCGCAGTCCTTCAGAGAGTGGTGGACTGGACTAGGAGGGGGAAGGAGAAACTCTGGGTTCAATTGGAAAAGTCGCTTTCACAGTTTAACCCCACCACCTTAGCCTGGGCGGCCCCATTAACTAAGGCGCAAAAAGGTGCTTTACCCTTTCTTATGCAACAATTCCTGGACATATGGGATCCCCTCCAAGACAAATACAATCTAGTCCGCAGGCCTGGCCCTTTTACCCCGATATTCGACAACCCAGCCTTTGAACCTGGATTAGCATCCAGAAGTTTTCTCATCTGGGAGGCCTGCGAGGAAACTTCTGTGAGTCAAGTGATGCAAAACGGAACTATCCCATCCCTGGAAGAACTGAGGGCTAGAGCAGGGAACAAACGTCTCTCGTGGCTCCTGCACAGACAACTCCACACCTTCCTATCATCTAACGACATGGTTGAAAGGCTCAGGCAGCCCCCCACAGAATTGGAGTCCATGATCACACAAGCAGCACCGCCATCCCACACTATCTCGGGGCTCTACAACCTCCTTACCAAATCGTTCCACTTGGGGCCCCCTAAATTCATAGATAAATGGGAGAGGGAATTGGGTGTCGAGTTCTCAGAGGCCGACCTGAGGAAAATATTCACATGTACCCTCAGCTCCTCCATTGCCACTCCCATCAACGAGCGTAACTACAAGATCCTAACCAGGTGGTACAGGTGTCCTGTAGACATCCACAGATTCGCGGAGGCCACCCCTAGCACATGTTGGAGATGTTAGAGAGAGGAGGGGACCATGACTCATATATGGTGGAGTTGCCCTAAGATTAAAGCTCTTTGGGACGAAATTTTCCTCATTTACGAGCAGGTGTCGGGCAACTCCATCACTAACACACCCCAATCCGCTCTGTTGTCTCTCACCCCTAAATCTGTGGCTAATTTCAAGAAGGATGTATTGCGTTTTTTCCTGGCCGCCATGAGAGCTATTATTCCTAGGCATTGGAAGAAAACGGACTCTCCCACTCTGGCTGAATGGGTGCAGGAGCTGGAATTGATCCGTTACCTAGAGAGCCTAATTGCTAGCGATACGAGATCTAACAAAAGTTACCTGATGATCTGGGCAAGCTGGTTGGACTATCGCGACACTCGCCTTCCTGCTCTTCTGCAGTCTCTCGAGTAGTAGCGGATACGGCGCACTATAGAAGCTCAATTGCTGACCGCTCGGCTGGCCGAGATCATCAGTATGGAGGGGGCAGGCACAAAAGCGCCCCTTGTCATGAGGGACTGAGCCCCGGATCCACCCATCCTCCAATAGTTTCCCCGGGACCTGGTCCCGATCCAGGTGGAGCGGGGGTCCTCCACAGAACCAGGGAGCGTCTCTCTTCCGCCGCCTGGGCACGCTGCCCCAATCTCATAGATGTGTCCATTCTTCACGGGGACTCCGTGGGGCGGGGGGGCCGGGGGGCCCGCGCCTGCCGCGGGCCTCGTCGGTCCCTTAGCTCGCCGGCCTCGGGCTGGGCCGCGGTACCCCTTCTCCCTGGGCGGGGGGCGCGGGCGGTGGTGGAGTGGACGCTTTACTCTTGTATCTGATGTAAAACACTCCTCTCCTTCTGTGGGGAGGCCTCCTTCCCAGCCTGTTTTTCGACTTGGCAGCTTGCCGACCGAGGAGGGGCCTGGGTACTGTCTCTGTCCAACCAAAGGTATTTTGAATGGTGCACACTGATGTCAATGAGCACCCTCCATTGTCTTATTAGCCTTTTCGACCGATGTATGCTTGTATAAATCGCCCCCTCCCCCCCCCCCAACCCTCCTCCCTCTTGCCTTCTGTATCCCTTTCCTCCCCCCCCTCATTCGTTCCTCTGTTTTTGTAATTTGAAAAATCAATAAACTTTGATTACACTAAAACACTTCCCGAGTGAAGTCAAATTGACGGATCAGTTAGGGAGCCATTCCGACGGAGGCTCTGCATCACATTTGAGCCACGATTCAAATGGGAGCCCCGGACAATCGGAAGGTTTTAAGGTCAGTTCAGGGGAGGCTCTGCATCAGGCCCTAAATGTGTAAGGCTCATTGGTTAGCAGGTCCAGGTCAATGAAAATTGCCCATTTTCCGCCACTGGCTTCACCTTTAGACAATCCTCCATTTGTTGGGATGCAAGTAGACGTCGCCAGGCACAGTTGCCCCCAGGACTTATCACCGCAAACATCCACTGAGTGCTGGACCTGCATGTGGGTGGGCACCTACGGGTGTGCACGAGAGGTCAGGCAAAGTAGAGGTCATTCACCGGAGATCAGTCCAATTTGGAGTTGAAGCAGAGGGATATACCAAAGGTCATTGTGAGTCTGTGGGCAGGCTGAAGGTCATACATAGGTGCAAGGGTCATGGTACCAAAGGAGCTGCAGGGAATCCGAGGTCACAATGTAGGTTCAGACAAGGCAAGGTCAAATTTTGATTGGCCCAGCAGGAGCTTTTGCAGCACATATAGAGGTGAATTATTATTAACTTGAATAATTTGTCTATAGATTATATTTTGCACTGGTCACTTTAGAGATTGGCACTTTAATTTAGGAATAGGTTTTTTTAAAATAGGGGCATATTTGGATATATATGGTGGACATGGGATATAGGGCTTGCTCCTGCTGGTGCTATATATTGTAGATATGTTGTATATATATGTTTTTAAATGTATGGTATGATGTTGTATAGATTTGGTGTATGTCTTTTTTACTGTAGATGAATTGACTAGTTAAAATGAATATTTAGATCAGTTGGCATTATTGATTGATTTACTGTGGGTTGGAGTGGTGCCTCTTAAGTAACTGTGTCTGTAGTAGGCTGGAACTATAGAAATCGTGTATATGTATTGTGGTAGCAACTTGGGTTACAGATTTGGCACACTACTTATCCCTTTATTAATTAATTAATTAGGTGGTGCTTAATAGGGTGTTTCTCTTGCTTTTATGCAAGGTCAAATCTACACGATAAAGTTCAGCATACAATTCAGTAGCACCGACAGCTACAGCTATGAAAGGCATTGTGGTCACAGGCATGTGCGCAGGCACACAAGCACAGATTCAGGGGATGCGTGAGGTGGAAGATGGGCATGGTGCTGCTCGAGACAACACTCCCCTAGCCAGCGACTCAGAGACTGACATGTTGGCCACAGAGCAGGTGGAGTCTCATTTTTTCACGCCTGTTATTTCTAATCAATATGTTCTTTTGAGTACAACAACTAAAAGGAGCCTAAACAAACTATATTATTTGGTCCTTTGATTCACTGCAGTGATATCCTGTGACTGTAATAATAGAAACGCTGATCAGCTCCTGTTACATACACTACCAATCTTTTCTGCCTATTAAAGCAGACCTCCAGTAAAAAAATAGGAGTAGCTGGCAGATTCTGCAGTCTTAAACATGCATGGCAGCGGTCATCTTGCCACACACATGAAGAAGCTGACTCTGAAAAACAGAATTGCTTCTTAGCTCTGTGTAATTATCTATTTTTTCTTGCCAGAAGTTGTAAACCTTCAGCTGTAATGACTTTTCTTTGAATAAAATACATTGTATCCCCTGACTCAGTGCTTTTGCGACCACTGCTGCCATACGGATACATTGTAACGGCTCCCTTCACAGATTGCTTTTGCTACATTAGCTGTTTATTCATTGTCTGCGTGTGTGAAAGATGGCAGGCAAGCTTTTCCTTGTTTATGAGTAGAGATGAGCGAACTTCTTGAAAGTTCGATTCGGGGGATTCGCCGAATTTCCCCAAGAAATTCGGGTTCGCCCGAATCGAACTTCCACGAATCGCTCATCTGAAAAAAAAAATGCCGGCATGGTGGGAGCGGGCAGGCCGGCTACGTCTGCCAGTGGGCCGCCGCCGGCCCGCTGACAGCGTAGCCGGCCTGCCCGCTCCCACCATGCCGACAAAAAACTTCTTGAAAGTTCGATTCGGGCGATTCGCCGAATTTCCCCAAGAAATTCGGGTTCGCCCGAATCGAACCTCCACGAATTGCTCATCTGAAAAAAAAAAATGCCGGCATGGTGGGAGCGGGCAGGCCGGCTACGCCTGTCAGCGGGCGGAGGAAGCCGGCCCGCTGACAGCGCAGCCGGCCTGCCCGCTCCCACCATGCCGGCATTTTTTAAAAAAGCAAACACTTACCTGCATGGTCGGAGCGTGGAGGCCGGCGCCGCTCTCAGGCGCCCTCTGATGACGCGTCCTGTGATGACGCGTCCTCTGATCAGCGTCTGAAAAACAGAATTGCTTCTTAGCTCTGTGTAATTATCTATTTTTTCTTGCCAGAAGTTGTAAACCTTCAGCTGTAATGACTTTTCTTTGAATAAAATACATTGTATCCCCTGACTCAGTGCTTTTGCGACCACTGCTGCCATACGGATACATTGTAACGGCTCCCTTCACAGATTGCTTTTGCTACATTAGCTGTTTATTCATTGTCTGCGTGTGTGAAAGATGGCAGGCAAGCTTTTCCTTGTTTATGAGTAGAGATGAGCGAACTTCTTGAAAGTTCGATTCGGGCAATTCGCCGAATTTACCCAAGAAATTCGGGTTCGCCCGAATCGAACTTCCACGAATCGCTCATCTGAAAAAAAAAATGCCGGCATGGTGGCAGCGGGCAGGCCGGCTACGTTGTCAGCCTGCCCGCTCCCACCATGCCGGCATTTTTTTTTTAAGCTAAAATGCCGGCATGGTGGGAGCGGCAGGCCGGCTACGCTGATCAGAGGACGCGTCATCAGAGGATGCGTCATCAGAGGGCGCCTGAGAGCGGCGCCGGCCTCCACGCTCCGACCATGCAGGTAAGTGTTTGCTTTTTTAAAAAATGCCGGCATGGTGGGAGCGGGCAGGCCGGCTGCGCTGTCAGCGGGCCGGCTTCCGCCGCCCGCTGACAGCGTAGCCGGCCTGCCCGCTCCCACCATGCCGGCATTTTTTTTTTATTTCAGGGAAAATTCGATCGCCACGAACCAAAAAAAATTCGGGTTCGTGCCGAATCGAATTTTCCCTGAAATTCGGAGCGAATTCCGGTTCGTCCGAACCGGTTCGCTCATCCCTATTTATGAGGCATATACCTCCCTCAATTTGGTGTGAATTGCATCCCCCTAATTCTTATGTGTAAGCAGGACTGTCAGGCAAGATGGGCACCCCCATGTAATTCCAGAGAGAATAATGTTTATGCCATTCCACAACATCTGTATGGGGTTAAGCCCTCTAAAACTGCTTTTGCCACTGATCATAAGGGGGAAACAACTTTGACTGGAAGTTAGTAAATACAACCCGCAGCGTCTATAATTTGGCGGAACAGAGTATCTCAGTGGAGCTGTTAAAATCAGCATGAGGGCCCATAGGTACATAAACAGGCGATGACACAGACTGGTCTATAGAGATAAACGTAGGCCCTTATTTATGAAGGAATAGTGACAGGTAGCGACTGGTGAGCGGCCGGTAATGACGGGCCCCGCCACGAGAACGCCGGCTCCCCACCACAATCACACATTTATCAAGCCAATCCTGCTTAGCGACTGAGATAGCGCCATATAGCGACTCATTCATCATTATTCCAGCCTCAGCCCACAGCGCCAGGGTCCGACCTCGAACAGCGACAGGTATGACCTCTCGCTACCTGGCGCTCTCCAATGCATTTCAATGGAACAATCTTTAAATATTAATAATTAATTGTTATTAATGTTTTTTTTTTTTTTTTAATGTGAAAAATTCTGTGACCACTTCTGCCATTTTAGATAAATTTTTAAGGGAAAAAAAATAATAAAAAAAATTGTACAGAATTGATATTACAGGTCTGATATTAATGTATTCATATTACTAAATTATTTAAAAAACTTTTTTTTTTTGGTTTCCAAAAATATGGTGGTTTGGGGGTTAAAAAACTACTTTTAACCCATCGCCGCCAGCGCTCTGGGGTTTAAACATGCATTTTACAGCGCGAGAATTTTTTGAGCGTGATTTTTTAATGAATATGGTGGGAGCCGGTCGCTAGGGCCAGTCGCTATCATGCGCTCCCATACAGCGCGGAACCTTACGGCAAACCGACTGAGTCGCTATCAACTACCGAACAATGGCCAAGCACTGCGACTACTAGCGGGTGCTCTGAAAATGCTGCTACAGTCACTCAACTGTCGCTACCTGCCGCTATTAATGAATCAGCCTCCCTGTGTGCTTATTCAAGCTGGAATTCCCCGGCTGTTTGCTGAACAATGTTTTTACATTCATGCAAAATTTAGGAAGTAATTCAAGCTAAATTTGCAGGAAGAATTTGTAGAAAACCTATATGACAAGCTGACTAAACTCTGTTTTCTTTTCCGGGACTAAAAACGAAGCTAACATCACACTAGACAGTTTCCTTGTACCACTCACTCGATTAAAGGTGAAGTCACAAAGAGCCACAATACATATATTGTGACGCTGTTTGCTTTTTCTCTCCTGCATGGTAGCTTTTTTCAAAAAAGTGCATTGTCAACCTGACCTTGGACCTTTAATCACAGAATGTATAGGAATGTGCCTATTGTAACCACCACAATAGTGTGCCTCTCCTAAGAGTTTTACTAGAAATAATTTAAAAAGGAAATGTAAAATGTTTTGACAGATATCCAGCCCTGTACCACGTATTAATGTAAAGGATTTGCAGAGCCTTAATCTATTTTATGGAAAAAATTGAATATTTTAAAGACTTTCTGGATGGTTATTTTGTGTTTAAATATAAAATTGATTTTTGCTTCTTTTGTAAAATCAGTTAGTTTCATGGGCAGTCTACTTTCATTGTTTATTATCTTCATTTTAGTCATGAATATACAGTAAATTTTTTTCAAGGCTCATGAAACAATGTGAACATTTCCTGTATTAAGGTAAAGAAAGAACAGCGCTTATAGAAATGCTCAGCTGCAGCCTGACCGGTTTGCTAATCCGTGGGGTTGAGAAAACAATAAAGGTGATAGACCTAGCAGACAACAGACAAGCTGCCTGTGGCTGTCAGTCTATCTGCAGGCGCGCTAATTTCTGTAGGATGCATTAAATACTAAAAGGAAGGGGAGTCCTACTCAGTATTACAATGAGCACTGCCAGAAGTACTGGCGTCCAGCTAACCCCTATGAAATACTACAAAAACACACTTAAACCCGGTTAATCGCTGGAACTGGCCCAAAATCATGAAGCAGCCACATGGCCATTACACAACAATTTATTAGTAGCAAAAAGTCATGGCACTATACAAGGTACACAACATTGACACACATAAAGTGAATCTAAAAAACGGGGGCCCCCCCAGTCATGCAGCCACTACAGCCACACTCACTTCACAAACACTCCTCCTCCTCTCAAGCTAAAATTGATTCTATAAGGTAAGTGTAACACTTCTAAGTGTAATAATTAGGTGTTGATCTCCACGCTGTATTTATCCGTTGAACATATACAAGTGTTCACCGCCTAAAACTAGCCATATGTTCATTTGTAAGCCAGCATCTTACTAGCAACATACAGCTGTATGCACAGTCTCAATGGCTGCCTCCATTGGCAATACAGTCAGATTGTGGGTTTGGTTGCTGTGGCTCTTTTAAGATTTGTTGGAATTGCTCATGTGCACCACCCAGGTTAGTAATAAATTGGTCTGCCACGTTTCTTTTTTTGTGTGTCAATTATATAAACTGTACAGTACATTACTAAAAAAAGAGTCAATTTTCCAATTTGTGAATTTGCTTGTTAACCCCAAATTAGTAAACATATAGAAATAATAAATGTTCTGTGGTTCTGGGACTCCTTTTTTATGTTTCTCCCTTTGTTCGCTACATCTGCATTTGAGAGATTCTCATTAGGTTCTGGGATTCCCTACCCAAATGTGAATAATACCTTACCGGGAAGTATACTGGTTGGGTTCCTCCTTTATGTGTTTTTTTAATATAAGGGGGAAGACTGGTAATGGTAAGGTCACCATCTTTATTAGTTTCAATAGCCCCGACCACCAGGGGTGTGACTTTTTTAATGGGTGGAAATTAGGATTGCAGGTTCCTATGCATGGGTCACATGAACACTGCCATGGTTGGTGCCTTCTCTAATAGCAAACTACTGCAGTGTGGCTTACAGTCTCCCATATCAATTAGATCCAGCCAGGACACAGTGGAAATACTTGACAGTGAGGCTAGGGGAGGCCATAATATGAGTTAATAGTTAACGTAGACCTACATATTCATTGACCTCACAGGAATGGTGTAGGTCTGCTTTAAACCGTTAATGTTCAGACCAGGGACATTTTCTATCTTAAATTCCTCTAGGTCAGACCTACATATTCACTGAGAAAGACCTCACAGAAATGGTGTAGGTCTGCTTTAACAGTTAATGTTCAGACCAGGGACATTTTCTATCTTAAATTCCTCTAGGTCAGACTTGGGAGCTTTAATTCTCAGAAAGGTGGAAGTTAGGTGAGCAGAGGCAACAGGTACTCCACCTGGGTCAAATCATAGCTATGATAAAACTTCTATAACAGTGAGTAGCGGACTCCATTTTGAGCATTTTGCCCAAGTGCAAATAAATAATAGCAACAAGAGTCGGTAGGTAACAGTGATGTTCCATTTTTAGCAGATTCTCTTTCCAGGTAACGGTAGGCTGTGAAAGAATGTGGTAACAAGATCTCACACTCCACCCCCTTCTCTAGTGTAAATCAGTGCTACAGAGCACAGCATAGACCTTTTACTATTCCTTCGTGTAAGGAAGTGGGGTCATACATTTACTCCAACTACAATGACATCCCTTAAGGGGGAACCCAAGGAGACTTCTCCTCTGTCAGGCAAGCCTCCTGGATTTAGGAGACTGATTGATCAGCTGTTTCCAGAAGGATTCTGCGGTGAAGCAAAGAAGCAACTTCAACTAGCCATACCCCTGGTAGAAAATCATTCTATGATACTGCATGTCTTATTTTAACACCTCTTATAGTCTTTTAGTCCTTTAGTGTGGCATCTTTTAAATTTAGTGAAGTAAATGTCCATACTTGTTGCAAATAGAACTTTTAGTGTAAGTCAGTCATTATGTTTGTTGTGTATTGTGTTCTGTCATTGTAAAATGGGTGTGTAATACTTATAAAAATGTATAGTGTTTAATTCAGAGCCTGATTTACAAAGTGTAAGCGCCATTTTGTTATATTTAACGCAGATGGTCTGACCACTTTGCCACTCTGTGTCTAATTTGGGCAGGGGCGGACTGGGGTCTGGGACTTTTATGGTCTCACCAGCCCTTCTGCAGGGGCAGTACATAGGGCAGTTGCTAGCCTAAATTATTATTATTATTATTAATGTTTATTTATATTGCACCATCATCTTCCGTAGAGCTTTACAAGGTATGATTACAGACAAGGTTAAACATATAGTACAGGGAACAATACAAACTAGTGTTGTATGGTGAGCACAGGAGACAATAGGAAAGAGAGCCCTGGCCTTGTGATCTTACAGTCTAATGGATGAGGGTGGAGACAAAGGGGTGGGATCACATGTGGTAGAGCTTGAGTTGGGCTCTACCAATATAAATAACTCTTAGGACATGCAGAGGCATCAACTGGGCTTTTGAATTTTTTTTAAAGGGAAACAAAACCCGGGAATTCGACTTGTCCATGTTTTGTTCTGTTTTCCCTGGGGCATCCCAATGTGTACAGTTTGCCCAGTAAAACTTACCTTTCCTCAGTACAATGGCGCATGCGTGGGCTCTCGTCCAATCAGAGCCCTTTGCTGTGTTTACAGCCTTCGGCAACGGGCTCGGGTTGGCTTGAATGGGGAGCATGCGTTGCACTAAAACTCCAGTGCTATAAAATCACAGCCCTATTTGCTGCAGGATCACAGGCAGCGCAGGTATCGTGCATGGAAACAGTTTTGTGATGGTTTTATCCTGGTCCTAGTTTTATCACAGGTCCCTGCTGAAGTCTTCAGGTCTTTATTTCTGCTGTCCTCCAGGTCCCTCTGGCTTCACCTGGTCCTTCCGCTGTTGGTCCTGCCACATCCTGCACTTCCATGCTGCCGGGCACACTCACTGTGGGACTACCCAGGGGGCTACTGCCGCAGTAATGCAAACGTAGGCAGATTTCAGTACACAAATCTGACTGCATTGCACTACTGCTATTGCTATTGAACGCTCGTACCCCGCTGCTGGCAATCGGTTAACGCCATTGATCCTGGCCCTGTTGCTGCCTGGTGGCCCACCAGAGGATCCTGCAGAACAGGCCGTCGGCTATCTACGGCAGCTCCCTTTCTCCGGCCCTGCTTCCAAGATGCATTTCAGGGGCTGACTCTCAAGGCTACTTGACTGGCTGCCGGGGTGGGGCGCAGCCTACAGGGATTTGTCCCGGTGCGCCCTAGGGCCAGTCCACCCCTGGATATGAGTGACAGTAAGAACCAAATAGAATGCCTTATACAAATAAATGTATGACTTTTACCTCTTTCACAGTGCTGGACGGCACTGCTGTACAAGCTACATCAGTCATAAGTAATGCTGAAGCCTAAGCTACAGAAGAGCACAGTGGCAAAATTAGTATTAAAGTGTTTTATAAAGAAACAATGTTGAAAAAAACACAAACGTGTAACATGTAAAAAATTCAATTGTTTTACATAGAAGTCGCCAACTGCTTTTCTTTTACAAATTGTCAAAAATCACCCTTTCTTCCTGATTGTCACACTAATGAATTTATCTCGATAACTAAGAGTGGTCCTAAACCCAGTACAGAGTTTGCCACATTTTCATCACCACAGTGTTTTCAGATAAATTTAATGACATTATGGCATCTAGCGCCTATAGGATCCCCCACCTATAATGAGCAAATATTGCATGCAGCGCCAAGAAGTTGGCAGAACAGAGTAGCATTGGCGCTGTTTCATCCAGTATAAGAACCCACTGGTACACAAACAGACAATGACACAGACTGACCTACATGGAGAAACACAGTGTGCCAATCAGGGCCAGCTCCAGGCTTCTTTGGGCCCTTGGGCGAAAGAGTCTCAGTGGGCCATGATGAACCCCATCACCTTTTAGTTCTGCTGATACTGATGGGCCCTCCTCTGTCGCTAGTCACCCTCCAGTCCTCAGTGCCTTCTCAACTGCCTTCTCTATCACCTCTTTTAATTGCGCTGTACACGAATGACTAAATCTTGACTGAACAATCTGTGACATTTGCAGATGAACTCACCATCATTGGGCTGATGCCATTGGGCATCATTGGGCTTATTAAAGAAGATAGCAATCAAGCGTAGTGAGCAGGGGCGGACTGGGACTAAAAAACGGGCCGGGACTTTTTGGGGCACAGCGGCCCTGCTGTACTGTTCCTGGCCCAGTATAGTATAGTAATGTCACACACACACACACACACACACACACACACACACACCTTATTTTGTTCCATGGTTTACCAGGGTTTAGAGGACAAAAATTAGAAAGAAAATATTATGAACAAAATGGTGTGCTAAAATCTCCCCCTCCATTACAGCCAGTGAGCATCATCCCACATTGGAGGCAGTGTGCAACATCTCTCATTACAGGCAGTGAGGGGCATCCCGCATTACAGGCAGTGAGGGGCATCCCGCATTACAGGCAGTGAGGGGCATCCTACATTACAGGCAGTGAGGGGCATCCCGCATTACAGGCAGTGAGGGGTATTCCACATTACAGGCAGTGAGGGGCATCCTACATTACAGGCAGTGAGGGGCATCCCGCATTACAGGCAGTGAGGGGCATCCTGCATTACAGGCAGTGAGGGGCATCCCGCATTACAGGCAGTGAGGGGCATCCTACATTACATGCAGTGAGGGGCATCCTACATTACAGGCAGTGAGGGGCATCCCGCATTACAGGCAGTGAGGGGCATCCCGCATTACAGGCAGTGAGGGGCATCCCGCATTACAGGCAGTGAGGGGCATCCCGCATTACAGGCAGTGAGGGGCATCCTACATTACAGGCAGTGAGGGGCATCCCGCATTACAGGCAGTGAGGGGCATCCCGCATTACAGGCAGTGAGGGGCATCCCGCATTACAGGCAGTGAGGGGCATCCCGCATTACAGGCAGTGAGGGGCATCCTGCATTACAGGCAGTGAGGGGCATCCTGCATTACAGGCAGTGAGGGGCATCCCGCATTACAGGCAGTGAGGGGGTATCCCACATTACAGGCAGTGAAGGGCATCCCGCATTACAGGCAGTGAGGGGCATCCTGCATTACAGGCAGCGAGCGTTATCCCACATTACAGGCAGTGAGGGGCATCCCACATTACAGGCAGTGAGGGGCATCCCGCATTACAGGCAGTGAGGGGCATCCCGCATTACAGGCAGTGAGGGGCATCCCGCATTACAGGCAGTGAGGGGCATCCTACATTACATGCAGTGAGGGGCATCCCGCATTACAGGCAGTGAGGGGCATCCTGCATTACAGGCAGTGAGGGGTATCCCACATTACAGGCAGTGAGGGGCATCCTGCATTACAGGCAGTGAGGGGTATCCCACATTACAGGCAGTGAGGGGCATCCCACATTACAGGCAGTGAGGGGCATCCTGCATTACAGGCAGTGAGGGGCATCCCGCATTACAGGCAGTGAGGGGCATCCCGCATTACAGGCAGTGAGGGGCATCCTACATTACAGGCAGTGAGGGGCATCCCGCATTACAGGCAGTGAGGGGCATCCTGCATTACAGGCAGTGAGGGGCATCCTGCATTACAGGCAGTGAGGGGCATCCTGCATTACAGGCAGTGAGGGGCATCCTGCATTACAGGCAGTGAGGGGCATCCCGCATTACAGGCAGTGAGGGGGTATCCCACATTACAGGCAGTGAAGGGCATCCCGCATTACAGGCAGTGAAGGGCATCCCGCATTACAGGCAGTGAAGGGCATCCCGCATTACAGGCAGTGAGGGGCATCCCGCATTACAGGCAGAGAGGGGCAGCCTGCATTACAGGCAGAGAGGGGCATCCAGCTTTACAGACAGATAGGGGCATCCCGCATTTACAGACAGAGGGGCATCCCGCGTTTACAGGCAGAGAGGGGCATCTCGCGTTTACAGGCAGAGAGGGGCATCTCGCGTTTACAGGCAGAGAGGGGCATCCGCCCACTCCCTCCACCCAATGATGGACAATAATAACGCAGCAGGCGGACAGAGTAACCAATTCATGCCTGCCTGCCCATCCGCCGCTGCGATTCCCCGACACACATACACACACACTTACCAGTTGTTGCGCGCTGGCCTCCGCTGCCTCTGATGCCGCCTCCACCCCTGCCGCTCTCACACACATGCGCGGGCACTTCCTGGTTGTTGCGCGCGGGCTGGTGGGTGTGCCTCATATGGTCGGCGTCCAATAAAAACAATGGACGCCACCCATTGCCCACCCACTTGTGCGCAACAGCCAGGAGCTGCCTGTAAATGTCAGTGTGTGTGTGAGAGCGGGTGCCACCCCTTTATTCGCGGTTGCGACCTTCGCTCTCGCTATCGGCGGCAGATAGAGAGAGCAAAGGCCGCGATCGCGGATGAAGGAGTGGTGGGCGATGAGCAGGGAAGGTTGTGGCCTTGCCATGTGCTGGCCTACCGGGATTCTGCCCGGTATGCCCTATGGCCAGCCCGCCCCTGGTAGTGAGGTGAAAAAAATGACCTGTTGATGCAAATAGAACTATGTGATTCTGAACACAGGAAATACCTGAAGTCTGATACCAGGAAATCTTCTTCAAAGTTTTGCATCATCTACATGGATGCTATAGAGCGGGGTGATCAACCTTTTGATGAGCGTGGGCCACATAAATGAATGAGAACCTGGCTTCATTGAATAGGTTCAGAATTTTTTTATTGGAATAGCATGAAGATTTTGCATGCCAATCAGGATACCCACTGTCTCCACTCATACGTCCTTCCACCACATTTCCACCACACTCCTACATTCATATGTAACAATCCCCACATGCCGATTGGCTTACCTCTCTGAATATATGGCTCCCTAATTTATAGCCCCCCCCATCAGTCTCACATCTTAACCATGTTCCCAATATTCAACCCATCTAAGCCCCCACCAATGCCAAGCATAAAATTATTATAGAAAAAACTATTTTTCCAAATTATTCTGCAAACCCAGGGGTGGTCTAAATGTCACTGCATGACACCTCCAAGCTACCGCTGTCACCTCTATTTCGCAATGCTCCCTTCCTATATCACCTATCCTTACTATATTTAAGTACCTCTAAATGTCAGTTCTATTTACCCCTCCCACTTTTCCCACAGCAAGGCAGGGCCACATCATATGGCTCCGAGGGACATATGTGGCCCCCAGGCCACAGGTTGAGCACATGTGGTGTAGTGCATAGGTGCCCAACCCTCTCCTCAAGGCCCACAAACAGGTCATGTTTTGTGGGTCTCCACATATGTGTCTCTAAAGCTCTGCCTAAGTACTAATTAGTTCACCTGTGTGTCTATATGGAGATCCATGAAACACTACCTTTTACTGGGCCTTGAGGAGAAAGTTGGGGACCCCTGTTGAAGAGGCAGAGAAAGCCTAGAGCACAACTTTTCTAGGGACTCCTGTGACCTGACAAGCACAGATCAATGGTGGTGAAAATGCTCACAGGAGACACTACTTTTTGAGACAGCTCGGGAAAGATTGATTTATCAAGAAAACTATTGACTGGCTTGCCGCTGGCTTTTCCATGGGCCATCCCGAACTGGGATGCCCTGCTGTGTGCAGCCCTCAGGGCGCCGGTAAAAACTCACCTTTCCACACTCCAACAGCGCATCCGTGGGCTCTCGTACAATGAGAGCCATCTGGCGTTATTATGGCATGCTGACGCATCCACTGCTTCCCCAGCAGCATGCATGCACTCCCACCCAACTCAGATATGCAGCCATTCAGTTCCCCACTGATTTCAATTAGAGCCCTTTACCGAAACAAATTAAACACTACAGAGGGCTGTGATTGGATGAGAACCCGTGCATGTGCCGTTGAAGTGGAGAGTTTTAGTGGGCTTTCTGGGGGTTTCACACAGCAGAGCATCCCAATTTGAGCATGAAACAAAACTCGGGAATGTCAAATTCATGAATTTTGTTTTGCTTTAACTTTACAATCAGTAGAGTGTCCATTTCTGGTGTGGCATGAAAGTACCTATTAAATAAAACAAACTGTGGTTTAGCCAGATTGGATGACATGACTAGATATGAGGATATATTTATATATATTTTCTTTTTCTGTAATAGAGCTTATTTAATGTGTACCATTCTTTTCTCCTATCTCCTACGGATTGTGATGCCAGATAAAGGCAATGCACTCTTGATGCAGGTGCTCACCTTTCACACATAGACACCTGATTTGTTGACTGTAGCTGATTCTTTTCTAGGCATGTAGTTTCACAAACCTTAGGTTACATCTATTTCTTTTCATTTCTTTTCCTCCATTAAGAATGAGTCACCACAAATAACCCAGCTGTGTAAAATACGACACTCCAGAATACACAAATTTGACACTGCTCTACTTATTATTCTGTGCTTGAAACACAAACCCCTGGAAAAATGTTTGCTCCAAAGGATGTTTTAGGACTTATTTTCAGGATATGTTTTTTTTCCATAAACAACAATCTATTTCTGAGTTTCACTGTACTGTAAGTCCCGTGCAGCGGTTTGCTCCCCCTGGTGACCAGAAGCAGCCACGATGCACTAATATAAGTTAGTGAGTGGCTTGCCACTTGTCAACACTTTTTGTTTTGGGTGTTTTGGGAGTGTCTACATTTCTTGGTGAAGGGTCTGGTGAAAGAGCTTTTCTGTTTTGCTGTATTCTAGTGCCAATTGGTTTTACTTTTTTAAATCGATAGCTGCCTTAAATACACTTTGTTTTTAATGAACTGTAACTAGGGCTTGTTTTTTTTGAGTATGGCCTCTATTTCAAGCATTCTCAAAAATCCTTTAAAATCATGCTAGGGCTTATATTCAGCAGATCTTGTTTTCCAGGAAACAGGGTAGCAAACACACATACTTATGTTGCTATATTTTATTTCAGTACATATGTAAGAGTGGCAATGTTAAAAAATGTAAAAAAAAAAAGAAATCTACATTTAAAGCAAACCTAAAGCCATACCCCAAAAGGGGATGCGTGTCTGCTGAAAAACCTCTGGAAATAAAAATCATTCCTAAGGTTGCCACCTTAACAGTATTTCACCAGCACAGTCTGTAATATGGTAACCTATCTGTAATTTCTAGGCATGCACCTAGGGCGGCCACCTTCGGGGGGGGGGGGGGGGGGGCAGATGTTACTGCTATAGTAAAAAAAAAAAAAAGAAAAAAAGTTATTGGTGCGTTAATACCTCCTTACAATTGCTCCAGAGCCACATTTTGTGTAAAGAGGGGGGAGAGGAAGCAATGGCTTAAAGGCAGCCTGCAGCTTCATCCTCCCCCCTTTACTGTTGTGACTATGTGACTCTTGTGTGTTGGGAGCTGGGACGCCGGTAATATATATAATAGAATACATGCTCCTCTTCATTTTTCCCCTTGAAACCTCTCCTACCTACACACATGTGTCTTTTATATTGGCGAATCGCGATGTCAGGGCAGACGTCACCCAGCCAGGTGCTGGGGCCACTGCACATTCATCCTTTGTTTATTTCCTTTTATTCTTTTCTTTTTTCTTTCCATTTATTTTTTGTTTCTTTCTTTCGTCTGATCTTTCTGCCATTCCCTTTCTTTACTTCTATTATTTCTATTCTTTCCTTCTAGTATTTTTCTTTCCATCTATTCTTTGTTTTTATCTGTTATGCCATTCCTTTTCTTTCTTCTTTCCTTCTATTATGTTTTTCTGTCATTTATTCTTTTTGTTTTTCCTTCTCTTTCTTTTTTCTGTCAATCCTTCTAGTCTTTTTCTCCTTCCAGCTCTTTTCTCTAGCAGGCCCTGCTCAACTTAACTTAAAGCATCCCCTGCTACCCTTTAACAGGGAGCATGCCCGCCCGGGCATTTACAAATGCCTGGTGTGGGCATACGCCCTGCTAAAGGGATAGCGGGGATGCAGCCGCTGTTCGAGCATGCGCCGTTGAACTCAGGGGTTTTACACAGCAGGGCATCCTGAATCAGGTGAAGTGCCTAGGGCAGCATGAACACTAAATACAGCCCTGGCGCCTGCTCTGATCCTCTCCTTCCTCTGTTGTGGGTGCCAGCGTGCCATCAGGTCTGACTTCCCTCCCTCCTTTATGCTGTGTGGGGCATCATCTCAGCTGTGCCCTTCACCACACCTCTACAAGTCCACACCCATGTATCCATGAAAAGTCGGTCGGTATTTTTTATTGGGGGGATGTTTATACAACACTCATAGCACTGTTTGACACACTTTGGCTACTATGGCATATATGCTGTGGGAGTGTGAAGGGGTGAGCTGGAATGCTCTATTTAAGGCATTTTCAGGGGTTATACGGGGCATCCCAAATCTGTTACAGTATTTTCACTTCAAGGGGTTATTTATTACATGTGGAAAGTCTTCCTTTGATCTTTTATATTAACACTAGAGATGAGCGAATCGAATCTGATGAATCCGAATTCATTACGAATTTCAGAAAGAATTTGATTCTAATCGAATCCGAATATCGCCGCTATTCGATCGCTCGAATCGCTTCCTTAAAACTCCATTTACTAATATGCAGGCCATCTAAAATAGTGGATCCACATGTCAGGACATGTCCCATGGGGCAAGTAACCTGGGTAAACGCATGCCTCCCAACTGTCCCGATTTTCGCGGGATTGTCCCGATTATTTTCCCAAATCCCGCGGTCCCGGATGTTAGTGTGATGTCCCGGGACGCCCTGCGGTGTGCCCAGGGCCGCCACGACACGGCCGGTGCCTTCTGATTAGTTTACACTGTCCGGCAGGTGATTAAACAATGGCCGGTGCCTGACAATGACAGCGCGCGTAGGGGGAGGGGGGACGGTCGTAGGTCGGCTGGGTGGTCAGGGGGGGGCAGGCGTAGGTCGGCTGAGTGGTCGGGGGGGCGGGCGGGGGCTGGGTTAACTTACTGCAGGTCTGAAGGCAGCAGACATCACATTGCTGGAGGATCTGCGAGCAGCGGGGCGGGGCAGTCATTCTTATGGGCGGAGTCCATTGTGCAGGCAGCAGATTTAGATTTAGTCTAGACCCCGCCCAGAAAGACGTCTGCCCCGCCCCCTACTCCCAGATAGGCTGAGACCCCTTAGGGGGGCTGTGCTGGGATTGATGGAATTGGATGGGGCGGGGCTGAGCTGCATAGTGAGGCTGCAGCCTGGCACGTAGCCCAGATCATCCATCCTCCATCACCTGGATAGCAAGTATGATCCCCTGTGTGTTCTGTCTCTTATACATGTACACTGTTATATTACACAGTTATATCATCAATCTGCACCCCCTTACCCCCCTCCACAGCAGTCAACCCTCACCTTAAAGTGGACCAACACCCAGGATTTTCACTATCCTGGGTTTTGGTCCACTTCCCCGGGGCACCCTGATCGGGGATGCCCCGCTGCGTGAAACCCCCCCAGATCGCTCATATCAACTCACCTGACTCGGTCCTACGGCGCATGCGCGGCCGCTCGTCCAATCAGCACCCTCAGAGCCGCTGTGGTATGCGCGTCCAACCACAGCGGCTTCGAGCGTGCTGGCGGCCGCATCTCACGCTTCTAACAGGGAGCGCACCTGCGCCTAGCCCCCTGCTAGAGAGAAGCACGAGATGCGACCCGCGCATGCGCTGTTGGACCGGGAGTAAGGTAAGGTTTCTGGGCGTCCTGGGGAGTTTCACACAGCGGGGCATCCCGATTTTGAATGACCCGCAGGGAGGGATCGGATCGGCCTGGGAGATTCCCGGGCCGATCCTCCTGGGTGTTGGTCCACTTTAATACCCCCACCCTGCCTTCCAATCTGCACCCCCACCTAAACCCTTTCCCTAGCCTCCAATCCGCACCCTTTGCCCCCTCTCTACCTGCTGACCTACACCCCTACTAAAACCCACGCCGGGATGCCCCAAACAGCAGGGCATCCCGATTTTGGATGCCTCGGGGGGAGGGAATCGATTGTTCCCAGGGCGATCTATTCCCCCCCCCGGGGGCATCCCAAATCAGGATACCACACTGGAGAGTGAAAAAACTGGGGGTGGGTCCTTTTTAAAAGTGTACAGTCTGACAATTAAAGTTAAATATACATTTAGAAATGTCTAGTAAATACTTTATTCTTTATTTTTTTTTTATAATTTTTTCTAAGGAAAGAAGCTCCTCAGGTTCAATGTGTGGGAAATATGGCGTGGTCGGGGGGCGAGGCAGGGGGTGGAGTCGGGGGCGTGGCATGGGTGGGGTCAAGGGTGTAGCATGAGTGGGGTCGGGGCGTGGCTTGTCCCTCTTTCATATCTTCAGAAGTTGGGAGGTATGTAAACGTCATATGCTGCCTATCAGCAGCCAGGCTTCCCGATGATGTCACAGCCCTATATAAGCGGCTGCCATTTTGCGGAAGCTCATTTTGACACTGTATTGCGGCGAGAGCGGGTCACGCAGAGAGAGTGAGGGACAGATAGATAGATAGACAGATAGATAGATAGATAGATAGATAGATAGATAGATAGATACAGCGAGGGAGAGATAGATAGAACAAGGGACAGAAGGAGCGAGGGACAGATAGAGCCAGAGAGAGAAGGAGAGAGGCTGTGACAGTGACAGAGAGAGACAGAGACAGTTTACAATGTTTGCATTAGCTTTCAAGCCTAGTTAATGTTAATAGCACACCTGCCTACTTAGCTTTACCCTTTTCCTGGTGTCATTCTTTAAAAAGCGTGCTAGCATTAATATTTTAAGAGTAACTGGCTACTTACCTTTTGCATTTTGTGAAGAAAGTAACGTTTTAAAATTTCCAGCAGCCATTGCCTTTCACCGGGGGGCATCCCAAATGTTAGCATGTGTCTTTAAAGAGTACCTGTCTATTTACCTTTTGCATTTTGTAAAGAAAGTCACATTTTAAAATTTCCAACAGCCATTGCCTTTCACCGGGGGCATCCGAAATACCAGCATGTGTCTTTTAAGAGTACCTGTCTACTTACCTTTTGCATTTTGTAAAAAAAAGTCACGTTTTCATGTTTAAAGCAGCCATTGCCTTTCACCGGGGGGCATTCTGAGTGCTACCACTTATCTTTTAAGAGTACCTGTCTACTTACCTTTTGCATTTTGTAAAAAAAAGTTTTGTTTTCAAGTTTAAAGCAGCCATTGCCTTTCACCGGGGGGGTATTCTGAGTGCTACCACTTATCTTTTAAGAGTACCTGTTTACTTGTCTTTTGCATTTTGTAAAAAAAAGTCACGTTTTCACATTTAAAGCAGCCATTGCCTTTCACCGGGGGGCATTCTGAGTGCTAACACGTATCTTTTAAGAGTGCCTGTCTACTTACCTTTTGCATTTTGTAAAAAAAAGTTTTGTTTTCAAGTTTAAAGCAGCCATTGCCTTTCACCGGGGGGGGGGGGGGGTATTCTGAGTGCTACCACTTATCTTTTAAGAGTACCTGTCTACTTTTCTTTTGCATTTTGTAAAAAAAAGTCATGTTTTCACTTTAAAGCAGCTATTGCCTTTCATCGGGGGGCATTCTGAGTGCTAACACGTATCTTTTAAGAGTGCCTGTCTACTTTCCTTTTGCATTTTGTAAAAAAAAGTTTTGTTTTCAAGTTTAAAGCAGCCATTGCCTTTAACCGGGGGGCATCCCGAATACTACCAATTATCTTTTAAGAGTGCCTGTCTACTTACCTTTTGCATTTTGTAAAAAAAGGCTCGTTTTCAAGTTTAAAGCAGCCATTGCCTTTCACCGGGGGGGGGGGGGGGGCATCCCGAATACTACCACTTTGTTGCCAGACCATTTTGCACTCTTTTGCGCTCCACATGTTCAACTGTGATTTTTGAAGGGATTTCCATTGAATTTCCTAGGGAAATTTTAGATTGCTTTTTTCAGAAGAGTCTGGGCTTTAACATGAACATGTCTTGTTTGTAATTTTGTAGGTGTATTCTCAATATTTTTGGGTGAAATGTGCGCAAAAAAAAACAAAAAAACTATTTTTTACAATTTCTAGTGTTTTTTTTTGTTATAAAAATTGTAAGTTTGTCAATAAAATCTTATTGTGTGTGAAATCCCAATCTCTCCCGATTACAACTGTACCACATGTGTATTGGTAGACACTCTTTCCTGCCCAGGAGACTCCCCCAAACTAAAACAGCACTTGCAGTTTTTCAATAAAAACAACCCTTTACAATTCAAACACCCCCAACAAACTATATATTCTCTGGAAGTACACACCTCAAGCTTTCTAGGTGTACCAGGCTTGTTGACATGGGTGCAGTTTTCTGGACGTAATCCCTCAATGAATTCTTTGGTTGCACAAGGTTTCCCTAAGAAAAGAATAGAAAAGCAGAATCAAAGCCACATTTTCCTAAACAAACTATAAGCAAACAAGAAAAAACAAGTTAAATCTGAAAAAGCAACATCCCCCGAACAGAACAATACCCAACATGCATAGGTAGTTTCGAGGGAAGAGTTGCCAAACACCCCAAAGTAAAGCATGCACATAACGGTAATTTTACTCGACAATGTCAGCTTTGCAGACAAAGTGCGCACCTTGCAATTTCAAAAAAAAAAAAAAAAAAAATTCATCTGCATTCATTGGGGCAGTTGTGGCCTAGAGGTAAGGGGAGCGGACTTGTGACTGGAGGGTTGCAGGTTCGAATCCCGGTCCTGGGACATAACTGAAGTGCTCTTGAGCAAGGCACCTAACCCCCCAACTGCTCCCCGGGCGCCGTAAATAGGGCAGCCCACCGCTCCAGGTATGTGTATACTCACTGCATGGATGGGTTAAATGCGGAGGACAAATTCCTATGTGTGCGCAAGCATACAATGGCCATCTATGCATTAAAATTCAAAAAGAAATTAAACATTTTTGTACCAAAACAACCCTTTACATTTGGAATACCCAACAAATCATATATTCCCTGAAAGTACACATGTTAAGCTTTCTAGGTTTACCTGCCATTTTTTCAGTGGGCTCATCTTTCTGGAAGTAATCCCTTGAAGAATTCTTAGGTTGCACAGGGTTTCCCTAAAAAACGTATAAAAAAAGCTGAATAAAAAAACAACTTTTCTTTAAATATCAATATGCAAACAAGAAAAACAAGCTAAATCTGAAAGCGCAAGGTCCCCCGAGCAGAACAATACCCAACATGCATAGCTAATTTTAACCCTTTTAATTGCCACCCTACTTGAAATTTTGTCACCCTCTTTTGACAGGTCATTTTTCATCATTTTGTTCCATGTTTAACTGTGATTTTTTCAGGAATTTCCAAGAAAATTCTATATATATATATATATATATATATATATATATATATATATATATTGCAGTACAGTTTAGGCTTTAACATGAAATGTCTTGTTTGTAATTTTTCTGTTTTTTTAAATATTTTTTTTTTTAAATAAATAAATATATATTATAATATATATATATATATATATATATATATATATATATATATATTATATATATTATATATTATATTTTTTTAAATTGTCTCATTTATTTTAAATAAACCATTTATTTTATTAAAGAAAACCATATTGCATGTGAAAGCCCCATTTCACTCGATTACAACGGTACCACATATGTATTTGTAGACACCATTTCCTGTCCAGGAGACTCCCCAACTGAAAAGAGCACTTTATAACATTTACAAATAAAATACAACTAATATCCACACTATAAAGGGTTCATTAAAAAAAAAGAAATTGGTGTGAGGTCTGGCATAGCCTATGGCCCCGGGCTCTTCTGCGCCGCCCCCCTCGGGATTGAGGAGGCAGGTAATTGGGGGGCTTAGGGTTAATGGCAAGTCCCCCGCTAGGTGCAGGTGACTTGCCAGACCCAGGGAATTGCGAACTGGTATAATGGTCTCATAAATCCCTTACCAGTTCACAAAGGGTTAAATGTAAAAAAAACACACAGACACAGAGAAAAAATATTTTATTATATTATTTTTAATACTTACCTTCCATCTATCCCAGAGCACTGGGTCCCACGCTGATCAATTTGGCTTCTGGTCTCCTGCTGATGCTGGAAGCTTTTTATACTGGGTTATACTGGGTAACAGGTAACATAGGGTTAATTTAAAAGAAAATGACATAGGGTCCCCCTTCCCGGGGAGGGGGACCCCATTTATTTGGAATTTTAAGGGTTAAAAACCCAAAAAGGCGTGGGGTACCCCCTACCCATCTTAACCAGCCCATGACCAGCTATGGGGGCTTGTAGAACAGGACGCAGGGGCCAGCTTTGGTGGCCCCTGGCCCTGCAGGCTACAAGCCAGCATACCAAGCACACCCTTCTTGAGCTACAGCGTCAGAACTGTATCCCCCAACATGATTTGCAATGTTTCCACCCGTTGGAATTCCACCCTCCATATGTTGGATCGACTATACGAACAGAGAAAAGCCATCAATGATTTCTTGATGATCCAAGCAGATAGGGAGACTCCCCTGTGTAACTTTAATGCAAACCAGTGGCAGCTCATATGTGACACCTGCCGTGTTCAGGCCCTTTGATAAAGCCACTTTATTTGTCAGTCGCCAGAATTGCGGGATGAACGACGTGATTCCACTGCTTCATGTACTACAACACATGTTGGAAACCATGGCTGGCCAGGGCAATGGAGACATGGCACCTACATTTTACGGCCACATGAACCCCGTGGGTGCTGAACTGGAGGAGGAAGAGGAGGGGCACAGTGAAGCACAGTTTAGTTTTGGCAAATTGGGCGGTTTATCTAGTCATCTGACAGGAGAGGAGGAGCAGGAGCAGCCAGAGGAGCTAGAGGGTTGTGAGGAAGGCGAGACAGAGGACCCAGACACACCGTGGCAGTATGCAGTGGAGATGGAGACAGGTAGTCCCTCCGAGTCACTTGCACAAATGGCACAATGCATGCTCACGTGTTTGTGTAGTGACCGCAGAATTGTCTCGATTTGTCAGTGGGATGACTTCTGGCTCTCCACCTTTTTGGACCCTCGCTACCGGCACAAAATGGGGGCAATTTTTACACCCACTGAGGGAGGACAAACTGACCTACTACAGAGACATTCTACGTAGTCAGTCGGGCGATGCCTATCTGTGCCATCGTCCATACCCTCGCAGGTCTGACTCGGGGGGACCTCTGCGCTCACCTTCCACTGCCATGGCTGCTGGGGGGGGTGGCAGGAGCAGCAGCAGCTCCATCAGCAGCAGCCTCAGTCTTCAGTCGGTAATGAATAGCTTTCTTCACCCACATAGTGAGGCTACTCATGAGCAGCAGGAAGACCTGGAGCAGATCCTGAACCAGCAGGTCGTGTCATACCTTGACATTACCGTGCTAACGCACCTTGAGGATCGGCTGGACTTCTGGGCAGCCAAACTTGACTTGTGGCCGCAACTGGCAACTTGCCCTTGGAAAGCTGTCCTGCCCGGCCAGTAGTGTGCCATCTGAGCGGGTGTTTAGTGCGGCGGGGGCCATAGTCACGCCAAGGAGAACACGTCTGTCCATGAAAAATGGGGAGAGACTCACCTTTGTGAAGATGAATCAGGCATGGATCAGCCAGGATTTCCACCCACCAATGGCTGATTCATGGTAGTAACTGATTCATGGCAGCTCCTTATGCTGCTGCCAACTCCATGGTGTGTCTTTCAGGCAATATATGGGCTTTTAATGCTGCTGCCAACTCCAGGGTGTGTCTTTCAGGCAATATATGGGCTCCTTATGCTGCTGCTGCCAACTCCGGGGTGTGTCATTCAGGCAATATATGGGCTCCTAATGCTGCTGCCAATTGCAATGTGTTTTTCAGGCAATATATGGGCTCCTTATGCTGCTGCTGCTGCCAACTCCAGGGTGTGTCTTTCAGGCAATATATGGGCTCCTTATGCTGCTGCTGCCAACTCCAGGGTGTGTCTTTCAGGCAATATATGGGCTCCTTATGCTGCTGCTGCCAACTCCAGTGTGTTTTTCAGGCAATATATGGGCTCCAAATGCTGCTGCCAACTCCAGTGTGTTTTTCAGGCAATATATGGGCTCCTAATGCTGCTGCCAACTCCAGTGTTTTTCAGGCAATATATGGGCTCCTAATGCTGTTGCCAACTCCAGGGTGTGTCTTTCAGGCAATATATGGGCTCCTTATGCTGCTGCCAACTCCAGTGTGTTTTTCAGGCAATATATGGGCTCCTTATGCTGCTGCTGCCAACTCTGGTGTGTATTCTAAGTATACAGCATGTCCTGTTCCATGGGTAATACATCCACAAGATGGTGCTGGACTGCAGAAAAACAGCTTGTGGCCTCTCCCGGCCCTATATAAATCAGGGACCTCCCACAAATCCCCAGTTTATTTCTGCAGTCTGCGCTGAGAAGATAGAAGACAACTCTCTCGTGGCGCAGGTGAGCGGGGCTTATTGCCTGCGGCCCTGCAGGACTATTCCCACCCGTTCCGTCCCATTAACTGCCTCCCAGCCTCGGTGCTAAGGTTCGGGTGAAGGTAGGCGATAGAAGCACTTTGTGCTGAGGAGCTAGGCTCCTACCGCAGTCCCTGCTCTAACAGGGTAGGCTGTTTAGGCTAATGGTGAGCCTTTTTGGGATGCCCCCACTGCCTCATGGGTTTGGCCAGGTTATCCTGTGTGGTAAACTCTATTCCCATTCCCCGTCCACCTCCTCTCTTCATATTGGCCCCGGGCGCCATTTCCCCCGGGGTATTCCGTTGTTATCCTCCCTCACTCTCCCTTCGGGAGATCTCGGTGGGGGGGGGTTTGTCTGGTCTTTTGTGACTTTAGACATATGTGTCCAAGATAATGAAGTGCCAGCCATAAAGCGTAAGCGTTAAAATCATCCATCCTTTATTGTAGTCAATTTAAAAAGCCATCACAGCATGGCAATAAAAAGCATAGCCAGAGCAGACCCCGCATCAACGCGTTTCGAGCCGTGGCTCTTAATCATGACAGTGAGGTAGCTGCAGTAATCACAATTTATACATATGCCACTGAATACTAATTAATTAATTAATTCAACCTGAGACAAAAACCGGTCACTTGGTACCATCTTAATTATTGTTATTATTGGATGCACCTACCTATACCATCAAAATGGGGCCGTGCCTGACATGATCCCGTCCTGGGTCCCTGCTGCAATGTCTAACCGAAGCCAGCACGCCATGTCCTGCAGCGGGAGATTAACTTCCGCACTCCATTACGTAAGGAGAAATGTCCTCCAATCACAGTAATACCAAAGAATTGGGGGTAACCTCCCAAACCCCCCACAGACTGGGTCCCTGGGGACTAACACTTGCACTCTCGAGAGTGCAAGTGTTAGTCCCCAGGGACCCAGTCTGTGGGGGGTTTGGGAGGTTACCCCCAATTCTTTGGTATTAGAGTGGTTCTTAGGGTCCCGTATAGAGGGGCAGTGCACCTCATATTCTCTTATAAACACTATAGGAGGTGCCACCCGCAGAGCTTCACGTTTGCTCCAATCACAGTACACAATGTCAGGCCCGTGGGACACCCGCCTTCAGAGTAACCCCACAACCCCACAACCCCCAATCTCTGCTGCTAGCTTCACCTTTAGACAAGCCCCCGTTTGCCGGGACGCTTTATACGCCTCGCCGGACACGGTTGCCCCCAGGACTTAATAGCACAAAGGATGTGAGCTTACAGGGGTTGAAGGCAGATGAACCAGAGGCCAGATTGGGCAATGTCAGGTAAGTACTGGAAACAGTTCGGGTGCTTCAGTAACAGGTAATACTGGAAGCAATTCAGTGCTCAGGAGAATTCAAGCGAAGTCGGACGTCAAGCCAGGGGTCACGACGGGAGATCAGAGAGCTGCGCAGTACAAAGGGATGAGACAAAGACGTGGTCGAGATTCAAGCAGATGGTCAATAACGATATATGCAGGCAATCACAGGAACAATAACAAGCCAGCTAAACGCTATCACAGGCACTGACACACTGAAGAGGTAATCCCTTTATAGGACTGACCCCGGCTGGATTGGACAGGGAGGCAGTGACTGTGATTGGTGCACTTTGGATCTGTGTGCTGATTGGTGCACTTCAAATCTGTGGTTTGATTGGTGCACTTAGAGAGCTTTGGGCTGATTGCCCCAGCTGAACTCCAAAGGCATACTGCCCAGAACTGCACCTCCTAGGTTTAGCTCTTTTAAACAGCCTCCAGTGGCCACTCTGTGTATAGCACCACCGGAGGACATAAGCTGACTGTACTCGCGCGCAAGCACGAGTAGAATGACAGTGGACGAGGGCGCTCTCGGCGACACACGCGCCGCTGGAGCTGGCATCTGAGGCAGAAGCGGCTGCTGGGCAGGAGAAACCCTGGTCAGTTGCCTAGGGACACCACGGGCATGGGCTGAAGGCAAGTCATTCATGACACACAAGACACGTGTCAGTTAACTATAGGTTCACTATTCAATGACGTCACTGTACTGGAACTGTCCTAGCCGCATAGTAGACGCCATTAAGGGCAAAATGTATTAGTTTTAAAAGTACTGGCGGTAAGACAAAGGGGGTGTAAGAAAATAGAAGGTGGGCAATGGGAGATAAGGGGGGCGATAAAATATATTACATTTCAGCTTTATGACAATATCTAATATGCAGCTTATCTTAATAAATTATGATAGCAACATAAAAGCCAAAGAATAAATAAACCCGTCACATGACAGGTGAAATTCTAATGCATGAGTCGCCCCCCGCACCCCGAAAATATGGGCAAATCTAAGGTCAAATACTGGCCCACACCTACCTAACACCCAAATTAAAGGAGGGACAATTATATAAATAAGATGAAATGTACCGACTGGTATTTGCCTCAGGTTAAGGGCATTATTCAAACCTATTTAACTGAACGTATTTATAATAACAGACTTAGTAAACAACATCACATACTTTTAACTTATGATGAAGTATTATAATATTATACGACACAGTAGTCTCATTGGAATAAATACATTTATATTACATTAGTGTCTGACACCATTTATATTTCATCATTATCTGACGCCTGTTAACAAAATTGAAAAGGATAGCCCATACTATATATGGAAATAGACAAACCCCTACTCCCCCCTGGCAGCAGCCAGGTGAGTATGGAAATCAGGTATTGGCATAAAATAATGAAGAAATAGAAAAATCCAAACAAGACATGGTGAAAAAGTTTATTCTCGAAGGGACATATTTCGCTACAGGGCTACTAATAAATACATATAATCTTTACGCCGCCGGGGGAATTAATTCATAGTTCAAGAAAAAGGGGGAACAAAACCTAATCCAAATCCCTAAACGCTGAGGGTCATAAAAAAAATGCTCAAATCTCAGCTTTTGTCTAGATTCAACAGATATCCCCCATTATATATAAATAATATTACATAGCCCAAAAGTGAGGTGTCTGGACTACTAATTTTTCAAAAATAGGTCCACATCCCAACGAGGATTGAGTCCCTTGGGGATGCGGGTCCCTAGTTTAAAAATCCAGTACACCTCACGTTGGAGTAGCCTATCCATTAGATCGCCCCCCCAGGGCCCAATATCACCTTCTCTATTGGCATGCACTTAAAATGGGACAAATCCCCAAAATGACAATTCCTAAAATGTTTCCCCACATTGGATGTGCATGTAAGGCGATCTGGGGAGGAAGAAGTGACATGTTCCGCGATGCGTTTTTTAACGGGACGGGTAGTGCATCCCACATATTGTACATTACAGCTAGTACAAGTGATCAAATAAATCACATTAGGGGAATTACAATTCACTAGGTTCTTGATTTCAAATCTAAGATGTGTTGTAGTAGGCTCAAAATGTGAGCCCACTTGTATGTACTTACACATACCACATCTATTGCCACCAGATTTATAAGAACCTCGATGGGTTAGCCATGTGGTCGAACCCACAGATCCCTTTGTGAACAGACTAGGTGATAGCTTCTGTCCCAATGTGGGGGGTCTGTGACTCACCACTCTCACCCCATCCTTTAAAATGTCCCTAAGTTGTGGGTCACAGTTGAGAAGTGGGAGATGTTTATTAACAATGGCTCTAATTTGACTAAATTCTTCACTATAAGAGGTGACTAATGTGACATTCCCCCTCCTAATACAGGGGTGCACATTACTCTCATCAGACATTTTACCATATTTACTACCCTGTTAACTATTTACATTATTGTATGGTGTCTTTCTAAGCATTGTCCCTCTATCCCTCGAGCTGGCAATGCTCCTAGCTCGTGTCAACAGATCTGGGGGATACCCTCTATCTGAAATTACATTAAGTTCCTCTTCAAACGCTGCCTGCTCCGAACAATTTCTACGAGCCCTAATCATCTCCCCTACAGGAATAGCCTTGATGGTATGGGGAGGCAGCTCTCTGCCCTGAGGGTCATATTCCCCGCTGTCTCTTTTCTAAAAGTTCTTGTCACAACATGGTTCAAATCCTCACTGACTTCTAATGTCAAATACAAAAAAGCAATTGACGACGGGCTCTGTTCTGAAGTAAAGCTCAAATTCAATTGATTACTATTAAGATATTCTACAAATCGTGTGACCGTGTCCTGATGACCCGACCACACCAGGATCAGATCATCAATGTATCTTCCATATAGCTTTATGTTGCCCCTAAAGGGATTTTCATGACCATATATAGTCAACAGAATACATTGAATAATTGTCAAGATGGAACTGAACAGCCTGCAAAGCCAGATCGTGAGTTATCACGTGAGTACAATGATGCTACATCGCAGGTCAGCCAGCAGAAATCAGATTCCCATTGGAAATGTTCCAATTGGCATATGATGTCACGCAAGTCCTGCAGAAATCCGGGGAGTCTCCGGACTAAAGGAAGGAGATGTGCATCCACCCATTGTCCCAGTCTCTCATTCAGCCCCCCAATACCCGCCACAATGGGCCTTCCAACAGGTGGACGTTGGGGCTTGTGGATCTTGGGGAGATGGTGAAAGACTGGGGCAATGGGGGAGACCGCAAAGAGGGCATCTGCCTGATGCTTGGTTAGGACTCCCAAAGCTATGCCCTCTTCAAGCAGAGTAGTGAGGTCCATTTGATATTTATTCACTGAATTGCTCCCCAATTTAATATATGTATTTGGGTCCTCTAATTGCCTCCATGCTTCTTTCTCATAATCCCCTGCCTCCAACATACTACTATACAACCTCCCTTGTCCGCCGCCCGTATGACAATTGAATTATTTTCCCTGAGGCCCTCTAATGCCTCTTTTTCTCTCCTAGTGAAGTTGGATTTATAATGACGTTTGCCCTTGTTTGCCAGCTCTGTAAGATCGGCCTCAACTGCCTCTTGGAATACATCTAATATCGGAGATATTATGAATTGATGGGACAGAACTTATTGGAGAATTTCACTTTCGGGGGGGACCTAATTTTAGATGGCCCCTCCTCTGATAGATTTTCCAACCACAAATGCATGCTGACATCCTGAAAGGAGGAAACAGCAACTCCATGGTTGGACATTGTGTCCCCAATATTGTCCATATCACATCCCTGTTCTAATGGAGAAACATTATAATCGTCGTCAGTTGACGCCTCAGAGAAAAAATGCTGACGTAATGTTACATTTCTCAGCAATCTATTAATATCAAGAATAGTTGCAAACAAATTAAAATGAAAGGTAGGCGCAAACGATAAACCCCTAGACAATACTCTCACTTCAATATCAGAGAGGGGGTGAGACGACAGGTTAATAACACTAGTTACTCCTGTGTTCTCCGTCCCCTGAGCATGTAACAAGTGCCCGGAGCCATGCTTTCTCCTCGCTCTGTGGATCCTCTTGAAGGTCTTTTCTTCCTTATTCTTGGAGCCGATGACCCTTGAAAATTTCTAGTTACTTGTTCGGCGTCTGACCGGTCACTACTTGAGGACCAATCAGAAGAGTCCGTCATACTAAAGGATACCATTTTCTTTCCAGATGGACTTTTTAGTATTGATCTGGGGCGAGAATTCCTATTAAACCATTTCCAGGTGTATACTCGATTATTGTGATAGTCATCAGTATCCCGCTGGAATTTGCTTTTTTTAACAGCCATAATCTGAGATTCCATCTAGTCAATTGATTTGTTCATCTTTTCCATATAGTCTTTGAAATGTGGGTCAGGCTCAAAGTCTTTAAGAGCTGTTTCCAATTCCACAATATTAGCCTGTATATCCTTAAGTTTCTCCTCCTCATACTTAGCAATCAACTTCATTAAGTCAAGGGAAGCCTGGGTCAGGATATCATCCCACTCATTTTTGAATTTATCAGAGTAGATGGTAGTAGGGACCTTTCGGATCCGTAGGCCTCTGGGAATCATACAATTCTGTAGATATTTATTAATAGAGCTTAGATCCCACCATGTCTTTAATTCCTTCTTCATTATTTCCTCATACTCTTTCATCATATTTCTAAGATCAGTGGATAATGATGCAGTCTGTAATGAAGAGGCAGACACAAACACCGAATTGAACTTCTCCTGGCTGTCTGTGGTGCCTCCAAAATATGATTTCACACGTTCCATGTTATCAATAAATTACTAATAAAGCTCTGCTGTGATACAAAACTTGTATCTATTTTCTATTTTCTTACACCCTCTTTTGTCTTACCGCCAGTACTTTTAAAACTAATACATTTTGCCCTTAATGGCGTCTACTATGCGGCTAGGACAGTTCCAGTACAGTGACGTCATTGAATAGCGAACCTATAGTTAACTGACACGTGTCTTGTGTACTGTGATTGGAGGACGTTTCTCCTTACGTAATGGAGTGCGAAAGTTAATCTCCCGCTGCAGGACATGGCGTGCTGGCTTGGGTTAGACATTGCAGCAGGGACCCAGGACGGGATCATGTCAGGCACGGCCCCATTTTGATGGTATAGGTAGGTGCATCCAATAATAACAATAATTAAGATGGTACCAAGTGACCGGTTTTTGTCTCAGGTTGAATTAATTAATTAATTAGTATTCAGTGGCATATGTATAAATTGTGATTACTGCAGCTACCTCACTGTCATGATTAAGAGCCACGGCTCTAAACGCGTTGACGCGGGGTCTGCTCTGGCTATGCTTTTT
This sequence comes from Gastrophryne carolinensis, assembly GCA_027917425.1. Taxonomy (NCBI): domain Eukaryota; kingdom Metazoa; phylum Chordata; class Amphibia; order Anura; family Microhylidae; genus Gastrophryne; species Gastrophryne carolinensis. The sequence goes on along the minus strand of CM051236.1, from coordinate 242,225,558 downwards.
ATTGCTCTGCATGCTGTGATGGCTTTTTAAATCGACTACAATAAAGGATGGATGATTTTAACGCTTACGCTTTATGGCTGGCACTTCATTATCTTGGACAGTGATTCCGTCAGAGGTGAGCGCTCTGTGCCTTGTGCCTTCTGCTTGAGCTTATACATATGTCCATGGGATCTGAGGCTGGCAATTTGTGTATGAATTTTAGAAATATGTGTGCCTGTTACTTTATTAAAACACGTTGTCGCGCGTTTGTACTGCGCTTCGCGGCTGGCAGCCCCATTCACCTCAGAGCTGCCGGGCCGCTACTGGCCGGCCAGATCACGTGGGCGTGCTTTGCACTCTTCGGGGGGGCAGGCTCTGTGGATGATGCAATTTACCTCATATCTCCACGGCCCGCCCCTCGAGGTTGCGGACGCCATTTAGTCTTCCTCCTGCGCTGCTGGCTACTTGTGGTCTGTGAGTAACCCTGGTGGGGTGAATTTTTCTCTATTTGTTCTTATGCTTTTTATCTTATGGGAATATATTGTTGTGTCTTTCAGGTGGGATAAAGCTTTGGTCCTGTGGTTTCTCCCGGCACTCTCCCCTCATTATCTCCCACTTCCCTAGCGGTCTATTGGGGCATCCCGGGTAGCTCTTTAGCATTAACCCTTACTGGCCTACTGTGCCATTCAAATCACCCTATGGAGGCTTCTGGGGATAATGAGCCTGGGGTTCCTTCGGGACAAGCCCGGCTATGTGTTGCATGTGGGGTGTCCCCAATCGGTCATGATGTCAGCGTATGTGTATCCTGCGCCCAGCACTTGCACTGCAGTCTAGGTTACCTGTTGCTGGGCCTGTGCCCCCTCGGGCTTCGCCTTACCCCCCACGCCTGCATCTGACCCCCTATGAGGAGCATACCAGCTGGGAGTCTCAGCCTGATTTGGCTGCACGGGTAGCCAGCATTGAGAAACATATTGCTGGGTTTATGGTGATACAGGGTCTCCCCCTTTGGGGAAGATCTATGGTCCTCAGATGACACTGACAGGCTCTTGGCTCATATTTTTGAAGTGCTCTGTATCTCCCCTCCTGCCGTGGCTCCGCAGCAGCAGGGTGAGCTCTTTCATATGGTTAAACCATGTTTGGAATTCCCTGAGCAGTCGCACTTTAATTATCTGGTGCTCAAAGAATGGTAGCGGCCTAGCAAGCTGCCATGGGTGCCCAAAAGTTGGGACAAAACGTATCCCTTTCCTGCTGATGTAATTAAGCGTTGGTCATGTCCTCCTGAGGTGGACGCGCCCGTTCTGGGGCTGTCCAATACATCTGTCATGCATTCCCCTGACACTACTACCCTGAGGGATGGTGAGGACCGGTGTATGGACCAACTGGCTTGCCATGCCTTTGCCTGTGTGGGGACCGCGCTACGCCCGGTTTGTGCCTCTGCCATTACAGCTATTGCTATTAAGGGTTTGTTTAAGAGCCTCTTGGAAGGGGCCTCTGATGACGCGGGAGGAGAAGAGTATAGATCTCTCCTGCTTTGCTATGAATTTGTTGCATATGTCCTGTCTGCTATGGATGATGCCATTAGAATGTGTGGTAGAACTTCTGCCCTGTTGGTAGCTATACGCCGCTCTGTCTGGCTACGTCAGTGGGTAGCTGATAATGCTGCTAAGAAGGCTCTCACTGGTTTCCCTTTCAAGGGCCTGTGTCTTTTTGGTGAACGCTTGAAATTGTTTGCCAAGGGCGGTAGGTTACCTCAACGAAGGAGGCCATCTCGGTCCTTTCGGGGGATGGGTGCCCTTCTCCCATCCTTCCGTTCCAGACCTGGTTGAGGAGGCTCCTTTACTGGGGCCCGCGGAGATCACTTGGGAGGGGGCAGAGGACGTGGCCGTCCTGGCCTCTCCTGGGGTCCCAAGCCAAAATCCTCACCCAAGCCCCCTCAGGCATGAAGGGGCGCCCTCACCCATCCGGGTGGGGGGACGGCTTCGGCTCTTTGCTCACGTCTGGAGGCTTCATGTCTCAGACCAGTGGATTCAGGAGGTAGTGTCCTCCGGTTACAAGATAGAGTTTGCAGCCTGGCCGCCCCCAAGATTCATCATATCCCGAATGGCTCAGAACCCCCTGTCAGCTCAGGGTCTGTTCCTTGCTGTCCAAAACCTTCTGGAGTTGGGGGTTATCTGCCAGGTGCCTTTGAGGGGAAGGGGCAGAGGCTACTATTACAATCTTTTCTTCGTTCCCAAAAAAGACGGGTCCATCAGACCTATCCTGGATTTAAAGTGCCTCAACAAATTTGTCAGATTCAAAACACTTTCGCATGGAGACTCTGCGCTCTGCTGTCAATTCACTACGTCCAGGGGACTTCTTGACCTCTGTAGACATCAAGGACGCTTACCTTCATGTATAAATCTTTCCAGGTCATCAGAGATTCCTCAGGTTTGCTCTGGAGGATCAGCACTATCAATTTGTGGCTCTGCCTTTCGGTATCACCTCAGCCCCCAGGGTATTCACCAAGGTACTGGCGGGCATACTGGCTCTGCTGAGATCTCAGGGCATTCGCATCCTTCCTTACTTAGACGACATTCTCATCATGTCTCAATCTCTCCAGCAAGCTGAGTTGGATACTAAGCGGGTGGTGTCCACACTGGAGTTTTTCGGCTGGGTGATCAACCACCCCAAGTCTTTCCTGTCACCGTCAATGGTGAGGTCCTTTCTGGGCATGACTCTGGATACGTCTCAGGTCAAGATTTTTCTGCCTCAGCAGAAGGTGGAGAGTCTTCAGGCCCAAGCCCGGCTCCTTATGTCTTGCCCTCATCCCTCCATCGGGCAGGGGATGCAGCTGGTGGGCCTGATGATGTCTTGCTTCGAGGCGGTTCCATACGCTCAGTTTCACCTCTTCAACTTCACCTCTTATCAGTTTGGGATCGGGACCCTTGGTCCCTGGATCAGGAGTTGGTTCTGTCCCCTGTGGCCAGACGGTCTCTCTCGTGGTGGCTGGACTCAAGAAACCTGTTGGTGGGCAGATCCTTTCTGGCCCCGTGCTGGGAGACAGTCACCACAGATGCCAGTCTGACAGGTTGGGGGGGCTTCTGGAAATCCCTGAAATTCCAGGGTCAGTGGGGCCCTCAGGAGGCCCACACCCCTATTAACATTCTGGAATTGAAAGCGATAAGGTTGGTTCTCGCCCAATTGACTCCACACCTTCGGGGACGGGCGGTTCAGGTCCGCTCGGACAACCAGACGGCGATTGCCTACATCAATCATCAGGAAGGGACCCGGAGCAAGAGGGCCCTAAAGGAAGTGTCCCTGATACTGTCTTGGACAGAGGAGAATGTTCCCTGCATCTCAGCTGTGTACATCCCGGGGGTGGAGAATCTGGAGGCAGACTCCCTCAGTAGGGGGACCTCTCGTCTAGGAGAATGGTCCCTCAGCAGCAGGGTGTGTCGCTCCCTGTGCCACCGCTGGGGTCAGCCAGCTTCCGGTCTTTGTCTCTCTGTCCCAGGACCCTCTGGCCTTGTCCATGGATGCACTAGCAATGTCTTGGAAGAGCTTTCAGCTTCTCTATGTGTTCCCTCCTTTTCCTCTGTTGGGCAAGATGCTACGCAAGATTGCTCAGGAAGGGGTGCCAACCATTCTGGTGCCCCCCCGTTGGCCAAGAAGGGTGTGGTTCGCAGACGTCATGCAGTTGGCAGTAGATCAGTATGTTCTGCCCAAGGATCCAGACCTGCTCACTCAGGGGCAGCTACGCCATCCCAATTTACAAACGCTGGCTTTGACTGCCTGGCTGCTGAAACCACCATCTTGATGGAGAAGGGGCTGCCTGCCTCTGTTGTTAATACCATGATTCAGGCTAGATTCACTAGATTCAGAAGTCCTCATCATCCATCTACTATAGAGTCTGGCATGCTTACATTGACTGGTGTGAGTCTAAGTCGCTTCCCTGTAGGGTATTTTCTGTCCCTAGGATTCTGGAATTCCTGCAACATGGTTTGGATTTGGGTCTTCAACTTAGTACCCTCAAAGGTCATGTTTATGCTCTGGCCATTTTCTTCCAAAGATCCTTTGCTCACCATCGTATGGTCAAGACTTTCTTCCAAGGGGTTTTTCACGTGCGTCCTCCACGTAAGCCTATGTTACAAGTATGGGACTTGAACTTGGTCTTATCTGCCTTGCAGGGGTCTCCCTTTGAGCCTCTGCGTGAGGCCCCTTTGTCCATTTTGAGGTTTTGGTGGCTATCACTTCTGTTAGGCGTGTTTCTGAGTTGGCGGCGCTTTCCATCAAACCCCCTTACTTTGAGAGACACCAGGACAAGGTGGTGTTTCCTTTTAAGCAAGATTTTCTGCCTAAGATTGTGTCTGCCTTTCATCTCAATCAGGACATTGTTTTGCCTTCTCTATGCCCTAATCCTAGTAACCCTAAGGAACGGGTTTTACACTATCTGGATGTGGTTAGGACTCTGAAGTTCTATTTGGTGGCTACTGAATCTTTCAGGAAGACTGATGCTCTATTTGTGCTTCCATCTGGGCCTAGGAAGGGTCTGGCTCCAGCTAAGTCCACTATCAGCAAGTGGATTCGCCAGGCTGTGATTCAGGCCTATTCTGCTAAGGGGAAGGAGCCTCCCTTCCGCCTTACTGCTCATTCTACTCGTGCTATTGGTGCCTCTTGGGCCTTTCAGCACCCAGCACAAGTTTGCAAGGCCGCTACTTGGTCTTCTGTTCATAACTTTTCTTAAAGTTTTACAAAGTTGATGTTAAGGCCTCAGCTCATGCTGCTTTTGGTCGCAAAGTTCTGCAGGCGGCAGTGGTTTAAACTGCCCGCTGTTACTTTTTGGGGATCCCACCCTACCTTACAGACACTGCTATTGGATGTCCCATGGGTAAGGAATATTCTGGAACAGGACGTGCTGTATACTTAGAATAATACAATTCTGTGATTGCTCACCTGTAGAATTGGTAATATACGTATACAGCACGTCCTGTTCCACCCCACCCTTGTTATCATTATTCTTAGTTACCGCTTTATGGTGATTGTTCATATGTTCATTGTTGAATTCTGGTTTTGTTCTCCCGGCCTTTTGTTAACTGCTTGTCAATACTGGGGATTTTGTGAGAGGTCCCTGACTTATATAGGGCCGGGAGAGGCCACAAGCTGTTTTTCTGCAGTCCAGCGCCATCTTGTGGATGTTTTACCCATGGGTAAGGTATATTCTGGAACAGGACGTGCTGTATATGTATAATACCAATACTACAGGTGAGTAATCACAGAATTGTATTTTTTCAGGCAACATATGGGCTCCTAATGCTGCTGCCAACTCCAGTGTGTTTTTCAGGCAAATATGGGCTCCTAATACTGTTGCCAACTCCAGGGTGTGTCTTTCAGGCAATATATGGGCTCCTTATGCTGCTGCTAACTCCAGGGTGTGTCTTTCAGGCAATATATGGACTCCTAATGCTGCTGCCAAATCTAGTGTGTTTTTCAGGCAATATATGGGCTCCTTATGCTGCTGCTGCCAACTCCAGGGTGTGTCTTTCAGGCAATATATGGGTTCCTAATGCTGCTGCCAACTCCAGGGTGTGTCTTTCAGGCAATATATGGGTTCCTAATGCTGCTGCCAACTCCAGTATGTTTTTCAGGCAATATATGGGTTCATAATGCTGCTGCCAACTCCAGTGTGTTTTTCAGGCAATATATGGGCTCCTAATGCTGCTGCCAACTCCAGGGTGTGTCTTTAAGGCAATATATGGGCTGCGTATGCTGCTGCCAACTCCAGTGTGTTTTTCTGGCAATATATGGGCTGCCTCTGCTGCTGCCAACTCCAATGTGTTTTTCAGGCAATATATAGGCTGCTTATGCTGCTTCCAACTCCAGTGTGTTTTTCTGGCAATATATGGGTTGCCTCTGCTGCTGCCAACTCCAATGTGTTTTTCAGGCAATATATGGGCTCCTTATGCTGCTGCCAACTCCAATGTATTTTTCAGGCAATATATAGGCTGCTTAAGCTGCTGCCAACTCCAATGTGTTTTTCTGGCAATATATGGGCTGCCTCTGCTGCTGCCAACTCCAATGTGTTTTTCAGGCAATATATGGGCTCCTTATGCTGCTGCCAACTCCAATGTATTTTTCGGGCAATATATAGGCTGCTTATGCTGCTGCCAACTCCAATGTGTTTTTCTGGCAATATATGGGCTGCTTATGCTGCTGCCAACTCCAATGTGTTATTCTGGCAATAAATGGGCTCCTTGTGCTGCTGCCAACTCCAATGTGTTATTCTGGCAATAAATGGGCTCCTTGTGCTGCTGCTGCCATGTCCAGTGTGTTTTTCAGGCAATATATGGGCTCCTAATGCTGCTGCCAACTCTAGTGTTTTTTTCAGGCAATATATGGGCTCCTAATGCTGCTGCCAACTCTGTTGTGTTTTTCAGGCAATATATGGGCCCCTTATGCTGCTGCTGCCAAGTCCAGTGTGTTTTTCAGGCAATATATGGGCTGCTAATGCTGCTGCCAACTCCAGGGTGTGTCTTTAAGGCAATATATGGGCTGCCTCTGCTGCTGCCAACTCCAATGTGTTTTTCAGGCAATATATAGGCTGCTTATGCTGCTTCCAACTCCAGTGTGTTTTTCTGGCAATATATGGGTTGCCTCTGCTGCTGCCAACTCCAATGTGTTTTTCAGGCAATATATGGGCTCCTTATGCTGCTGCCAACTCCAATGTATTTTTCAGGCAATATATAGGCTGCTTAAGCTGCTGCCAACTCCAATGTGTTTTTCTGGCAATATATGGGCTGCCTCTGCTGCTGCCAACTCCAATGTGTTTTTCAGGCAATATATGGGCTCCTTATGCTGCTGCCAACTCCAATGTATTTTTCGGGCAATATATAGGCTGCTTATGCTGCTGCCAACTCCAATGTGTTTTTCTGGCAATATATGGGCTGCTTATGCTGCTGCCAACTCCAATGTGTTATTCTGGCAATAAATGGGCTCCTTGTGCTGCTGCTGCCATGTCCAGTGTGTTTTTCAGGCAATATATGGGCTCCTAATGCTGCTGCCAACTCTAGTGTTTTTTTCAGGCAATATATGGGCTCCTAATGCTGCTGCCAACTCTGTTGTGTTTTTCAGGCAATATATGGGCCCCTTATGCTGCTGCTGCCAAGTCCAGTGTGTTTTTCAGGCAATATATGGGCTGCTAATGCTGCTGCCAACTCCAGGGTGTGTCTTTAAGGCAATATATGGGCTGCTTATGCTGCTGCCAACTCCAGTGTGTTTTTCGGGCAATATATGGGCTGCCTCTGCTGCTGCCAACTCCAATGTGTTTTTCAGGCAATATATAGGCTGCTTATGCTGCTGCCAACTCCAATGTGTTTTTCTGGTAATATATGGGCTCCTTATGCTGCTGCTGCCAACTCCAGGGTGTGTCTTTCAGGCAATATATGGGTTCCTAATGCTGCTGCCAACTCCAGTATGTTTTTCAGGCAATATATGGGCTCATAATGCTGCTGCCAACTCCAGTGTGTTTTTCAGGCAATATATGGGCTCCTAATGCTGCTGCCAACTCCAGGGTGTGTCTTTAAGGCAATATATGGGCTGCGTATGCTGCTGCCAACTCCAGTGTGTTTTTCTGGCAATATATGGGCTGCCTCTGCTGCTGTCAACTCCAATGTGTTTTTCAGGCAATATATAGGCTGCTTATGCTGCTGCCAACTCCAGTGTGTTTTTCTGGCAATATATGGGCTGCCTCTGCTGCTGCCAACTCCAATGTGTTTTTCAGGCAACATATGGGCTCCTTATGCTGCTGCCAACTCCAATGTATTTTTCAGGCAATATATAGGCTGCTTATGCTGCTGCCTACTCCAATGTGTTTTTCTGGCAATATATGGGCCGCTTATGCTGCTGCCAACTCCAATGTGTTTTTCTGGCAATAAATGGGCTCCTTGTGCTGCTGCTGCCATGTCCAGTGTGTTTTTCAGGCAATATATGGGCTCCTAATGCTGCTGCCAACTCTGTTGTGTTTTTCAGGCAATATATGGGCCCCTTATGCTGCTGCTGCCAAGTCCAGTGTGTTTTTCAGGCAATATATGGGCTCCTTATGCTGCTGCCAACTCCAGTGTGTGTCTTTCAGGCAATATATGGGCTCCTTATGCTGCTGCTGCCAACCCTAGTGTGTTTTTCAGGCAATATATGGGCTCCTTATGCTGTTGCCAACTCCAGTGTATTTTTCAGGTAATATATGGGCTCCCAATGCTGCTGCCAACTCCAATGTGTTTTTTCAGGCAATATATGGGCTGCTTATGTTGCTCCCAACTCCATTGTGTTTTTCTGGCAATATATGGGCTCCTTATGCTGCTGCCAACTCCAATGTGTTTTTCAGGCAATATATAGGCTGCTTAAGCTGCTGCCAACTCCAATGTGTTTTTCTGGCAATATATGGGCTGCCTCTGCTGCTGCCAACTCCAATGTGTTTTTCAGGCAATATATGGGCTCCTTATGCTGCTGCCAACTCCAATGTATTTTTCAGGCAATATATAGGCTGCTTATGCTGCTGCCTACTCCAATGTGTTTTTCTGGCAATATATGGGCTGCTTATGCTGCTGCCAACTCCAATGTGTTTTTCTGGCAATAAATGGGCTCCTTGTGCTGCTGCTGCCATGTCCAGTGTGTTTTTCAGGCAATATATGGGCTCCTAATGCTGCTGCCAACTCTGTTGTGTTTTTCAGGCAATATATGTGCCCCTAATGCTGCTGCTGCCAAGTCCAGTGTGTTTTTCAGGCAATATATGGGCTCCTTATGCTGCTGCCAACTCCAGTGTGTGTCTTTCAGGCAATATATGGGCTCCTTATGCTGCTGCTGCCAACCCTAGTGTGTTTTTCTGGCAATATATGGGCTCCTTATGCTGTTGCCAACTCCAGTGTATTTTTCAGGTAATATATGGGCTCCCAATGCTGCTGCCAACTCCAATGTGTTTTTTCAGGCAATATATGGGCTGCTTATGTTGCTCCCAACTCCATTGTGTTTTTCTGGCAATATATGGGCTGCCTCTGCTGCTGCCAACTCCAATGTGTTTTTCAGGCAATATATGGGCCCCTTATGCTGCTGCCAACTCCAATGTATTTTTCAGGCAATATATGGGCTGCTTATGCTGCTGCCAAATCCAATGTGTTTTTCTGGCAATATATGGGCTGCTTATGCTGCTGCCAACTCCAGTGTGGTTTTCTGGCAATATATGGGCTCCTTATGCTGCTGCTGCCATGTCCAGTGTGTTCTTCAGGCAATATATGGGCTCCTTATGCTTCTGCCAACCCCAGGGTGTGTCTTTCAGGCAATATATGGGCTCCTAATGCTGCTGCCAACTCTAGTGTGTTTTTCAGGCAATTTATGGACTCCTTATGCTGTTGCTGCCAATTCCAGTGTATTTTTCAGGCAATATATGGGCTCCTTATGCTGCTGCCAACTCCAGGGTGTGTCTTTCAGGCAGTATATGGGCTCCTTATGCTGCCAACTCTAGTGTGTGTTTCAGGCAATATATGGGCTCATTATGCTGTTGCCAACTCCAGTGTATTTTTCCGGCAATATATGGGGTCCTAATGCTGCTGCCAACTTCAGGGTGTGTCTTTCAGGCAATATATGGGCTCCTAATGCTGCTGCCAACTCCAGTGTGTTTTTCAGGCAATATATGGGCTCCTAATGCTGCTGCCAACTCCAATGTGTTTTTTCAGGCAATATATGGGCTGCTTATGCTGCTGCCATCTCTAATGTTTTTTTTCTGGCAATATATGGGCTGCATCTGCTGCTGCCAACACCAATGTGTTTTTCAGGCAATATATGGGCTCCTTATGCTGCTGCCAACTCCAATGTATTTTTCAGGCAATATATGGGCTGCTTATGCTGCTGCCAACTCCAATGTGTTTTTCTGGCAATATATGGGCTGCTTATGCTGCTGCCAACTCCAATGTGTTTTTCTGGCAATATATGGGCTCCTTATGCTGCTGCCAACTCCAGGGTGTTTCTTTCAGGCAATATATGGGCTCCTAATGCTGCTGCCATTTCTAGGGTGTGTCTTTCAGGCAATATATGGGCTCCCTATGCTGCTGCCAACTCCAATGTGTTTTTCAGGCAATATTTGGGATGCTTAGGCTGCTGCCAACTCCAATGTGTTTTTCAGGCAATATATGGGCTGCTTATGCCGATGCCAACTCCAATGTGTTTTTCAGGCAATATATGGTCTCCTAATGCTGCTGCCAACTCAAATGTGTTTTTCAGGCAATATATGGGCTGCTTATGCTGCTGTCAACTCCAATGTGTTTTTCAGGCAATATATGGGCTCCTAATGCTGCTGCTGCCATGTCCAGTGTGTTTTCCAGGCAATATATGGGCTCCTTTTGCTGCTGTCAACTCCAGGGTGTCTCTTTCAGGCAATATATGGGCTCCTAATGCTGCTGCCATCTCCAGGGTGTGTCTTTCAGGCAATATATCGGCTCCTTATGCTGCTGCCAACTCCAATGTGTTTTTCAGGCAATATATGGGCTGCTTAGGCTGCTGCGGACTCCAATGTGTTTTTCAGGCAATGTATGGACTTCTTATGCTGTTGCCAACTTCAATGTGTTTTTTCAGGCAATATATGGGCTCCTCATGCTGCTGCCAAAACCAGGGTGTGTCTTTCAGCCAATATATGGGCTCCTAATGCTGCTGCCAACTCCAATGTGTTTTTCAGGCAATATATGGGCTGCTTATGCTGCTGCCAAATCCAATGTGTTTTTCTGGCAATATATGGGCTGCTTATGCTGCTGCCAACTCCAGTGTGGTTTTCTGGCAATATATGGGCTCCTTATGCTGCTGCTGCCATGTCCAGTGTGTTCTTCAGGCAATATATGGGCTCCTTATGCTTCTGCCAACCCCAGGGTGTGTCTTTCAGGCAATATATGGGCTCCTAATGCTGCTGCCAACTCTAGTGTGTTTTTCAGGCAATTTATGGACTCCTTATGCTGTTGCTGCCAATTCCAGTGTATTTTTCAGGCAATATATGGGCTCCTTATGCTGCTGCCAACTCCAGGGTGTGTCTTTCAGGCAGTATATGGGCTCCTTATGCTGCCAACCCTAGTGTGTGTTTCAGGCAATATATGGGCTCATTATGCTGTTGCCAACTCCAGTGTATTTTTCCGGCAATATATGGGGTCCTAATGCTGCTGCCAACTTCAGGGTGTGTCTTTCAGGCAATATATGGGCTCCTAATGCTGCTGCCAACTCCAGTGTGTTTTTCAGGCAATATATGGGCTCCTAATGCTGCTGCCAACTCCAATGTGTTTTTTCAGGCAATATATGGGCTGCTTATGCTGCTGCCATCTCTAATGTTTTTTTTCTGGCAATATATGGGCTGCATCTGCTGCTGCCAACACCAATGTGTTTTTCAGGCAATATATGGGCTCCTTATGCTGCTGCCAACTCCAATGTATTTTTCAGGCAATATATGGGCTGCTTATGCTGCTGCCAACTCCAATGTGTTTTTCTGGCAATATATGGGCTGCTTATGCTGCTGCCAACTCCAATGTGTTTTTCTGGCAATATATGGGCTCCTTATGCTGCTGCCAACTCCAGGGTGTTTCTTTCAGGCAATATATGGGCTCCTAATGCTGCTGCCATTTCTAGGGTGTGTCTTTCAGGCAATATATGGGCTCCCTATGCTGCTGCCAACTCCAATGTGTTTTTCAGGCAATATTTGGGATGCTTAGGCTGCTGCCAACTCCAATGTGTTTTTCAGGCAATATATGGGCTGCTTATGCCGATGCCAACTCCAATGTGTTTTTCAGGCAATATATGGTCTCCTAATGCTGCTGCCAACTCAAATGTGTTTTTCAGGCAATATATGGGCTGCTTATGCTGCTGTCAACTCCAATGTGTTTTTCAGGCAATATATGGGCTCCTAATGCTGCTGCTGCCATGTCCAGTGTGTTTTCCAGGCAATATATGGGCTCCTTTTGCTGCTGTCAACTCCAGGGTGTCTCTTTCAGGCAATATATGGGCTCCTAATGCTGCTGCCATCTCCAGGGTGTGTCTTTCAGGCAATATATCGGCTCCTTATGCTGCTGCCAACTGCAATGTGTTTTTCAGGCAATATATGGGCTGCTTAGGCTGCTGCGGACTCCAATGTGTTTTTCAGGCAATGTATGGACTTCTTATGCTGTTGCCAACTTCAATGTGTTTTTTCAGGCAATATATGGGCTCCTCATGCTGCTGCCAAAACCAGGGTGTGTCTTTCAGCCAATATATGGGCTCCTAATGCTGCTGCCAACTCCAATGTGTTTTTCATGCAATATATGGGCTGCTTATGCTGCTGCCAACTCCAATGTGTTTTTCGGGCAATATATGGGCTGCTTATGCTGCTGCCATCTCCGATGTGTTTTTCAGGCAATATATTGGCTCCTTATGCTGCTGCCAACTCCAATGTGTTTTTCAGGCAATATATGGGCTCCTTATGCTGCTTCTGCCAACTCCAGGGTGTGTCTTTCAGGCAATATATGGGCTCCTTATGCTGCTGCTGCCAACTCCAGTTTGTTTTTCATGCAATTTATGGGCTCCTAACGCTGCTGCCAACTCCAATATGTTTTTCAGGCAATATATGGGCTGCTTATGCAGCTTCCAACTCCAATGTGTTTTTCTGGCAATATATGGGCTGCTTATGCTGCTGCCATCTCCAATGTGTTTTAAGGCAATATATGGATTCCTTATGCCGATGCCACCTCAAGGCTTTGTAATTGTGCTGCTCTGCGACAGCGATTCTAATAGCGATGCCTCTGATCTGCATGCCATATTTCTTTACAGTCTTATTTCACTAACCCAGCACGCATCCTAGGCTTGTTACAGCAAGGCAAAATGTTCTACAACCCTATTGAGGCTCTCGGAAGGCCAGAAATAGCCGTTTTTAATAGTGATTCACCGCAAATAAATTTGGATCCACCAAATCAAACTTTTCATAAATTCGCTCATCTCTAATTAACAGTAATAGACATGTTTAGTCAAATAATGTTTTTGGCTTCCTCAACACCCAACTTGATAATGTTAATCTTTTGTGCTTCTTGAGCTGGCTCATAAATGGTAGTTAACCTTTTGTATAGCCCAGGGTAGCAACAAATTTAGGTCTTTTATGTAGCCCACAATAACCAGAGATAAAAGCCTTCGAATTGGTTCTCCTGGTGGTCCAGGTAGGCTTGTGAGCCAGTGCAGCGGCTGTGGGGACTCTCAGCAAGAAAGTCAACAGCAGGTGAAACTAGTGGGTACAAGTAATGTCTGTATGTACGAATGTAATGTATATATACATTGAATTATTTGTAGCATGTAGAACAATATCAATACAATGTATACTTTTTTTTTACGAGATAGTGTGAAATAAATGATCATTTTGTATATTGGTGTGAGGTAAACAGCAGTAAGACGGCTGCGGGCTGGGGAGGTTTTATCCCCCACACAACCCAATAGTTCTGCCCTATATATTTGTTGCCCTTCCATTGATACCAGCCAACACTGTTGTTATTATTAATATTGTATTTTGGGTGGGAAACACTACAGGGAAGGAAATCGCTTTACCCTACCAAACCTAAACTCCCAATTGGGAAATCCCCCCTGCATGTTGACACGTCATACACTTTGGGGCACATTTATCAAGCACTACCTGCCAAACTATGCCAAATTTATGCAAATTAGAGTGGTGTAACATATCATTTCTTTTTTTTTTTTTTGCACTGGCGCATGTACTGCTGGAAACAGTGCGGTAACATGCCGGAAAATATATAAATTATATTTTGCACTCCTTTGTGTGTTTTCCAACTTGGTATGTGTGCATTCCAACTCCCTTTTCTCTCTTATACTTGTCTTTGTGTCACTTCATGCTCAGTTTAGAAAAGTATTTTGAAGAAAATGACTCTAGTCTGGTATATTATTCTAGACAAATAAGACACTGTAGACTAAAAATGTACTTTTTTACATTTTATTTTCAAAAGCATTCTCTACTTTTTCGTGTCATAGTATGACATGAACAAAAATAATAGTAGTCAGCTCTACCTAGAATTATGGTAACCCCAGATGAAACAGGAAACGTCCGGCAGCTGCTGAGAGTGCTCCACTCCAACAATCCTCAAGCGTAACGGACCAAAAGAGATCCTTAATCATTAAGGACCCCTTTTGGTCTGAAATGCGTAGATGTGTTTAGTCCATTTTTGTACTGAGTATTTTGCCTTGATGGCTTTTTAATACATTTAAGGCATAAAGTTTTGCTATTGATTTTTACTGGATCTTCTGATTGGCTACAATTTTGTTACGCTAAAGTATGACATGGACCAAAATGTGTCAACCATAAATTATATGAAAATGAAATATTAAATTAATATCAATATATTGAAAATTAATATCATTTGTAAAATAATATTATATAGAGCTGAATATGTTTACTTTACTTACTAAATAGTTGAAGGTATGCAGGAGTGGACTAGCCATAAGGAGCACAGGGAGAATCCCTGGTTGGCTGCACTACTTTGGGGCTGGGCAGAGCACCTCATCCACTGCCTAGGCCTGATTTCCACTTCTAACACCTTCAACATTCCTTTCCTCCCAGGTCTGCCCCAACCTTACACCTATACATGTGTTCACCGTAACCCCAGTAGCCTCAGCATCATGGCTATGGGGGGATTCATATCCATCCATCACAGTATCTGCCTGGAAAACAGCTGCCTGGAATCGGGGTCCTCATCTGTCCATTCAGTGATCAATGGTATGGTCATGAGCTGGTGGTGACCTAGTTCACATTCCACACTCCTCTACAGGTTTTTTTCCTGATCTCAGGACTTGTGTGAATGAGCAGCGTGGGCGTGCATGCCCTGTAAAGCAGAACCTGATACCCCAGACTTGCAGCTTGCTGGAGTATCAAACCTTGGACTTGCGTTGTGTTGGTGAAGTAACCACTTGATTTATTGCATTGCATGCTGCAACCTCTGAAGTAAGAGACATTTTATTTCTGCTGCACATTTTTGGTTTTCATTAAAACTGTTTTTTAATTTTAAAGAACTGTTGTCCGTGTCACTGCCATTTGCCCCAATCGCTCACAATTGGTAGAGGATGCGGGCATAGTGACTGTTGCTAGGGGCAACGGAGTGACAAAAACGCTGCATTTGACGGTTGGGACATTTAAATGCTGATCCAGTGTAATGGAGGAGGTAATAAAGCAGCTAACCCAGGCTAACCTCCAGCATGCGCGGGCCCTGGAACAGCAGCAGCAGGCCCTTGCACAGCAGTACCAAGCGCTGCAGCAGACTGTGGCAAACCAGCAGGAGACAAATCGCCTGTTGATAGAGCAGACTGCTGCCCTCATAGAGACTGTCCTAACCAAAATCTCACAACTGGAGGGAAGTCTGGGTGAGATGGGTGGTGCGAGGTGAGCCGTTCAGCGGGTCTTACAAAAGATGACCCCGGACGGATGTCGAGGCCTACCTCACGGTATTCCAGAGCATGGCTGAGAGAGAGCAGCTGCCAGTTCCCGAGTGGGCAGACGTGATTTCACCGTTTCTGGCAGGTGAGCCCCAAAAAGCATATTTTGACCTTAGGGAGCAAGCGGTATGGGACTATGCCAAACTGTAAATGGAGATCCTTGCTCGCCTGGGTGTTACGCCAGCGGTCCGGGCCCGTAAGAGAGAGAATACATAATTGGACTTTTTCCGTTGATAAGCCTGCCCGGTCACAGATGTACGACTTAGTCCATCTTGTCCAAAAATGGTTGGAGCCAGAGCATTCCACACCTGCGCAGATCATCGAGAAAGTCGTGGTGGACCATTTTTTTCAGACCCTGCCACCAAGACTGCAACGGTGGGTGGGACAAGGCGACCCGCAGACTGCTGAGCAAATGGTCAACATGGTTGAAAGATTTATCACGACTGAGGACCACCTTTGGGATGCCCCTACTGCACCAGCAAACTCCAAGACCAGCAGACCGGTGTCTACGGTGGGTAAGCAAGTCCCCCTTGGAGGTGTGTGGGAGGGTGAAAGAGGGCAAAAGACTGACCCCGATCCCCAGAGGTCCCCTAATCCTAAGGAGGACACCCGGGCAAGGAGGGTCCGCGGTCCCCAGTGCTGGAGGTGTGACGAGTGGGGGCACATAGCCATGGATTGTCCCCTCTCCTCTGAGCCCATGGAATGTAACGCCAGTAGCCAAAGGTCCCTGTTTGCAGAACCCACGTGTACCGCCATTCAGCGGTCAGAGACTGAGACACAGGTTGTGATGTTAAAAGTAAATGGCTAGGCAGTAAAGGCTCTGTTGGACTCAGGTAGCCTGGTAACTTTGGTCCGGGCCAACCTTGTGCCTGGAGGTTATGAACCAAAGAAAAATGTTAACGTGCTTTGCATCCACGGGGATATCGTGGCTTACCCTGTAGCCAGTAAGTTTGAGACCTCCGCCAGAACATTAAGCCATGAAGTCAGCGTAGTAAAACGCCTTATGTATAAGTCCGTTGAACATGGTGCCCAGAGCAGCATATACAATAGGCCGGCCAGGGTGAGGACCTTTAATCCTTGGGACCGGGTCCTGGTATTAGTACCCACGAGTGAAAGTAAATTTCTTGCAAAGTGGCAGGGTCCCTATGAAGTCGTAGAGAAGGTGAGTGAGGTGAACTACAAGATCCATCAACCTGGTAGAAGAAAGCCCTACCAGATTCACCATATAAATCTGATCAAGCCGTGGAAGGGTCGTGAAGCCTTGGTAGTTACCCCGGCTAGTTAAAGAAACGGTGCAGACAGTTCCCCAAGTCAAGATAGGTGAGTCTTTGTCAGGCCACCAAATGCAGAGAAATAGACATAAGTTTAAAGTGGAACATAGACCGGGGAAGTTACAGGGGAATGCAGATACTGTGTCCCGTGTCTACTGTATTGTCGGTGAAAATTGTCAGACTTTGAGTCTGAAGAAGAGGGAGGGTATGTGGTAATGTGTGTATTTTTCCCCTGCTATGCTGTATCAGGCACGGTCCATGCCGGGTTTTCAGGACCCAGGTCACATTCCCCAGTCCTCTACAGGTTTGTTCCCTGATCTCGGGCCTTGCACAGGTGATGAGGCGGATTGCAGGGGAAGCCTGAATAAAAGGAGCCACTGAGCCTTTCAGTGTGCTGTTGACCAGCCTGGAGGAAGGAGCCCAGGCTGTACTGCTCAGTGGTGAATGAGAGACTGGATTTAAGCCGAAGGACTTGTCTTCTGCGACCCCAAAACCTGGACTTGTCTGGATGAGCAGCGTGGGCATGCATGCCCTGTAAAGCGGAACCTGATACCCCGGACTTGCAGCTTGCTGGAATATCAAACTTTGTACTTGCATTGTGTTGGTGAAGTAACCACTTGATTCATTGCATTGCATGCTGTAACCTCTGAAGTAAGAGACATTTCTTTTCTGCTGAACATTTTTGGTTTTCATTAAAACTGGTCTTTAATTTTAAAGAACTGTTGTCCGTAAATAGGAAATGAAGTCAAAGTGACTGGTTTGGGCCGCAGGCACCTAATTTTCACAAGCTGTCATGTGGAGTAGAAAATATTATGTCGGCCTTTTCCTGGAACAAATTTACTAGCCTTCAAGTGGCCACATGTTTTGAAGTTATTTAAAATTCTTTGCACACAGGGCCAGTTGCTTAAAGCCGTCCCACACCCATTTTCTACATAACCTGCCACAACCCCCGCAATCCTTACCTAAACCTCGATCTGCTGGTTAAATGTGGCCCCAATGGCCGCCGGAAGCATGACCACAGTGAATTGAGGTTCAGGTTAGGATTGTGGTGGGCTGCGGGGGTCCATCAATCCAGCAATATGGATGCCCCCGAGCCTGTTACAATGTGGACCTTTTATTTATTGAAAAAGGCCACGGTAGTATTTTTTTTGGACAAAAGTTTAAAAAGCTAGGCACACACTAACTTCCTCTTCCATAATCCCCTTTGGGAACAGTATAAAATAAGGTATTTCAAAGCATTTGAAAAGATATGATTTATCTTGGACTGTAAACCCATTTGCAAAAATAGCCAGTAAGCAGCTGTCCTGATGCCTGTCTCTCTGACCTCTCCTACATGTCCAGCAGTGCAGGCTAGTAGGGCTCCAAAGTTTGCCTTTTTTACTTTCAATGTCATTCTACAAGCACCACACAAAAAAAAATGAACCTACAGCTACTCTGCTCCTTGCTGCTGTCAGTGTGAGTGAGCACAGAAAGCCACTGTAGTCCTGCAGCTTTCTCTGACCACAGCAGGGCTTGCTCAAAACTCATTATGCTGCTCCACAACAAGTTCTTTCTAGCTCAGCCACGACCCAGAAGTTGAAGCATAAAATCAAAGATTTTCCGAAATGGCTCATAATTTATTGTTCCCAAGGGGGTGAGAGGGAGAATGTTAGTGAGTCTGGGCAGTATGGCAACGCTAATTGGCTGAGCGGCCCACATGGGAACTGTGAGAATGAGACTTAGGCAATTAAGTGAACTGTATGCTAACCCATATTAGGTTATTTTATAAAACTTACCTGGCCACATCATCCTGGTCCCCAACTGGAAGTAAAGGCCTGCATGTTTGTCTGCGGTGGTTTGGCATCTTAGAGCATAATGTCTTTTGTCATCTAGTCTCTGAAATACCCTGTCCCGTTTGCAGGATCATTGCTCCTATTAGTGACTTGTTTGCCTTGCTATATTTTTGCTATATTTGCATTATAATACATGAATGAAACTTTCTATATTTGCCCACCTTTGTGCTTTTTCTGCTGCTATTAATTGTCTGGAATTTGTTGTCTGCATCACCTTAAGCCGTTTGCTAATCTGGCAGGTGACTCAGTAAATATGTACTCATTTTTTTTCTAGACCTGCACTGATGAAATTCCTTTCATCTACTTGCAGTAATACCAATCTTGTCTCCCTGCCATTTTGCTATATCCACATTTCTTATTCCGTGCCAATAGAAATATAATTTGCAACAGCACAAGCAACTATTGCATTTGTAGTGGATCTGCAAAGCTTATATATACGAAATGTTTAGCACAGGGCAGGCTGATTCATTACTAGCGCCAGCTATTGGCAGATGAAAGTCTGTACAGAGGCGCTAAGAGCGACTGCTAGTATACCCTGTGATCGGCTATCGGGCGCTGTAACAGAGCGCCTCACTCACTGTAGTAACCTGGTCGGCATTGATGAATGAGATGTATGTTGGCCGTTTTAACACCAGTACAACGTTGCAGCGAGCGAAAGGTAGCGCCAGCTCATTGCGACCGATTCTTAGCGACTCACACCATATTCAACAAAAAAACAGACTCACAGAGCGTCGGCGCTCTGGATCTGGTTGCTATAGCATAGAGCGGCAGACGCTGTGTGATTAAAGTCTGGTTTTGAACACATATCCACCAGTAACAAAGTAAAAACACATGTAATTATATTGTTGTAACATTGTGACATTAATACTTTAATGCCAGACCTGTAATGACAATTCTGCACATAAATATAAAAAATCAAAAATGGCTTCAAAAATGACAGGAGGCCAGGAGAGCTGACACAATTATTTGAGAGAAAAAAAATATTGAAAACAAAAAACCCTGTTTAAACAGAGGAAAAGGAACTTCTGTTGAAATGTATGGGAGAACGACAGGTAGCGACAGGTAATACCTGGCGCTCTGGAAGCTAGAGCTCAGGCGCTATATGCTGAGCCACTTGTAATGATGAATCGTACACTACATGGTGCTGTTAGGGTCGCTCACCAGAATCACTTTCGTATATGTGGTATTGTGTACAGCACCCAACGTTCACCAGATGCTGCCTGCCACTATGAGGCACTACCTGCCACTATCCCTTGATGAATAAACCCCTAAATAAGACCCAGCTATGGACACCTGTCCCCTCCACTCCTGCTACGCATTCAGGCTTACAGTCACAGAGGTACTTACTTTAAACAAGAAAAACCTGGAGATCTATGGAAAGATGTTTTGGGACCCCGTGCGTTTCTCTGGCGGTCTCCATTTTGACTGTGTAAAGAACGCATAGGAGGAACAGTATGGGACAGTATAATTAGCAGCTTGGGGAAAGGAAGGAGGGGCTGCTAAAGAGGGTGTAGTATAATGAACATTTCAGTGCCCAGTATCTCCCAGTATCTCTCACCCCTCTATGGGTCAGTTTCTGACTGCTCCAAGCATTAAAAACACACCAAAAATGCACCACTAATAGTTTAGCTGTTTTTTAGTGATTTGATTTGATGTGAAGTGTGGCCATTCTGTTTCTTCCAGGGCTTTAATCAGACATAACTGCTACTGTCTGAGTTGCATGTCCAGACATGTCTCAAACTGCAAGAACAAGCTCAGCTCTCTAACACTGACAGAACATCACTGAACAGAATATCCCTATTGTCACGGACCGGGTGGAGCGGACTCAGGTGTGGATCCGCTTTAACTGTGGGACCGATGGCGGGTACCGTGTCAGGGGAGCGGAGTCTAAGGGGCCACCGGTATTCACCAGAGCCCACCGCAAGGCAGGTTGGTCTTGTGCGGCAAGTGACCCCCAGGTCGCTACCCCCTAACAGCGGCCCAGTCCCACAGTCAGCCGAGGTTCAGCGAGGTACACGAGTGGCAGGCAAAAAGAGTAGTAAGTACAGGCAGAGATCGGGGCTGGCAGCAAAGGTTCAGAGTCGGGGACAGGCAGAGGTCGGTACACGGATGAGCAATCCAAGAATGTCTGACTTTCAACAAGCATGGAGAGACCAAGATCTGGCACTGAAGGAAGGAAGTGCCTCTTTAAATAGGGGAAGAGGATGCAGGATTGGATGACCAAACACCAATCAGTGCTGTACAGGCCCTTTAAATCTCAGGAATCCAGTGCGCTCGCCCTCTAGTGGACGGAGACGTGCGTGCACCTGAGCATGTGAGGAGGAAGCATGGGGGGAAGGGCGGCAGCTGGATGCAGCCATGAGGAAGTGCTGCAAGATGGATGACGGCTGCATGCAGCCATGGAGGTAAGTGACTTGCTGTGAGATGGGCGTGCAGCGCTCACCCTAACACCTATTTACCACTGGGGTAGATAACTAATTGAACACCCCTTTTACTGTTTTTTAGGTTTCCTTCCAAATTGGCAAGAGTGATTGAATTTTAAAGGAATAAATATCACAAAACAGTGAGTGGATGCCAGGATGACCAGTTAGCTCTAACTCATTCCAATATTCTCAATAACATAATTTTTTAAATAGGGGTTACTGAGATACAACTATTGGCTAATCTGATTGCTGGTGTCACAAACTTGATATAGATTCTAAATTTGCATAGGTTGTCCACAAAGGGACATGGGAGTTCAAACCATTATATACATTTTAAATGTGGTAGCGAAGTAAAATTGGACAAGCATGCTGATTGGACGAGAGGGTGAGTGAGTTCGGGCAACCTGCGGGGGGGTTCACACATCCCCGATTGGTGTGCTCGGGAGGGGGGCAAAGACCAAAACCCAGTATAGTCAAAATCCTGGGTTTTGGTCCATTTTTAAATGTATTTTACTTGGGTGTCTGTGAGTATTTTCTTTTACTTTCTTACTATTTGTGAACTGGTAAAGGATTCCACAGACACTTTTTTTATATCAGTTTCAAGGGTAGAGGAGACGCATGTCACTGTCTGGCATGTGGCAGGTGGCTTGTCAATACCAATGTACAGCTACCTGTATCCCCACCAGCCAGGGGGTTGTTTGGGTCATAACTACTATGTGTTTATAGGAACCAAAGATTCATAGTAATTTTAGCTTCATTAAAACCAAATATCTACAGTATTAACTCACAGTGGGTCCTTGGGGAAGAAACATTTTACTGATGCATTCTGGAGATAAGTAAGACACACCTTTGCCTTGAGTTACTAAGTGGTTTGGAAGAATGTTGTCACATCAAGTTAATAAGATAAAACAAGTAGTTATATAAATGAAAATACCCAGATTTAGTGCATATGATTTAAATATCTGTGTGACAGCTATTGTATATAACCAAGGCTGAATATTCTGATTTATCACCTATTTCCAGAAATACCTTGCATCAGATATATGAATTACAGACATATTTTAGTGGTTTAGGAGTTTAACAATAAATATTTGGCTTATTTTAATGTGTTGAGAGGCAGTGGAGTCGCTAACAGCGTTCATGTAAGTATACCTGGAGGGTTGGGGGTAATGCCACACTGAATAAGGGGATGGGGAAGATGCCACCCTGCCTATGCGAAAGAGAGGGGGGATTCCACACTGCCTATGGGGAATGGGAGGGAGGATGCCACACTGCCTATGGGAAAGGGAAGGGTGATGCCACACTGCCTATGGGGAATGGGAGGGGGAATGCCATACTGGCTATGGGAATGGGAGGGACGAATGTAACACTGCCTATGAGATGGGGGAATGTCACACTACCTATGGGAAATGGGAGGGGGGATTCCACACAGCCTATGGGAAATGGGAGGGGGTGCCACACTGCCTATATGGAGAATGGGAGCAGGGATGCCACACTGCCTATGGGGAATGGGAGGGGCAATGCCACAGTACCTATGGGAATGGGAGGGGAGAATGCAACACTGCCTATGAGATGGGGGAATGTCACACTACCTATGGGAAATTTGAGGGGGGATGCCACACTGTTTATGGGGAATGGGGGGAATGGGGGGGGGGGGAATACCACACTTCCTATGGGGAATGGGAGACGGGAATGCCACACTGCCTATAAGATGGGGGCAAATGCCACACTGCCTATGGGAATAGGATGGGGGGAATGCTACCCTGCCCATGAAGAATGTGATGGGGGAATGCCACACTGCCCATGGAATGGGGTGGGGGTGCCTGCAATGGGGTGTTTTAGCACAACATTTGGTTTAGAATATTTTTTTTTCTTATTTTCTTCCTCCAAATCCCTGGGTGCGTCTTATGGGCAATTGCACCTTATAGGGCGAAAATACTGTATATAAATTGTTTTGCTTTCCATATGTCCAATGTTTAATGGATATTGATGAACTGTGGTCCAAGAGGCTGTGAAAGTTGTGGACACCCTTATGATATTTAAATAAGCTACCTTTCCATCACTAAATCTGTACTACTGTATTTGTATTTGTTTTGTGTAATGCTTTATACTTATGGCACCAATATATAATACTACACCCCAAAATACTATTCAAAAGGACTAATGGTATTTTATTATAAATGTGTTTTTTTAGACGCTCTCTTTGTTGATGACCCTTTGTCTGATGTTGGTGAGCTCAGTGTTCTGTGGACATTTAGGTAAAATAGAGCTGGACTCAGTTATGCTTTCTGCATCTGTGAGTATTCCAAAAATCACTATTTTTGTAATTATTGTTTGTCGTCTATTACTAATAACTTTGTATTTGTGAACAATATTCTTCACAGATTATAAATATAACTGCCACATCATTTGGTTTAGGCATGACATCTGCATGCGATACCCTTACATCTCAGGTAATTCAAATATTTCATATTCATTTTTTTATGTTTCACAAAACCTAGTATTTCCACTCTCCCCGGGTGTTGTTCCTTTCAGATGGGGCATCTCAATTTGCTGTGTGTATCCCCATGGTTTGCCCAGGAAACTCCTCCTCCTGGCATTTCCATGGTGAAGGTATGGGACACTCATCCAGTCGGCATGCTAGGTTTCGATCGGCCTCATTTGCCCGCAGTGTGGGCGTGCCCGCGCCGACTATTCACAAAGGCCTTGTGCTGGCATGGGCCCCAGGTACAGGTATGGTGGGAAGGGGGATGCACCTGCATCCCCAAGATGCGGTGAGGACTCAGGAAGTGGTAAGGAGATCGGGCAACTGGGAGGTTTTGCACAGCGGGGCATCCCAATGTACGAGGGCATGCCCTATGTATTGAAGCTCGCATGGCTGGACTGGAGCCTTTTAAACTACATGGTTTCCAATGTTTCTCTCTAACTCCCAATACTAACCATGTCAAAATGTCATGGACAATGTATGCCAAAATCAAAAGCTTTTGAGCTTTAGCCATAACCTAATGTTAACCCTTCTACCAATCACAATACATACCATATGCTTTTGTAGCAATATCAAGGTTCTAATGCCAAAAGGCAGAACTGATTCTGATATGTAAGAGCTGAATATTCCTGCCTCAACTGCAACTTTTCTAAAGTGGTTATGTGCTGCTTGTGCCCCTTCTTCCAGACATATGGCAGCAAGAATATGAAGCGAGTGGGGATAATCCTGCAGAGAGGGATTCTGATCATGATGCTATGCTGCTTCCCATGCTGGGCACTACTCATTAATACAGAACAACTGCTTCTGTTGTGCAAACAGAACCCGGATGTTGCCAGGTTAGTGTGATTTTTTTTATCAACCCAGCAGTGCCAACCTTACTGTGTGAAGTTATATGCATATATGAAAAAGCGGGTTGAAAGTAATGTGCACCACCATTACTAATAGCTACTAATAATGACAACTTGTATTAAAGAATATAAGACAAAGATAAAAATCACCAAAAAAACACAAATGTAAAAACAATAGAGAAGGTCAGACAAATATATGGCCAGGGCCTCTAAATAGTTGATTAACTCCTGCCTAGATACAGATTTACATATATATAATGCTAAAGTGACAACGAAATCTAATTTGTAATAGTAATGTTATATATACTTTGATATATACAAAATGACATGGATATATGTTGTGCAAAGTACAGTGCTATAATGCTGTTAAAGCAAGCATAGGAACAACCAGACCCAGGTTCTCGGATGGCCATGTTGAGAAGTTCACAGTATCTAACAATCTAGTCTCGGTCCTGGCCATACACCTGCCTCTGGCCTCAGCCATGCATTCTGTGGTATTCACCTTTTTTTTATTCACTATCATTCAGAGGAGTAGGGGCTTTCACAAGGGCATAGAGAAAAAAGCTTAAAGAGTATATTAGACCTAGGAAGGTTTAAACTGTGCTATAATGCCATACTGTGGCTGTAAAAATGGTTACAATAGTAATTTAAAGGGATTAACCAGGCTAACTTTAAAATCAACTGCCTGGCAGTTTACCTGATGCTCTGCTTTGCTCTGGTCACCAAGTGGAGGGGGATTTCTTCTTCCTCTGCCTCCAGTGCATCCCATCTGATTCTGACCACAAATTGAAGCCTGAGGTCTGTATCAGGTTGACATCTCTTAGTGGTAGGCCTGTCACGGTTAGGCAGTGTTAGGAAGCTACCTGCAGGGGTGCCAGGAGACAGGACCATAGAATGTAATATGGTTGTGTGAGGGGACCGCTCCACTGAGAGTAAAGTAGGGGCATAGCAATTACTGGACTTGTTTTTTTTTATTTTTTTACTTTTTTCATTTTTTACTAGTTCAGCAGGAATGAGGGCACTGTTTCATGCCATCCTGTTCTTTTGTTTGTTTGTCTTTTCTGTGGGGCTGCTAAGCCACAAATGACTAAATGTATAAAACACAGCATGATGGATCGCCACTCCTTTATAATATACAGGTAGTCAACTAATTGATAAAGGTCTGGGGAGGGGTGCCTTTTTAAAGTTTGCCTCAGGCAGCAGAGAGGCTAAACTCACCCCTGGCCATAGGTGTCTCAGAACAGAACTAAGATGCCAGCACCTTGTATCCCCGAGCACTTCATACACAGATTTCTGGGAGTATTATGCTGACATCTTAGTTTAGTTCTGTGCAACCTACGGTCCGAACAGCCTGCAGACAGCAAACCAATAATGCATACTGTGGAGGTATCCCAGACAAGAAAAATACCACACCATGATGGCCCCCACTAGAGATGAGCGAACTTCTCAAAAATTCGATTCGGGCGATTCGCCGAATTTCTCAAAGAAATTCCGGTTTGTCAGAATCGAACTTTAACGAATCGCTCATCTCTGGTGGGAGCGGGGAGGCCGGCTGCACTGTCAGCGGGCGGCGGAAGACGGCTTCCGCCGCCCGCTGACAGCGCAGCCGGCCTCCCCACTCCCACTATACAGCAAACATTTACCGGCATGGTGGGAGCAGGGAGGCCGGCTGCGCTGTCAGCGGGCGGCGGAAGCCGTCTTCCGCCGCCCGCTGTCAGCGCAGCTGGCCTCCCCGCTCCCACCATGCCGGCATTTTTTTTTTCATTTCATGGCTTGGTGGGAGCGGGGAGACCGGCTGCGCTGTCAGCGGGCGGCGGAAGCCGGCTTCCGCCGCCCGCTGACAGCGCAGCCGGTCTCCCCGCTCCCACCATGCTGGCATGTTTTTTTTTTTTATTTCAGGGAAAATTCGGTCAGCACGAACCACTAAAAATTCGGATTCGTGCTGAATCGAATTTTCCCTGAAATTCGGAGCAAATTCAGGTTCGTTAGAACCAATTTGCTCATCCCTAGCCCCCACAGGTACTGCCATAGATGGATAAGCAGATTGCATTGATCTGCCCTCTGGCATAGTAGCAGCTGCCTCACCTGCATCTATGGTATATACACCCCTGGTGTCCAGGGAGGACACATACTTAATATATAAACTTGCGCATAATAATCATGATTCATTAACACTCACGTCTTCTGTTTTTAGGTTAACACAAAAATATGTGATGATATTTGTCCCAGGGTTACCTGTAAGTTTTGTTTGAAGCTCCCTTTTTTACCTGTATACTGTATATGCTTTCATTTTTTCATGATAATGGTGAGGGCTGCAGGTCTCTCTCCCTGAGGTAATAGCCACTAATATTATTTACACACAAGCAAGGAGTGTATTTGCGGGCACGAAAAAATCTATGTGAGGACTAAACTACTACCAAGTAAAAATGACCTCACCCATAACAAGTTAACACGTGTTAATTAAAAAGTTATGATTTGCTTTAAAATGTTACCTCAGGTTACTATTAGGTGCTTAGCAACCACGCAGCCCATGCAATGAATGGGGCCCCGCCTCCCAGGGCTGCCTCTCTGACAGGCTTCTGTGACGCAGGCAGTGTGCTGGGGAAGTGGTCAGAGAGTGAGTTGTGGAGTAAAGCAGCAACCAGCAGCCATCATGCGAGTCAGGGCTGTGCACACTTTTCTGGCTGGTGTGTGTCAGCAGCCAGCTCTGTGTGTGCCCTCAGAATGGAGGTTGTAGCCCCTTGCAGCATCTTGTCCCTATTTCTGTGTCTGTTCTCTTGCTTTTCTCCACCATCGCGCATTCTGTCTTCCACTACTTACCCACAAAACAGACCATAGTTGACCTCTAGTCAAAAACATCTGGAGGTCCTCACCCTCACAGCAGGAGGGGCACAGTCTTGCGTATCCCAAATCTTTTTACTGTAGTTCTGATCTGAAGAGCAGAATCGAAGTAGAACAAAACCTAATATTTTCCCTCTCCTGGGTTTTAATTCTTGACCCAGAGAATGCCCCGCTGTGTGAAACCACCCAGATCCCCAGTAAAACACCAATCAAACGGTGCGCGGTGTGCAGCCAGTTTGTGCCATATGTCATGCATATCAATGTCTGGCATACAGTGTTTAAACACAGAGCCTGTAGACTGGTTGCTACTCTTTATTTCTATTTAGTTATTTTTATTTATATTGGTTTTTATATTATTATGTGATAAATAATAACCTTACATAGCATTGTTCTCACTCACCCTCACCCAGTGCCAGTCCTGACGCTAGAGTCTCAAAGACACCATGGCCGGCAGTCACTTGGGCATTCTGGTTTGGAATCCCCCTTCATGAAACCTTGCAGTCTGCCTGGTATCTTATCTTTTCCATGATCCCAAAGCACATAATGTTGCATGGGTAAGCAGAGTGCATGTAAGCCTTTCCATTCACCTGGCAGCTTCCCCTTTCTTCCCCTGGCCACATGCACCAGATGCACTCAAATGGCCTGCACATGCACTGTAGAACCTGTAGAATTGTTTTTGTTCTTGCATGGCACGGCCTGCTTCGGTATTCATAACAGTTGGGTTATTCCGCCACAAGGTGGCGCAGTGTACTGCAGAAGAGTTCCCAGCGTAGACAAGCAGTGAGACAAGAAGCCGGGAGAGAATAAAGGTAAAAAATGTAAAAAGGTAAAGAACCCCAATTAACTTGGAACAATCACCATAAAGAGGCAACCAAGAATAATGATAAGAAGGGTGGGTCGAAGCAGGCCGTGCCATGCAAGAACAAAAACAATTCTACAGGTGAGTACTCACAGAATTGCTTTTTTCTTTATTGCATGGCACGGCCTGCTTCGGTATTCATAACAGTTGGGACATCCAAAAGCAGTGTCCAAAAATAGGGTGGGATCCCCAATGAGTAACGGCCGGCAGTTCAAGTCACTACCGCCTCAAGCACCTTGCGACCAAAAGCAGCATCCGTTGAGGCCTTAACATCAACCTTGTAAGGATTAGGAAACAATGAAGGTAAGACAATGTCCTGATTGAGATGAAAGGCAGACACCACCTTAGGCAAGAAATCTGGCTTAAGCCGAAACACCACCATATCCTGATGCCTCTCAAAATAAGGAGGTTTGATGGAAAGCGCCGCCAGCTAAGAAACTCGCCTTACAGAAGTGATAGCCACCAAAATGGCTACCTTAAGAGTCAGAATGGGCAGAGCAGCCCCACGGATAGGCTCAAAGGGAGGACCCTGCAGAGCAGACAACACCAGATTCAAGTCCCAGACTGGTAGCATAGGCTTACGAGGTGGATGCACATGAGTAACACCCTTGAAAAATGTTTTAACCAAACGGTGGTTGGCAAAGGATCTTTGGAAACATGGCCTTTGAGGGTACTTAGTTGAAGGCCAGAATCCAAACCATGTTGCAAAAATTCCAGAATCCTGGGAATGGAAAAAACCCGACAGGGAAGAGACTTGGACTCACACCAGGCAATGTAAGCATGCCAGACCCTGTAATAGATAGGACGAGGACTTCTTCCTAGCCCGAATCATGGTATCCACAACAGAGGCAGGCAACCCCTTCTCTGTCAAGATGTAGGTTTCAGCAGCCAAGCCGTTAAAGCCAGCGTTTGTAAATTGGGATGGTGTAGCTGTCCCTGAGTGAGAAGATCTGGATCCCTGGGCAAGACGTACTGGTCTACTGCCAACTGCACGATGTCTGCGAACCACACCCTTCTTGTCCAACAGGGGGCCACCAGGATGGCTGACACCCCCTCATGGGCAATCTTGCAGGGAACACATAGGGAAGCCGAAACGCCGTCCAAGGCATTGCCAGTGCATCTGGCGAAGGCCAGAGGATCCTGTAACAGGGAGACAAAACTGGGAAGTTTGTGATTGTGACGGGACGCAAACAGGTTCACATCTGGCTGACCCCAGCGGTGACACAGGGAGAGAAACACCTGGTAGTTGAGGGACCATTCCCCCAGACGAGACGTTCCCCTGCTCAGGGAGTTCGCCACCTGGTTCCCCACCCCCGGAATGTATACCGCTAGATGCAGGGGACATTCTGTTCAAGACAGTATCAGAGACACTTCCTTGAAGGCTTGCTTGCTCCGAGTCCCTCCCTGATGGTTGATGTAGGCAACCGCCGTCTGGTTGTCTGAGCGGATCTGAACAGCCCGACCCCGAAGGTGTGTGGTCAGGTGGGACAGAACCAACCTGATCGCCCTCAGTTCCAGGAAATTGATGGGAGCATGGGCCTCCTGGGGAACTGTAGGGACTTCCAAAAGCCCCCCCAGCCCGTCAGACTGGAAGGTCCTGCCCACCAGAAGATTCCTTGAGTCCAGCCACCACGAAAGGGACTGCCTGGCCAGAGGAGACAGAGCAAATTCCTGATCGAGGGACACAGGGTCCCGATCCCAAACTGACAAGAGGTGCAACTGAAGAGGTCTCATGTGAAACTGAGCAAAGGGGACCGCCTCAAAGCAGGACACCATCAGGCCCACCAACTGCATCCCCAGACGGGTGAAGGGATGGGGACACAAGAGCAGAGCCCGTGCCTGCTTCTGAAGGCCCTCCACCTTCTGCTGAGGAAGGAACACCATAGGCTTGATTCAGAGACACATTCGTCTGGACTTCCGTAGCTGTCTGTGAAAGTTTTTGTGCGTGTTTGTCTTTTTTTTGCTTTTTTTCGTCCATTTTTCATTCGTACGAACGTTCGAGCAAATGCGTATTTGCGCTTTCGATGAACGAAAGCAAATCAGATCATTTGCGTTAGTTCGGATCATTTTCCCATCAAAATCTAATATTTTTCGTTCGTTCAGATATTTTACGTTATTGCTATGGGCTTGCGTCTCATTCAGAGAGCTGATTGCCGACGGACCACCACCCTATAAACCCATTTCCTTTGCGATCCCCTTACGGGACCATTTTGACCTCAAGACTAGCAGCTATGGATGACTCTAGTGCATTTGAGGAGCATGGGGATCTGCAGCTCAGGGGCATTGAAATTGTCTGGAGGGCCGAGACCAGATTGCACCGGCGACGCATGCACATCGATGGAATGCATGACGTTGAGCTGTTCGAGCTCACCAAACTTAATTGCGCTTCCCTCCATAAGTTGTATAGTGAGCTGCGGCCATGGTTAGCCCGCACCACAAGGAAGGGGCAAGCAATTTCAAGTATGACCAAGATGCTTGGCTGCCTGCAATTTTTGGCGAACGGCTCATTCCAGAGGCTGGGTGCCCTCTCCGTGGGGATCTCCCAGCCTACGCTGAGCTGCGCGCTATCCAAGTTTTTGGAAGGAATGGCTACCATTACTCGGAAATATATTTATTTTCCTGAGGACATGGTAGCCAGGAACGAGATTAAGCTAGCATTTTATAACATCGCCGACATGCCCAACGTCATGGGTGCCATTGACTGCACCCACGTTGCCCTGGTGCCTCCGGCAGCCGACGAGTATATCTACAGGCAAGTACAATCTGACATTTTTTAACATAGTTTCCCTAAATTTTTATGTCATTTTTCCCTCCTTGTAAAATCCCTCCTTGTAAATAGTCCCTGTGAAATAGTTCACATGGTATATCTGTTAATCTCTCCTTGTATTATCATGTGGCCCAAAGGGAAACATTTTAATGTGGACCTTAAAGAGCTAATTACAATTTAAGCTTTACTTGATCCAACATACATATCCTTTTTTTGGTTACAAAATACTTATGTACTTGGTTAGTGTTATTGGTTAGTGTTATTTGTATTGGCCCACAGGTTTTTGTGAGGGTGTTATTAGTTAGTGTTTCACTAGTTTTCCTTGCCTTGCTGATATTTTGATTTTCTTTTATTCCAGGAACCGCAAAATGGGCCACTCACTGAATATCCAAGCAGTGGTGGCCCCGGACATGCGGTTCCTTAGTGTCCTTGCCAGGTTCCCAGGCTCATCCCATGATGCCTACATTCTTAGAAGATCTGGATTGTACGGTCGGTTTGAGTCTGGAGAATTCTCCGGTGGATGGCTCCTTGGTAAGTGGACGCCAAGAACGTCATTTACTTTTCAATGTATGCCTATGAATTTAATTTTTGACCCATGTATGAAACTATGCCTATTTGTACACCTTGTTTACATGTGAAACACGACCTTAACCATTACATTTATCAAACAACAAAGCCTTGACAAATGTTTGTCCGGCATTTCCAAATTGACAAATTCTACTTCATAGTAAATTAACTATTAGGCTTCCCCACACTCGGCTGTAATTATGTTCTTGACTTTATGATAGGGTCTGCGCCATCTTTGCTTAGATGCATTACACTTACTGAGTAGAGGAGAGCGGGATATAGTGCAGGGGTCGGGTTAGAGCTGTTTTTGCCTCATACAAAGCAGATACGGGGTCCTGAAAAGTTAGGACATCCAAGAATGCTGAGCAGCACAGTCCTAAACCAATACCTGTTAGCAGTCTGACTGAATGGCCATCATCCGCCATATTTAATGTTTAAATTGTCCCAACATCCCTTAGATGCAGGGCCGTATTTAGTGTTCATGCTGGCGCCCCTCATTTGTCAAGTAATGTTGAGCAAGGCCGGCTCCAGGTCTATACAGGCCATTGGGCGATAGAGAACAAAAAAGAGCTGTTAGGAGAAGAAGAATGGAAGGACGGACAGAAATAAGGGAGAGAAGGAAAGACAGAAAGAATAGAAGGAATGACAGAAAAAAGAAAGAGAAGAAAAGACAGAAAGAATAGAAGGAATGACAGAAAAAAAATCATAGAAGGAAAGAAGATAGAAAGAAAAGGAATGACATAAAAGATAGAAAAACGCAAAGAATAGATAGATAGAAAGAAAAAGACTAGAAGGAAAGAATAGAATAGAATGAAGAAACAAAGAATAAAAGGACTGACATAAATGTTAGAAGTAAAGATGCAAAAAAGAAAAGGAATGGCATAAAGAAAAGATGAAAGAAAGAAGCAAAGAATAAATGGTAAGGAAAAGAAAAGAATAAAAGAAAAGAAACAAATGTGCAGCAACCCTGGCACCTGCCTGGGTACGCCCAATGCTGACGCCTGCCCTGGCGTCGTGCTCTGCCAAGAAAAAAAATAAATGTGTGTAGGGAGCAGAGGTTTCAAGAGGAGGAATGCATTACTATAGCAGTAACGTCTGCGCCCCCCATTGCAGGTGACCACTCTGGCACAGGCCTAGGTTTGCCAAATGATTTTAAGTGGATCAAATAAAGTTTTAAAGGATCCTTTGTAGCCAGAGCCATAAGTTTGCACAAGGACATTTAGAGAACGTCCGTCTCTCTCCGGGTTCAGGAGTCCCAATGTCCCAAGTAACAGGAACTAGTGAGCTGCCTATTTTTTGCTTTTACATGCCCCAGTTTGGTTTACCTTCAACTTCATCCCTCTGTGAAACCAAGCTCTGGTATTGGCCTCCGGCAGTCAGGTGGTGCGAAGTCCTCTGCTGAAAGAGAAAAAGTACAGCAAACATAGAGAGGTGGGCTTGCAGGGGTGCGCACAAGGAGGGGTAATAAGTATGCCCCATTAATTTTTTAGATGATTGATTGCTTTAATCTTCACTGGCAGCACCTGGTCCATACTGCCATGACACTTGTTTTCCCTGCTCCACCCAAGTCTTAAGGCTGAATTTAAAGTCATCCAACAGCCAAATGAAAAAACAAAAGGGTACTCACCTTTTGTGCCCAGCCACTGAATGGTGCAAGTCCAGCAATCAGAACTCCCCAATGCAGGCTTTGCTTCCTGCAGCACCCTGAACTCCAATCCTGACCCCATGTTTGGCATTGCAGTGTGGGCTGGGAACCAGTCAGGGCCAGCGCCAGCACCCGGCAAGGTGGGGCAGCTACCGGGGGCCCATTGACAGGGCCGGCCTTTGGGGTGTGCGACAGTGCTTCAGCTGCTGCCCACATCTCCTCGAATGGCGGGGTTCCACACAAAGGGGCATCTTGATTTAAATTTCAGGGGAGGAAGTGCTGGCTTTTGTTCTGCTTTTAAGTTGCCCACCCCAGCTGATTTCCTATCCCTGGAGCATCCCAATCTGTGATACCCTACTGTGTGAAACCCCCTGGGATCGTTGGCATACCCATTATGCAAGCAATTTCACTCCTGGGTTTTGGTCCGCTTTACAGGGGCATCTCAATTTGGGATGCCTCTGTTTGTGAAAGAACCCCCTGGTTTGGCCGTTAACTCAAACTGACGACCCCAAAGTGCATTCACCAGTTCGGGGAAAATAATGAACAAAGGGGGGGGGTCACACACAGGGGCATCCAAAATCAGGAGAATCTAGATTCCTTTAGACTCCGAGGTCAGGTTTAAAAGGGTTTGCTGCGCTTCAAACTGTAGTTTTGGTCCAAATAGTATGATCGTTAGGGGGCATCCAGATTTGGGACGCCCCCCGGTGATTTGACATGACTCTTCACCACAAAGGGGCCCATTGAGACCATGCTGCCCAACGGCCCACATAAACCTGGAACCTGCCCTGGATCCAGTGAGTTGCAGTTCACCAGACTAGCACCAATCAGCTGCAAGGGACAAAAGGTAAGTACCCTTTTTTTGACTGTTGAATGACTTTCACATCATGTCTGTTGTGACCAAACCATATTTCCGTATGACAACACAAAAAACACAAGTTAACACTAAAATAACTTTAACCATTCCATGTAATATGAAAAAAGTGTCAATATTTAAAGTGAAAAAGGTTTTCCTGTTGAAACCTGAAGCTCGGCTCTGCATGAGTATAAAGGCAGATGTAGAAACATTCAGAAATGCCTGAAATTCACAAGAAAATCCATTTCCCTGGAAAGAGCAAGCTGGTCATGTGACATTCCAGGAATGCCAATCACAAAGCAGGAAATCGGCTCGCTCACATCTGTGAAGGATCTCATTCATCCAAATCCAGGCCTATCTGCACAGCTAATCAGAAACAACTGGACTTACTGTGTGTTTTAAGACTTTAAAAATCTAATTTAATCGGCTTGACACAGGGGAAACATTTGTGACCTATCATATAACACTATGAACAAAACATTCAGGACACCAAAACACAGTTTCAAAAGGACCAAAACTTACCCAGCACACGCAGCAATGCTCTCCACTGATGGCTCTCAGTTTTCTTTCTTGCATCATGTCAAGCAGCAAAGGCTGGCACTGGGGGGGGGGCAAAGTTGGCAACTGGATAGGGCCCCATCATCATCATGGCCCCCTGCCTAAAGTGCTGAAATTAGCACACAGGCGAGGAAAGCAGGAAATGGTCACACAGGGGAGGAACACAGGAAATGGTCACACAGGGGAGGAAGGCCGGAAAAGGGCACACACAGGAGAAAAACAGGGAATGGGCACACATGGGAGAAAGGCAGGAAATGGATACACAGGGGAGGATGCCAGAGAATGGGCACACAGGGGCAGAAGGCAGGAAATGGACACACAGAGGAAGAAGGCAGGAAAGAAGTACACAGGGGAGGATGGCAGAGAATGGGCACACAGGGGCAGAAGGCAGGAAAGAGGCACACACGGGAGGAATGCAGGGAGTTGGGAATGGGCACACCGTGGAGGAAGGCAGGGGTGAGGCACACAGGAAAGGAAGGGAATGGGCACATAGGGGAAGGAGAAAAAAAGGGAATGGCACACAGGGGAGGAATGCAGGGAGTGAGAACACAGAAAAGGAAGGGAATGGGCACACCGGGGAGGAAGGCAGGGGACAGGCACACAGGGGAGGAATGCAGGGAGTGGGAACACAGGAAAGGAAGGGAATGGGCACCCCGGGGAGGAAGGCAGGGGACAGGCACATAGGAAAGGAAGGGAATGGACACACAGGGGAAGGAGAAAATAATGTAATAGGCATACAGGAAAGGAAGGGAATGGGCACACAGGGGAGAAAGGCAGGGAGTGGGCACACAGGAAAGGAAGGGAATGAGTACACTGGGGAGGAAGGCAGGGGACAGGCACACAGGAAAGGAAGGGAATGGACACACAGGGGAAGGAGAAAAGAATGGAATGGGCAGGGGAGGAAGGAAAGGAAAGGGCACAAAGGGGAGGAAGGAAAGGGCACACAGGAGAGGAAGGCAGTGGACATGCTCACAGGAAAGGAAGGGAATGGGCACACAGGGGAAGGAGAAAAGAAGGTAATAGGCACACAGGGGAAGAAAGGCTCACAGGGGAGAAAGGCAGGGAATGCACACACACGGGAAGGAGGAAGGAAGGGAATGGGCACACAGGGGAGGAATGCAGGAAACGGGTACACAGAGAAGGAAGGAAGGGAGGATAGATAGAAAGGGAATGGGCACACAGGGGAGGAAAGCAGGGAAGGGGCACACAGGGAAGGAAGGAAGGAAGGAAGGAAGGAAGGAAGGAAGGAAGGAAGGAAGGAAGGAAGGAAGGAAGGAAGGAAGGAAGGAGGGAGGGAGGGAGGGAGGGAAGGAAGGAAGGAAGGAAGAGGATGGGTACACAGGGGAGGAAGGCATGGAACAGGCAAACAAGGAAGGAAGGAATGGAATGGGCACACAGGGGAGGGAGAAAGGAAGGGAATGGGCACACAGGGGAGGAAGGAAGGCAAAGGGCATGCAGGGGAGGAAGGCAAGGAAAACACAGGGAAGGGTGTAATGAAGGGAATGGGCATGAAGGCAGGGAATGGTCACACAGGGGAGGAAGGCAGGAAACGGGCACACAGAGATGGAAGGGGAAGAAAATGGACACACAGGGGTAGGACGAGAATGGGCTCACAGGGGAGGAAGGAAGGGAATGGGCTCACAGGGGAGGAAGGAAGGGAATGGGCACACAGGGGAGGATGGAAAGGAAGAGGGGACAGGGGAGGAAGGCAGGGAACAGGTACACAGAGAAGGAAGCAAGGAAATGGGCACAGGGTAGGAAGGAAAGGAATGGACACACAGGGGAGGAAGGCAGGGAACAGGCACACAAGAAAGGAAAGTAATGGACACATAGGGAAGGAAGGCAAGCCGTTTACTGCCTTCCTGCCCTATGTGCCCATTCCCTTCCTTCCCTGTGTGCCTGTTCCCTGTCCACAGGGAAGAAATGAAGAGAATGGGCACCCAGGGGAAGGAGAAAGGAATAGAATGAGCACACAGGGGAGGGAGGAACTAAGAGAATGTGCAAACAGGGGAGGAAGGAAGGGAAAGGGCATACATGGAAGGAAGGGAATGAGCACATAGGAGAGGAAGGCAGAAAATGGGCACACAGGGGAGGATGGCAGGGAATGGGCACACAGGGGCAGAAAGCAGGGAACAGGTATACATGGGAGGAAGGCAGGAAATGGGCACACAGGGGAGGAATGCAGGGAGTGGGCACACAGGAAAGGAAGGGAATGGGCACACCGGGGAGGAAGGCAGGGGACAGGCACATAGGAAAGGAAGGGAACGGACACACAGGGGAGGAAGAAAAGAAGGGAATGAGCACACAGGGGAGGAATGCAGGGAGTGGGCACACATGAAAGGAAGGGAATGGGCACACCGGGGAGGAAGGCAGGGGACAGGCACACAGGGAAGGAAGGGAATGGGCACACAGGGGAAGGAGAAAAGAATAGAATGGGCTCACAGGGGAGGAAGGAAAGAAAAGGAATGGGCACACCGGGGAGGAAGGCAGGATACATGCACACGGGAAAGGAAAGGGCAAACAGGGGAAGGAGAAAATAATGGAATTGGCATACAGGGGAGGAAGGAACGGAAAGGGCACACAGGGGAGGAAGGCAGGGAGTGGGCACACAGGGGAGGAAGGCAGGGGATAGGCACACAGGGAAGGAAGGGAATGGGCACACAGTGGAAGGGGAAAAGAAGGGAATAGCACACAAGGGGAAGAAGGAAAAGAATGGGCTCACAGGGGAGAAAGGCATGGAATGCGCACACAGGGGAAGGAGGAAGGAATGGGCACACAGGGGAGGAAGGCAGGAAACGGGTACACAGAGAAGGAAGGAAGAAAGGGAATGGACACGCAGAGGAAGAAGGCAGGGAACAGGCACACTGGGAAGGAAGGTAATGGGCACATAGGGAAGAAAGGAAGAGAATGGGCACCTAGGGGAAGGAGAAAGGAATGGAATGTGCACACGGGGGAGGGAGGAAGTAAGAGAATGGACACACATAGAGGGAGGAACTAAGAGAATGTGCATACAGAGGAGGAAGGAAGGGAAAGGGCACACATGGAAGGCAGGGAATGGGCACATGGGGAGGAAGGCAGAGAATGGACACACATGGGAGGGAGGACTGAGAGGAATGGGCACACATGGGAGGGAGGACTGAGGGGAATGGGCACACATGGGAGGGAGGAAGGAGGGGAATGGGCACACATGGGAGGAAGGCAGGGAACGAGCACACATGGGAGGGAGGACTGAGGGGAATGGGCACACATGGGAGGGAGGAAGGAGGGCAATGGGCACACAGGGGAAGAATGTAACATCACCCTTCAATTCTGCTGCCCCGGACGGGCTCTCCTCTGTCACTGATTGTTCTCCCGTCTTTTGAGTGAGTTTGGGTGTGTTTTAGGGGGAAGCAACTCACACTTGGAAATGCGCTCTCCCTGGGCTAGGGAAAGGGCAGGTAAGGTACTCACTCAGTTCTTGAGGGAGGCTGATATAATAGCCCTGTTAACTTCGGGTCCACTTGAAAGGTGACTGCAGTCTAATGTTCTACCAGTCTTTTATTCAAACTGGCAAGGCAAAGTTCTGTCGTGCCTGATGCGTGCGCCTGTCCCCCAACCTATCTGAATGGTTGAGCAGAACATTAGCCTGCTTTCTGCTTGGACAGTGCTGGCTGTCAGGGGCGGCATCTTTCACCCACCAGCACTTCCTGATAAACCTTACTGAACTTGATTTTCTTGAGCTTATACACAGTGGGGCATTCCAAATCAGGATGCTCCCATGGACAATGGAGAACAACTTTTGTAGACAACAAAATCTATGCAGTGCAACAGCCATAGCAGTACTTGTTAGGGGTATGTGCGGCCTTTTAGGTGTGTGAGCTGTATGATTGCACAGGGCACCAACCGAGTCTCCCTGTACAGTGGGCATCAGAAGCAATATTCAAACATCCCTCTCCTTCTCATTCTCAATCTCAATCTAGCATTTAATTGTTTTTTATTTTCTTTCACTCACTAGTCTCCTTGCCATTTCCTATCTCTGTCTTTCTCTGTTTTAAAGAGGAACAACACACCCGATTTTCACTTTTCGGGGTGTTGTTCCTCTCGGTGGGGGGCATCCCGAATTAGAATGTTCCACTGTGTGAATCCCACCAGGTTGCCCCATTCACTCACCTTCTTCTTCTTGCTCCCACGGTGCAGACTCAGGGATGAGAATGACCGTGCTGAACCGGCCTGCTCAACCAATCAGTGTGCTCACTTTCACTCGGCTTTCTTCAGCGCCACAGGCAGCTAAGCCGTCTGGGTGGCTAAGCAGCTGAGTGGCACCGCATCCCCCTCTACACCTCCTAGCCACCACGTGCGGGCGCGGCTAGAGGTGAGCCAGGATGTGGCTGCCGAGCAAAGACACAGTTAGGGCTCCAGGATAAGGTGAAACTGGGCTTCTGGGGGTTTTACACAGCGGGGCATCCCAATATACTATGATATAGAGTGGTCTTGCACACGTATTAGAGACCGCCCATTATGAATATGCCAAGCACACAGTGTGCTTACATCGCTGTTGCCACACCCACTGTTTCAATTAATTTTTTCTCTGCATCTCCAATGCTCTAATACTTTTACAAATAACTTACAGGGTTTTGAAAATGGATTGAGGTTTAGGATAGTACAACAATCGGGATTGCCTTTAGTACTTTAACACAATAAAAACAAATAAAGCAAACAGAAAAAATTAGGGCCTTATTCATGAAGGGATAGCGACAGGTAGTGGCTGTTAAGCGACAGGTATCGGTAGGACACGGCATGCAATTTCACATTTATGAAGCCGATTCTGTTGCGCGACTGGGATAGCGCCATGTAGCGTCCGATTCATCATTATCCCAGCCTCAGCGTACAGCGCCGGTGTTCAGCCTTGCAGAGCGCCACGTCTTACCTCTCGCTACCTGGCGCTCTCCCATACATTTCAATGGATGTTCTTTTACTTCTCTTTAAACAGGGGGTTTTCATTATTATTATTATTATTATTATTTTTATTCTCAAATAATTTTGTGACCTTTCCTGGCCTTGAAAAAGCCATGTTTTCAAACTTTTTTCATGTTTTATATATTTATGCCGAATTGACATGACAAGTCTGGCATTAATGTGTTCATGTCACAATGTTATAACAATGTAATTCACTATGTTTTCGCTTTGTTACTGGTGGATACATGTTCAAAAACAGCCTTTAATCACACAGCCTCCGGCTCTCTGGGCTACAGCGAAGCATTTTTGAGCGCCGGCGGTGTGTGAGGTGGTTTTTTTTTATGAATATGGTGCGAGTCGGTCGCACTGACCAGTCGCTACCATTCGCTCCCATACAGCGCTGTACTGCTCATATAGCGACTCCCCACAACGTATTCATCAATGCTGCACAGCGACTAAGGCACTCTAAACTAGCGAACCATGGCCGAGCACTGCGACTACTAGCGGGCGCTCTGAAAATGCCTGCTACAGACGCTCATCTGTCGCTACCTGGCGTTAGTAATTAATCAGCCTGCCCTTCTATTTCAACATAGGATCAAACATGCAGAACCCACCTGACATCCTGGCAGAAAATGTCCATTTCCTCACGGTTTCATTATTATTGTGTAATGATCTTTTTATTTGGCTAGTTTCCCCAGAAAACAGTCCAAGGCCCTGTAATGTTATATTATGATTTCTTAACCATGTTTCAACATAACATGATATCCAATGAAGAAATAATATTATTGATCGAAAGTGTTCCAGTTCTATGATCATCCATATGGAAATATGATTAGCAGAATTTTCGCATTGCTTCTGTTAATAATAATACTTTACTTTACTGTGTGGCCTTTTGCTAGAATACGGGGGAGTCCTCCAAAGTATCAAACTTCCTCTATCAGACTTCCCCTTAGCGCTAGAAGTAGAAATATTCTATATATTACAGTATTTGCACACCAGTTATTATCATTTTCAGATTACCGTGCATGGCTTTAAGGGGACCTACATTAACAGAAGGTGTAGCTTTGCTATGACCCTAACCCTCCCCAATGGCAGACCAGCAACAAACAACAAATTACCATCAAATGAATCAAAGTAATTGGGTGGCAGGAGCACACGCACCGAGCCGGGGGATGCCACAGAGGCGGTCAGGCTGAATCATTACTAGCTCTAGGTATCGGCAGATGAGCGTCTGTACAGAGGCGCTTAGAGCGACCGCTAGTAGACGCTGTGATCGGCTATCGGGCGCTGTTAATGAGCGCCTCAGTCACGTAGTAACCTGGCCACCATTGATGAATAAGATGTATGTTGGGCGTTCTAACACCAGTACAGCGTCGCAGGGAGCGAACGGCAGCGACTGCTCAGTGCGACCGACTCTCAGCGACTCACACCATATTCACCAAAAATCCACACTCACAGAACGACGGCGCTCAAAATTGGGTCGCTGTAGCCCATAGCGCCAGACGCTGTGTGATTAAAGTCTGTTTTATAACTTATATCCACTAGTAACCAAGCGAAAACATATGGAATGACATTGTTATAACATTGTGACATTAACATTTTAATGCCAGACCTGTAATGACAATTCTGCATAAAAATATAAAAAATCAAAAAAGTTTTTAATAGGCCAGGAGAGGTCACACAATGACTTCATATAAAAAAAAAAATTAAAAAGAAAACCCTGTTTAAAGAGAAGAAAAGTAAAGTCCATTGAAATGTATGGGAGAGCGACAGGTAATACCAGGCGCTCTGGAAGCCACAGCACTGCCGGGATCCGTTGAGCCGTCTGTGATGATGAATCGGATGCTACATGGCACTGTTAGAGTCGCTCCCCAGAATCGCTTTGATATGATTGGTATTGTGTACAAATCCCGGCCTTCACCGTTCGCTACCTGTCGCTACGAAGCACTACCTGCCGCTATCCCTTGATAAATAACCCCCCCAGTCCTTCCTCAGCACCAGCAAAAGGGTTGCAGGGCGGGGTGGAGGGGTTACTTTTTGACTGGACTTTAATGAAGTGCATTATGGATGACAGCACCTACTGTAATGGGGGGCGGGTGTCTGCTGCTGTTTATTTTGCCCTTCCAAAAAAAGGGGGTTAGCGTCAGACAAGCTCCTCCTGCTGGTTACTTCACTGTTTGAAGGAATTTTGGTCTCATATGACCTGAGCAACTTCTTCCATACATTTGGGGAGTTGCCTTTTGTCAAACTCAAAACAAGTCTTCTTATATACCATAGAGGCAGTGCAGGCACATGTCCCCAGGCCCATGGAACTAAGAGGCCCGGCGCAAGCTACCTGCACCCAGGGCCAGATTAAGTGAGGTGGAGGCCCCTGGGCACAGAATCTGGTGGAGGCCCCAGATACAGTATTTTTTTCCTTTAAACTAATAGTCCAGCCAAGTAACTGATTGGTGGTTGTCTGGCTCCCGCCTACTTACTGGAACGTCAGATGGAGTCCCTTGTGCCACCCTTGTGCGGGTGCGTGCTGATTGGAAACTCCTGCTTTGCTGTTCTGGGTGGGGGGTAATGTAGTTGCTCAGCTGGTCCAGCAGAAAACAGTTCCCTGCATTGAGCTGCCAGTGGCTGTGCTTGGTGGCTTATGTGCAGTGACAGCTCTGCACCCATCACTGTAGCATTGCTGATGACGGCTTTGCTGCTCTAGACTCTGTCCTGCCCTGTGGTGGCAGAGGCTGTGGTTTGCAAAAACAAAAAAAGGCTTGCCAAGGTGCAGGGGGCCCCTATTGCTATGTATGTTGGGCGCTCTTGGGCGCTGTTGGGTGCTCTAACACCAGTACAGCGCTGCAGGGAGCAAAGGGTAGAGCCAGCTAATTGCAACCGGCTCTCGGCGCTCCACACCATACTCCACATCAAAAAAGGACACACACAGCGTCGGCGCTCTAAATGTGGTCACTATAGCATAGAGCGGCAGACGCTGTGTGATTAAAGTCTGTTTTTGAACACATATCCACCAGTAACAAAACAAAAACACATGGAATGACATTGTTGTAACATTGTGACATTAATACTTTAGTGCCAGACCTGTAATGACAGTTCTGCATAAAAACAATAAAATAAAAAAAAATTCAAAAATGACTTTTTCTAGGCCAGGAGAGGTGACACAATTATTTGAGAGATAAAAAAAAATTAAAAACAAAAAACCCTGTTTAAACAGAAGAAAAGGAACATCCATTGAAATGTATGGGAGGGCGACAGGTAGCGACAGGTAATACCTGGCGCCCTGGAAGCTAGAGCGCCGTCGCTATACGCTGAGCCGCCTGTAATAATACATCGGACGCTACATGGCGCTGTTAGAGTTGCTCACCAGATTCGCTTTTATAAATGTGGTATTGCGTACAGCGCCCAGCGGTCACCAGACGCTGCCTGCCACTACAAGGCACTACCTGCCGCTATCCATTCATGAATAAACCCCTTTGTCACTGACTTGTTTGGAGAGCTTCTTAATCTTCATAGTGTTTGGTTAGTGGTGCCCCTTGCTTAATAGTGTTGCAGCCTTTGTGGGGTCTTGACAAACCATGTGACACTGGGGGCCTAATTTATAACATTTTTTGTGCGGGCGCTAGATGAGCGTCTCTTCTGAGGCAGATGAAGGCCGCCAGCAGTCAGCTTGCACTCCCAGCTGAAGGAAAGGATATTGGGTGTTCTTGGGGGTAATGTTCGCTGGGCTCCAGCATTCTGGATGCCTGTTCTTATTCGCTGTCTGCGGGACCAACTTAAACCGGACCTTTAGCATCATTTAATGAAAAGCCCAAATGCTTAGAAAACTAAAATAAATATAGTTTACGTTTTTATTCTTTCTCCCACTGGGCTGCAACTGTGTTTAGGACTCTAGTATACAGGTGCCGCCATCTTGCCTCAGAAGCATCACATAAGGAGGAGGATGGTGGGAGAGGCAAAAGTACATGGGGTGGGGTTATAACTGTGCTTTGCTCAGATAGAGCAGAGCTGGAGTCAGGAAAAGGACA
This sequence comes from Gastrophryne carolinensis, assembly GCA_027917425.1. Taxonomy (NCBI): domain Eukaryota; kingdom Metazoa; phylum Chordata; class Amphibia; order Anura; family Microhylidae; genus Gastrophryne; species Gastrophryne carolinensis. The sequence goes on along the minus strand of CM051236.1, from coordinate 242,182,217 downwards.
GCAATCCTAGAATGCAGAGCGACACAGTCAGAAGTCTTGGATGTTTAAATCCTCAGAAAATGCAGTAGATGCAGGTAGGATGATTTTTAATGTAGGCAATCTGTATGTACAGGATGTGGGAAACATATAAGATAGGCTCTTATTCAGGGTGAAGGTTCGCTTTAAAGAGAAGAAACAACACCCTTAAGTCTTTAAAGCAGAATAACAGCCTCCGCGGCGAGGGTGTTGATGGTGGCTTGTGCTGCCGCTATCTGACAGGCTGAGGGGGCATCCAGAATTCTGGACCCCCATACATAACCCCCAGGAGACCCGCAAATCTTACCTTTCTCTTCCTTCCCCCGTCAGGAATCCAGCGCCGCGATTGGCTGCACAGCCCTCACATGGGCAGGACATTCGGTGACCGGAACTTCAACATCACGTGAGCACCGCAGTGCAGCCAGTCATGGCACTGGATTCCCAACCTGGGGGGCGAGAGAAAGGTAAGATTTACGGGCGTCCTGGGGGATTATGTGCGGGGTGGGGGCCCCAGCATTCTGGATGTCCCCCCAAAGCCTGTCAGAGAGCGGCAGCACCGGCGGCCACTATCACCTTCACCGTGGAGGTTGTTGGTCCGCTTAAACCGAACTTTCAGCATGATTTAATGAAAAGCCCAAACCCTTAAAAAACTTTTCCTCAGCATCTAAAATTAGTTTTTAGCCACTAACTTTTGTTTCCCCCACTGGGCTGCAGCTCTGTTCAGGACTCTAGGATACGGGCGCCGTCATCTTGCCTCAGAAGCATCACACTTACTGAGGAGAGGAGAGCAGGATAAAGTACAGGGGGTGAGGTTATAGCTGTGCTTTGCACAGACAGCAGTCCCAGAATGCAGAGCAGCACAGTCAAAAGACACTTCCTGTTTGCAAGCTGCCTGATGCTCCATGAGCCATCATCTTGGATGTTTAAAGGCTCAAACCATGCAGTAGATGCAGGTAGGATGATTTTGAATGTGAGCAATCTGTATGTACAGGGCGGGGGGAAACATATAGGATAGGCTCTTATTCAGGGTGAAGGTCTGCTTAAAAGTCTCTTGTGAGTGTTAGAATGTGTGAACCCCCCCTAATCGCCCCATTTACTTACCTCTTCCCAGAGCCATCATCAAACTGGAATGCCCCAGAGGTAAAGGGGGACATAAAAATAACTGTAGGTCCGCTTTAACGGGCAGTTGGGAGGGGGGGGGATATTTACATGCAATGTAAAGGTCACACACAGCGAGGACTTACACACCTCCTGCCTCTCTTACACAAGACATTTGCATTTATAGCAGGCCCCCGGAGTTCTTGACGTGTGTCTCTTACAATGAAGGAAGTGTGATCTGCAGATAAACACAATGGCCGATACACAATGTACAACATCTGGATTGCCTAAGGTTGTGTTGCGTTGTGAACACGTGTGGTGACCCACACTGCTGTGTACAGGCACGCCGCTTGTGTACTGCATGACACGGGATTGCATTTTATTCTTAAAGAGGACCCAAACTCTAACCAATAGTGCATTTTTTCACAGTGTTCCCTTTTCCACCACCCAGTGCAACATGGACTGTGACAGTTATTCACAATGAGCTGGGGCATCACAGATACCCCCTGGGAGCACATTCACCCCACTCTTAAAGAGTTCCTTCCCCTCGGGACATCCAAAATCGGGATGCCCCGCTTTGTGAAATCCCCTTTCTTTTCTGGTCCAATGGTGCATGCCCGAGCCGCAGCCGCCCCCCCGCTATCCCTCTAGCAGGGCGTGTTCCCGTGCCAGGCATTTGTGAATGGCCGATACAGGCATGCTCCCTGTTAGAGGGTAGCGGGGGATGCCGCTTGCAGCTTGCCTTAGACGCAGGCTTAGACACGCTGACGTGAACGGATCCGATTGCGCTGATTGAACGAGCGGCCCCGCATGCGCACTAGCATACCCTGAGTTTAACAGTTTGACTCTAGAGCTAACCCACTGTGAATCCCACACAATTGGGCGCACACAAAATGATAAAAATCCAATCAATTTATTAAATATTGATGTCTATACACTACATAAAGCATACAAAACATACTACAAACTATAAGACAATGTTAAAAACAAGCAACAGAGTGGGGTGGAAACCCAGGGCTAATTAATATGAGTATTAAATAAATTAATAATAGCCAAAACAATTAATGATGATCAATGCATGTTGTACTGACAAGCGCAGATAAAAAGTGCTGGTGCTATCAGTAGAAATTAATAGATATGATAGTGTGGGCATACAATCACAGCCCAATTAATAGCAGCAAAAAATATTAGAGAAGACAATAATGTGCACTGGTAGCCTTGTGCAATAAAAAGGGTATAAAGCGCAATGTGCTAAAGTGCCAAACAGAAAATGGAGGGTCCTTTAAGAGACCCAGGTGCAGAGAGACGGGCAGGCTGATTCATCACGAACGCCAGGTAGCGACAGATGAGCGTCTGTAGCAGGCATTTCAGAGCGCCCGCTAGTAGTCGCTGTGCTCGGCCGTGGGTCGCTAGTTCATAGCGACTCAGTCGCTGTGCCGCAATGATGAATACATTGTGAGGAGTCGCTATTTGACCAGTATAGCGCTGTATGGGAGCGCATGTTAGCAACTGGTCAGTGCGACCGACTCACAACATATTCATTAAAAAAACATCCTCACAAAACTCTGGTGCTCAAAAATGCTTCTCTGAAGCCCAGAGCGACGGAGGCTGTTTGAGTAAAGTCTGTTTTTTAGAATGTATCCACCAGTAACAAAGCAAAAACATATGGAATTACATTGTTATCACATTGTAACATGAACACATTAATGACAGACCTGTAATGTCAATTCTGCATAAATATCTAAAACATGGAAATATTTGAAAAAATGGCTTTTTCTAGACCAGAAGAGGTCACAACATTATTTGAGTTTAAAAAAAAAATAAATAACAAAAACCCTGTTTAAAAAGAAATAAAAGAACTTCCATTGAAATGTATGGGAGAGCGTCAGGTAGCGAGAGGTAAGACGTGGCACTCTGCAAGGCGGAACGCCAGCACTGTTCGCTGAGGCTGGGATAATGATGAATCGAACGCTACATGGCGCTATCCCAGTCGCTCAACAGATTCTGCTTGATAAATGTGTAATTGCGTGCCGTGTCCGGCGTTCACCTGTCGCTACCTCTCATTTACAAGGCACTACCTGACGCTATCCCTTCATGAATAAGGCCCAAAGTGCCAAATGTGTGTTTGTCAGTATTCAATTGCAATGAGCAATCAGTAGTAAATGTTATAGATAAAGCGCAATAGGACCGGGAAGGGGTGAGTTGGTTTCGGCGACCTGCTGGGTTTCACACAGTGGGGCATCCCCGATCAGGGGACAAGGACCAAAACCCAGGATAGTCAAAATCCTAGGTTTTGGTCCACTTTAATATGCAGCAGCAGGGCAGCCTGCCCCACTGTGCATCAGTACCACTATGGAGCCGGCTAGCAGTAGCTGCACAGTAATGTGCTTGGTCCGCCCTGATAGGATGCTCGTGGTCATGTGGGTTGCGCAACCCGGAAGAGGTGAGTGTGTGGTGGCCCCGTGCTGTAGTATAGCGGCACCAATGTACAGCGTGACAGCCGGATCTGAACTGCCCAGCTGCTGCATATTACAGAGAAAGTCTGGTCATTTGTGACTGGAGTTCATTTTTTTATATTCTAGGGCTGGATGCAAAAAGGTATTGGAAGTTTAATCCTCAGCCACACAAATCACTACTATCCATCTGAAGTTTTAATTCGGTGCCTGCCATTCCCTTAAAGAGGAACTTTGAAGGCCCTGGAGACTCCAGGGTCGTCCGAGTGGCACTTCTTGGGGAATCCTGAATTGGGATGCCTTGCTGTGTAAAACCTCCCAGAAGCCCCAAAACACTCACCTCCTCCCACAGCCTTTGCCCCAGGGCATTCAAAATCGTGATGCCCCGCTGTGTGAAACCCCCTCTTTTTCCGCCCCAATGGCGCATGCGCAAGATGCAGCCGCATCCCCGCTATCCCTCTAGCTGGACGTGTGCCTGCATTTGGCATTTGTGAATGGCCGACGCAGGCATGCTCCCCGTTAGAGGGTAGCGGGGATGCGGCTGGCAGCTTGCCTTAGACGCAGGCTTAATCGCGCTGACGTGAATGGATCTGATTGCACTGATTGAACGAGCGGCCCCGCTCGTTCAATCTATAAGATTCCCGGGCCGATCACCGCCCTCACGGGTTTTGGGGGGGTTTCACCCCGCGGGACATCCCGATCTCGGATGTCCCGCGGGGTGAAACCCCCCCAAAACCCCAAATAAACTCACCTCATCTAGACGTGCGCGCGCCCGCGCCGGCCGTTTGTCAATGGCCGGCGTGGGCGCGCGCCCTGTCAGAGCGACGTGCGGGAGGCGGCGGCGGGCGCACTGTCTTGTCCGCCGCTGTCACCCGCTTGTCCGTGGCCACGTGGGAGCGTGGTGAGGTGAGTATTGGGGGCTTTCTGGGGGGTTTTACACAGCGGGGCACCCCAAATCGGGGTGCCCCCCTGAAGTGGACCAAAACCCAGGATAGTCAAAATCCTGGGTGTTGGTCCACTTTAAGAGGAAGTTTGAAGGCCTTGGAGTCTACTTCTTGGGGCATCCTGAATTGGGGTGCCTCACTGTGTAAAACCCCCCGGAAGCCCTGATACACCCACCTCCTCCTCCCAGAGACCTTGCCACATCTCTGCGCTACGGCCGAGAGAGAGAGAAGGGCAGTGGGAGGGATAGCAAAATAAATAAGAGGGAATGCAGTTTTACTACAGCGGGGGGGGGGGCGGGGTCGGGGGGGGAGATCAAGGCATGACTATGCTGTGGTTGCTGCTGCCTCAAGGGGGACACTATTTTCTATATGATACAATATATAATGATAAATACCTGCAGATGCAATAATCTCTAAAACGTGTTAGTGGGTAGGGAAACTTTGGGGGTTATTCATGAAGGGATAGCGCCAGGTATTGCCTTGCAGCGGCAGGCAGAGTCTGATGAACTGTACGCAAAACCACATTTATGAAATGGAATCTGGTGAGCGCCTTTAACAGCGGCATGTAGCGTCCGATGTATTATTACAGGCGGCTCAGTGTATAGAGCCAGCGCTCTAGCTTCCAGAGCGCCAGGTATTACCTTTCGCTCAGTGTCGCTCTCCCATACATACATACATTTACTTGTGTTTAAACAGCGAGTTTGACTTTTTTTTGCTCAAATCATTGTGTGACCTCTCCTGGCTGCAAACAAACATTTTTAGAAACTTTTTATATTTTTATGCAGAATTGTCATTACAGGTCTGGCACTAAAGTGTTAACGTCACAATGTTAAAACAATGTCATTCCATGTGTTCTCGCTTTGTTACTGGTGTATACGTGTTCAAAAACAGACTTTAATCACACAGCGTCTGGTGTGGAGCGCTGAGAGTCGGTCGCACTGAGCTGGCGCTACCTTTCACTTGCTGCAGCGCTGTAATGGTGTTAGAGCACCCAACACACATCATATTCATCAATGCCGGCCAGGTTACTACAGCAACATAGGCGCTCTGTTACAGCGCCCGATACTCGCTTACAGCGTCTTCTAGCAGTCGCTCTAAGCGCCACTATACAGGAACTCATCTGCCGATTCCTGGCGTTAGTAGCGAATCAGCCTCCACGTCTTAAGTCTTGAAGTTATATCATTTTGACTTTAGGTCTGCTTCAACTTCTTGCCAAAGTTAGAGAAATTATTTTTCAAAATAGGCTAAACCTGCACTGGCAAAAGAGACACGGAGAGGGGGAAGTGAAAAAAGGGAGGGGTATCAAAAACAGCGAACTACAACATTACTTCTGGAGAGAAGGTCAAAGAAAGAGAAAATAAATGAATAAGCATTTACTTACTGTGATAGACACAAACTTTAGTCAGTTAAAGGGATATACATCCCATAGTACAACAAGTATCAGACTGGAGTTCTAGGGTGGCTAGGGTCCAACTGTCAAATGACTCAGGGGCCCACCCCACAGCATAATCAGTCATTCTATGCCCGGTTGAGCATTGGCATCGCCCTGGCCGCCAGAATGGAAAGTGGTGCCGTGCTGACTGCTGAGGCTTCCCTTGTGTTTCTGAGCACAGCACCCCTGCATTCAGGGGCGGCTCCAGGTTTATGTGATGGTCTCAGTGGGCCCCTTTGTGGTAAAGAGCCGCATCACATCACTGAGGGATGTTCCCCATCTGGATGCCCCCTAAGGATCATGCTGTTTGGACCAAAACTCTAGTTTTGGTCTACTTTGAAGGGCACTAAACCCCTATTAACCTGACTTAGTCTAAACAAATCTAGAGTCTCCTGATTTTGGATGCCCCTGTGTTTGACCCCCCCCCCCCTTTGTTCATTACTTATCTAGAACTGGTGAATGCACTGTGGGATCACCAGTTTGAGTTAACGGCCAAACCAGAGGATTTCTTTCACAAACAGGGGCATCCCAAATTGAGATGTCCCTGTAAAGCGGATCAAAACTCAGGGGTGGAATTGCTTGCATAGTGGGTATGCCAGTGATCCCAGGGGGTTTCACACAGTAGGGTATCACAGATTGGGATGCTCCAGGGATAGGATATCAGCTGGGGTGGGCAACTTAAAAGCAGAACAAAACCAAGCACTTTCCTCCCTGGAATCTAAATCGAGATGCCCCATTTTGTGGAACCCCGCCATTCGATGAAATGTGGGCACCAGCTATGGCGGTGCCCTCCCAGTCCACCAACGGTCAAGTCTCCTGGAGGGTGGGGGACCACGGCAGCTGCCCCATCTTGCCGGGTGCTGGCGCCGGCCCTGCCTGCATTGTACTGGACTGCCCCCTGGGTACTTTAAATTCCCTCTAATATGTCCTAGTTTGTGGCAGAGAAGCATGCCCCCATGCTCACCCTGGCTCCTGCAATCTGCCTCCCACCCTCCGCGGTCCAGACCAGGTTTGCCTAATGGTGTGCCTATATCACCTGCTATTTGATTTGGATGATGGGGAGCAGAATGCAGAAGTCGGGGTGAGTAAAACATACGCTTCCCATCCTGCACTGTGCAGAGGTCTATGAGGGGAGATTTTTTTTTTTTCTTATTTGCCCTAAGTGCTATTTAGCTTTGTTCTGTCCTCCTTAAGCGAACTACTTAATTCGACAGAGAGCCTAAACTCCTGCTCCACAATTCATCACACTGGGTTGATTCGACTTGACTTTTATTGTAGAACATAAGGAGTAAAACTGGGGACATAAAGGAACATGCACTTACTATATGGAGAGACATGTAGCAATACACAAATACAGTAAATACATGAATCATGACATGAACATGTGCAAAAACATACATATTACATATACAGCACACTAATGTAACTCAGGGATAACTATGCGTCAGTATTAGCACCTGGAGGGATGCAAATGGCATGCTAGACTATACACACAGAACGCATGTGCTGCGGATGCTAACTATAATTAACACTGTGAGCATGTAATGCTGAAAATATAGGGGGATGCATAAGCTGCCATGCTGGATAGCTATTTACACTTACTAGCGATGCTTTTAAAGCATGGATGCAATGGATGACGCTGGATGAGATGTAGCCTAATCACTGTCTCGAGAGAGAATCAGGAAGTATAGGGATATAGTGACATCATGAAAGAGTCACATGGTACAGGTACGGAGGCCTGCTAGTCCAGAAATTCAAGATGGAAATACCTGCAATGTATTCAATGGCCACAGGAGGGAGCTCCAACACAAAATGAGTATTGTAAATCACAGTGAATCTTACAATGCAGTCTAATACAACAGAATATACACTTTATATAAGAAAAACATATTGCAGAAGGCATGACACTCCCCGCCTGGTATCCGGAGGATACCACTTCATGGCACCTCTGGAGAGAGTAGCAATATCAGTTCAGTTACCGGTCTGATAAAAAGTCTTGGTTCCTTTTGTCGGCAAACTTTAACTTCAACTTTTCTAACTTTGCCGTCTTCACTTGGGAACACTTTGGTGATCAGTCCTAGGGGCCATTCGTTCCTCTTTGACTGAAAGTCTTTTAAAAGAACAACATCTCCCACTCGCATGTTGGGTTTGCTGACTTGCCATTTGTCTCGTGTCTGTAAGGTAGAGACATACTGCTTTCTCCACTTATCCCAGAAGGCATCTGCTAGGGTTTGTACTCTTCTCCACTGACACTTGTACAAGTCCTTGGCACTAAACTCACCAGGAGGAGCTGCAGCTGTACCAACTTTTTGGGTGAGAATAGTGGCGGGTGTTAACAGAAGGGGATCCTCTGGATCACTAGATATAGGTGTTAAGGGTCTGGAATTTATGATGGCCACTACTTCAGCCATGATGGTAGTGAGGGTCTCGTGGGTGAGTCTTGAGGTTCCCATCTGTAGAAATATAGAATCAAGGATTCTACGAGCTATGCCAATCATACGCTCCCATGAGCCTCCCATGTGAGAAGAATGTGGCGGGTTGAATGTCCATGTACACTGTTGGTCAGTAAGATATCTCTCCACATGATCATTGTCAATATTTGAAGGTATTTTAAGTTCCTTACAAGCTCCAACAAAATTGGTTCCTCTATCAGAGCGAATGTGTTTCACTGGGCCTCTGATAGAGATGAATCGTCTGAGGGCACTGATGAAGCTAGATGTGTCCAAGGACTCAATGACTTCTATATGAACAGCCCTAATACTCATACAGGTAAATATGACTGCCCAACGTTTGCCGTTTGCCTGGCCTCCTCTAGTCTGCCGAGTGGTGACAGACCAGGGGCCAAACACATCAAGACCAACACTTGTGAAAGGAGGGTCTGTACTGAGTCTGTCTGTGGGAAGATTGGCCATTTTCTGTGACTGAAACATACCACGAAGTTTTTTGCAAGTGATACATCTGAAAATAACGCAACTGACAAGTCTCTTTGCTCCCACTATCCAAAATCCAGCTGTACGTAAAGCTCCCTCAGTGAACAAGCATCCTTGATGCTTAATCTGTTCATGGTAGTGTTGTACAAGTAGAGATGCAATATGGTTGCGTGGGAGTATGATTGGATTACACTCCTTACTCTCAAGGTTTGCATTTTTGATACGTCCCCCAACTCTCAACAATCCATTAGCGTCTATGAATGGGTCAAGTCTCTTGAGGGAACTATCTTTAGGAACACTCTTTTGGTTCTGAAGCAGTTCAAGCTCACGTGTATAAGCCTCTTGTTGGACACATTGGATGATAATGTCTCCGGCCTGAGTAAGCTCATCTACAGTATAGGGCTTGTGACAATAGTGCCAGCCTTTGCAATGCTCTGATCCTGTTGCTAAGGCTCTAAAGGATCTGACTATGTGGATTAAACAAGCTACTGCTCTGTTCAAAGACTTCCAAGTAGAAAATCTACTGAAACATTTGGACCCAAGCTGTCCACAAGTAACTGTTGTGGCAAGAACAGAAACTTGAGGGCGAATCTCTGCATCAGATTCTGGCTCTAGTAGATCATATGTGTGTTCCTGAAGAGTATCATGCAGTGGTTTATACAGGAATTTAGGTCCCGTGAGCCAAGTAGTGTCTTTGAGTTGGGATGCTGGTACGGCTCGTGTGGCATGGTCTGCTGGGTTGTGATCAGTGGACACATAGTACCACTGTGTAGGCCGTGTTGACTTTCTAATCCTTTGGACTCTGTTATGTACGTACACATAGAACCTCCTGGACTCGTTGTAAATGTATCCCAACACTACTTTGCTGTCTGTGTAAAACACTGTGTCATCAAGTGCAATGTCTATTTCTGACACAATAAGTTCTGCTAGCTCTACTCCCAGAACAGCAGCACACAGTTCCAGTCTTGGAATGGTAGGTTCAGGACATGGAGCTAGCTTTGCCTTACCCATGATAAAGCCAATATGGACTTGACCTTGAATGTCCATTGTCTTGAGGTAGGCAACTGCAGCAATAGCTCTTACTGAAGCGTCACAAAATATACACAGTTTTCTAGACTGAGCTTCTGCAGAAGAGATGGGTGTGTATGGCCTTGGTATGTGTAGGTCAGACAACATATTAAGAGAGTCTCTCCATGTTACCCAAAGTGTCTCCTTCTCTGGGGAAAGTGGTGAGTCCCATTCACATGTGTCTGTAGTCAGGTCTCTGAGCAGAGTCTTACCTTGGATGACCACAGGTGCTGCAAAGCCAAGTGGATCATACAGACTGTTGATGGTAGACAAGACACCAAGTCGTGTGAAAGGCCTCTGTTCTTGGTTGACCTGAAAGGTAAAGGTGTCAGACTTGAGATCCCAGTTGAGCCCTAGGCTGCGCTGCATAGGTATAGCGTCTGTTGTGAAGTCCAGGTCTTTTAGATCACTGGCATAATCTTGGGTAGGGAAGGCCTCCATGACGACTGTGCTATTTGAAGCAATCTTGTGCAGTCTGAGGTTTGAACAGGCAAGCATACTTTGTGTTCTCCTAAGTAAGCTGATTGCATCCTCAGGTGAAGGAAGTGACTTTAGGCCATCATCCACATAAAAGTCTCTTTCAACAAATCGCCTAACGTCTTGCCCATAGTCTTTTTCACCTTCCTGGGCAGAACGTCTCAGTCCATAGATAGCAACTGCAGGAGACGGGCTGTTGCCAAACACGTGTACCTTCATGCGGTATTCTGTAATGTCTTTGGTAGGGTCATTGTCTCTGAACCAGAAGAATCTTAAGAAGTTCCTATGCTCTTCTTTAACCAAGAAACAATAAAACATTTGTTGTATGTCAGCAACAATGGCAATGGGTTCTCTACGGAATCGGATGAGGACACCAAGTAGTGTGTTGTTAAGGTCTGGTCCTGTCAAAAGAACATCATTGAGGGAGACTCCTTCATGCTGAGAGCTGGAGTCAAACACTACCCGGATTTGTCCTGGCTTCTTAGGGTGGTAGACACCAAAGATTGGCAAGTACCAGAGTTCTTCCTTGTCTTTTAAGGGTAGAGCTTCTTCTGCATGACTATTTTCAAATATTTTGCTCATGAATGAGAAGAAATGTTCCTTCATCTCTGGTCTTTTCTGAAAATTGCGTCTGAGTGCAGAAAGGCATTTTAGGGCATGATCTCTATTATTGGGAAGATGGCGTCTCTGTGCCTTGAAAGGAAGTGGTGCAACCCAGTTGTTTGCTTCATCTTTGAAGAATCCTTGCTCCATTATGTTAAGAAAGGTTTCATCTTCAATAGAGGGGGCTATCTTGTGATCTTCTTTGGTACTCTGGAAGACTGTACATCCCAAGTGATCTCCGTTATCACTACAGGGATAGTCCCTGGTTTCTGGAAAGTCTGGATACATAAGACTTGCAGGTTTCTCTCGCACAAGGAACTTGTTAGGACAATGCAGAAACATTGATGGGCGACCATTCTCCAATGTACTTGTGTAGAGGGAGTTCACAGTGGTTGGTTTGTGAACATTCCCTAGGCAAACGTTACCTATAATGACCCATCCCAGGTCAAGCTTCTGAGCATATGCAGAATTATGTGGACCATTGATCTGTTTCCTCACCTTGTGGACTCTGATGATGTCCCTTCCAAGCAGGAGTATTATCTGAGCCTTTGGGTCAAGTGCAGGAATAAGATGTGCAATGGTTTTTAGGTGTCTGTGATGTAATGCTGCCTCAGGTGTAGGAATCTCCTCTCTGTTGTTTGGAATATGATTGCATTCAATCAAGGTGGGTAGAGGCAGAGATGTCCCTCCATCTAAGGATTCAACTTGATAATTGATTGCTCTTCTCCCTGTTTCTTCACTCAATCCGGTACAAGTTTTAAGTGAATATGGAGAGCTGCTTCCTTTGATGTTGAAGATGTCAAAGAAAGTTGAGCTGGCAAGGGATCTATTGCTTTGATCATCAAGGATGGCGTATAACCTTACTGCTTTCTCACTGTGACCAACAGGATAGACTGTAACAAGACAAATCTTGGAGCATGATTTTCCACTGAGACCTTCTCCACATACCCGGGTGCACTGGGGTGTTACTTCAGGAGGTACATCTTTCTCCTCCCCGCCGTGCCCTGTAACCTGTTCTGAGGATGTAAGAGTCCATGGAGCTGGCCCTGGATGTAATGCCACGTTATGCTCTTTGCTGTCGCATTCTGTGCACTTTATGATTGCTGTACAGTCTTTGGCAAGATGAGAACTTGATGCACAGCACTTGTAGCAAATATGATTTTCTTTGAGGAAGGTTTTGCGGTCTTTGAGGGTCTTCTCTCTAAAACCTCTGCATTTCAGCAGTGAGTGAGGTTTCTTGTGTAGAGGGCATTCTCTCTGTGTGTCTTTTGTAATGATCTTCTCAGACTCTGCAGTGCTGTAAGTTTTGTGATAAGAGTCTGTAGGAGATACATTGGTTTTGTGTACAGCAACAGGTGTACCTTTCATGTTGTGAAGGAAGGCAGTTTTACCTGATTTGGGATAAGCAGAGTCCCGGGTTGAGAAGTCAAAGCTAGGATCGTTTCTAGTCTTTGCTTGTTGGTGCATAAAGTCCACAAAATAAGAGAATGGAGGAAATGGGACGCTGAACCTTTGCTTGTAGTTGGAGCCCTGAGTAATCCACTTCTCTTGTAGGCTGTAAGGTAGTTTTTGGACTATGGGTTTGATGCCACGTGCTGTGTCCAAGAATGTTAGGCCTTGCAAGTCTCCTTCTGCTTTGGCGACTTGGAGTTCCATTAGCAGATCACTTAGCTCTCTCAGCTTCTGGAAACCCGTATTTGGAATCTTAGGAAAGTCCACAATTCTCTTAAAGAGTGCTTCTTCTATCACTTCTGGTGAGCCATAACACTCATCAAGTCTCCCCCATATCATGTTTAACCCTCTGCTTGGGTAGTTGATGTTAATGTCTCTTATGCGCTTGGCATGCTCTGTAGACTCATTTCCTAGCCACTTGACTAAGAGATCAACCTCTTCACTCGCAGACAGGTCTAGATCTCTAATTGTGTTTCTGAACGATGAACGCCATGCTCTATAACTTTCAGGTTTGTCATTAAACTTTGAGAGTCCTTTAGTTATTAGCTCACGTCTTGCGAAGAATTTGAAGAAGTCTGACATACCTTGGTCTCTATGTGATAGATCTGGAGGCAAGGTGCTATGTAGAGGGTCTGGTGGCCTATCGTAGTTCATAGGCATGTTGTTGCTGTAAAGGCTATGATCAACTTGCTGCTTCTCAAATGGTCTTGCTGTATCGCAGTCATCTGTTGGCTTCACCACGGGTAGCATGGAGGGCTGATGGTAGACAAATCTACTCTCTCGTTTGATGTATGGTGTCTGTTCAGCTGAAGTTACTTGCTGGGTGACAAGATGCTGCTGGAGCTTGCTAGCAGGAGTTGAACCCGCTTCTGGCCGTGGATGCAGGTTGTCATCTGATTTAGCATGTAGCAGAACATAGTCTGAGGTACGTAGCAAGTTATCATGATGACTAGTGGTCTGGAATATGTTGCCAAGTCTTTCACCTGTAGGATTTGCAGCTTCTTCCAAAGCATCTGCTTCAGCTATAGCGGCCGCAGCCTCCTTATCAACTGCGAGTCTCTCCAGTGTCGCAGCAATGACTACTTGATCGGCTTCGACATGTGCCTTTTGTTCTTCTTTACGCGCATTTTCTATTTTTAGCTGCATTTCCTGTTCTGCATAGGTTGCTCGCATTTTGGCGGCTTCGGCTTTTGCGCGGGCAATGGCGACTATGGAGCTGCTCACTGACTGCCTTGAGCTTCTGGAGCCGCCCGATACATAGGATCTTGTTTCAAATGCTCCAGTCTCTCTAGTAGACATGGTGATGCTGTGTACGGTCTTGCACACTTGTCACTGTTGAGGGTATAGTGTAGCGGTGGTGCTGTGGCACAGCACGGTGCTGGGATCAGTAGTGCGTGGTTTGTGGGAAACCGTGGTTTACTGGTGTCCAGCCTGTGAGATGCTGCTGTGTCTCTATCCAGCTTGTCAGAAGCCGCTATTTTACTGTTCTGTCCTCCTTAAGCGAACTACTTAATTCGACAGAGAGCCTAAACTCCTGCTCCACAATTCATCACACTGGGTTGATTCGACTTGACTTTTATTGTAGAACATAAGGAGTAAAACTGGGGACATAAAGGAACATGCACTTACTATATGGAGAGACATGTAGCAATACACGAATACAGTAAATACATGAATCATGACATGAACATGTGCAAAAACATACATATTACATATACAGCACACTAATGTAACTCAGGGATAACTATGCGTCAGTATTAGCACCTGGAGGGATGCAAATGTCATGCTAGACTATACACACAGAACGCATGTGCTGCGGATGCTAACTATAATTAACACTGTGAGCATGTAATGCTGAAAATATAGGGGGATGCATAAGCTGCCATGCTGGATAGCTATTTACACTTACTAGCGATGCTTTTAAAGCATGGATGCAATGGATGACGCTGGATGCGATGTAGCCTAATCACTGTCTCGAGAGAGAATCAGGAAGTATAGGGATATCGTGACATCATGAAAGAGTCACATGGTACAGGTACGGAGGCCTGCTAGTCCAGAAATTCAAGATGGAAATACCTGCAATGTATTCAATGGCCACAGGAGGGAGCTCCAACACAAAATGAGTATTGTAAATCACAGTGAATCTTACAATGCAGTCTAATACAACAGAATATACACTTTATATAAGAAAAACATATTGCAGAAGGCATGACAAGCTTAGAAACTGCTCTGGGCATAATCCTTACTATCACATTGTACACACATGACATGTAACAGCACAGTGAGCACCCTGCGCTCTCTCAGCTGAGCACTGGGGCTGTACACAAGCTAAAACTAAGAAAGACAGACAATCCTGTTCCTCATTTCTCAACAGGCAAAGTTTGGCAGCTGTTAGCAATGTGAACCTGGGTGCCAAGGGCAAAGTGTTCTATTGGGGATGGGAAACTGGTTCCTCTATGGGCCAGTCTGAACCTGACTGTGTACTTCCTTAACCGCTTAACATAAAGAGAGCAGAGGGGCACTTTGTGGTTGGGAGCCTCCCAAAGGCTTCTTGAGTCCAGGGGGGCACTTGGGGATTCCCCTTTGGGCCAGGCTGCGCCTGACTGTAGTTATTAGGTGCTCAATAGACAGAGGGCCCCTCTGAGGATGGGAGCCCACTGCAAGTCCATTGGCCTATTGGGAGATTCCCTTGTACAATTGATGGCCAGTCTGAGCTTAGCTATGTAGTTCCTAGGTGGTCAATAGGCAGAAGGATCCTTTACTGTACTGTATGTTTCTACCCTGTTTGTAATTACTACTTTGTACAGCGCTACGGAAGATGATGGAGCTTTATAAATAAACAATAATAATAATAATAATAAAGTGGATCAAAACCCAGGATTTTGACTATCCTGGGTTTTCGTCCTTGCCTCAGGGCACCGCAATCAGGTATGCCCCGCTGTGTGAAACCCCTAGTTCGCCGAAACCAACTTACCTCTTCCCGGTCCTATGCACATGTGCGGCCGTTCATCCAATCAGCACGCTCAGATCCGCTGATGTCACATCGTCTAAGCCTTCGTCTAAGGCGAGCGCTCTGAGCGCCCTGACAGCTGCATCCCCCCTACCCTATAATAGGGTACGTGCTCCCGCCGGCCATTCACGAATGCCTGCTGTGAGCACTCGCCCTGCTAGAGGGATAGTGGGGATGCGGCTGCGGCTCATGCATGCACTACCGGGAAAGAAGGTAAGTGTATGGGCGACCTGGGGGTTTCACACAGCGGGGCATCCTGATTTTTGGATGCCAAGGGGGGGGGGAAATCAATCGGCCCGGGAATATTATAGGTTTTAGTCCACTTTAAGGATGGAATCTCCCCAAAAGGACTTCAAGTCCAAGTGCACACTGAGTGATTCCTGTGTGCCCCTGTGAAGCAGTCTGAGCCTGACTATGTAATTAGGAAATGCTCAGTAGACAGAGGGCAGATGGGCCCTTTGAGGATGGGGGCCTTCTAAGTCAAGGGATTCCTGAACCAACGTTACCAACCCAACCACAACCTCCTCTCTGCCTCTCTGCCTCTGACATCCTGTCTTCCTCTTCAGTTACCTCCTCGCACTCCTGCCTTCAAGACTTCTCCAGTGCCTCCCCACTTCTCTGGAATGCACTCCCCCGCTCAGTCTGTCACTCTTCATAGCTTCAAGCCTTAAAAGTGCCCTCAAAACTCACTTCTTCAGACAAGCATATAGCCTGGCTTAAAGTGGACCAAAACCCAAGATTTTGTCTCCTGTGCTCACAACACCTGGTTTAAACCTTGTGGCACCTAACCTAGTTTGTATTGTTCCCTGTACTATATGTATTACCTTATCTGTAATTACACCTTGTAAAGCGCTACAGAAGATGATGGCGCTATATAAATAAACATTAATAATAATTGAGTACAGCCCTGTTATCGGCTATTGGGCGCTGTAACTACATTTGCGTCTCATTTGCTGTAGTAACCTGGCCGGCATTGATGAATGAGATGTATGTTGGGCGCTCTAACACCATTACAGCGTTGCAGCGACTGAAAGGTAGCGCCAGCTCAGAGCGACTCTCAGTGACTCACACCATATTCAACAAAAAACAGACACACACAGCGTTGGGCTCTGGATCTGGTCGCTTTAGCATAGAGCGCCCGACGCTGTTTGATTAAAGTCTGTTTTTGAACACATATCCGCCAGTAACAAAGCGAAAACACATGGAATGACATTGTTGTAACACTGGGACATTAATACTTTAAAGCCAGACCTGTAATGACATAAAAATATAAAAAATAAAAAATGTTTTCAAAAATGACTTTTTCTAGGCCAGGAGAGGTGACACAATTATTTGAGAGATAAAAAAAAAAAAGGAGCGTCCATTGAAATGTATGGGAGAGCGACAGGTAATTCCTGGCGCTCTGGAAGCTAGAGCGCCGGAACTATACGCTGAGCTGCCTGTAATGATGAATCAGACGCTACATGGTGCTGTTAGAGTCGCTCACCAGAATCGCTTTCATAAATGTGGTATGCCTACAGCGCCCGCCGTTCACCAGACGCTGCCTGCCGCTACGAGGCACTACCTGGTGCTATCCCTTGATGAATAACCCCCTATAAATTTTACCTTGTCTGTAATCATACCTTGTAAAGCCCTACAGAAGATGATGGCGCTATATAAACATTAATAATAATAATAATAATAATAATAATAATTGAGTACAGCCCGAGCATTCAATTGAGGTGGTGCACCATTGCGTGGGCTGTTGCGTCAGTTTCAATGGTGGGCCTAAGATCCCCCAGCCCGACACTGAACCAGGCCATAGATGGCTCTTTTATCTGACTGGCGAAAGGCAGCTTACGAGCGCTGAGCTGCACAAATAAGAGAAACGCTGACTGCTGACGGAGGAGAATCGGTCACAAATGTATTGTGTTTTTGTTTTTAGGGCACAAATGACTCAGGAATCAGTGATGCTTTCATGACCCTGTTCGTCATTCTGCCAGTTGCGCAATAGACATTAACCCTTCCTGTAACTGTGGGAAAAACACACAAGTCAGAGGCAGCCTGGAGGCAGCTGGGGTGGAGGAAAGAGTTGTAAATATTTAGCTGCTTATTATGTGAATCGAAACTACTACTTTTTACCTCAGGAAATAATACAAATCTGAGGCGTTTCCTATGCGGGTCTTGCCTGCGAGTCATAGAGCAGGCAAGCTGTAAATAGGTAGAGGTCCTCTTTAACATGACATAGACCCTGATTCATAACACTTTCCTTAAAATATCTCCTGGAAATTAGAATTACATTCATACTTTGATGCTGATTCATTACTAGCGCCAGGTATCGGTGGATGAGCGTCTGTAGCGACCGTTCAGAGCAACCGCTAGTAGTCGCTGTGATCGGCTGGCATTGATGAATTTGAGTCGCTATAACACCAGTACAGCGCTATATGGGAACGAACGGTAACGACTGGTCATTGTGATCGACTCAAACCATATTCATCAAAAAAACAGCCTCACACAGTGCCCATGCTCAAAATTGGGTCGCTGTAGTCCAGAGCGCCAGAAGCTGTGTGTTTAAAGTCCGTTTTTGAACACATATCAACCAGTAACAAAGCAAAAATATATGGAATTACATTGTTATTACATTGTGACATTAACACTTTAATGCCAGACCTGTAATGACAATTCTGCATAAAAATATAAAAAATCAAAAATGACTTAATAGGCCAGGAGAGGTCACACAACGAAAAGTAACGTCCATTGAAATGTATAGGAGAGCGACAGGTAGCGACAGGTAATACCTGGTGCTCTGGAATCAGACGCTACATGGCGCTGTTAGAGTTGCTCACCGAAATTGCTTTGATAAATGTGGCATTGCGTACAGTGCCCAGTGTTCACCGTTCGCTACCTGTCGCTAAGAGGCAGTACCTGCCGCTATCCCTTGATGTAGAAACACCTTTGTTTCAGAATATGACATGAAGGTGTGATTCATAGAAGAGGGGAAGTTTGAGGGGTGATTCACCCTTAAAACTTTCATGAGATAAGACAATTTATTTCATTTGTTTTTTACATTTTATTTACCATTTTCATTGGCTCGCATATCATTCAGAAATCGGAATGGAGCGCAGAGCGCCGGCCGCATCCCCGCTCCCCTTTATCTGAAATGGCTGCCGCAGGTACGATCCTAGGATAAATGTATAGTGGAGCTGTAGCTCAGGCAGGGCCGTATTTAGGATTCGTGGTGCCCTAGGCACTTTTTGGTCATGCCCCCCCCCCGCTGACATACTATGATGAATTCGCCAATACCCCCCCCCCATGCACACACACTTTATATTATAATATAATATATTTTTGTGGAAGATGTGGATATTGCCAATTCTAGGTGACTTCATTGTATGTATGTATTATGCACGGCATAAACTGCTGATTGGAGGGTAGCCTGCTCATGCACCGTGGGAACAAAGAAAAGGTGAGTTGTCTGGACGATTTGGGGGGTTTAACGCGACGTGGCATCCCAAATTGGATGCCCCAGGAAAGCAGACCTATTACCAAAATATTAACAATGCTGGCGATAGGTCCACTAAGTAGACCCTACTTTTATACCAAGTCAAGATGTATAAAAGCCTCTAGATTGCTGTGATTACTTACCTCGCCAGTGATCCTATTGCGCATGTGCCTTTGGGCACCCAGTGGCATCCCTCCAGCTGCTGCGTGCTCTCCCACCAGGCCTATCTGAGCAAGCACGCACAGCCGGAGGCGAGTGGTCGGCCTGCCATTCAGGTTTCCTAACTGCTCATTAATATGAACAACTAGGAGACCTGATTGTAAGAGAAACCGCACATGCACAGTGGAAATTGCCAGTGGGGTAAAAATACTGGAAATCCAGGGAGGACTTCACACATTACAAAAGGGCTGCTAGGCCCCCCACCAATTCATGAGCACCCCATGCACATATGAACACCAAGACTTCCCCCCTCCCCATTATTTAAAGCTCCCAAATTGGGATGCCCCACTGTGTGAAACCCTCTAGAACACCCAGAACAATTCACCTTTTCCTGGTCCAAAGGCCTGTACTTTCATCCAATCAGAGCCATTTGCCCTGCATATGTAATGCTCGGCCAATGGCTCTGTTTACATGCAGGGCTTTGGCAATCTGTCGCATTCCCCCATTAAAATCCTGGGTTTTGGTCCACTTTAAAAAGATAAAAATATATGCCCCAACATAATGTTTCCCCACCCCCCATTCATTCATATACGCACTATACATTGCTCCAGCTTCACTGACTACCTGCCCGCTACTTTATTACCTTGGGGGGGGGGGAAATTCCTAGGTAGCTGAGAAAACTCGTGTTTTTATGGTGCTGGTGCAAGGAGCAACTGGCAACTGGCTCACCAGCCGTATCTGAATGGCTGGCAGGGATGTGCATAGTTGGAGGAGAAGGCAAAGTGATGCCAGCCTAGACGAGAGGCTGCACATGCAGGTAGTAATATGGAGTAAGGTAGAAATCTGGCAGCACTAGGGGCTTTACACACAGGATAAACAGTTTTTGTAGAGTACTTGTAGCATACTATAGTATGCTGGCAGGTATGGGTAGCTCAGGGTTTAATAAGCCCCCTCCTCCCCCACCCTTTCCTCCCGGCACTTCTTTCTGACAGTCTGTACCTCTCTCCTCGCTGACAGTCTGTACCTCTCTCCTTCCAAGTAAAACGAGCTGCCTCTGCTCACACCATCCACTGCCTGACAAGCAGCGCAGAGGCGGCTGGGAGAAGATGACGTCACTCCCAGCAGCGCTGCTCATGGGGGTGGTGGATGGAGAGACCGGAAGCTGCTTGTTTACTTTTCAGACTGTCAGCAAGGAGTGCAGGGAGGGGGAGAGAGGAGGGCGTATTCACCCCTGAGCTACCTATGCCTACCAGAGTAAGCAGAGTTCTGACTGTTCTGCGGCTCTAACAGCCACGTAAAAACATACAGTTAAAAAAAAATACATACCTCTCACTCCATGCTGCTCAAGCGGTAGCAGGAAAGCTGTGTCATCAGTGAGGGAGCAGGCTGGTACAGCCCCTGTATGCAGCATCCATGGCGGCAGAGATGGGTTGTGCGGGCCCGCAGGGGGCGGGCAGCAGACCCTGAAGTGAACCATCCTGTCACTGCGCGTGACACATGTAGTAGGGGAGGTGGCGGAGTCTTCCTTCTGTCATTGGTGAGGGGGGCAGGCCAATACACTGGCAGGGTGCTGCCGTTCCAGACAACTGCGGGTGGTGGTAGCAGGCATAGTTGGCCTGCTCGCAGATTATTTTTTTTATTAATTGTTGCTGGCCCCTGCCCCCATCGTAGCCCCGCCCTAGGCACGTGCCTACATGTGCCTAGTGGCAAATACGGCCCTGCTTAGATGGGGCTAGTGTTTGTTTTGGGCTGCGCAATCTGTATGCTCAGGGTGTTGCTCAAATGTAACATAGGCTCTTAGTCATGGGGAAGGACGGTTTTTGGATTCAATTTAGGGAGTAATGTGTAATTGATGCTATTCTTTTTTAATTTTTTCAGGTGATTCAGGCTATCCACTGCTTCCCTGGCTGCTGACGCTCGTCCTTCGGCCCCACAATGCCGCCCAGGATGCATACAATTGGGCATACAGGAAGACCAGAGCTGTGGTGGAGAGGGCGTTTGGCCTATTAAAAACCCGCTTCAGATGCTTGGACAATACCGGGGGAGCCCTTCAGTATGACCCCAAAAAGGTCATAGATATTATCATGACGTGTGCAGTGTTGCATAATTTTGCCATATTGCAGCGTGTCCCCCGGTATGTGGATTTGCCCCCTCTCCACCTACCGATGACCCAGAGGAGGACTACTGTGGGCCACCTAATGCGTCTGGCCAAGCCGTGCGGTCAAATTTGATAGCCACGCATTTTTCCTAATTTGTTGTCCCTTTGTTTGTTTTGTCACTTTATTGATTGTTAATTTTTTTTTTGCCCTTTGTGTTGGTTTGTTTATTTTTTTATGTACAAAAGAGTAAGGAATTAATTACTAAAAACATCACACCTGATTTGAAACTCGTGTCTTTTTTTGTGCCCAATTTGTTGGTGCAAACTTTAAGTAATCTTTATTCCCAAAAAACCTAAAGGCATCAACTTAGTCAACAACAGGTTAAGTAAAAATTTTTGGGGTTTATTTGCAAAGCAAACATTGGAGTTGATGGTCACTCCCATAGTTAATGTAAATACATGGTCAAACAACAAATGTCATTTTTGGCAAATCATGCCACATAGCAATTGGCCACAGGCAGGAGTTTCAAAGTAAGGCACTCCAGACCAAAGTTTCATACAAAATTTCAATACAAACACATATGTGACAAGCATTGGCATGTCCAGATTTTTTAACAAACAAATAGGGCCACAGACACACCCTCTCCTGCTTGGCCACATTTGCCACAGGCACAGGTGTAAAGCAGCCATACCTATGCCACATCTACACCTGTTACTCAGTGGCCCACCCAAACAAGAACCCCCAGTCCCAATCCAAGTCCTGTTCAATCTCAGCCAGGGGTCAAGGTAGTAGTTTTCCAGCCAAGAATGTCCCCCAATCATGCCTACAAACAGGAGGAGCCAGAACCAATGTAATTAGGCCCAAGCCTGCAGCGCAACAGCTTGAGTGGCAGGTTCAGTGAGGCTTGACCTCCGGCATTGGCTAGTGGCCTACCTCAGCACTCTAATGAGCTATATGGGCGCAAATCCAAAGCATACAAGCAAAGCCATACCAAAAGGGTATATTGGTAGGGCTCACCAGACAGGTCAATACAGTGGGGATGGCGAGCAAAGATGTGGAGCAGTTACAGGCCAAATAGGCCTTAAAATGGGGGATGCCCATAAAACCCAGGTTGGGGCCCTGGGCCTGTGTGGCATTCAGAATCTGCAACTGTTCCAACATGTTTCTATTGGAAGTTCGAAATTCAGCCATCATGGCACTGAGATTGTTAGATAAGGTGGCCATGTGGCTGTTGCTATTTCGAACTTCCTCAAGCATGGCACTGTAATAATTCGATAACGTGCCCATGTAAATTCAGTCAGCATGGAGTTTAAGGTGTTATTTAATGTCTCTAATTGTCCATGAAGATGCTCGTGGTTTCTTAGATTTTGTAGGCGAAATAACCGCCTCTCATGGTGCCATGCTGACTCCATCATCGGCGCGCCCCTCCCCTGGGAAACTGGGCGACGTAGCTGACTACGCCTCCCAATTCCCCGGGTTGTGGGGCGGGCAGATGAAGGGCCTCTAGGTCCACAAACAGCCACAGGTCTGCTTGGCAAATCCTTAGCAGCAGAGCTAACACTGGGGACTGTAGGCTCAGTCTCTGCATGCTGCCCACGATGGTCTGGCAGCATGCAGCCAGCTTCACTCTGCTGCTGAGGATTTGTTGGAGAAACATGTTGGGACAGTTGCAGATTCTGTCCCAGGGGGGGCTGTACAGAAAGTCCCATGAAGGTTCCATCCTCCTCCAGCTCCTGGATTTCCTCCATCAGTGTGTGGGTCTGTTGGAACATGTAAATAAAAAAGGTTCAGTTTGGGCAATACATATGTAATTCCGCAAAAAGAAACATGGCAAGTCACATGCATAAGCAAAATCAGAAAGAGACACTTACCGTATATATCGGATCCTGGGTCCGAGGCAGCACGGAAGTTGGCGGCATGGTCAAACTGGCAGAGGATTCCCCACTAGCTGAGGGATGATGCTGGGCTGCATTGTGGAAAAGAAGGCATGTTAACACACAACTAGGTATTGCTGATGTGTAATAACACATATGGTTCACTAAAACACGGGGCCACGCATGAATGGCAACTCCCCCAACGGAACAAGTTGACCTTGACTATGAATGCCGTTATCTGTTAGATGTATTAGTCAACAAGTACATGCACATTGGTCTCCTTAACCCAAATAAACATACATGTACTGGCTGTTCTGAGGCTTCACACATCCCTAAAAGCCCATTAGGGGACCACACTCAGCTTGCAAATAGCATTTGCCATCAGATTATGCTGGTTGTCATTCTTTCTAGGTCAAACTTTCAAGCACCCCAGATCAAGTCTTTCTGACCAAAGCACAGCTCCAACCCAAGTGGCCTACAGATAAAGATGGAAATGTTGGATGTAATTGACTCTAAATACCTAACAGGCAGTCCTTTTGCTAATCTCAATAGTGTTCCTCAAGACTCTCAAAACTCATGTATGGGCAGGGAAATAAGCAAATGATGAGTCCACACACATAACACACCCTGTTTAAATTGTTACCTCCACTACAAGGCCCACCCTAGGGGCATGTGTTAATATATGGCTTGGAACCTCATTTTACATGTAGCTCATTTCACATACACACTAACATTACTAACCTGCAGGAATAGTCGGAATGTCCGTGTCCTGTTAGGGCCGAGTGTCCCTCTAAGGCCACAGGATGTAGCAGGCCCAGCACCATCTCCTCAGCTCGGGTAAATTGTAGTTTAGTGGGGAATCCTCCGCCAGTTTGTAAGCTGCAAAAGACCCGAGTTCAAGTCCCCGTGCTGGGATGAAACGCATAAACGACGTCTGGCGGTCTTATTGCTTAAAGGTTTATATACGGTTTGAGGATACATCTGCGGAGAGGGGCAGCTGAATACCGTAGTGGAGAGACACACTGAAGACCAGCTAAGTGTTGTGACAAGCCTGTTTTTTATTTATTATTGTGAGAGCATACCTATCTTATTAAATTGTCATTAGATTAAAAAGGTGTTGCACTAGATCCTTTTCTTTTTCTATTTCCTTACCTATGTTATAATATCGGGGAATTGCATTTATGACTTATGCCCTTTTAGAGAAATGCTGTGGAATTGTATGAAGTGGATTATATTGCCTGCACCACCGGTGGGAATTTTTTTTTTTTTTTCCAATCTTTTTATTAAGAGTTTTCTTTTTTTTTTTTTAAAGGTATACAAATGACAATGGCATACAATTGTTGTACAACATACAGGTGTTCAATCTTTCACAGAACTGGCACATTGTAAACATTATAAGATAACAATAAAGTATTTACTACATCTGTATATGCGTTTGCACAACTTGGCTGTTTGTATATCGCCAGCGTGTCAGCCTAGATGGCCTAACTCTAGTAACATCTGCTACACTGGACTTTAGCCCCTGCTTCCCAACTCAACGCGCATAAGAGTCCATTATTGAATTCACGGGAGGGTGAGTCAGGTAGTAAGAAGGAGGGGGGAAAGGGTGGACACGGGGGGAAGAGGAGGGAGACGAGTGGAGGGATGGCCTAAGATGAAGTTGGAGGGGGGGGGGAAGAGGGGGAAAAAAAAACACAGATTGTTGCTCATTGTAACAAAGTGTTGCATGCTTCCGGGTAGGCGTAATCTACCCAAGGCTTCCATACTTTGATACATTTGGCGTGCGAGTCCCTCAGGATACTAGTCAGTTTCTCATTAATCAAGATGCCATTAAGCCTGTCCTTAACTGCCTGGAAGGGAATTCCTGGCTTCTTCCAGGAACTAGCGATCGTTAGTTTTGCTGCCAACATAAGTTGAGTAAGCAGAATATGTTGGGTTCTGGTGACACCCTCCGGTTTCATCTGTAATAGGGCCAGCCAAGGGTCTTGACGTATGTGGATTTGCAAAAGAGTGCTCAGGAGACCAAAAACTCGCGACCAGAATCTCTTGACCCTCGGGCACTCCCACCATATATGCAGGACGGAACCCTCCACAGAACAGCCTCTAAAGCAGTGCGCAGGATAGCCCGGGATCGCCTTAGCTACACGTGGGGGCACCAGGTACCACCTGGTGAGCATCTTATATGCTGCTTCTAGAGTCGTAACATTAATGGAGCACCTGTTAATTCCAGTCCATATCTCCTCCCAGTCCCTCCTATCTCTCACCAGGCCCAGGTCGGTCTCCCATCTGGCCATGTACCCATGTTTGGGCGGGCAATGCTACAAGGTTCGAGTAAATGGTGGACACAAGGCCTGCAGTAGGGGTCCCCCGCGCGCACAGTTTCTCAAAAGGAGTCATGTCTGAGTCCCCAGTCTTATTTTTAAGCAAGGGCGCAATCCAGTGACGAAGTTGTAAATATCGGAATTGCTCCGATTGCGGTGCATTCTCCCTTTCCTGTAGTGTGGGCCAGGAGATTATCTCACCTCTAGTCAGGAGATGATAAAGTTTGCTAATCCCCACACGCTCCCACCAACTGAACACTTTGGGATCCAGCCCCGGAGGGAACATCGGGTTCTTAGCGATTCGCATTAATGGAAGGTGTGGTGAAATTAAATTCCCAGAATATTTGGTCCCATCCCAGACTCGAAGAGAATGATTCAGGATTGGGCACAAGATTTCACCGGTGGGAATTTTTAAAGTGAAAGCTCCATTCACCTATGTTTATTTATGCTCATCTCTACTGTGAATCTGGTAAGAGGCTGTGCAATTCAGGTGGCGGAGAGTGTCTAAGCACGAAGTTTGTCTTTTTCTGCACTGTGGAAATAATCGGTCTGAAGAATTTTTAAAGTGGAACTACAACCTCCCCTATCTTATCATTATAGCTCTGTGTATTACTGATGAAGCTGCAAAAGATAGTTGTACACATTTAGCTAAATGGTGCCAATACAAGAAGAAGACAAATCCACAAAGTATATATGTACCTGTAATGACGCCGTTTATTTTCTTTCTTCCGTGCTGAATACTTGAGGTCCGATATTTTCCTTTGAATCTGTTCCACATCTTTGAGCTCTTCCCCCGCTGCATTGACCTGTCTGGTGAGCTCCTCCAAAATTTCAGCTTTGCGCTGTTTGCTTGTAGCTTTGGAGCTGCGCCCACATAGCTCATCATAATACAAGATGAGGCCACTAGCCAATGCCAGAGTTTGGGCCTCCCCAAACCTGCCACTCAACTGGCCTCTGCGCAATGTGCGCCCTGTTAGTTGCGGTTCTGGCTCCTCAGTGTTTTGCGGAAAATCAAGGGACATTCTGGGCTGGCTGTGTTGGGGTGAAATTACGGACTGCTGGCTGGCTGCAGATTGAACCGGACTTGGAAAGGGACTGCGTGTTCATGGATGGGTGGCCACTGAAGTCGCAGGTGTAGATGTGGCATAGTCTGAGTGCCTTGACACCTGTGCCGGTGGAGAATGTGGCTGAGGAGGAGAGGGTGTTGTTGAAGAAGTCGGGCTTGGGGCCCTGTGCCTCTGTGGGCCCTTAGAAGAACCATGCCCCTTGGGGGTAGTCGTCCAGTCCAGGGGTGAGCCAGAGCTTTGGCTTCTTGGCCGGTGCCTTGCCCTCTTGGCCGAGGATTTGGAGACCCGTGCGGGTGGGGATGGCGACCTTGGGCTTCTTGGGCGGTGCCCTGCCCTCTTGCCATGAGACTTGTTGCCACGTGCGGGTGGTGGGGATGCCGAGCTCGGGCTGCTTGGGCTTCTGGGCCTTGTTTTCCGGTGCCTTTGGCTGTTGGAAGTTTTTTCACCACGTGCGGGTGGTGGCGATGGCGAGCTAGAGCTGCTGGGGCTTCTTTCCCAGTGTGTCCTTTTTTTAGCCTTGGCTTGGTAGACATGTGGTGACCTGGAGGGGCTGGGGCTTCGCACCCTCTTGGTACCTTTTTTGGCGCCCTTGGTTGTTGCCCTGCTGGCCTGTGGCTTCCTCTTTGCCGCTGGATCCTTTTTTGTCCTGGTTTTTGGAGGAGGCTTCGGCTGAGCACTGCGGGTTGCCTGCAGCTTACTTTTTGGCATCTTGGAGCGAGTTGTTGGCCCTGCACATTGCTCCTGCCGCTTGGATGGCAGTTTGCTGCTGCTGCTGCTGGCGTCCTTTGCTGCTTTTTGCAAATTTTTTTTTGGTGCCATAATGTTGAGACTCTCAAAGAGAATGAGCTGTGTGTCCAGGACCCTTTAAATAAGATTGGCGGGGTCTGACGCGTACGCGTACGCGTGCGTACGGACGTGCGCATGGATGTGCGGAACCCGGAAACCGCAGGGGCATTACTTATCTGCTGCAGACAAGAGGCAAGATGGTGCCCACAATCTTCACCTGCCAAGAAGAAGAGATCATCATGCTTGTATGTGTCTTTTAATGCCTTTGATTTGCCATCTAAATGCATGCCTAGCCCTTAAGGAAGCACAGGAAGAAACAGTTTGTTTACAAAGTGTCTAAAACTCCGTGCCAAACCGATGTGAGGGCCCACACGTGCGAAACAACACTGAGCCCAGCTTCAAGGATTGGATTAGGCTAGAATTGTGTCTGTTAATGTCATTTAGTCAAATGATCGATTGGTGACAGATGTTTCTGTTGTGTTTTGTAGACCATGCTGGAGCGCAGGTACGACTACCTGCCCAACTCTTTTGAGAAGTGCACCGTCGCCCTGGAGATAGTTTCCAGAATACAACATCAGACGGACACCACCTTCACCCACACTCAGATCATGCAGCATTGGTCAGACCTGAAACGGCTGCACATGCCCCGGGTGCGGCGGATTTTCGGACTCCATTTCCCTAGTAAGTACATAGCGATTGCATGCTAAATGTCAATAATCCAGAAGGTAGGCATTTATTTATAATTGCTTTTCTTTTCTAGTGTTGGAAATGTATTACAGAATCCGCCGCACCCGGAGGCGCACAGGCCGACCAGTGCTGCATGAATCTGCAGCTGGAAGTGAAGGTGGTGGAACTCCAGGGCGGCGGTCCTACCCCTCCCCTGTTGGGTCCTCCGACCAGCCCCTGGACCTTTCCAGGGGCGGCACGCCGTGGGCAGGCAGTCGTACCCAGCGACGCAGGCGGGAGCCTCTGGCATGTGACTCTTGATGTAACCGCACACACATACATGCTAGTTCCACCAAAGCTGAATCCCTTAATCTGTTTTTCTAGATGCTTCTGGAGCGGGTGAAGATGTGGAGGATGCAGCAGATCTCGCCCAGGAGGCACAGGGAGAAGATGAGTGATGTGACACCCACATTGAAATTGACATTAGGTTACTGTTGACTAAGACATTATAAGTGACCCTATTTGCCATGTCTCTACAGCCTCTACTTCACAGCAGTGGCAGGGCCGAGGACGTAGGGTTGTCCCCAACGAGGCATCCGTCGGCCACCAACCAAGTAAGTTGTAATGTCATTCTTTGCAGTATGTGGTAATTGATCACCCAGATACATCAAGCCATTGTCAATGGCATTATCAGAATGACCTCTGCCCACTTCGTTAGATTAATGACTTAGCAGAATGACCTCTGCCCACTTCGTTAGATTAATGACTTAGCAGAATGACCTCTGCCCACTTCCTTAGATTAATGACTTAGCAGAATGACATATGTCGTCATGATTTAAGTTGCCAACTAACAAACATTCCATCCACAGGTGAGAAACATGTATTTGTCTCAAACTAATGTTTTTTCCCAATTTTATACAGGGACCACACGGGCAAGAATCGAAGCAATGAATCGAAGGGTCCTTGAGTTGGTGGCCGATATGCAGCAGCTGGTTGACTCGTTGGGGACAACAGAAGAAGACTAGTGTCCTGGGTCCTGTCACTGTATTTTTTGTTTGTAAATAGTTTTACATTTTTAATGTTTTTACATTTTTAAATGTTTTTAAAAGTAAAAAAAAAAAAAGGTTATATTTTTCAAAAACCAAAAATTTAAAAAAAGCCTTAAAAAAATGGCCTTCTAATATTAACAAAAAAAAAAAAAATAAAACAAAAAAGTTTGTGTCATTTTTTACCACAAATACATTAACAACAAACGAAGGCGAAAATACATATTTAGAGATGAAGATTCAGATGACCGGGAAGTGGTTTGGGTAAGTTTTAGGGGCCTAAAATGGAAGAAGAACCTAACCGCGAAGTGGTTTGGGTAAGTTTTAGGGGCCTAAAATGGAAGAAGAACCTAACCGCGAAGTGGTTTGGGTGAGCTTTAAGGGTTCAAAAGGGAAGATGGAGTATAGTGCTAAGTGGTTGGGGTGAGCTTTAAGGGTCCAAAAGGGAAGATGGAGGATAGTACTAAGTGATTTAGCTAAGCATTGTAGTAGAAGTGAGGGTGGCAAATATGTAGGCGAGCACTTTAATGAGTTAAGTTTGTAGTGCGCAGGCGCAAGATCGTAAGGATTTACGTCCGGACGATTATTTATTGAAAAAGGGAAACAAAATCTAATGGAAAACGTAAAGGATTCATGGAAGGAGACGATGGAAAAAGGGAAAAAACGAAAGCCGACGTTGTAACATGAGAAAATGAAACAGAAAAGTCACGCTGGAAAATTACATCCTCATACTCGTACTCTGGCATACGAATGGACGAAAACTTTACAGAAGGATAGCAATGCATGCACAGAATCGCTAGCACACTCATACGAGAGCGGGAAAATTAAAAAAAAAAACAGATCGGCACTTAAACGAAAGTCATTTTTTGTCTCTCTGAATCGAGCCTCTTGACCTGAGAGGTATCCAGTGTCATGCCCAGAAGTGAAGTGAAGACTTGGGAAAATTGATCACCCAGCCGAAGGACTCCAGAGTGGAGATCACGACCTGGGTGTCCTGTTCGGCCTGATGAAAGGACTGAGCCACAATGAGGATGTCGTCCAGGTAGGGAAGGATGCGAATGCCCCGGGTTCGTAGCAGAGCCATCACTCCCGCCAGCACCTTGGTGAACACCCGAGGTGATACCGAATGGTAAGGCCACAAACTGGTAATGCTGATCCTCCAGCACGAACCTCAGAAATCTCTGATGACCTGGGAAGATAGGCACATGAAGATAAGCATCCTTGATATCCACGGTGGTCATGAAGTCGCCCGGGCAAAGGGTACCGACAGCAGAGCGTAGCGTCTCCATGCGAAAATGTTTGAATCTGACAAACTTGTTGAGGCCCTTCAAGTCCAGAATGGGCCTCAGAGAGCCGTCCTTTTTGGGGACTGTGAAGAGATTGGAATAGTACCCCTGACCCTTTTCTTGATGGGGGACCGGACAAATGACCCCTGACTCCAGCAGGCAATGAAACTCCAAAAGTAACCCTTGAGCTGACAGGGGGTTTAAAGGCATCCGGGGTCTGATGAATCTTGGGGGCGGCCAGGCTACATACTCTATCTTGTAACCGGAGGACACCACCTCCTGAATCCACGGTCTGAAACGTGGAGCCTCCAGACGTGAGCAAATAGCCGAAGCCGTCCCCCCACCCGGATGGGTGAGGACGCCTCCTCATGCCTGAGGGGCCTTGGGAGGGGGTTTGGGCTTGGAACCCCAGGAGAGACCGGGACGTCCACAGGATCTGCTACGGCCCCAAGACTCTCTGTGGCTACCTGAGAAGAGGGAGCCACGACCTCCTCTGGAAGAACAAAGGGAGGCGAGGGAGACGGAGGTCCCCCGAAAAGGCCGGGGCTGTCTCCTACGTTGAGGCAGGCTGCCATCCTTGGCCAAAACATCAAGACGCTCACCAAAGAGCCGCAGCCCTGCAAAGGGGAGCCCAGTGAGAGCCTTCTTAGCAGCAGCATCAGCTGTCCACTGACGTAACCAAACAGAGCGGCGCATAGCCACCAAAAGTGCAGAGGCCCTACCGTCCAGCCTCACAGCATCATCCATGGCAGTAAGGATAAATACAACAAAATCAGAGCAAAGGAAGAGGGCCCTATGATCCTCCCTCCTCCTACCAGCCATAGCGCCATGGCAGGGACGCTTGAACAGTTTCAGAGTGGTAGTGTCAGGAGAAGGCATGACCGAAGTATTAGACAGGCCTAGCACGGGAGCATCCACCTCAGGGGACAGGATCAACGCTTTACTAGATCAGCAGGAAAGGGATATCTGTTATCCAATCCCTTGGGCACAGCGGGCAGCCTGTTAGGACGTTGACCACTCCCTAAGCACCATAGAAGTGAAATGGCCCTGCTCAGGGAACTCCAGACGCTGTTTACCAGGACGAAAAAGCTCACCCTGCTTTCTCTTAGAGCAAAGGGGGTGGGAGTAGCTCCATCACTATTTATACAAAATTATTATCATTATTATTCAGGGCCTGGGAACCAATTTACCGCCCAGTTTAACCCTCTCATCATCCAAGTATTAAGCACCAAACATGTCTAGCTATGCGGAAAGACAGATTTGGTTGCACATATCTGCAGATACATCTGGAAGCCACACCGCCCCGGCAAGGCACTCTGTGTTTAGTGTGGTCCCTACTCTTATTTTTGAGTCCCCAAAGTTGGGACATGCAATGCAGCCAGAGCTACTCACCTGGGAAGCTGCCAGCCTCCCTTTAGAACACTCCATAGGGAGAGATCCATGGTGGCTGAAACGCTCCCTGTGTGTGTTCATGGCAATTCAAACTGAGCAAAGGGGGTGGGAGTAGCTCCATCACTATTTATACAAAATTATTATCATTATTATTCAGGGCCTGGGAACCAATTTACCGCCCAGTTTAACCCTCTCATCATCCAAGTATTAAGCACCAAACATGTCTAGCTATGTGGAAAGATTATACAAAATTATTATCATTATTATTCAGGGCCTGGGAACCAATTTACCGCCCAGTTTAACCCAGGTTAAACTGGGCGGTAAATTGGTTCCCAGGCCCTGAATAATAATGTTGATAATTTTGTATAAATAATAGTGATGGAGCTACTCCCACCCCCTTTGCTCTGCTTTCTCTTAGCCACCTCAGGGGGAGCAATGTGCAAGATTTCAAAAATTTGTGACAGCAGATTGTCCGTGTCCTCAGGGTACCATGATTCCTCCCCGGACGTAGACCCAGGGTCACTAATGCAACCCTCCTGCTGGTCCCTATAGGAGTCAGAGTCCTGGAACAGTTCCCCTTCTTCTAGGGAATAAAGTCCACCAGTGGCATCAAATTCCTCATACTCCTCAGTGGAGCGTGAGGGTGTGGAAGTCAGGTGCCGCTTCTTGCCAGAAGCCTTCCTAGGAATAGGCCCGGTAAGCTGCTTCTCAATGTTGGCCACACAAAGTGCCAGATCAGACTGTGACCCCCTGCTAGCATCCCCTCACTGGGAGGGTAATTGTAGCAGTGGGGGGGGGGGGGTAGGTGATGCCGAAGGGGGCGCAGAGCTGGGAAGCGATGCAGGCAAACCAAGCTGGAGTCCAAGGACACTTCGAGCGCACGGCACGCACACAGTGACATCATTGCTGATAGGGGATACCCCGCACATGGAACACAGCCGGGATTGCCCCGAAGAACCCCCGAGCACGCTATCCCCAGAAGCCTCCATATGTTGATTAACACAGGCGCAATAGGCCAGCGCTGGGTAAAGGCTAATACAAAAGCCACCCGGGATGCCCTCCCACGGGATGCCCCCAGATCAGCAAAAAGGACTAGGGGGATGAGCGGGAGGAAGGAGTAGAGCCAGGAGAAACCAGAACCCACTGGTATCCCGCCTGAAAGACTTAAGAAAAAAACGACACATGAGCATCCCGCAGCACATGCCCCCACAAGACCAATAAAAAAAACCCCAAGGGGGACTCATGGACCAAGGACACTACAGGGTCACCAAGGCACAGACCGCAGGATGAAGTGACACACCGGTGGAAACAGCGCTGCAGCCCGGAAGGGAGAAATCCAGACGCGCAGCTAATCCAAAATGGCGCCGGCAGAGGTACCTCAAGGGGCGGGCCGTGGGGGGACGACGCGATACGCGTCATCCCCCGGCCCCGCCCCCCCAAAGAGCACGAAAACGGCACCCACGGGACCCCACCGGCGCCATGACAAAGCAAAAACGCCATAGGTTATAGCGCCCACAGCCGCGGAGCGCAGTACAAAGCATTGCGGCAGGCAAAAAACACCAAAAAACACACTATAAACGCCAAAACACCACAACTAACACCACTCGCCGCTACCACCCGTCCCCCCCAACAAAGTCAGAGAGGGGGAGGGGGGAGAGAGAGAGACGAGAAGGCAGCGGCGAGTATCCAGGCCAGGAGGGGGGGGGACCCCTGAAGGAAAAGAAGGGGACACAGTGCCCAAAACACTCACCCCCTCAGAAGCCAGGACAGGAACTCCGCATCTCTAGTAGGCTCACCATACAGCCTATGGCCGGCTACCCTTTGTGGAACAGGGTCTGCGGCTTGGAGCAGCGCTCCAGGAGCACTTGACCCTAGTGCTCTTCTACCCTCACCCGATCTGTCAGCGGAGGCTGGGAGGCAGTGAGGGTCCTGAAACGGGTGGAAATAGACTTGCAGGGCCGCAGGCTTGGTTGCCCCGCTCACCTGCGCACAGAGAGAGAGAGACATCTTCTATCTTCGCATTTTTACTGCAGAGGAAACACTGGGAACTCTATGGTTAATCCCGTTTTTATAGGGGGCCAGGAGATGCCACAGCTCTTCTGAAGTACACTGTGCCACCTTGTGGCAGAATAACCCAACTGTTATGAATACCGAAGCAGGCCGTGCCATGCAAAAAAGATAAAGTAAGATTACAGATTTCATGCTACCCCAAGCTGGAACTGAACTTATCAATGAAGCTGATGCCTCCTTTGACATTGCCATTGGGGTACCTGATATACATATTCAGCAACGAACTTCCTGGCAAAGCAATTCAAGTGGCACCTATGAATAAATACGTTTTTTCCCATCCCTTACTTTCTACCTCCTGTACCATGATCCCTCTTAAGTGCTTGGGAACAACAGCCTAGGGATAATGCTTCCCTGCTCATTTCCTACCCCTTAAAGTAGACCAAAACCCAGGATAGTAAAAAGTTTTGACTGGGTTTCATTCCTTTCCCCGGCGGCACCCTGATCTGTTCTTAGACGCGGCATCGGACTGGGATAAGGTGAGTTGGCTGCAGCGATCTGGGGGGTTTCACACAGCGGGGCACCCCCGAACCTAGTGCCCCTGGGAAAAGGACCAAAAGCCAGGATAGTCAAAAGCCTGGGTTTTGGTCCACTTTAACCTCCTCGTTGTTTTCTATCTTGGTCAACTACACACATTCCCTACCAGGACTTTTCCAAGTGGTGCATTAGAATGCCTGTCGGGGCCGGTAGCTCCTGGAGCTGTGAATTTACTTTTTCTCCAGCCTACAAACTTGCATAACTCCTAACCTTCTACCTCTCAGTCTTGAACTTTCTCACTGGTACATCATCTGCCACCACCTGCCACAAGGAATGCTATTTATATTATATTAAGTATATTAGGTTGAATATTCTAAATATAAGCACTTCCAGTCATTTCAAAACTCATATAATATTCCCCTTATGCCTTATTCTGAAACGGATCATAAAATGATCCTAAGAGATATTTTAAAGAAAGATGATTGAATAAACGCTAACCTTTTTATTTCAGAGGTGAATTAACAGAAATAATGCTGCCCCCCCCCCCTCCCCTTCACAATGTGCTTTATATGGTTATCATCTTTATTATAGGCAGTATTTCTTCAGCAGCTACAATCAAAATACTTACAAAATCAGGTAAATGCAATTATCTCTCTCCTATAACTCACATGGTTACATATTTTCATTACATCATCAAAATGCCGTTCACACATTAACCAGAGCATACACTTTATTTACTTCAAATGTGAAATGTGAGCCCTCAGACATATACTGAATAGATTGTTGCTAATACTTTAATCATTCAATCATTGCTTCATCAATCATTGCTTGAGAGTGCCAATATAATGCATTAGAACAACCAACTAGATGATGCTCTGCTGGGCAAGTTTATGACCCCTGAAGAATTGCAGCATCCAAGACTCCAGGTATGCAACTAAAAAGGGACCAGGCGGGGCGGTCTGGCCATAGCGAGACCTGGGACAATGCCCGATGGGCCGCACTGCTTCGGGGCCAGTTGGGCTGCTGCTTTTAACACCCACATTCAATCCTTGCCCCCTTAGTCTGCCTCTCAGCCCCTTATACCAAGGCCTACTGTACCCACAAAGCAAGGAACCACAGCCCCAATGCTATAACCCCAGCATCATGGTTGGGGGCCCTCAGCAGGGATGTCTCCGGATGGCTAAGGGCTGGTAAAATCCAGGGCTGATTTTTGGCCCCAGTCTGCAACTAGAGCCAGGTATCAGGGATGTCAACCTGACTTATTCCTGCAGGATGATTTTTCTCCAGTCCTGCACTTCACAATGACCATTTACGGCAACACACCTAGACCTAGATAATTAGCACTCCTATTCAACCCAGTTAATTGACTGAGCCCATGTGTGATATTTTAAAGTATGATAACAAATATATTTATTGGATAAAATGATGATAAAATTTTGTTGCTTTTGTAGGGTATTATATGGCCCCAGTTTATCACAGGTGCAGCAGCTAACATCATTAATGCAGTGGTCAATGCTATCTTCATTTATATTTTCAAGCTGGGAGTGGTGTAAGTTTAAATACTAAGAATAGAAACAAGCATGCTGAAAACCATATTTTACTGTTAACTGCAGAACATACAGTAGTTTATGACAATTCTGACTGATAAGATTATATATCCTCTATGTTTCAAATATTTTACAGAATCTTTATTTATTGGGTTAGTCAGGGACATACATTATATATAGGTCTGTGGCCTAAAAAGCAGCTGTACAAACTTAAGCCCCCTCCACTAAACAGGTTATCTGTTACCTGAGCTTACAGCATGTTCTCCCCTAAGCTGATTGGAGGAAGGGGTTTACATCCTGGCCAGCCACCTTGATAGAACAGTATACTGCATTGTTAGAAGCAGGGCACAAAATCTGATAGAGGCCCCAGGTACAGTATTTTTTTCCTTTAAAATAGTCCAGCCAATAACTTATTGGTGGTTCCCTGGCACCCACCTGCTTACGGGAATGTCAGATTGGGAACTCCTGCTTTGCCATTCTGGGTGGGGGGTTGTGTAATCGTCCAGCAGGTCCAGCAGAAAACAGTTTGCTGCACTGAGCTGCCAGCAGCTGTGCTTGGTGGCTTATGCACCCACCCATCACTGTAGCATTGCTGATGGCAGCTTTCCTGTTCTAAACACTCCATCCTGCCCTGTGGTGGCTTTGGTTGTAAAAAAAAAAAGGCTTGCCCCCACTGCCGCTGATAGCTTTGTTGCTGGCCCCGTGGCCTGTCAGACCAAAGACTGAAAAGCCTTCTGGAGAAGACCATACCCCAAAGTGGTGGACGCCCCGGGCATGCGCCCTACTCCTAATCCGGCCCTGGTTAGAAGTGATTGGCTCTGCATCCTGGTCAGCCATTTTTTTCTACATTTTTTCTTACTAAAAAAAAAGAGCGTACTCACTCAACCCGTGCTACTAGCCTGGTGCATCAGGCATAAGAGGTTGATAACCTTGGGCTTGAATACCAAGTAATGGGTCTTCGACCCAGCGTCCTTCAGCACAGGTTCAGGCATTATCCATGCTGTGGGGCAACAGTCTCTTCAACAGTCTGGTGCCCTGTGGGGTCAATGTAATCAGATGAGAGGTACTGGCAAACCATCACCACCCTACTACATATAAAGGTGTTTCTGGTGGTTTGTTTGAAGATCTCCAGCAGTTGCTGGTTTTCTTGCAGTGCGTTGTCTGTTGTGCCCTGCGGTGGCATCTCTGGTGTGAATGATTTTATTCTCTGGGTCCCATCTAGAAGAATAGAGGAATGGATTCCTGGGATTCCCCAGCGTTAATGGTGCTAGAGGGAAGCCTCAAAAAGCCACACCTCTGGGGTATAGAAAGGTTGCTCTGGCGTGGGGCTATTATTTCTTCGTTGGGTAGCCAAATATAGAGCAGGGGGATTCTGTGTTCTGTTGAAGACGGAAGAGTGGAGGAGTGGTGGTGAAGAGGCCGGAATTGGCATGTTGCAATCCAGTAGAGAAGACACTGGGTCAAACCACAAGTCTTCTGGGAACGCGTTGCAACACACTAGAGCCTGGAAAAAATGGTGAAATCAATAAAGAATATGCAGGACCTTGGATTATTTTTTACATTTTATTTTAAAGTGGTGATCGAAGGGAGAGAGGAGTAGCTACAAATGCAGGAGTCTGGGTTACCAGCCTATATGCTGGGTGCACTTGGATAGTAGCCCTGGGAGAGAGGAAGATACACAAGAGTTTGCTAGACATTTTAAGAATAATAATAAAACAGGAAATTATTTGGACAGATTTCTTTCTCCCATAGACTTGATTGCTATGCTGTATTTGGGTGTCCTGTGTGACTGATATCCAGCTTAGCAGTTTCAAGAATAGAAAGACCTCTTTCTAGCTAATCACTGTTTGTTAGTAACCTTTATAATAGTGTTTCATTGAGTTATTTTATAAAATGTGCAGTAAAGAGGAAATAATACATCAAATAAAATGGTTATGCTACTTGGTTAAAAATGTGTAACTAGATATATGCTCTAATTGCTTTTGTCATATATTATTTTCTTTAGGGGGTCAGCTTGGGCAAACACGGTTTCTCAGTGGGCAATGGCACTCTTGCTATTTCTTTACATAGTTGGAAAAAAACTGCATGTGGAAACCTGGGGAGGTATGTAAGCCTGGTTTGTTTTGCTTTGATACCTACAATAAGCAATTGATTCCTATGGTAACCATTTAAAATAGTTCTCTGACAAAGCTTGGTTTTCCTCTTTGTATGTCTTAGGATGGTCCAAAGACTGTCTTCAGGAATGGGGTACATTTATGCACCTTGCAGTTGCGAGCACGGTGATGGTTTGCATTGAATGGTGGAGCTTTGAGGTTGGAGGTTTCTTAGCAGGTTTGTTTTCACATTTGGAATTGTATAGTAGTAATGAGGGATACATTAAAAATGTTCAAAAGTGGCCTTGATGCCTTCCTGGCATGTAATAACATTTCCGGCTATGGCTACTAGACCACTGGAAGGAGTTAAACAGGCTGAACTGGATGGACTAAAGTCTTTATTCAGCCTTACATACTATGTTACTATGTTACTATGTATGCCGAGAGCAACAAATATGTATCTAAAAAAAACATTAAAATCGCAATAAAGAGATAGAAAAAGTTGTAGTTCCCCATCTGCATGCATGCTACTAAATCATTGTCAGCACTTTCATTTAGTCCTACATCAACTCAACACTGAAATGCCACCTCACAGAGCCAAGGGTACCATCTGTAGCCTGGTTATACCACCATTATTACTTTGAGGACCACCCATGCTTTCCTAGGGCCCCTTATACAACTGTGTTCTACCCATTCCACCTATG
This sequence comes from Gastrophryne carolinensis, assembly GCA_027917425.1. Classification (NCBI taxonomy): domain Eukaryota; kingdom Metazoa; phylum Chordata; class Amphibia; order Anura; family Microhylidae; genus Gastrophryne; species Gastrophryne carolinensis. The sequence goes on along the minus strand of CM051236.1, from coordinate 242,143,670 downwards.
GGCCCCTCTATACCAAATTACAACCTACTTATTCCAAACTGGATACCATTGTCACTGTGTAAATAACCCATTTTACCACTTGGAAGAATGATAATGCATGGATTGCTTCATTTTACCAAAGTTCCTTACAATTGTTAGCAAAGTTAAAGTGGAACAAAACCCGTGTATTTGACTATCCTGGGTTTTGTGTTGTCCCCCCTGGGGCATCCCGAATCGAAAAGCCCTCATGTGTAACCCCCCAGAACGCAGCTATTCACTCACCCCTTCCACATTCCAATGGCGCATGTGCTTGCTCTTGTCCAATGAGAGCAGTCTGCTGTGACTATGTAATTCAGCAAACGCCTCTCACCCACCTGACTAGAATGGGGAGCATGCACTGCTGCATCATCTGTATCCATATCTAAATGGCTTGGGTGAGCATGCGCACATCACCGGGGATGCAGGAGATCCTGCAGCGCAGTGCAGCGTGCACTCCCCATTGACAAAAATGAATGACATAGTCACGACGACTTGATTCTGGGAAGGCCAGCCCAGGTGGGGTTTGTTTCCACTTTAAGAAATGTTTTTAAGTTTTAAACTTATATACTTACTTACTTTTAGCTTATAGTTGAGTTTTTAAGAGTATTAATTGATGTGTGACTAAATTATTGTACTATAATGAAGAGCAATTACCCATTTCAAATATTTTTTAAAGGGCTTCTTGGCGTGGTGGAGCTTGGAGGACAAACCATTTTAATGGAAATTATAACTCTGGCTTATATGGTAACTTTTACTATTTGTAATTTGTAGCTGTATTCAAATTGCTAAGGCTCCATTCACACCTATCTGCTTGCACTGCTTTGGGCCATTATTTTTAATGGGCCAGTTCACATATAAACTCATAGTATATATATGTGAACTAGCCCATTAAAAATAATGTACAGCATTTTCCCTTGTGTTATGAGAGTTGTGAATAAAACCTTAATGTTTTGTTACCATCACCTTTTTCACACATAAAAATGTGGTAATTTTCTCTGCATGTTGCATGCTCTGTTTCATATGGGGTGTCCGTGCCCCCAATTAGGCTGCCAGTGACTGGTAGTGCCAATTTTAGTTTAAATGCAAAAATACCAGCTAAATTGGACATAAATACTAATATTAAAAAAACACAGGTTCTGTGGGTAAGTATTGGTCCTATATTTCATATATTTTTAATTACAGCTTCCTTTTGGCCTTGGTGCAGCTGCCAATATCAGGATAGGAAATGCTTTAGGAGCCGGAGATGTTGATCAAGCCAAAAAGTCATACAAAGTGGTACTATATTGTGCAGGTAAGAGTTTGCGTTTCTCTATGCATCAACAAATGTTTGGTACCTTATATGTTTATATAGGGCCTTATTTATCAAGGGATAGCGCCAGGTAGTGTCTGACTAGCGCCAGGTACCGCCAGCTATCGCCGGCTACCGACTCCAGAACGCCCGGCGGCAGACACAATGACGCATTTATCACGCTAAATGAGGCTAGCACCGGCGAGAGCGTCAGCTAGCGCGGGATTCATCATGTAGCCGACTGTAACGAACAGCGCCGCTGCTAATCCCATCACAGCGCCAGGTCTGACCTGTCGCTCCCTGGCGCTCTCCAATGCATTTCAATGGAGCAATCTTTAAATATTCATAATTAATTGTTAATATTTTTTTTTTTTTTTTTAAATGGCAAACATTCTGTGACCACTTCTGCAATGTTATATATTTTTTTTAAGGTAAAAAAAAAAAAAAAAAATTTGTGCAGAATTGATATTACAGGTCTGATATTAATGTATTCATATTACAAAATGTTTATAAAAACTTGTTTAATTTTTTAATAAAAAAATATGCTTGTTTGGGGGTTAAAAACTACTTTACACCCATCGCCGCCAGCGCTCTGGGGTTTCAACAAGCATTTCACAGCGCGAGAAATGTTTGAGCGTGATTTGTTAATGAATATGCTGGAAGCCGTTCGCTCTGGCCATTCGCTGTCAGGCGCACCCATACAGCGCGGAACCTGTCAAACAGCGACTCCTAACCACGTATTCAACATTAACGCACACCGACTGAGTCGCTCTCAACAAGCGAACAACGGCCAAGCACAGCGAATACTAGCTGGCGCTGTGAAAATCACGCTACTGGCGCTCATCTGTCGCTACCTGGCGCTATTAATGAATCGGCCTCATAGTAATGTAGATGTGTAAAATCATATCTATTTCTGTAGCATTATTTTTCTTTGTGAGATATACTCTCATAATTGGCAGCGCTTTACAAAGTACATACAGCCACTCACAATCCAATGTCCCTTATATACTGATCTGCCAGACTACACCACATATATTTTTACACTGGTGTATGTTGCTGCACTCCAGGAAACACATAGGCTAGAACATCAGTGGTGCAGCAACATGCTGAAAAATTAAGAAATAGTCCAACACACCTCTTCTTTTGCAGTGAATAGTGTATTGTGTGAGGGTCACTGTGACTGATAGCATCGGTGTTCTCACCAACATGGAGAAGGCTGTGACTTCTGATCTGGTTCACGTGGTGCGGGACTCGATCGAACGATCAGATAAAAGCCAGTGATCATCTGCAGGGTACAAAAGGTCAGTATAGAGTTTTTATTTTCTTGCCTGGGCAATCACTTTAATACAGCTAGAGTAAAGGGCATGCTTTAAAACCTGTTGTTGTATGGCCGGCTAATGAAAGGCCATCCTAAAATTCACTCCAGCCTAATTTTTTTTTTTATGGAATGTGGACAATATCCGGCATGCATGTCTGCACAGGTGCACCCAAATTTGCTCAGAATATTTCCAGCAGTGTGCGTGTATGAAATACAGCTAATGGTGTGCATGCGTGGGGTTAATAAATACAGTTAAAGCAGACCAACTGTCAAAAATGACTAAAACTAGACCGACACAACAAACAGGATGCTCATATGCATCCTTCACGGGACAATTTAGATTGCTGCACATAAAAATCCATTTACCTTTTTCTAAGTCCTGCTGCAGGCCACCTGCAAACAGGAAGTGCTGCTGGGCTTCCTGTTACTGTGCATTGTCAGTTATGTCACTTGAATCCAGGCAGTAGCATGGCTGAGATTTTGGTGGAGGAATTTCCGAAATGGCTGCTACCTTTCTTTTCCAACTATACCAGGCTGTTGGTCCGGTTTAATAGTAAAAGGGGGGGGGGGGGGGTGGCAGTTAATTACCATCCTAGAGTTTACCAACAGAGTTTATCTACACTGTGCAACCTCAATAAATACAGGACCTGGTGCCTTTCTCTTTCAATCTTTTATTGAGTTTTCTCGACAAGACAACATTACAGTATCTCAGCATATATGGTAACATTACATGCATAATAAACAGTGGTGTCGATATCAGCATACAGTGTATAGCCTCATTTCCGATTCCAGCTATATATTATAATAGAAAGCGCATCGGGCCAGGGAAGCCAGAGGCCCAAAGGGAGCCTCCCCTCCTCCCCTCCGCCCGACCACCACCAGTAATATAGATGAACGAGGTTAACACGTTGCACAGTGCAAGATTCAGGCCGTCATGGTTCTAACAGGGATTGGGATTGGGGATGGGGGGGGGCTGGGTGTTGGTCCCTGGTCCCCTCCTGATAGTCTCTCAAAACATCAATCAGTATAGTGCTAACATTGATAGATTTGGGGTTGCATACTGGATCCAGGGTTCCCAAACGTCCAGAAAATAATCATGTTTGTCATGTTGGTAAGTTTTTCATTTATTAAAAAGCCATTCATTCTAGCCTTTACTTCTGAGATAAAGACTAGCTGCTGTTTCCAAGCCTTTGCTATTGTCTGTTTAGTGGACAGCATAATGAATGAGAACAGCTTGTTTTGTAGATTATTCAGCTCAGGGGCCTTGTGACAGAGTAGCGCCACCCAAGGGTCCCGTTTAGGAGTGACACTCAGAATCTCCCCAACCATGCGAAAGACCTGTTGCCATAGGCGTGCCACAAATGGGCAAGTCCACCACACATGGAGCACGTCTCCTTTCGCCGAGCATCCTCTGAAACAGTGTGCTGGGTATGCAGGGTAAATTTTGTTAATTCTATCTGGAACTAAGTACCAGCATAACAAAACTTTATAAGCTGACTCCACTGAGAGGGAGTTGATCGATCAGCCCCATGTTGCCCTCCACACCCCAGGCCAGTCTATCTCCTCCCCCACCAGTCCCAGATGCCTCTCCCAGTCTCGGGTATATTTGTGATCTAGAGGCCTCAGGAAATCATTAAGGGAAGAGTACAGCAGAGAAATTCTCCCCGGTCCGCATGGCTCCCCCACACACAGAGATTCAAATTTGGACCATTTCCTATAAGGAGCAGTCCGGGCCACCATAGGCTTAATCCAATGGCATATCTGCATGTAGTGGAACTACTCCGTCCACGGGAGCTCATACTTACCTCTCAAGTCCTCAAACGACTTAAGGCCTTTGTCATTTAGAAGGTGATGAACAGTGCGGATACCTGCGTTCACCCAACATAAAAAAGAAGCTCCACCCTGGAGGCCAGGTGAGAAAAGGGGATTGTCCCATAAGTTCAGAAGAGGAGCGTGGGGGGACATTAAATTTGAGGAATATTTCACAGAATCCCAAACCTTAAGGGAGTGTAACATCAAAGGGCTCAGGCCCATCGGTCTGTGCATGGGGGCCGTCCACAGTAGAGCCTCTAACGGGGTCTCCCCCAGATTTGGGATCTCCAGAAGAGCCCACAGCGGGAGGTCTCTTGCAGCATGTAATTGGGATAATTGTGCTATTTGTGCCGCTTTATAGTAATGAACAATGTTTGGTACTCCCAAACCTCCCTGGGATTTATGAGCAAACATTGAGCGTCTTGCCACTCGGGGCCTGGTGGACCGCCATACAAACTGAAAGATTCTTCTTTGAAGGATCCTTAGCATATATATCCTTATAGGTAAAACTCTGAAGTAGTAGAGGATCTTGGGGAGAATTGTCATCTTGATGGCGGCCACTCGACCCAACGAAGAGATGGGAAGATCAACCCATGAGTCCATCATCAATTCCAGATTTCTCACCAGAGGGGGGGTAGTTGGCTGCAAAGAGACCCCCATATGTGGGTGATAGACGAATTCCCAAGTAGGGGAGACCACCAGAAGTCCATTTAAAGTCGTACGTGGACTTGAGATGCAGCAACAATCCTGCCGGGAGGCCCACATTCATAGCTATCGACTTAGCCCTATTTTTCTTGAGCCCTGATATCTCAGCAAATTTGTCCAACACCTGGAATAGATTGGGTAAAGTGGTGATAGGTTGTGACAAGGCAAGGATGGCGTCGTCCGCAGAAAGAGAGATTTTATGGTGGACCCCTCCTATATCTATTCCCCTAATGCTTTCGTTGGCCCTTATTTTAAGCGCCAAGGGTTCCATGGCCAATATAAATAAGATAGGCAATAGGGAGCAGCCCTGATGGGTACCTCTCTGTATGCTGAACCTGTCAGAGGAAAAGCCTAGGTATTTGACTCTCGCTGTCGACCTGTGGTATAGCGCATTGATCCACTGCAAGAACCTGCTGCCAAAACTCCACCTCTCTAGCGTCTTGTGCATATATTCCCATGAGATCGTATCAAAGGCTTTGTAAATATCTAAAGATAACAAAAAAGCTGGAATCTTTCTGGCCTGGATGGAGTGGGCTATTCTCCTAACATCACTAGCTTGCCTGGCAGGGACAAAACCTGTCTGGTCCCCATGGATTATAGAACCCAGAAAGGAGTTTAGCCGCGGCGCCAAGATTTTAGCCAGGAGTTTGACATCCTGGTTGAGCAAGGAATTAGGCCTATAGTTAGGGATCTGGGTCTTTTTCTGGTTTGGGGATCATGACTATGCTGGCCATTGGTGATTCCGGACTGGGGTGCATGCCCGTTCTAAGGGCGTTGAACAGGGCCACAGGGTGGGGTCCTAATAATGGGGCAAATTTCTTGTAGTAGAGTCCCGAGAAACCATCAGGGCCCGGGGCCTTTCTAGGTTTAATGGTCTTAATAGCGTCCAGCAACTCTTGGAGTGTGATGGGCTCTTCCATTTTGTCTAAGCATTCCTGAGGGGCATTTGGTAGCTCAATATCTGAGAAAAAATCGTCAATTTTCTGTTGGTTACCTCCCCCTGGGTTGGAATAGAGGTCTGACAGAAAAGATTTGAAGGCATCCAAGATTTTTAGTGGGTTAGCGGTTGTGGTCCCTTGCAATTTCAGTTGTATGGGTTGTCCTTTTGGTTTACAACGCCCAAGTTGCCTGGCCATCATGGAATCTGGCTTGTTGCCCCTGGAGTAAAAGTGCTGCTTGGACCAGCGCACCTGTTTCTCTGACTGTTGGTCCAGGAGCAAGTTGAGTTCCAGGTGGGCCGGGTCGACTCTGTCTTTGGTGGCCTGACATGGATTGTCCTTCCAAGCCCTTTCAGCCAATAGAAACTGGTTAGAAAGTTCCTTTACCTTAGCTTCTCGTTCCCTCTTTTTGGCTGTGGCTATTTGTATTATATGCCCTCTCATCACCAGTTTGTGGGCTTCCCATAATGAAACTGGGGAGTCCACCGAACCCAGATTGGACGCAAAATAGTCAGTTAGGTGTTTCTGGAGTTTGTCAAAGGTATCTTTGGTTGTCAGGAGTGACTCATTGAGGCGCCAGGAATCAAAAGATCTCCCAGGGGCCGCCAGGTCTGTGGAGATCATAATTGGGCTATGGTCGGACCAGGGTGTCGAGAGTATCTCTGCCACCTGAAGTTGTGGGAGAGAATGCTGCGGCAAGAAGATGTGGTCTATTCTACAGAAGGATTTATGCGGGTTGGAATAGAAGGTATAATCTCGCCTATTGGGATGTATCTCCCGCCATGTATCACACAGAGCATAGGAGCCCAGTAGTGCACCAAACGCCCCTGGCCGACCCGCCTCTGACTCACCCCCATGACCCGGTATTGTAGTGGGCGATTTGTCCAGCTTGGGATCTATTGCCAAGTTTGAGTTGCCTGCCAGAAAAACCGTGCCCCTGGAGTGCTCCTTTACTATCTTCAATAAATGGGATAGGAATTTAAGTTGATGGGAGTTGGGGGTGTAGTATGAGACTACTGTAATTTCCACATCATATATTGAACCTGACACTAGAATATAACGACCTGTCGGGTCCACAATTTCCTTGCTACATATAAAGGGTAGATTTTTCTTGAATGCAATCGTGACCCCGTGCTTCTTTTCCCTGAACATTGCATTATAGTGCAGGGGGAAGAATCTATTCAGATATTTAGGGTGGGAGTGGAGGGCAAATCTTGTTTCTTGGAGGCATAGAATGTCAGCCTTGCAGGCCTTATAAAAATGGAAGGCTTAATTTAGTTTGGAGGGTGAGTTGAACCCCTGCATGTTGTGTGAGATTATTTTCAATCTATTGTGAGACATAACTATCCTGAGATTGTGCCATTATTCTCCAGGGCGGACCAGGGACCAGGGGGAGCGGGGAATGGAGAGAAGGGGGCCTGGGAACAAAAGGAGGTGGGACAAGTATCAGAACCAGCAGCAAGTATAAGCTATTCATGTATAAACAGAAGGTATATAAGAAATACACAAACGGAAGTGACAATATCCTGAGCGATACAAGGGGGCCCAACAGGACCTAACACAGGAAGTTTTCAGCCCGTACAAGCGGACCTATCAATAGAGGGAGGGCTGGCGTTGCTCCTCCCTTTACTGTAATGCAAGAAAAAGAAATATACAGTGGGGGTGTGTCCCCCGTGGCAGGCAAAGGGCGACCATATCTTCTTACATAACACTAAGCGGCTGGATTCCCCTGACTGCAGGGCTCGCCCCGGCCCAGTCCCCCCCCCCCCCTAATTTGGGGGGTGGGCCCAGGCCACAGACCAGGGAGATCCCCCCCCCAAACCAAAGGGAGCCGGGAGGAATCCCAAACAATCTCAATTCTACTGCATTAAGGAAAGCTATAAACATATATGTTGAACAACCTGCGCACTAAGCACATAACCTTAAATGCTTGCTGCGCTGCAAGCAGTCAAACTTGGTGATGGACCAAGGGGATCTCACAATGGCGATCAGGGTACAGATCTACAACATTCATCCTGGGCTTAACTGCAGGAGCTCGCAGTGGTCAGATCTCAAGAGAAAGCCTGTCTCGAGGTGGTCTGAGGGCGGCACGCTTCCTTGACAAGGGTGGACTGGACTCCCGGCTGCCAGCCCTCCCTGTGTCCATAGGTATTGAGAGATCCTTGAGGATGTGGCACAGCTCGCTTAGGGAAGAGGCCGAGTATTGATCTCCTTTGTATGCAAAAAGGAGTTTAAAGAGGAACCCCCATCTATAGCCAATGTTGTGTGCACGTAGAGCTTCTAGAGCCGGTTTCAGCTCTCTCTTTCTCTGGATGGTCTGAGGCGCTAAGTCCTGGAAGAGCTGGTATTTATGGCCTTGGAAAATTAGCTCCCCCTTCTCCCTTGCCACCTGTAACAAGGCTTCGCGTGTGCGGAAGTAAGTGGGTTTCAGGACTATATCTCTCGGCAGCGCATCTTTACGTTTGGGCCCCAGTACTCTATGGGCCCGGTCCAGTTCCAACCTCTCGATCGGCAGGTTAGGGGCTAATTCCTGGAACAGGGCTGTCACTGATGCGGTTACATCCAGCATGGATTCAGGTAGGCCTCGAATACCAGGTTGCCCCGTCTGGCCCTATTCTCGAGATCCTCCAACTTTAATAGCATAGCCTCAATATCTGTCTTGAGAGTGCATAGTCAGAAGGGTTTTCTCCATTCTGCTTTCCAGGGCCTCCGTTCTTTCCCCTAAGCCATGGATCTCTGCCTTTAACGGGGTGGCCCATGCGTCAGTAACTGCTTTCAGCTCCTGCTGTAGGAGAAGCTTAAATTTTGCTAGCAGGTTAGCATCTCTGAGCTCCACCGACGCCAGGTCTGCTGGGGCTGGGACCCCAAGCTCCAAGGGGGGGAATGGGGCACAGGGGCTACGCGGGCCCGAAAAAAGAGAGAACTCACTGTTCGGTGGGCTGCTGCCTGCAGCGCTGCTACTTGAATCGGCTGTGCGCATCTGCGGTGGCCCATCGGGAGGTGTAGGGGCTATGGACGGGCTCCGTACGGAGGCATGAAGCGGGCTGCCGGCTCTGACGCTGCCGCTGGCCGCCTCTCCGTCTCCCCCACCGCCGTTTCCCGCCAAGTGGATCTGCTGACCGTTGCTGACTCGAGATGATTACCATCGCCATCGCTGTGTCTGTCAAGGTCGACAGGCTGACTAGCTTTATTCTTGCTCACGGGCTCGATCTCTCGGTCATCCGACGGGCTGAGTTGAGAGCAAGAGACTCTGTCACCCGTTCCGTCTCTCTCCGCCATCTTGCCTGGGCACGTGCTCCGCCGCGTACTATGGTGATGCGCAGGCACCGTCTTCCTCCTTCCGCCACCTCCGCTCTTCCCCTTCTGAGTGGCGACGGCCTCCGCCGAGCCTGGGAACACTCACAATATCTCTTGTCCCGAGTAAAACGTGATAGCCACCCCTTTGCCTGCCCGGGGTGCTGAGCTGCTCTACTGTGCGTCCATCTCTCTCGGCGGTCAGTCACGCCCCCTTTCGGACCTGGTGCCTTTCAAGTGGTATGTGTTTCCATTTAGGACTTACTTAGGTTAAGAAGGTTTCTGCTGACATATATTTAATAATTTTGAATAATGTCCTGCCATATTGATTCAAAATGTGGGCTTTTTACAATGATAGAAGTCTAGTGAGTAATATGTATGATGGGAACACTTGTATTCACACCAACAATTATAAATACATAAATTATACTAGTCTGATTTGACTGTATTTTACAATAACAGCATTGAAAAATGAAAAAAGCCAAATCACAAAATGCGTCTACCTGGCCAATTGATGTAGAACAACTCTTGTAAACAATATCTGGGCCTAATGTGATCATGGCTCATATGATAATCTCTGTTGTGTTCAGAATACAAGGATAATAATAATCTGTATTTATATAGCGCCAACATATTAAGCAGCGCTTTACAGTCAGAGGATTTATGTAATAAATTACATAACAAAAAACAGGTAAGCCAATAAAACAAAAGAAATGAGGGCCCTGCTCGCAAGCTTACAATCTAAGAGGAGTTACTTATATAATATTTATATCTGTACAGAATAGCCAAAACAGATGTCAATGGGCTTTATTTATTATTGATTATTGGTGGGAAAAGGTAAAATCATATCTTGCACTTACATTTTGAAGTCATATATGTATATGCTAGGGGGCGTAAGAAGACCATAGTAGTTTTCTAGTTGCCATCTACATAAAGGAAAAGGAGTAGGATTATACTATAGGCCTGGTTTAGCAAGCACTATCTGCCAGACCAGATAATTTAAGCGGTACAAATATACTCTGATTCACTGACGTTACCCGGCAATCTATTCTGATTGGAGGAGAGCCAGGGAAAGCGCCGTGGGATTGCGGAAGTGGTAAGAACTTTCAGCTTTCTCACTGGCTCTCACACAGGATGCTCCAGTAAAGAGGACCAAAACCCAGGTTAGTGAAAAACATGATTTTTGGTCTACTTTAAGTGTCTTGTATTTTTCAGCATTCTGTTGCTTGGTGGACAGCAGCATTGTGGTCGCCCTAAGGGATGTCATTGGTTATGCGTTTACAAATGATCGGTGAGTACCAGGACATGTAAAAGCTGTCTTAGGATTTGGTATTACATTTCCAAAATAACTATAATTGGGAGTTGTCTCTTTTTGAGAAGGCTGATATACATGGGCAAATGCACATAGTACATTATATCATTTAAAAGGAAAAAGGAACCTAATTAAAACGTATTGTTTGTTAATAGTTCTAACTTGGCCTGGACCTTTTCATTTAGGGAGCATTCACCACAAGGAAATCATTTTTTCAGTATTTGTATAGGGGCAAGGGGATAAGAGAGCTCTGCAGTGACTACTTATAGGTTATCATTTTCATACACTATTTTTTTTTTATTTTTGGGGCATAGATGGCCATCGTATGCTTGCACACACACATATGATTTTTTCCTCCGCATTTAACACAGTGTATATTGAATTGCCCAGCAGCAGAATATTAGAGAATCAATGGAATCTGAAATTCTAAATGGAGGCGACCTACTGTACAGTGGCGTAACTAAATGTGAATGGGCTCTGATGTAAACATTAAATGTGGCCCTTTCAAGGCTCATACGGTAAACTTTTTTCTGGCCTTTAAAGTGGAACAAAACCTGGGAATTTGACTTTCCCAGATTTTGTACCATGCCCTCGAGCATCCCGAAAGGCAAACAGCTCTGACTGGAGGAGAGCCTGAGCCTGTCATAAGGCTGGGAAAAGATGAGTTAATACTTGTGCCCTTGGGGGTTTCCCACAGTGGGGCATCCTGATTCCTGGGAATCTTTTAGATTCCAGGCCGGCCGCTTATGGTTTCTGTTCTGCAGCAGAAATAAAATAAATAAGGTGGAGGAACAACAATGATAATAATAAAGGTAATAAAATGCTATGTTGTTTTAATATGCTTTAAACATACTGTACACAGGATTTAGAAGCTAGACTGATCTCATTGACATTTTCTTTTTGTTGTTTTTATGTCTAGTGCTGTTGTTACATTTGTTTCACATCTCCTTCTCCTGTTCGGTCCATATCACCTGTGTGATTGCGCAAATGTAAGTATTTTATTATGTTGCTTAATCAGAAATGTAGTGACTATAACAAACTTCTGTGAAGGTGATAAAAACTAAAATATTTAGCATTTTTGATCAATACATATTCAAAACCTGTTTGCAATACATGTTTGCTGTATAGAAAGAGGGAATCCATTTCCAAATTGAAAGACAGATTTTGTTTAATTAATACATGGGAACTGAGTTTTGCAAGTCTTTGAAAATCAACATATACTAAGGGGTTTATTTATCAAGGGCTAGCGCCAGGTAGTGTCTGACGAGCGCCAGGTACCGCCAGCTAACGGCGGCTACCGACTCAAGTACGCCCGGCGGCGGTCACAATGACACATTTATCACGCTAAATGAGGCTAGCGCCGGCGAGAGCGTCAGCTAGCGCGGGATTCATCATGTAGCCGACTGCAACGAACAGCGCCGCTGATAATCCCATCACAGCGACAGGTATGACCTGGCACTCCCTGGCGTTGTCCAATGCATTTCAATGGAGCAATCTTTAAATAATCATAATTAATTGTTAATATTTTTTTTTTTTTTTTTTTTAATGTCAAAAATTCTGTGACCACTTCTGCAATGTTAGGATTTTTTTTTAAGTAAAAAAAAAAATAAATAAAAATTGTGCAGAATTGATATTACAGGTGTGATATTAATGTATTCATATTACAAAATGTTTAGAAAAACTTGTATAATTTTTACATAAAAAAAAATGGTTGTTTGGGGGTTAAAAACTACTTTACACACATCGCCGCCAGCGCTCTGGGGTTTAAACAAGGAATTCACAGCGCGAGAAATTTTTGAGCGTGATTTGTTAATGAATCTGCAGCAAGCCGTTCGCTATGGCCATTCGCTGTCAGGCGCACCCATACAACGCAGAACCTGTGAAACATCGACCCCTAACCCCGTATTCAACATTACCGCACACCGACTGAGTCGCTGTCAACAAGCAAACCCCGGCCAAGCACAGCGAATACTAGCTGGCGCTGTGAAAATCACGCTACTGGCGCTCATCTGTCGCTACCTGGCGCTATTAATGAATCGGCCTCCCCATATGCAAAATCAGGGTGCTCAGCTGTGTGAACTCACCCATGTCACCTGTAAAATTCAACTTTTCCAGGGCTCCCATACACTGGCACCCCCCACGGCTGCATTTCGAGCTTCCCTTTAGCTGAGGCATGCTCCTGCACCTGGCCATTCTGCTGGCAGTGGGAGTTCTTCCCAGACTGGAGGGAAGCCAGTGATGCAGCCAGTGGACTGGTCACATCATCTGGCATTTTTTTGTTAGATCGGCAATCTCAAAAATGGCTGAAGGGTGTGGCCACTTTGCTGGGAAAAATGTTTTTTTTTTTAACCGGGCCACTGCCGAGGTACTTGGCCAGGGAGCATGGGGGCATCCAAGGAAATTTCCCTGCACACGTCTCTATAGAACAGATCTAGGTGAGGAGTAGAATTCTCTCAAATAGGTGTTTTTTTTGTGTGAAAATAAAGCATCACAGCATCCTATTGATTATTCATAGTATAGTACAGCTTACACATTTGTCATGCATTATATTCTCTTTTAGGCGGTCAGTGGTGGAATACTAAGAGGAACAGGAAGGCAGAAAATTGGTGCCTTTACAAATGTTTTTGGCTTTTATTTTATTGGACTCCCAGTTGGAATATCTCTTATGTTTTTAACAAAGCTTCAACTTATAGGTAAGATATATGAAAAACTTCTTCTGATGTGCTTCTGTGTTCTTAGGCTTGGTTGGAATTTGTCCCCTCCATAGGTCTGATAAGTCAGCATCTACTATACCTTGCATTGTGCCTAACTTCTTCTGATGTGCTTCTGTGTTCTTAGGCTTGGTTGGAATTTGTCCCCTCCATAGGACTGATAAGTCAGCATCTACTATACCTTGCATTGTGCCTGCAACAAGAACAAATGTTGGTTAAAGAGGAACATCGGTGGAGGTTAAAAGCTCCCCCAAGCCTCACCGATCTGCTGCCCCCCTCCGGTTTAACCTTTGGGCATTTTTTACTCACCTCCCGGGGGATCCGTCTTCTGCGTCCCTCAGATTCCACCGTTCTCGCACCTGCGCAGTGCAGATGAGTGGGATGCAATTGATGCAATGGAAACAGGAGGCAGCAGGAACAATAGGAAGGTAGAGGTTGGGATTGGGTCCAGCCCCAAGACCTAACGCTGGAACCATTACAATGATAGGCAGCAGGGAGATGCCACAGAGGCCATTCCACCCCCCAATATTATTTCCGCCCTATCAAATGTGAGACTGTGTCAGGGTCATATCCCCAGGCACTTTCCACATGCATTACGCCATCTGCATGCGGCTACAATAAATACATAAAACATGCATATGACATACAACTAATACATTGTCCCATATACATAAAATGCCCATGTCCCCAACATGTAACCATCATAAAGTAAGAAACAGGGATGAAAATACTCCTCAAGGTATACCATACCCCTTAAATATAGCTTAGTTGTCCTAATCTACCAATGTATTTACCAAACTTATCAATCCCCCCCTGTGATCTATGGACATATAATTCCAGAACAAATATACAATATAGAATTATACATACAGTCAAACATTTAGGATAAATACATTATTTACAAATTGAAAAGATTTCAGCCAATCTGTCAATTTTTAACTGACCTAAGCAGTGCAGAGCAAAAAATCACGAATCCCACACAACCACTCCAGCCCTCGAATCCTTGCCAACAATAAGTTATATAAGCTGCTAAAACACAGGACTAGGTCCCTACATATTTCCATGCTCTGTTAAAACACCTTTGTGCGATGAGAGACCCACATTTGTCTAAGGCCCTTATTTATGAAGGGATAGCGACAGGTAGCGACTGGTGTGCGGCCGGTAACGCCGAGAACGCCGGCTCCCCACCACAATCACACATTTATCAAGCCAATCCTGCTTAGCGACTGAGATAGCGCCATATAGCCACTCATTCATCATTATTCCAGCCTTAGCCCACAGCGCCAGCGTCCGACCTTGAACAGCGACAGGTATGACCTCTCGCTACCTGGCGATCTTCAATGTATTTCAATGGAACAATCTTTAAATATTAATAATTAATTGTTATTAATGTTTTTTTTTTTTTTAAATGTGAAAAATTCTGTGACCACTTCTGCCATTTTAGATAATTTTTTAAGGGGAAAAAAAAATTGTACAGAATTGATATTACAGGTCTGATATTAATGTATTCATATTACTAAATTATTTAAAATACTTTTTTTTTTGGTTTCCAAAAATATGGTGGTTTGGGGGTTAAAAAACGACTTTTAACACATCGCCGCCAGCGCTCTGGGGTTTAAACATGCATTTCACAGCGCTTGAATTTTTTGAGCGTGATTTTTTGATGAATATGGTGGAAGCCGGTCGCTCTGACCAGTCGCTATCATGCGCACCCATACATCGCGGAACCTGTCAAATAGCGACTCGTAACCTTGTATTCAACATTACGCTACACCGACTGAGTCGCTGTCAACAACCGAACAACGGGCAAGCACAGCGACTACTAGCGGGCGCTGTGAAAATACCACTACAGTCGCCCAACTGTCGCTAGCTGCCGCTGTTAATAAATCAGCCTCTAAGTATGTCAATATACTGTACCTCTGGTTCTTCACATAGCGGAAAAGTGTCCAGCTGAGAACCACCCCAACCCCCATAATATGCTTACAGAGGCCCCTTAGTAGAATTCCACATGTATATCTTGTAATGCGTGTTGAGCCGGGGTGGGGACAGTCCAGTTGGGAAGCCCTTGGGCCAGATAGTTCCCAGTATTCGGGAATCCCTCTCCCTTTCCCTCTTCTCCAGTGATATCATTAATCACTTGGGGGGATTCCACACCAAACGCCAAAAAAGGAACGAGGAGAGAGGACCAATGTATATGTAACAAAAATTACTTTTTAAAATAAAGCAGTAACACTGAAAATACATATATATTTCATTAAAATCAATAAAGATAATATAGCCAGCCAATGCTAGGTAAGTAAGTATATACTATAAGGTAAGTCGCTGGTTGTAAGCTTAATAAATGTAGACGCAAAAGTTAGATAATGTGTACACCTATCAAATTATTCTAGCAACAATAATGTGCGCAGTGTATGAAGATGAGCAAAGCACCTTACAGCAATGTAAAGACAATATTACACCAGCGAAGATCTAAATGAACACATAGAGCTGCCCTAATCCGGCATGCATTGCAGGCCACTGATTCAGTAACGATATTATATAACTTTGGAAACTACATTTATCATGGTTACTTACAACCAGCGACTACCTCTATACTACCTATACTATACTACTCTATACTACTACCTTATCCTATATACTTACCTAAAATCAGACAGATCTTGTCAAAATTATGTTTTAATTGAACCCAACAGAATTCTAAGCAAAAACCTGAATCTGAACAGCAACATTAATCATATTTTCATTAAGACCTTCCTTCTTGAAGTGGTAATTCCATATATTCACAGGGGCTGCAGCAAAACTCCAGCATTTATGTAAATCTTAATTACTATGGTGAACAGGTATTGCTTCATTTCTTCCGTAACAGTATCAGGCTGATTCATCATTAGCGGCAGGTAGCGACAGATGAGTGTCTGTAGCAGGCATTTTCAGAGCGCCTGCTAGTAGTCGCAGTGCTCAGCCTTGGGTCGCTAGTTCATAGCGACTCAGTTGCTGTGCAGTAATGTTAAATACATTGTGGGGAGTCGCTATCTGCCCAGTACAGCGCTGTATGGGAGCGCATGTTAGCGACTGCTCATAGCAACCGAGTCACACCATATTCAGCAGAAAAACAGCCTCACAAATCTCTGGCGCTGAAAAATACTTGTTAGCCCAGAGCGCAGGAGGCGGTGTGTTTAAAGTCTGTTTTTCAGCATCTATCCACTAGTAACAAAGCGAAAACATATGGAATTACATTGTAACAACATTGTAACAGGAACACTTTAATGGCAGACCTGTAATGTCATTTCTGAAGAAATATATAAAAAATGAAAAAATTGTGCTTTTTCAATGCCAGAAGAGGTCAAAGAATTATTTGTGATTTTTTGGAAAAAAAAACAAAAAAATACCCCGTTTAAAGAGAAAAAAAGGTTCGTTCATTGAAATGTTGAAATGTATGGGAGAGCGACAGGTAGCGAGAGGTCATACCGGACGCTGTGCAAGGCTGAACGCCGGCGCTGTTCAATGAGGCTGTGAAAATGATGAACCAGACGCTACATGGCGCTATCCCAGTCGCTAAACAGATTCTGCTTGATAAATGTGTAATTGCGTGCCGTGTCCGTCGTTCACCAGTCACTACCTGTCGCTACCTCTCATTATGAATAAAAAAGGATTGGTTGCAGCACACCTCAGATCTAGAGCTAATGTAAAGAGAAACACTTTAAGGGGAGTGTTCAGCCTGTCCAGGATCCCTGTTCCACCTACCAGGGATATAGTGCATACAAAGATAAGGAAGGAGAGGCGAACAACTCAAGTTTGTATGCAAGTAAAACAAAGAGAATTTTAATGAGGAATATTAACACATGAGTGCTAACAACACAGTGACACATACAGTATTACAAGAGAAAAATAAAAAATGGGTGAATTACCCAAATTGACCGCTGGGTGGTGCTATGGTATAGCAAACAGTGTTACATATCACACTGTATGAGGCATAAGTAGACCAGTAGAAGAAAAGCTTTTATCAGCAATTGATAATGTATATAAGTAACATTGCCAGGAGTGTGAGAACTCCTCTATCTCTATATCAAACCAGCATGCAATAGTAAATACAAGAACAAACATAGGCAAATAAAGAAAATTCTTGCTGGTTTGATATAGAGATAGAGGAGTTCTCACACTCCTGGCAATGTTACTTATATACATTATCAATTGCTGATAAAAGCTTTTCTTCTACTGGTCTACTTATGCCTCATACAGTGTGATATGTAACACTGTTTGCTATACCATAGCGCTACCTCTCATTAAAGTGGACCAACACCCAGGATTTTGACTATCCTGGGTCTTGGTCCACTTCGGTGGGGCACCCCCGATCGGGGTGCCCCGCTGTGTGAAACCCCCCCGAACCCCCCGAACTCACCTCTCCCCGCGCCGACGGACAAGCCGCGGACAAGCGGCTCCTCCGCCACCGCCTCCCACGCGTCACTCTTGATGCGCGCGTGCCCGCGCCGGCCATTCACAGACGGCCGGCGCGGGCACGTCTAGAGGGGCACGAGGGAGGCAGCAGCAGCGCCGAAGATAAGGTAAGGAGTTTGGGGTGTTTAGGGGGTTTCACCCCGTGGGACATCCCGATCTCGGATGTCCCGCGGGGAGGGAGGTGATCGGCCCGGGAATCTTATAGATTCCCGGGCCGATCACCCGTGGGTGTTGGTCCACTTTAACCAGCCACTACCTGACGCTATCCCTTCTTAAATAAGGGCCTATGTTCTGAGCAGTCTCCAGAAAGGAGATTTGTCCACTCATTACATTACTGTTCTGTACTAAAGGCAAGAATGTTGAAATTAGTAAGCTTATTGGACATCTTGATTTAAGATGCCTCGCAGTATGAAACCCCTTTGGTTTTCCCATAACTTAATTATATGGCTGTGGCTGAGCTGCAGCTAAGATAAGCAGCACTCTAGAATCCCACAGCATCCTCAATCTCATCGACCTGTGCAGCCCTGCCAGCAGAGATTGAAATTTGGCGGGTACGACATGTGCATGGTGGTAAGATGGCACTAGAGGTCCACACATGCAGGGTGGGATCGAGGATCAAGGTAAGTATACAGGGAAACTAGCGAGTCTCACTCTGGGGAAAATCCCAAACCAGGATGCCCCTAAAGGAGAATGTAACTCGGGCTAGAGTCCTAAAGCACAACAAAACCCCGGAATTTGACTTCCCTGGGTTTTGTTCCATTCCCCGGTGCACCCCAAATTAGGATGCCCTGCTGTGTGAAACCACCCAGAATGCCCAGTACAACTCACCTTGTTCCTATGGCATATGCATTGCCGAACAGCCAATCATACCTGTTTGCAGTGTTTACATCCTTTGGCACACAGCTCTCACTGACTTCAATGAGGGGGCCCGCTGCCACATCCCTGGTGGTGTGCGCTCTCCCACCCCAGGCTATTGAATGACTGGTGGGGGAGCGTGTGCTGCCACACCCCCACATCCCCGGCGGCATGCACATGCATTGAAAACAATGAGAGCCATCTGCCAAATAACATAGTCATGGCAGACTGCTCTTATTGGGCAAGACCCTATGCCTGCACCATTCGGACGGGGAAAGGTAAGCGATTATCGGCGCCCTGTGGGGTTTCAAACAGCAGGGCAACCTGACCTGGTGAAGCCAATGGGGAAAAGCCAATGGCTGGCTGCTGGTGGGTTTAGAGGAAAGAGCGAGATGCGGCCCCCAGCGTGCTCTGAGCCACTGTGGTTGTTGTAGGAGCCGTAGGAGCGGGGTGAGGTGAGTTTTTTCTGCCATTCTGGGGGGTTTCACGCAGTGGGGAACCCCTGATCGGGGTGCCCCGCGGAAGTGGACCAAAACCCAGGATAGTGAAAATCCTGGGTGTTGGTCCACTTTAATATTTTATTAGTTACTTACTTTTTATTATATTATTTACTTAATTTATTTACTTTATTTATTTATTTATTATTTACTTATTGATTACTGTATTTTGACCTGTTCTTGGTAAGCCCATCTACTATACCAAATCAATAGCCAATTACTTTCGTGAGGCCCATGTGAAAGTGCTGTTTGGCTGACAATCAGTAGTGTTTGGTAGCTGTCAGCTTCCCATCTTTATCCTGTCCGGTGCAGGTAGGCGGGCAGGCTGATTCATTACTAGTGGCAGGTAATGGCAGATGAGCATCTGTACAGCGGCGCTAAGAGTGACCGCTAGTGGTCGCTCTGATCGGCCGTAAGTCGCTATTACAGAGTGCCTCAGTCGCTGTAGTAACATGGCCGGCATTTATGAATTTGATGTGTGAGTCGCTATAACACCAGTACAGAGCTATATGGTAGCGAACAGTAGTGACTGGTCAGTGTGAGCGACTCAAACCATATTCATAAAAAAAAAAAAAACAGCTTCACACAGCGCCGGCGTTGATACAAAACAAAATATTAAAAGAAAACCCTCTTTAAAGAGAAGAAAGGGAACGTCCATTGAAATGTATGGGAGAGCGACAGGTAGCGACAGGTAATACCAGGCGCTCTGGAAGCCAGCGCGCCGGCGGTATACGCTGAGCCGCCTGTGATGATGAATCGGACGCTACATGGCGCTGTTAGAGTCACTCACCGGGAATCTCTTTGATCAATGTGGTATTGCATACAGCGCCCGACGTTCACCGTTCGCTACCTGTCGCTACAAGGCACTACCTGCCGCTATCCATTGATGAATAAACCCCTTAGTTTAGTTTATATTGTACACAATTGTAGGCTGTAAAAAAACATAAAAATAGTACTCCTCTCTTCCAGAGAAAAGAGATGATCCATCATTACATTAACCTGTTTTTTTCCTTGTTTTCTGTGCTTCGGGTGGCCTCCAGACATGCTATCCCCTCTGGCTCTAGCATGATCAAAACTGGATTCAATGTGGTTAATCTGGATTTGTGCTCCACTCTCCCATTAAAGAGAGAGCCTGTTCCTTTGTAATTAGGGAAAGGAGAACGTACTGTATCGGGGGAGGGAGGGGGGCAAGAACAATACAGGTATCAGCTCTTATTGCAGCCTACAATTGTCTTTAGCTGTAGCATAACACAGTGCGTGTTTCTGTTCATCAGAAAGGTAAAGCAGGTTTCATTAGCTATGCAAGCATTTTAGATCAAACAATGGATAATAATATAAAAAACACTCTTTATTCAGATAATAGTTGCCATAGCTATTCAATTTGACAGTGACATTATTTTAAATGCTTGTGTTTTTAAGGTCTATGGACAGGCTTAATCTGTGCAGTAGCTATTCAAAGCTTCATCTATCTACCCTATATCTTTTTTATGAATTGGGATCAGGCCTGTGACGAGGTAAAAAAAAAAACTGTTTTGTTTTGTGGGGCACAATGCTTTTTCTGAAGGTCCAATGGTCACCAGATGTGACGCTCTAAAGGAACAGCACATAGCCCACTGAAAAGCAAGGAAGGGGCAACCATAGAGGGGAATGAGGAATATGAATAGTTAGCAAATTTACTAAACATGTTCTTTGCTTTCATATTCACAAAAGAATGTAATGTGCCAGGTGAAATGTGAAGCAATAATCCAAACTCTGCATTAAATGTCGCTTGTCTAACCAAGGAAGAAGTGCAGCGCCGGCTCAAACAGATTAAAATCGATAAATCCCTGGGACCAGATGGCATAAATCCCTGTGTTTTAAGGGAGTTATATAAAGTAATAGGCAAGCCATGTTTTCTTTTATTTGTAGATTCAATAATTACAGAGGCTGTTCCGAGGGATTAGTGCTTAGCAAATGTGGTGCCAATATTGAAAAAGGGGTCTAAGCCTTGAGCCAGCCATTCAGAAAGGCTGGGCGCAGGTGCGTAAACTGCTAGAGGAGAGCCAGGATGTGGGCGCCTCGCACAGGCGCTGCGAGGGCTCCAGGACAAGGTGAGTGAAACGGAGTTACTGTGGGGTTTTACAAAATTCAGGATGCCCCATATGAAACTCGGATGGCCCTGGAGTCTTTTAGTATCAATCTTTGCAGATGACACTAAGGCCCTTATTCATCAAGCGATAGCGCCAGGTAGTGTCTGACGAGCGCCAGGTAGCGGCAGCTAACGGCGACTACCGACTCAAGTACGCCCGGCGGCGGTCACAATGACGCATTTATCAAGCAAAATGAGGCTAGCGCCGGCGAGAGCGACGGCTAGCGCGGCATTCATCATGAAGCCGCCTGGACCGAACAGCGCCGCTGCAAATTCCTTCACAGCAACACGTATTACCTGGCGCTACCTGCCGCTCTCCCATACATTTCAATGGCAGACGCTGAAATGATTGTTTTTAGTGGTTTTTGGGTTTTTTTCTTTGGTACAAAATTCCACACATGTTTATATTGATCTGTTTAATGAATCTGGCTGGTTATTTATATATTTTTTTTTTTTTTTTTTTTTCACAATGTAATGTTGTGAGTGACATGGGAATTGCATCTCCTCCACCCAAACTCATTGGCATCAAAATCGCTGGTTTTCCACACAATCGGGGCTTGTAAAGCTATTTTGTAGCCTGTCAGGTTGGGCGGTCACGTTCGCTCTTCAAAATTGTCAGCGCCCAAGCTATTCGGCAGCCCTGTCCTTGATGAATCTGTGTTGGTCAGTGTTTGTGCAGTCGCTGTTTAGATTCGCTATGTGGCGGCGCGAGCGTCGCTGTGCCTCGCTGCGCTGCGTTGTGCGGCGCTGTGCTGTTCATACATGTGCCCTTCTGCCATTTGCAAGGAATTCACTTCCCGCGACCCCAGTCGTTGTTAATGAATACACTGTAGTTGTGAGCGTGGCTGCCCACATATTGCAGGATTAACATTCAGTCGTACCAGCTCATAACAACCCGTTATGCATTCTCATGTGTGCCACATTTTCAGGTAGTTGTCTAGTTTGATTGTGTGCTGACTTTTGGAAGGAATCAGATTTGTATATTTAAGCACAACGGTGTATGCTTTAGAAGGACCTATGCATTACAGTATGTAGAATCCCCTGCTAAATCAAGCTAATAATTCGTGGCGCCTTTTGCCCTAGCTTGTTTTGCAGCGTCATTTTAATGTATTTCCGCCACTTAGCGTGTACATAGCTGATATTAGCTTGTCCCTGTTGCGCGCATGTTTGCTTTTGAATTTTGAAGCACAGTTGCTTGCGTCATATCCGGTTCCGGGATCCTCCTTTGCGTTTCAACGCCACCTTAAGGTAAAACTGTCTAGCGCTTATGCCAATAGCTTGTTTTGCAGCGTCATTTTAATGTTTTTCCGCCACTTAGCTTGCACATAGCTGATATTAGCTTGTCCCTGTTGCGCGCATGTTTGTGTTTGAATTTTGAAGCACAGTTGCTAGCGTCATATCCGGTTCCGGGATCCTCCTTTGCGTTTCAACGCCACCTTAAGGTAAAACTGTCTTGCGCTTATGCCACTAGCTTGTTTTCAAGCGTCATTTTAGTTTTTCCGCCACTTAGCTTGCACATAGCTGAGAATAGCTTGTTGCTGGTGCGCGGAGCGTTTTTTTTTTTTTAACTTTTTCCCAATGTCGCTTGGGTCATTTCCGGTTCCTGTTTCCTCCTTAGCGTTTCCAATATGATGCCCAGACGGAGAGTAATGCGCCTCCCCAGCTCCTCCTCAGACTCTGACCCCACCACCCCTCCCCCACCTCCCCAACCTACCTCACCTTCCTCAAGTACCACCCCTCCCACCCCTTCCCCTCCTGGGCCTAGTAAGCCAAAGCGCACCCGGGTGGATAGCAGAGTCAATGGCCAGGTGGTAAAAGTGAGTATTTTTTGGTTTGTCTTTTTAGCTTAAAAGTTGCAGAACACACAGGGGGGATTGGTTATGACAAATTTTGGTTTTAATAACAAATTTGAGCAATCCCCGTGGGGCATCCCCATTGTGGATGTCCTGCTGGGATGCCCCCCCTGGAGGGCCCTAAATATTACCTCAGTCCCGTCCCATCTGTGCATGCGTTAGCTGCGGATGCCTATTGCGCTTACCTCTAGCAGGGTGTACCCCTGCGCCAGACATATTGTAATTTTGGGTGCAGGCGCACTCCCTGTTAGAGTCAAACGCCACATGCGTACTTTGCCGTGCAGAGCCAGCTGAGCTGGTATGCACGTCCCAACGGCCTTGTATGCGCATACCACAGCGGCGCGGAGCCCTGTGTTTGGCTTGCGGAGTGACGTGGGAGTGTCCTCAGTGGTGTATTTGTGGCCTTCCAAGGGGGTTGCAGACAGCGGACCACCCACAATTGGTGTGGCCCACCAAAGTGCACACAAACCCAGAATAGTGATAATCCTGGGTGTGGGTCCACTTTGATCTGGTCTCTGTATAACTGTTTATGACTGTGTTCTGATGTCATGTATTTATTTTAGTTTGTTTGTTCTTTTTTCATAGGACTTCTGCCTGGCCGAATATGACTATGCCCGTGGAGGCAAAAAACGCATAGCCATGGAGGTGAAGGCCACAGTGTCCCGGCGCTTCCAGACCGAGCTGACCATCCGCTCCATCCAACAAAAGTGGTCGGATTTCAAGCGCCGGGACCCTGAAGGCGTGTACCGCCTATATGATGCCTACGCATCAGGTAAGTTAAAGCTTATGTTATGTTTAGCCTTTGTGCAGAATCATCTGCTAAGCTGTGTCCATTTGTGCTCTTTAGATTAATTATTTTCTTTCACCCCCTCCACACAGATAAGCGTCCTCCCCTGGGGAAACGTGGGAAGGGATTCCTCCCCCGAACCAGGCAGGCGGACTCGGGGGAGTCATCGGGGGAGGGTCCCTCCCGCGGGTCCTATTTAGAGGACCCAGGGGAGGAAGGGGATGACGCCCCAGAGGAGTGTGCTGCTGGGGGGCTGGCTGGATCAAGCCTCAGCTCCTCACACTCTGAGTCTGAGGACTCTCACCAGGCAAGGGGCCACTCTCAAGCAGGGAGTGAGAGGGAGGAGGGTGGCCCTTTGCCTGGTGGATCTTCCGACCAGAGTGTGAGGAGCCGAGGCTCCCCGCCTCCTCCTCAGAGCCCTCCCTGGGCTTCAAGTGGCGCTTCATCCCCTGGTGAGTGTACATTTTTTAATTGTTAGTCTGTGACAGGTTTCATCTTGCAATGTGTCCTTAGCCCTTGCCATTCCTCTCTAATTTGCAGGGCATCATATAGGCGGCACCTCCATGGCATTTTGGCGTAGGATTCTCCACGGGCATAGTCATGGTAAGTGTTTTTGGTTAGCCATCACATTCCCAATGTTATTACATTCATTCAAGTGTACCCCCAAACATTGATGTTGCTTGGTTTCTGGAAGGTTCCAGGACAAATCACATCCCTCACCCAGGGCCCCCCCCACCAAAAAAAAAACACAAAACTCCTTACCTCTTTGGGGGTTGCCAAAGCCACCGTCCAAGCCTCCTGTGTGACACTCTAGATGTGTGTGCGCCTGCGCTCTTTTTCAAAATGGCCTGCGCGTCCGCACACACTCGAGGAGTGATGTGTGGAAGGCAGCGGGCGCGGAGTACGTTGTCTCATGCAAATTGTGTGGCTCGGCCAAAGTGGACCCAAACCCAGATTAGCAGCAATCCTGTGTATAGGCCCACTTGTAACAGACACATGTTTCCTGGTCCATTGTCACAGCTGGTTTGATAAGGTACCCTAACCTCACAAACCCTACTACAGTGCTAGCCAACTGTCAACCACCCCTATGTTTCTGCCCACACCATGATGGGTGTTCTCATTTCTTTTCTTGGGTTAAGTTGTTCCCGCTCCAACATGTGGGCCACTATTAACATTAGCCAAACAACTGCTAAAGATTCCTTTACATAGCACTGTCTATGTTATTTGCACATTCTCTTTAGGGATACATGTGTCAAGCCTAACAAATTGACATTAACTCATGGTCCAGGAAATATGCTAATTTAGGACAACCTGTATGTAACCATGCAAGCCTTTGCATTTTCAGACTCAATAACCAGATGGATGTCAAATAGTCAGGTGTCATTTGCCCACTAATTGTGTTTTTGTCTTTTGCTTTATGTTGACAGATGTTGCGACGCAGACGGAGCCAGAGACCCTCCTCCCCACCCCAGCTCCAGGGACGGCCAGCAGCATGGGCCCCCGCCACAGCTGCGATGGTGAGTACATCCCACTTCATATGCCTAAAGACTTGTGAAACCTATGTCTTCTAGTCACATCTGCAGACAATTTTAATTTACCTATGTGTTAATTTCACACACATCTCGATTCAATGTGTTTGCACAATAATCCAACATGCCTGTTTGCATGCTTGATTGTTGGCTCACATCCTTCATTAGGCCACATAGAGACTATTTTTGCGTTAGACACAACCAAATGGGCCCTATTAGGTCTGGACCTGTAACATTATAGGGAAAACTCGTGTGCTCGTTCGGACTTAGGCCCTGATGTTTGGCTGTTACTAAACACAAAAATGGACACACTGGGAATTATACCTTCTTTGCTTCCCAAGAGTTAAACTGGAACAACAACCAGGATTTTGACTTTCCTGGGTGTTGTTCCACTACGGTGGGGCACCCCTGATCGTCACTGCTGTGTGACAACCCCCTGAACTCACTTTGACTCCAACAAACGTACAAGCCATGGCAAATTGCCTCCTCCGCCTCCCCCGCGCCCCTTTTTACGCGCGCGTGCCTGCGCCGGCCATTCACAGACGGCCGGCGCAGGCACGCACACGTCTAGAGGGGCGCCAGGGAGGGCCCAGCGGCACTGCCACACAGAAACTGAGGTAGGTATTTTGGGGTTTGGGGGGGTTTCACCCCCAGGGACATCCCGATCTTGGATGTCCCGCGGGGAGGGAGGTGATCGGGCAGGGAATCTGATAGATTCCCGGGCCGATCACCCGTGGGTGTTGGTACACTTTAAGAGTAAATGTATGCTTGGGATGTGTTGTTCACATTCCTGCCAGTCAATAGTACTCATATCATGTTAACCAATAAGCACACAGTGGTCAACAATGTTAATGTGAGTGTCACCGAATTGGACACACTGACATTACATTGCTACATCTGTGTCTGTTGAGGTCACATCCAATTTATTAAAAAATTGTTGTTTCTACATTTCTACAGCTTGTGAAAACCAGCATCGCAGACTGTGGCGGGAGATCCGGCTCCTGAAGCTGATGCTGCTGGCCAGGAAGAGGCGCCGACGGCGTCGTTAGGGTGGGGGGAAGGCTGGCCTCTTGATGGCCGTTGTTGGCCAATGTTGGCCATGTTTTATAATTACATTTTTTTGATTACCATCATTACAGTGTGTTGCATTGCAAAGCATAGTTTAACTGTCTCCCAACCCATTTGTGTGTCAATTTCGCCATACCTTTGGAGCCATTTCAGGTGTTAACCATAGTAAGCTATGGTCTCCAATGTGTGGGCTAAATTGACCAATACATTGACATATGTAGATCAAGATACTCATCCCTGACTGTGTTATTAGCTAGGTCTTAGGAAACACACAATTTAGAGGTGGGTGAAGCAAATATATTTACAAAACCAAAAATATACAAAATTAATATTCTTGGCTGGGTGGCCGGGGAGGTTGGGAGTCATTGCTAGGGGCGGTGTTGGGGGACAACAGTGCAGTAAAAAATATAGACTGCTGTTGTATGAGCTGTTGTAGCAACAACAAAGTTTGGTCCTGCCGCTGGAGACATTCTTCCTGGCGCTGTATTGATTCTTCCTGGCGCTGGAGAGATTGTCCCTGGCGCTGTAGAGATTGCATTAGATTTGCCAGCCGACCAAGTTCCTGGTTCTGGTGTTGGTTTTGGAGCAACTGGTCCATCTGGCGCTGCAGGGCCTCATTTTGTTGCTGACACATCAGCACCTGATTTTCCAACGCCGCAATGCGCTCATTAGTTCCATCACGCGGCTGTTGGCGACTGTAGTCCTCCAGCATCCGGACCCCTAGCTCATAGAAATCTGCACTGGTTGGTGCCACACCTCCTCTTGCTGTGGTTTGAGGCTAAACAAATAGAAAACCACATTTTAGTCAAACAGAACCAATGCAGGTATGCCCCTCAAAATAAATCCCCTAAACAGTCACTATACAACTTACCCTTGTCTGAGCCTCGGAAGCTTGGCCACATGGGACTTGGGAAGAGGTCCCAGCTTGGGGTTCTGGTTCCGCCTCCTGCAAAAACAACAATGAAAGGAAATGTGACATGTTGCTTCTTCCACTACCCACGAAGATGCCAATGTGGTTCGAGGTCGTCTACATCAGCCATGTTACCTGCGTGTCCTCCGGCACAGGTAGGCTCGAGGTTTCGCTGCCAGAGAGTGGCAATTCAACATCCGAGATGTCCGGCAAGTTGGAATATGCTAAACAGGAAAATCAGGTTAGTAGGTCTGTGGCCCAAACTCTAATGTAACCTGGTTAGGCTATCGAGGCCATACCTCTAAAAAGTGCAAAAATACACACTAGACCAAAGGTATCTGTTAAACTCAGATTGTTAACATGTATGTTACAGGACTAAGAGGCAATAATTTTTGCTAATCACATCAGAAACATTGCTTAAATTACACATACCCGCAATCTCCCAGATGTCTGGAGTGGGGTCCTCACTCGAGCTTGGACCTTGAAAATACATGTGGACACACAAGTTGCCAGAAGCAAGTGCCACAAAAGTAGAGCCAAAATACAGACTAGAGCAAGGCAAAACAACTTACCCTCATCTCTGGCAGCCGGAACTTGAGGGGCCCTTTCTGGACAGCCACTTCCGATATTCGGGTCAACTAAAAAACACAAGGAATGTCTCTAAATATTCAGCAAACTACTACGGGGAATGTTTGGCTAAAAAGATGTCCGCCAAAATACATTGCTATCACTCCAATAACTAATAGACTGACCCTGGGGAGGCAACAAGCACTCCCAAGAGGCATCTTCAAGTTTACCAAGCAAACATGTAGCTTAGTAGACTAACCAAATTGAACCAGTGTAACATAAACAGCATAAAGGATACATTATGTATTGCTCTACACACCAACAGGGTCCTGTTGACCGGCAACATCGGAAGTGGGGTCCAAAGATGAACCAGTCACTTGGCCTACCAAGAAAAAAGAGGAATGAGACACATGCACTTGGGTAAAAGTGGATCAAGCAAGGTGAACACATGCACTTACCGACATCCAAAGAGTAGGTGGGATCCGGAGGAGATGCTGGGGCCAAGGGCATGGGAGCTATGCCAAAATAAAGGCAACATTGAGCCATAGTTAATGTGCGTGCAAAAATACAACATGCATTAAGGTGTGTGAGCAGCTCTTTCACTAATATTCACTAATCAAGGCCAGTGTGGCTCCCACATTGATATGCCGATATATGGCTACACATCTCTGGCTTCAAACATATCTACACATGTTAGGGCCTTGTTAGTTAGTTGCTGTGAGTGTTACAGTGGGCGTGAAATTAGGCCGCAGGCACATATTAATACTCAACAGTGCAAAACTTGATTGTTTGAGCTGCTCCCACACCCATTTGTTCACCAAACAACCAGCAACCAAATTAGGAGTAAATACCTTCAATGGCAGACTGGGGTAGCCTTGAGGTTGCTGGAAGGGCAGGAGCTTGGGTGTCCTGAGGCACATCCCGGACAGCAGCATGTGCACCTATGCATAAAGCAACACACAGAAAAGTAACAAATGTTTGAGCTCTAATGTAATACTTCACAGGTCCTACTGTTAGTTGGTCAGAATGTAAAAATGCAAATCACATACATTAACATTAGGTTAGTACAAAAGCCAGAAAATATGTACCTTCAGTCCAACCGGTGGTGTCATCCCCAGGATCCACACCCTGCAGCCGAGCCAGTGGGATTTTGGCCTTCAGCATCTCCTCATACGGCCTGTAGGTACTCTTTGGAGCCTGGATGAACCCACTGTCCACATCAAGATCGTGATTCATCTTTTTCATAAGGGCCCCTCGCAAAGTGTAGAAGCGTTTCCTGCAGGATGGGCCACTACGTGGGTGTTGAGCAGTGCTACTAAGCTCCACACCAATGGCATCCCACAGTTTGCTTCTTTCTTGTTTGCCTATGGACTTGCTTTGGGAGCCAAATATCAGCTCCCATTTAGCAAGTGTAAGGCGCACAAGATGATTATTCTCAGCCAAATTAAATTCAGGCTCCCTCTTGGCACCTGGGCGCTTAGCCTGGGGTGCTGCCCCACCTTCAGGCTGTGCCCTTTTCCGTAAGGGAGGTCTGCGCACAGCACCCACCAAACTCCTACTCGGGCCTGCTGTGGCCGGCAGATGTCCTGAATTTGGCTCCATCCTGTAGCTGCACACACACACAAATACACACCCAACAAGCACGCATGCAGACTACAGAATGGCATCGCAATCTCTTAGGCTTGGCCAGGTTTTATGTGCTCTAACAGCCAATCAAAAAGCAGGCCACTTAATTGATTCACACATACAGCCCAGTTCCTTCTAGGCACACCTCCACTGCACTGACTGAAGCATGTGTGTTAGCCAATTAACTCATTACAGACCTCATTAACCAAACAACACACACCCAAATCCAACAATGGACTGATGTATCTCAAACCCTTGTGACATGTGGTTAGCCTAACGGCTATTTAAAAAAACAGCAGCTTACCTTTCATTGGTCCACCACTGATTTTTGGGCCATGTCCGTTAATGCACGCAAGTTTCGGCTCAAGTACGCTAGTAGCGCTACTAGCGTGCGCGTGCGCACTCTGTTTTACGCACACCTGGGTCGGCTAATTGGCGCCCGGAAATAGCAGAGCGACGCAAAAGGCGGCAAAGCGGACCTGTCCCTTTTGAAAGAGAAGTATAAAAGGAAGGAATTTTCTAGCTTCTGCTATTCTTACACTGTGGCAAAGGCTGTGGTGTGGTGCTGTGCTCGCTTCCCTTAGCTCATTTGAGCCTCTGTCTGGTTTCTGTCCTCACTCTCTGTGGCTTGTTGGGTGATTTCTGACATCAGTGCTGTTTCTTTAGGAGCTTGGTTTTGGTGGCATCTGCAAATATTGTGTAGCATACAGCAAGTGAGGCTTGATTTTGGGGCCTTTTGTGGGCTGTGCAGCAACTCCCCTCTTGGTTGTGCCTAACTTAGAAAGCTGGTTTTCAGCAGGCTGGTGGTTTGGACCACTATAGCTCTGGTTTTGTGGTGAGCTGCATTGTAGCGGGTGTGTGTGGAGTGTGATTGTTTGTGTGTGTGTTGTGTGTTAGTGGTTTTTTTTTATTTTTTTTGGTTTTGTATATATCTTTAGTGTGTGTGATGGATAAGAGGGTGATGTATGGTGTCTGGGTGGATGGATGTATGTGTATGCTGAAAGAGCAGGAGGAAAGGGAGCGGGGTGTTGTGAGGCTTAGGGCACCCCGCTCCTTTGCAATCCGCCTTTCAGTATGGGACTTAAGTGACGAGCAGATCAGGAGCCGCTTCCGTCTGAATCGTGCTGCACTACAGTCCCTATATGATCAGATTAAGCACAAAATCGAGCCATCCACCAAACGCACTCATTCCATTCCAGGCATAGTACGCCTGTGTGCCACTCTCAATATTTTGGCACGAGGGACCTTCCAGGCAACCTCAGCCCTCCTCAGCGGGATAAGCCAGGCTACTATGAGCCGCATACTAATCCAGGTAGTTCTGGCAATTTGTGATTTAATCCCAATTTACATCAGGTTTCCTGAGGATGAGGAAGAGGTTGCCAAAATAAAACATACTTTCTATCTGATGGGAGGGATCCCGAATGTGCTAGGGTGCGTTGATGGTACACATTTCCCTTTCCGCCCTCCCCGTGCACAGGAGCTGTCCTACAGAAACCGGAAGCAATTCCATTCCATTAATGTGATGGTTGTCTGTGACCCAGACATGAGGCTGCGGGCGGTGAGATCGGGGTTCCCCGGCTCATGCCACGATTCTTACGTCTTGCAGCGGACAGTCCTGTGCCGGAAGTTTGATAACAATGAAATGCCAGCTGGCTGGCTACTGGGTAATAAATTAACCATGTCAATGTATTTTGCAAATATGTGGCCTAGTAAGCCAAATTTAACCAAACTACCACCAAAAAACATGTACTAGTACTAATTGCTGTCTCTCTCCTTGTGTTTTTTCTACAGCGGATAAGGGATATGGGCAGAGAACGTGGGTCATGACTCCGGTCAGGAACCCACGGACCTCTGCCCATGAACGCTACAATGCAGCGCATCGCAAGACCAGAAGCATTGTGGAAAGAACCATCGGCCTGCTGAAAGCACGCTTTCTCTGTTTGGCACGGCCAGGAGGAGAGATGCTCTACAGCCCACAGAAGGTCTCCAAAATCATCCTTGCCTGCTGTGTGTTACACAATATCTGTATTTCCCACCGAATCCAAGCCCCCGAGGAGACAGCACTGGTGCCAGAAATCCCCAACATGCCCGCAGCAAGAAGTGAGGACACCCAGACTGGCGATGAGCTAAGGGAAAGGATGATCACTTCTTTTTTTGCGGTAAACTAAATAACCTTCACTCTAATGCAAGTACTGCACTACTGGCTAAATGTATTAGAACTACCATCAAAAAGAGCCCAAAAACACACTAAGGGGGGTGTAAGATGATCCCAACCACTCTAAGGGGGGGTTTAAGATGACCCAAACCACTCTAAGGGGGGTGTAAGATGACCCAAACCACTCTAAGGGGGGTGTAAGATGATCCCAACCACTCTAAGGGGGGTGTAAGACGCCAATGTTGGTTATCAAGTAATGCATTTTTTTATTTGCAACAACTATACTACTTTAAAGATCTATACTAACTGCACTTTTCTTATTTTTTCAGGCACAAAGACATGCACCGTGATCCGTTTTTGGGACTTTACAAACGTTATTTCCCTTTACTTTGCTTTTTCCTTTCTGTTTGAATTTTGATTTTCCTTTTCTCTTGTGTTCATTTTTAAATTTTTGTAGATTTTAATAATAAAATCTACTATATATAGATACATGTGGCTATGTGTTTAATTCTGTTGAAAGTTTCCTTGGCATTCTACTTCCTATTGGAATTTTCTTTTTCTTTCTGATTTATGTTTTTATTTCCCTTTTCCATTTTCCTTTTATTTCTCATTTCTGTTTTTATTTTCTTTTTCTATTTTCCTTTCTCATTTCTGTTTTTATTTTCTTTTTCTATTTTCCTTTCTCATTTCTGTTTTTATTTTCTTTTTCTATTTTCCATTTCTTTCTCTGTTCTGTTTTTATTTTCATTTTCTTTCTCATTGGTGGTTTAATTGTATTTCCTTTTTCTTTAAAAAATAAATAAAATAATTTAAAATGTGGCTATGTGTTTAATTATGTTTTATTTTGCATTTATATTCTAATATCTGGTTTAATTTAATTTCCTTTTCAACACAAAATAAAAACTCTATAATTTATAAAAAAATGTTGCAATGTGTTTTATTCAGAAGGTACTGGATGGCCAGGACACAGCAAAGCTAACAGGCGCTGTGTACAATAGCGTGGTCACACTGACTGACAGCGCCTACAAAGCTGAGGGCCAACATCATATTCAGCAATGTAGGCGTTGTTCCCAACAACGCCAGGTAGCGACTGAGGAGGCCTGCTATAGCGAATCGCTACCGCCCGCGGCTGACGCTAGCGGCGCTCATAGCGCCATACTTCAGTCGCTCATCTGTCGCTACCTGGCGCTATTGATGAATCGGCCTCTTTGCTGTGTAAAGTAATTAACACAAAAGAGGACAGCAGGCAGCTGCAAACAGATTTAGATAAATTGGAAGCATGTGCAGTTAAATGGAAGATGAAGTTTAACACAGACAAAGGTTATGCACATGGGAAGGAGAAATCTGTGTCATGATTACATACTAAATAAAGAAACACTTGGTAAAACTACAATGGACCTAGGGGTTTTAGTTAACAATTAACTTAACTGTAGTAATAAATGCCGCCAGCATGCTCGGAGCCGCTGTGGTTGTCCGTCCCTTGTACGTGTATACCACAGCGGCTCTGAGCGCGCTGATTGGATGAGGCCCGCGCATGCGCCGTAGGAGCGGGGTGAGGTGAGTTTTTTCTGCCATTCTGGGGGGTTTCACGCAGCGGGGAACCCCTGATCGGGGTGCCCCGCGGAAGTGGACCAAAACCCAGGATAGTGAAAATCCTGGGTGTTGGTCCACTTTTAATATTTTATTAGTTACTTACTTTTTATTATATTATTTACTTAATTTATTTACTTTATTTATTTATTTTTTATTTACTTATTGATTACTGTATTTTGACCTGTTCTTGGTAAGCCCATCTACTATACCAAATCAATAGCCAATTACTTTCGTGAGGTCCATGTGAAAGTGCTGATTGGCTGACAATCAGTAGTGTTTGGTAGCTGTCAGCTTCCCATCTTTATCCTGTCCAGTGCAGGTAGGCGGGCAGGCTGATTCATTACTAGTGGCAGGTAATGGCAGATGAGCATCTGTACAGCGGCGCTAAGAGTGACCGCTAGTGGTCGCTCTGATCGGCCGTAAGTCGCTATTACAGAGTGCCTCAGTCGCTGTAGTAACATGGCCGGCATTTATGAATTTGATGTGTGAGTCGCTATAACTGCAGTACAGAGCTATATGGTAGCGAACAGTAGTGACTGGTCAGTGTGAGCGACTCAAACCATATTCATAAAAAAAAACAGCTTTACACAGCGACGGAGCTCAAAAGTGGATCGCTGTAGCCCAGAGCGCCAAAAGCTGTGTGATTAAAGTCTGTTTTTGAACACATATCCACTTATTACAAAGCGAAAACAGATGGAATGACATGGTTGTACCATTGTGACATTAAAACTTTAATACCAGACCTGTAATGACAATTCTGCATAAAAACATAAAAAATCAAAAAAGCTTTCAAAAATGACTTTAAATAGGCCATGAGAGGTCACACAATTATTTGATACAAAACAAAATATTAAAAGAAAACCCTGTTTAAAGAGAAGAAAGGGAACGTCCATTGAAATGTATGGGAGAGCGACAGGTAATACCTCTGGAAGCCAGAGCGCCGGCGGTATACGCTGAGCCGTCTGTGATGATGAATCGGACGCTACATGGCGCTGTTAGAGTCACTCACCGGAATCTCTTTGATCAATGTGGTATTGCATACAGCGCCCGGCGTTCACCGTTCGCTACCTGTCGCTACAAGGCACTACCTGCCGCTATCCATTGATGAATAAACCCCTTAGTTTAGTTTATATTGTACACAATTGTAGGCTGTAAAAAAACATAAAAATAGTACTCCTCTCTTCCAGAGAAAAGAGATGCTCCATCATTACATTAACCAGTTTTTTTCCTTGTTTTCTCTGCTTCGGGTGGCCTCCAGACATGCTATCCCCTCTGGCTCTAGCATGATCAAAACTGGATTCAATGTGGTTAATCTGGATTTGTGTTCCACTCTCCCATTAAAGAGAGAGCCTGTTCCTTTGTCATTAGGGAAAGGAGAACGTACTGTATTGGGGGAGGGAGGGGGGCAAGAACAATACAGGTATCAGCTCTTATTGCAGCCTACAATTGTCTTTAGCTGTAGCATAACACAGTGCGTGTTTCGCCAGATGTGACGCTCTAAAGGAACAGCACATAGCCCACTGAAAAGCAAGGGGGTTATTTTTTAAAACTTTTTGGGCATATGCCCATGACCAGAGCATCATTTTACCCCTGTACACGTCACTGGTCAGACCATATATGGAGTACTGTGTGTACAGTTCTGGGCACCAGTGCGTACGAAGGACATATCAGAACTGGAGTGCGTTCAAAGGAGGGCAACAAAGGTAATATATGCAGGGCCTAGAGTACCTGGAAAGATTGTCAAAGATAGGTTTATTTAGTTTGTAAAAGAGATGCCTGAGGTGTGATCTAATAACTATGTATAATATATTTGGGGTCAATACAAAGATTCATGAACTATTTAAAGACGAACTGGTCCGAATTGGGATACCCCGCTGTGGGAAACCCTTCGGAATGCCAGTTTCACTCACCTTGTCCTGGAGCCCTCACCGTTCCTGTGTGCTCTGGCCACATCTCCGCTGACCTCTAGCCATGCGTGCGCCCGCGGCCAGCCTTTCAGAATGGCTGAAGCGGGCACGCCACAGCTGCAACGAGGGAGGAAGATATGGCTGGTGGCGCCACTTGGCTTCCTTTGGTGCCACTCGGCTGCTTAGCCATCCACCAAAGAGAGCTGAGTGAGAGCGAGCGCACTGATTGGCTGAGCCGCCACTCTCGCCAAAGTCTGCGTTGTGAAAGAATAAGGAAGGTGAGTGAAATGGGGTGACCTGGGGGTGTACACACAGTGGGGCTTTCCAATTTGAGATGCCGCTGCACAGAGGAACAACACACGGAACTGTGTGTTGTTCCTATTTAAACCACGGAGTGTAACCATAACCAGAGGACATCCACTAAGGTTAGCGTAAAGGCGATTCCTCCAGTGACATAGGAGGGGATTCTTCTCTTTAAGAGCAGTGAGACTATGGAACTCGCTGCCAGAGGAGTGATGATAAGGAAGGATACACTAAACAAATTCAGAAGTGGCCTGAATGCCTTCCTGGCATGTAATAACATTTCCAGCTATGGCTGCTAGACCACTGGAAGGAGAAAAACAGGTTGAACTGGATGGACTAATGTCTTTATTCAGCCTTACATACTATGTTATGTAAAAAACAATTCTAATGCACATGCACTGCACCCTGCAATGGACAACCTAAGGAGGGGGTGTAATTACAAACCTCATGTAGCAAAATATTAATGGAACCCCAAGAAGTACATACATCAAACACTAATGGTTGACAAGCTGCTGAATGCATATATTTGCACTGTACAGGAATCACCCCCTATAGTGATTTGTCTAAAGGGGACTGTTTTTTGTAAGAAAAAAAACGTTTGTTTGGCGCAGTATTCTTCGGATGCCCGTTCAGTGTTATGACTTATGGACTCCCTACTACAAAAGATTCACATGAACGCTTTCATCAGTCACTAAAAGTGTTTTACTTGTAATTGCCCTCAAAAAGGTTACGTGGACTGCTTGCCAGTAGTTGCAGCAATTTTCTGACCATAGATTGACTTGAGGTTTATTGTGAGATATTATTTCTATAGACTAATAAAAAATCATATTTTTTAGGCTAGAGAAAGAGCTGGAGTGAAACCATATACTGACACTGACCACAGGATTCCAGACATCAATAAAGAGGGATTTCACTTGGAGGAAAATGGTAAGATGACTTGGGAATTTCATTTCTTTATAGTGTGTATAGTATTTTTGTTGTTAGGATGACCCTTGTTGTCATGCCTTATTAGAGGAAGCTGTAGATTATTAATAATTAATAAGCTGATTAAAAATCTGTACCTTAGCTTTGGCGCAGTTGCTTCCACAGGGTCTCCATAGGGTTGGTTACTGGCCAACCACACACATCTTAAAGTGGACCAACACCCAGGATTTTGACTATCCTGGGTTTTGGTCCACTTCGGCGGGGCACCCCGATCGGGGGTGTCCCGCTCTCTGAAACCCCCCAGAAACCCCAAAAAACTCACCTCTCCCCGCTCCCACGTGACCGCACCGTCCAATCCCCGCCGCCGTCCAAGCGGGTGACAGCGGCGTCCAAGACAGCGCGTCCGCCGCCGCCTCCCGCGCACGTCTAGAGGGGCGCGCGGGAGGCGGTGGCGGCGGATCAGGTAAGGAGTTTGGGTTTTTTTGGGGGGGTTTCACCCCGCGGGACATCCCTATCTCGGATGTCCCGCGGTGAGTGAGGTGATCGGCCCAGGAATCTTACAGATTCCCGGGCCGATCACCCCTGGGTGTTGGTCCACTTTAAGCAACTAGTGCTGTTTTTTTTTTAAACTAGTCCTCACTATGTAAAAGCAATGAGAGAGTGTCAGTAAGTGCAGGGTGGGGGGCATTGCAGAGCTTGCAGTTTATACTATACATATACCGCTGAAAAAAGGTGTTAAAGCAGGCCAAAAGTCAAAAAAAGCAAGTTCAGTAAATTTCATCCCTAAAGCCCCACTCTGGTAATCAGTGACATAAACTATTTGAGAGGGCTCAACTCCATGTAGATGTTATGGAATAGCGGGCAGATTCTATGCAGCATAACTGCATGGCAGTGGCCATCTTGCCACATACATGACTACAGCTTATATGAAAAAACCCAACACCACAGTCAGAATTGCCTCACATGTCAGTGCAATTTGCCTTTATTTCTAGTAGAAAACCATCAGCTGTGATGACTCATTGCTTTGCTGAACAGCTGACAGAATTGTAAAACTTTAGAAGATACGTATTGTTTACATTGACTAAGTGGGAGTGCAGTAAATTCAGAGTCCACAGTGAACAGTAATAAGGAAACAATGTTGCAGGTTTCCCTTCACACACACAACTTCCTAGCAGCTGGTTATTCTGTGTGTGTGTGTGTGTGTCTCTGTGTGTTTATATAACATAATACACTAGCTGCCCGTGTTTCTAAGACATTTATCTCTCTCAGTTTGGTGCGGGCTGCTGCTGGCACAGCTCTCCCCTCTTGCTTATGTGTGTGACAAGAAGGCTGCTCCCATGCAGTACTGCAGCAGATAATTGCCCTGTTATTCCAGAACATCTGCAAAGCGTTAAGCCCTGTCAAATAGTTTTTGCCAGAGAGGGGCTTTAGGGGAGCAATTTACTAAACTTTCTTTTTTTTTTTACTTTTAGCCTGCTTTAATTTTCAGAGACAGTGTTGAATTAAATCCGTTGTATTGGAGGTTAGCTGAGTATATACCGTATTTTTCGCCCTATAAGACGCACCTGCCCATAAGACGCACCTAGGATTTGGGGGAAGAAAATAAGAAAAAAAAAATTTTCAATCAAAAACGCACCATTACAGACAGTGTAGCATTCCCCTATCCAATTCCCATAGGCCGTGTGGGATGCCCCCATTCCATAGACAGTGTAGCATGCCCCCATCCCATTCCCCCTATACCCAGTGTGGCATCCCCCCCTCCCATTCCCCGTATATCCAGTGTGGCATCCCCCCCTCCCATTCCCCATATACCCATTGGCTGTGTGGCATCCCCCTCTCCCCCCATTAGTATAGGCTGTGTGGCATCCCTCTCCCCACATTCCCATAGGCTGTGTGGCATCCCCTCCCCCCATTCCCATAGGCTGTGTGGCATACCCCTCCCCCCATTCCCAAAGGCTGTGTGGCATCCCCATCCCCCCATTCCCATAGGCTGTGTGGCATACCCCTCCCCCCATTCCCATAGGCTGTGTGGCATACCCCTCCCCCCATTCCCAAAGGCTGTGTGGCATCCCCATCCCCCCATTCCCATAGGCTGTGTGGCATACCCCTCCCCCCATTCCCAAAGGCTGTGTGGCATACCCCTCCCCCCATTCCCATAGGCTGTGTGGCATACCCCTCCCCCCATTCCCAAAGGCTGTGTGGCATACCCCTCCCCCCATTCCCATAGGCTGTGTGGCATACCCCTCCCCCCATTCCCAAAGGCTGTGTGGCATCCCCATCCCCCCATTCCCATAGGCAGTGTGGCCCCTCTCCCCCCATTCCCACCCCCCTCCCCCCATTAGTATAGGCAGGCGCCATAGTAAAAAAAAAAAAAGTTAAACTCACCTGTCCGCTGACACCACTGCGCTGAGCGGCCGGCTCCGTGAATGGGGTGGGCGTGGCCTGCGCCGCAGCGTCGACGCAGGCCACGCCCACCCCATTCACGAGCTGGCTCTGTCCCGGCCCCGCCGCTGCGATCGCTGTCTTTTCAGGCAGCGATGACAGCGGCGGGGCCAGAGACAGAGCCCCTGCCGCTCCTCCATCTGCTCCCCCACATGCGAGCACGAAGGTCCGGGCAGCGGGTGGGCGTGGCCTGCCCACCCACTGCCGGGACCTTCGTGCTCGCGTGTGGAGGAGCAGATGGAGGAGCGGCAGGGGCTCTGTCTCTGGCCCCGCCGCTGTCATCGCTGCCTGAAAAGACAGCGATCGCAGCGGCGGTGCCGGGACAGAGCCCCCGCCGCTCCTCTGGCCTCTCGCAGTGTGCCAGACAACGCGTGAGTTTTTTTATTTTTTTTTTATTTTTTTTTTTTTACATTCGCCCGATAAGGCGCACTGACATTTTTCCCCCACTTTTGGGGAAAAATAAGTGCGTCTTATAGGGCGAAAAATACGGTAGGTTTTTATTAACTTTAATAATGATTTTAAATTTAAAGTGGACCAAAACCCACTGAACTTGTGAAATACATTTGGTCTAAGCCCCTGCCAATACTCGCCTCTTAGAGTGTAGAACTAGAAATGGATATTTTCACTTTTCAAATCATCTGTTTTTTGCTGTCCCTCTCTATAAGATGACAGTCAAAAGTTATTAGATCAGTGTGGCAATGACATCATTACCACACACAACAGTGGCAATGAATAGAGGAGGTGGAGCTTTACAGCTAAAACAGACGCCATTATCTGGGATTAGAGTGATGTAGGGGCAGTGAAAATTGGCAAAAGGTGCTCTTCTTGGGGGGGAGCAATTCAGAGGATGCTAGATAAAAATACGCGTTTTGGTTTGCTTTAAGACTGAGTCAGAGTGGCTTAATAAAGCTGAATGGATCATTAAAGTGCACCTATACTCAGAAAGGAAGTCTATGTCGTTACCTTCCACCCCCAGCCCAATGCATCAAAACAGCCTGTGTTTCTTTTTTTACCAAAGCCTTTTATTAATAAAAAAGTTGTATTATGGTGAATGGCAGCCATATGCTAGTTAGTTCAGTTACAACTAAGGGGGTTATTCATCAAGGGATAGCAGCAGGTAGTGCCTCGTAGCGGCAGGCAGCATCTGTTAAACCCTGGGCGCTGTATGAAATACCACATTTATGAAAGCGAATCTGGTGAGCAACTCTAACAGCGCCATGTAGCATACGATTAATCAATTACAGGCGGCTCAGCGTAAAAAATGTCGGGCCAGGTATTACCTGTCGCTACCTGTTGCTCTCCCATACATTTCAATGGATGTTCCTTTTCTTCTGTTTAAACAGGGTTTTTTGTTTTTAATTTTTTTTTTTCTCTCAAATAATTGTGTGACCTCTCCTGGCCTAGAAAAAGTTATTTTTGAAAACTTTTTTGACTTTTTATATTTTTATGCAGAATTGTCATTACAAGTCTGGCATTAAAATATTAATGTCACAATGTTACAACAATGTCATTCCATGTGTTTTTGCTTTGATACTGGTGGATATGTGTTCAAAAACAGACGGGGAGGCCGATTCATTAATAGCGCCAGGTAGCGACAGATGAGCGACTGTAGCGTGATTTTTTCAGCGCCAGCCAGTATTCGCTGTGCTTGGCCGGCGTTAGC
Organism: Gastrophryne carolinensis; assembly: GCA_027917425.1. Classification (NCBI taxonomy): domain Eukaryota; kingdom Metazoa; phylum Chordata; class Amphibia; order Anura; family Microhylidae; genus Gastrophryne; species Gastrophryne carolinensis. The sequence continues at coordinate 242,103,015 of CM051236.1, read as the reverse complement.
TTGATGACAGCGACTCAGTCGGTGTGCGGTAATGTTGAATACGGGCTGGGGGGTCGCTGTTTCACAGGTCCAGCGTTGTATGTGAGCGCCTGACAACGAATGGCCAGAGCGAACGGCTAGCTTCATATTCATTAACAAATCACGCTCCGAATGTGCTGTCGCTGTCCATTCCTTGTTTAAACCCCAGAGCGCTGGCGGCGATCTGTATTAACTAGTTTTTAACCCCTAAACAACCATATTTTTTGAATGTAACATTATACATGTTTTTAGAATCATTTTGTAATATGAATACATTAATCTCAGACCTGTTAGATCAATTCTGCACAAATTTTTTTTTATTTTTTTTTTTACTTAAAAATAAATCCTAACATTGCAGAAGTGGTCTCCGATTTTTTGACATTAAAAAAAAAAAATAAATAATTAATACCAATTAATTATGAATAATTATAGATTGCTCCATTGAAATGCATTGGACATCGCCAGGGAGCGACAGCTCATACCTGGCGCTGTGAGGGAATTTGCAGCGGCGCTGTTCGGTCCAGGCGGCTTCATGATGAATGCCGCGCTAGCCGTCGCTCTCGCCGGCGCTAGCCTCATTTTGCTTGATAAATGTGTCATTGTGACCGCCGCCGGGCGTACTTGAGTCGGTAGTCGCCGTTAGCTGCCGCTACCTGGCGCTCGTCAGACACTACCTGGCGCTATCGCTTGATGAATAAGGGCATTAATCACACAGCGTCTGCCGCTCTATGCTATAGCAACCAGATCCAGAGTGCCTGTTCAATATGGTGTGTGTCGCCGAGACTCGGTCGCACTGAGCTGGCGCTACCTTTTGCTTGCTGCAATGCTGTACTGGTGTTAGAGCGCCCCAACATAAATCACATTCATCAATGCCGGCCAGGTTACTACAGCAAGGAATTATTTTTTTCATTAGTGCACATTTTTTCTCTGCACATTTTTAAGTTATTTGCACTGCTAAAAGTCATGCTGAACTGCAGGAAATAAATCATTTAAATAAAATGTTCTCACAAAAAGTGCAATTCAGCATGCTGAGTTGTGTGTACTGTGAACACATCATCACTGGGGGCAGAACTACTCCGCCATGGAGCATTATTGGGCAAAGGCTTTAGTAAAAAAAAGAAACACAGGCTGTTTTTGGGCACTGGGCTGGGTGTGAGAAGGTGATTACATAAACTTCACACTGAGTATAGGCATACCAGAAATACCTAGTGTGGGTGTGCACATCCACCATAGGGCAGTAACCTATTCATGTGTTTTGAGATAGGCATGCCCCAAGGATCAGCCGGCCCTGGGGGGTTTTCATTGCTGACCATACCTTTTTTCACATTTCCACTCATCTCTTTTTATTTCTCTCTTTTTAACTTGTTTTCTTTGTTCACCATCCTATCTTTTCATATTCCCTCCTTCTTTAACACTTTCTCACTTTGCCTCCACACTACCGCCTTCTCTGTCACATATTGCCCCAATCTGCCACATTCTGCTCTTTTTATATTGACTCCATATCTTTCCCTTTTCCCCATTTCAGTCCTTTTTCCCTTTTTCCATATTCCCTCTATCTTCTTTTCCTTCATTTCCTCTTTTGTTTTCTCGGGTGGACATTTCCTCTCCTTCTTTTTCACACTTCCTTGCTCTTCCTGCTCCTGCTAAGTTAAAGTGTGCAGGACAAGCCTCAATGCGCAGAGCTTGCACTAGAATAAAATAAAACTAGGCACACCGCTTTACAAACGCTTGGCAAAGTGTATCACCCCCCCCAACGGAGTATGCTGCACCTCCACTACATAGCCACAATGTGCTACTGAATGCAGGGCCTGCATCAGTGTTTATCAGACCTTTCCTCAATCAGAGGAGTAGCTAGGCTTTCTGGCACCCGGGGCAAGTATTCGAAATGGCACACCTGTTCTCAGGCCACCCTGACCTTCTGCACTCTGGGCAAGTGCCCCCCTGCACCCCCCTAGCTACGCCCCTGTCCTCCAGTGCTCCCAACAGGTCATGTTTTGTGAAGAAGAAAGGTCCTGTGCTCCAAGCAGCTCCTTTGCTATTTGATAAAATCATCCATAGTAATAATAGAAACGGTGCTCCACGAATGCAATGGCATAAAAAGATGACGCATTTCTGGGGGGTCTAATCCCCCTTAGCCACACCTGATTTAGTCAACCATGTTTTGTGAATCTCCGCTCAGGCAGCTGTGTAGTACTGCTAGAGCACTAAAATATTCACCTGTATATGAGTCTGGATATCCATAAAATATGGTGTGTTGGGGATACTTGAGGACAGGGTTGGGAAACACTGCTCTACATTACATCCATCCTGTATCTGACTTTACTGGGTTTTAACAAAATGCCTAAGCAGTGGTGGAGCAGAGCGCAGCTTGGGGAATTTTACAATTGAAATGGGAGATTTTAGTACTCCCCCACCAGAAGATCAGAGCAAAAGGTTTTACAGTGAGAAATATCTATTTTTCTGTGGAGCTAATTGGAGGATGCTGAACTGTAAAGTTTATATTCTGAACAGTGGGATATCCTAAAGCAGCCAGAATCAGAGCAGGAAAAAAGCATTGGGGCTAAAGAATCTCTAGTCCTCTCATTGAAGAAAGGTATGGTCCTGCAGCACTAGACTAGACTGAGGCCCTTATTTAACAAGGGATAGCGCCAGGTAGCGAATGGTGAGCGAACGGTAATGACGCTCACCGCCACGAGAACGCCGGCTCCCCTCCGCAGTCACACATTTATCAAGCCGATCCTGCTTAGCGACTGAGATAGCGCCAGAGCGAATCATTCATCATTATTCCAGCCTCACCCCACTGTGCCAGCGAGCGACCTTGAACAGCGACAGGTATGACCTCTCGCTATCTGGCGCTCTCCAATGCATTTCAATGGAGCAATCTTTAAATATTCATAATTAATTGCTATTCATTTTTTTTTTTTTTTTTTTTTAAATGTCAAAAATTCTGTGACCACTTCTGCAATGTTAGATTTTTTTTTAAGGTAAAAAAAAAAAAAAAAATTGTGCAGAATTGATATTACAGGTCTGATTTTAATGTATTACAAAATGTTTTGAAAACATGTTTTGTTTTTTTTACAAAAAATATGGTTGTTTGGGGGTTAAAAAACTACTTTTAACCCATCGCCGCCAGCGCTCTGGGGTTTAAACATGCATTTCACAGCGCGAGAATTTTTGGAGCGTGATTTGTTAATGAATATGCTGGGAGCCGTTCACTATGGCCATTCGCTGTCATGCGCTCCCATACAGCGCGGAACCTGTCAAATAGCGACTCCTCACCCAATATTCAACATTACCGCACACCGACTGAGTCGCTGTCAACAACCGAACAATGGCCAAGCACAGCGAATACTAGCGGGCGCTGTGAAAATAACGCTACTGTCGCTCATCTGTCGCTACCTGGCGCTATTAATGAATCGGCCTCTGAGCTAGCTGCTGCTGGGATTAGGTGACAAAAAAATATAGCAGCACAGGGCCGAGCACTTCTTTCCTTCATTAAGATAATTGTCGCTAGCTGGAGAAATTGCAAAACATGCTACAGTATGTGAGGTTACACATTATGGATACTGTATACCATTGTAAAGGCTTTCTCGTCATCTATTTCTGTTACAGAGAATGCAACAAAATACAAATCTAGCTGTGAAGGTGCAATTGTTATGTCCCATATGTCTTCTGGAGAAGGTGATGTAAAGCAACAGGAGATAAAAGATGACGAGCCAATGGAAACCACCAATGTTATAGGGGAAATACTCACCACTAAGCAGCTGATTATTCGCAGAGGCCTCGCATTGCTTCTGTCTATTTGCATATTAGTGATTGGTATTATAGTTAAACTAATTTCTACCAAGAGGTAACGATGAAGCTAAAGAAATATTTTAGAATGCAAACTTTTCTACAAGCTACTTTCAGAAAATCAAATGAATAAAAAAACTGTTGTATAACAATACCCTGATGCAGGGTAAAGTAGTTCATGCTTAGGTTTTTATTTATTAAAGGAAATAAAAAATGGTAAGTGAATTTGTATCGTCCTTCTAATTTTAAAACTTGTTATAATAAAAAGCTGAATTAATGAACTAACTAGGGAATTAATTCCTAAATATTCATTTTAAAATTTTATCCAGCTGTAGAAAAATGGAGGAAACCTATAGCTCAAAATGCAATAAGGTAATCAGATTATGGTCCACATTGGCCAACATTATCTGGGAGGCTGATTCATTAATAGCGACAGATAGCGACTGTAGCGGTATTTTGACAGCGACCGCTAGTAGTCGCTGTGCTTGGCCATTGTTCGGTGGATGATAGCGACTCAGTCGGTGTGCCGTAATGTTGAATACAAGATGCTGAGTCGCTATTTGATAGGTTCGCTGTTGTATGGGAGCGCATGATAGCGACTGGTCATAGCGACCGGCACCCACCATATTCATTAAAAAATCAGCCTTAAAAATTCCTAGCGCTGTGAAATGCATGTTTAAATCCCAGAGCGCAGTAGGCGATGTGTTAAAAGTAGTTTTTTAACCCCCTAACCACCCCAAAAAAATGGAATGATTTTGAAATAATATTCAAACCTGAATAGTTTAAAATCAGACCTGTAATATCAATTCTGCCAAAAAAAAAATGTTTTTAAAAATCCCAAAAAATAAATTTTCAAAGGAAGAAGTGTTCAGATTTTTTTTTTTGAAATGTAAAAAAAAAAAAATATATTAAAAATAATTATTAATTAAAATACATTCTGCCATTGAAATGCATTGGAGAGCACCAGGTAGCGAGAGGTCATACCTGTCGCTGTTCAAGGATGTTCGCTGGCGCTGTGGGACGAGGCTGGGATAATGATGAATGAGTTGCTAGGTGGCGCTATCTCAGTCGCTAAGCAGTATCGGCTTGATAAATGTGTGATTGTGGAGGGGAGCCAGCGTTCTAGTTGCGGTACCTGGCTTTACTGGCCGGCTCCCCAGTCGCTATCTGTCGCTATCTGTTGCTATTCCTTGATAAATAAGGCCCTTAGTTTGTAATATAGTGGGTGGTTTACAGCGTGAGCATTCTATTCAGTATTATTTGTATTTTCTTTTGTGGGGATTAGAGATTCCTTATTGTTCCATATTGTTTTATTTGTCAAAGACTAAGACATAGGCCCTTATTTATGAAGGAATAGCGCCAGGTAGCGACTGGTGAGCGGCCGGTAATGACGGGCCCCGCCACGAGAACGCCGGCTCCCCACCACAATCGCACATTTATCAAGCCAATCCTGCTTAGCGACTGAGATAGCGCCATATAGCCACTCATTCATCATTATTCCAGCCTCAGCCCACAGCGCCAGCGTCCGAACTTGAACAGCGACAGGTATGACCTCTCGCTACCTGGCGCGCTCCAATGCATTTCAATGGAACAATCTTTAAATATTAATAATTAATTGTTATTAATTTTTTTTTTTTTTTTTTTTTAAATGTGAAAAATTCTGTGACCACTTCTGCCATTTTAGATAATTTTTTTAAGGGAAAAAAAAAAAAAAAATGTACAGAATTGATATTACAGGTCTGATATTAATGTATTCATATTACTAAATTATTTTAAAAACTTGTTTTTTTTTGGTTTCCAAAAATATGGTTGTTTGGGGGTTAAAAAACTACTTTTAACCCATTGCCGCCAGCGCTCTGGGGTTTAAACATGCATTTTACAGCGCAAGAATTTTTTGAGCGTGATTTTTTAATGAATATGGTGGGAGCCGGTCGCTAGGTCCAGTCGCCATCATGCGCTCCCATACAGTGCGGAACCTGTCAAATAGCGACTCCTCACCCAATATTCAACATTTCGGCAAACCGACTGAGTCGCTATCAATTACCGAACAACGGGCAAGCACAGCGACTACTAGCAGGCGCTCTGAAAATGCCGCTACAGTCGCTACCTGCTGCTATTAATGAATCGGCCTCCCCATGCTGGGAGCCTGATTTTAAGAAGCACGACAGTCTGCGCCATTTCAGCTCCTTCTGATTGGTGGTAAGAGCACTAACCTGTCAGCACCTGTAACTTTGACCTGGCGCTGACAGTATGTTAAGTGCAGGTAATTTGTCACTTCACCTTGTGAGCGCTGCTTGATGTTGCTGGGTGTTACCAGTAGTGCTAGTCTACACACTGAGCGCCCAAAACACTGAGATCCAAGGCTGCAACATATGCCATAATTAACATGTGACCACTGCTGCTAACAATGCTAGCTGAACCAGCGCAGTATTTAACAAGTTACATGTCAGCGCTGATGTTGGTGGTACTTTTCTCTGCACATCTCGGCGTTTGAGAAAGCATTGATATGAACACACAGAGCCATGTTTTCTTCACACTTCACGTTTGTACATTCAAAAAACATCCAATTGCAAATACAAAAGATGCCATGGGTGTCCAAAACTTTTGGTAGCTTATTATTATTATAATTGTTAGATTATCTGAAGTAATTATTAAAAATGATTGTGTACTAAGAAAATGTTTTAACCAAGCCCTCTACTGACATCTGGGAGATAGGGTATTAGCTCCTCTATAATCTGGTGCAGCTTTGGGAAGAGCACCAAGCTCAACATCTCTACATGGTGCTGTTGATAAGTTAGAAACTGAATGGCGGTCATTTTGGTGCACACTGTTTTTTGCTTCTAAAATGGAACATTGAGTGGTGCTAGTGTGAATGTTGAGTGTCACTGAGTGTTTTATCTTGGTTGGTTTTGGGATAGTTTTTGCACTTGGATGTTTTGCTTTTGATTACTTTACTAACTCCTGGTTCTGAGCCTATCTTTGTCCTGAACACTGCCTCACACTATGTTATCCCTTAACTCTGTATTTTTACTGATGTTGACAGAATGCTTTGGGGCTTGTCTGCTTTCTCTGTTTTGGCTCTGAAGAATACCTTATTGATTCTGGAATTTAGCCTTTAGTATGTTTTGGGGCATAGATGACCATTGCATGCTTGCACACATAGGGATTTTTCCACCACTTTTAACCCATCCATGCAGGATGCAGGATACACATGCTTCTCAAGAGCACTTCAGTCATGTGCCATGGCTGCGAATCAATACAGCAACCCTCTGGTCACAAGGCGCTTCTTTACCTCTGGGCCGTAAGCTCTAGGTTTCAGAGCACCTGTGGGTTGTAAACCTGCCAACAGGTCTCTAGAGATTGTTTATAGGGAAATTTAGCATAATATACAATGATAAATGTTTTCTATAGTACGGTTTTCAGTGCACATTTTTTTGTGGCACTAAGTGGGACCAGTGCACAATTAGATAGTGGTGACATGATAATGGCAAAGGAAAAACACACTGACCATGCATTTTACATTAAGTGAGGTATTTGTCCTTTTCATGATCCTAAATCTCCAGGATTGCCTGAAGTCACACAGGAGTAAACGTCATTCTGCTTCTAGGCATATATTTGCCATCTCCACCTTTGATCACCACTATCTCCCCTATCTTGACTACTAGCCAGATTGCAACTACTGGATCCCCTTCCCAATCACAGTAATCTATTCTACCCCCTTTTCACTGCCCTTTCAAATCTCTCTACCCCATACCTCTTATTATCTTACTGCTAAACCTCCCTCAAACTATGTACGTTGTATTTATTTATGTGTGTATTTATTCATTCACATGTATTCATACATATACTGTCTGTGCATTGACTATACTGCTGTTTGAAAGCAATGTTACTTTTCTCATTTACTTTCTAGACAGCCTTTATTACATTAATTTTCACTATATATATATATATATATAACTATTATATATAATTACAGCATTCCTTTAGAAGAGGCTAATACGTATTGCCATGTGAACGTCTGTTTAGCGGCGCTTAGAGTGTCCGCAAGTTGCTGCTGCAAGCGGGTGTCTGGCGCTGTGACCTAGCGTAGTGGGCGGACAAGTGACGCTGTAATATCCTGTCCAGCATTGATAAATGGGATGTATGGTGGACGCTGTAGAAGCGATCTCCCTGATTCACTGCAGAGCCGATCGAGAAGGCTAGGTGGTGTCCTGAGGTCAAAGCGCCCAAGGCTACACTACATATAACAACAGGACAACGCTGCAGAGTGCGTCTGGCACTTGGCGCCCATATTTAAGAAAGAACACAACCAGCGTCAGCGCTCTAGCGTCGAGCACCAGAAGCTATGTGATAAAAGTCTGCTTCTAAACACATGGACACCAGCACCAGAGCAAAAACATGGAATTACTTTGTTTTAACACTGTGACAATGACACTGCAATGGCAGACCTGCACATACAATTCTGCATAAAAAATAAATAAATCACAATAAAAGTGTTTGGTTGCTGGGCAGGAGAGGCCACACAATGATTTGAACCAAATATTTAGAACATTACTTTAGGAAACGCTATTTATACACAACCAAATGAAACAACATTGAAATGTATGGGATAACGCTAATGAGCGACAGGTGCTACATGGCGCTGCTGAACACACACCGCGGGTGCGCTTTACACTGAGCCACCGCTAGTAATACATGTGACGCTACATGACGCGATTAGAGACGCTCACCAGATTGACTTTTATATATATGGTTTTCACGTACTGCGCCCAGCGTTCACCCGACACTACGTGGCACTACCTGCCGTTAGTGTTTCTTAAATAACCCCCAAAATCTTGGCTTTGATTGCTTTTGACTGTACTTCTATTGTGACCTGACCTGTTCAAATCAGATACTTGGTTATCTGTCCTCTCCTCAAATTGAGATTGAAGGAAAGAGGAGGTCTTGCAGTGCAATTTCTCCCATCTACATTTTTGGATCACAAGAGGGGATGCTTTAGATTTTTGGAAAAGCAATAATAATTATAAAAGCTTTGTTGATATTCATAAGCACTACAGGCACTTTCTTTTAAAAATGTGTGTATGGCCTGCCATTCATGTTGGATGGTTTTACTTACACTGTATATATTCTTCAGGTTTGAGTGGAACATCAACCGGAGGCAAGTAGCAAGACCCCGGCACTCATTCTGAATGGAGTTTATCCAATATTCTTAACTGAACAATGATTCCATGGTGCATGTGCAGGTTGTGCCCCCACCCTCCCCTGATACCCTTGGGCTGCTGTGTGTAGCCGTCTTGCTAAATGGGCAACGTGGGGCACTAGGGTTGGGCTGCTCCCCTCTAGCACTGATGCTGACCATTCCGACATGGAATCGGATAGCCCTGGAATCTTTTCCATGGTCCATTTTCCATGGTCAGCCAATGTAGGTTCAGTCAGTCTTTAATTAAAGTGGACCTCTAGTCGAAAAAGAAAGTTTAGTATTTTGCTTCCCCTCTTATGATCAGTGGCATTAACCCCATGCAGATGTTGTGGAATGGCATAAAGATTATTCACTCTTGAATTACATGGGGGCAGCCATTTTGCCACACACCTGATAGTCCTGCCTACACATGAGAATTAGGTGGGTGCTGTGCCAGCAGCAAATTATACCAAATTGAGAGACATATATGCTTCAGAAACAAGGAAAACCTTGCCTGTTATTTTTCACACAGACAAACTAAATCTGTGTGAAGGAAGCTGTTACAATGCATCACTATGGCGGCTGCAGCGGCCGTAATAGCACTCAGTCAGGGGATACAATGAGGCCGATTCATTAATAGCGCCAGGTAGCGACAGATGGACGCCAGTAGCGTGATTTTCACAGCGCCAGCCAGTATTCGCTGTGCTTGGCCTGGGTTTGCTTGTTGACAGCGACTCAGTCGGTGTGCGGTAATGTTGAATACGGGGTTAGGGGTCGATGTTTCACAGGTTCTGCGTTGTATGGGTGCGCCTGACAGCGAATGGCCAGAGCGAACGGCTTGCTGCAGATTCATTAACAAATCACGCTTGCGCTGTGAATTCCTTGTTTAAACCCCAGAGCGCTGGCGGCGATGTGTGTAAAGTAGTTTTTAACCCCCAAACAACCATTTTTTTTTAATGTAAAAATTATACATGTTTTTCTAAACATTTTGTAATATGAATACATTAATATCAGACCTGTAATATCAATTCTGCACATATTTTTTTTTTTTTTTTACCTTAAAAAAAATATCTAACATTGCCGTAGTGGTCACAGAATTTTTGCCGGTAAAAAAAAAAAAAAAATCATAAACTCAATTAATTATGAATATTTAAAGATTGCTCCATTGAAATGCATTGGAGAGCGCCAGGGAGCGACAGGTCAGACCTGGCGCTGTGATGGGATTAGCAGCGGCGCTGTTCGTTGCAGTCGGCTACATGATGAATCCCGCGCTAGCTGACGCTCTCGCCGGCGCTAGCCTCATTTAGCGTGATAAATGCGTCATTGTGACCGCCGCCGGGCGTACTTGAGTCGGTAGCCGCCGTTAGCTGTCGGTACCTGGCGCTCGTCAGACACTACCTGGCGCTAGCCCTTGATAAATAAGGGCCAATGTATTTAGAAGATGACAGCAGCTAGAAAAGCAAAGATGAGTCATTACAGCTGAATGCTTTCTACTTCTGGCTAGAATTAAGAGATTATTGCACAGATTTATGAGCCAGTTTTGACTGAGGGACTCTCAGTCAAAGCAAGTCTCACATGTGTGTGGCAAGCCGCTGTCATGCATGATTAGGAGCTGCTATTCCAAACATCTGCATAGTGTGAATCTCTCTCAATAAGCTTGTGTCACTGATTGTCAGGGGGGGCTTTAGGGAAGGAATTTACTAATCTTTGATTTTTTGACTTGAGGTCCGCTTCAAAGTAACAATGTAACAATTTTTTTAGGTTGATACTTACCTGTCCTCATGCTTCTCCTATCCTCCATAGTACCATGCGCCACAACAGGGCTGTTTCGCTGCTATCTACTTCAGTGGCTGATGCAGCTGAGGCCCTTATATAACAAGGGATAGCGGCAGGTAGCGAATGGTGAGCAAACGGTAATGACGCTCACCGCCACGAGAACGCCGGCTCCCCTCCGCAATCACACATTTATCAAGCCGATCCTGCTTAGCGACTGACAGAGCGCCAGATAGCGAATCATTCATCATTATTCCAGCCTCACCCCACAGCGCCAGCGAGCGACCTTGAACAGCGACAGGTATGACCTCTGCTACTTGGCGCTCTCCAATGCATTTCAATAGAGCAATCTTTAAATATTCTTAATTATTTGCTATTAATGTTTTTTTTTTTTTTAAATGGCAAAAATTCTGTGACCACTTCTGCAATGTTAGATATTTTTTTTAAGGTAAAAAAAAAAATAAAAAAAAATGTGTGCAGAATTGATATTACAGGTCTGATATTAATGTATTCATATTACAAAATGTTTGTAAAAACATGTTTTTTTTTTTTCCCCAAAAATATGGTTGTTTGGGGGTTAAAAAACTACTTTACACCCATCGCCGCCAGCGCTCTGGGGTTTAAACAAGCATTTCACAGCGCGAGAATTTTTTGAGCGTGATTTGTTAATGAATATGCTGGGAGCCGTTCGCTATGGCTATTCGCTGTCATGCGCTCCCATACAGCGCGGAACCTGTCAAACAGCGACTCCTAACCCCGTATTCAACATTACCGCACACCGACTGAGTCGCTGTCAACAGCCGAACAACGGCCAAGCACAGCGACTACTAGTGTGCGCTGTGAAAATAACGCTACTGGCGCTCATCTGTCGCTACCTGGCGCTATCTCCATATGGCGCCTCTCCATATGATCGGCTTGGAGTGCATATCAGCTATTGGTGCGAATGGGGCAAATAAGCTGGTTGTGGCACCCTGGACTACAAGGCAGCGTGGGGACAGATAAAAATCATACTGGAAAAAATGGATGCACTGTTACATTCTTTTTTTCTTTCCCCTACCATCAGTGACTCTTTTTGCCTTTTTTTCTTCTCACCCCCCCTTCTTTACCTTTATGTTGGCTGGCTGTTGCATTTCCATGAACTCATGGAGCTGCCTGGCGTCACCGAGCAGCAACAAGCAATGTTAAATTAGGCCCTTATTCATCAAGCGATAGCGCCAGGTAGTGTCTGACGAGCGCCAGGTAGCGGCAGCTAACGGCGACTACCGACTCAAGTACGCCCGGCGGCGGTCACAATGACGCATTTATCAAGCAAAATGAGGCTAGCGCCGGCGAGAGCAACGGCTAGCGCGGCATTTATCATGAAGCCGCCTGGACCGAACAGCGTCGCTGCAAATTCCCTCACAGCGCCAGGTATGAGCTGTCGCTCCCTGGCGATGTCCAATGCATTTCAATGGAGCAATCTATAATTATTCATAATTAATTGGTATTATTTTATTTATTTTTTTTTTTTTTTAATGTCAAAAAATCGGAGAACACTTCTGCAATGTTAGGATTTATTTTTAAGTCAAAAAAAAAAAAAAAAAAAAAATATGTGCAGAATTGATCTAACAGGTCTGAGATTAATGTATTCATATTACAAAATAATTCTAAAAACATGTATAATGTTACATTCAAAAAATATGGTTGTTTAGGGGTTAAAAACTAGTTAATACCCATCGCCGCCAGCGCTCTGGGGTTTAAACAAGGAATGGACAGCGACAACACATTCGGAGCGTGATTTGTTGATGAATATGAAGCTAGCCGTTCGCTCTGGCCATTCGTTGTCAGGCGCTCACATACAACGCTGGACCTGTGAAACAGCGACCCCCCAGCCCGTATTCAACATTACCGCACACCGACTGAGTCGCTGTCATCAAGCTAATGCCGGCCAAGCACAGCGAATACTGGCTGGCGCTGAAAAAATCACGCTACAGTCGCTCATCTGTCGCTACCTGGCGCTATTAATGAATCGGCCTCCCCGAAGCATGCTGGCAGACTCATTGGCGCTGCCTGGTTTTTGGTTTCTTAAATCGCACACTGAGTGCTGCTGAGACAAAAAAGGTGGCGCTGAGTGGTACTGACAGGCACTGATGCTTCATAAATCAGCCTCCCCATTTTACTTTAAAAGGCACCTGAAAGTTGCCACAATAATCTAGTTAAAGTTTTAGGGGCAAATAATGCTTGAACTTTCTCAATTAACTGAATCACTCCTTATTTTGACTCATGCCTTGTTTTAGTATATAAAGCAAGAAACAGTCGTAATTTGAATTAAGAAAAAAACAAAGGAGGGGTGGCAGCCGCTCAGACCATTTTATAACTAACCTGGGAGGTGCAATCTATTGCATTGTATGTCCCAAATGGGGCTCTCAGAGATTAGAGTTAGGACTGCACCCATAGAGGCACCTTGGCACTTGGTGGTGCAGCTTAAGCATACAGGACTGGGTCCTCTGATTTAACCAAGTTTAGAGATTTTAGGTTAGTCTGCAAGCTAACAGGGTTGAGTGCTGTGGCTCCTTTAAAACTTTTGTATACTAATTTGAATCAAGGCCCGAGTCATGTAATGTTGTAACTGACAAAGTCGAATGTTTGATAAGCAAAATGATACTAATGAGCATGAAGTAATTAAAGCAGACCATGACCGGTCTTATGCCCTTATTCATCAAGCGATAGCGCCAGGTAGTGTCTGACGAGCTCCAGGTATCGCCAGCTAACGGCGGCTACCGACTCAAGTACGCCCGGCGTCGGCCACAATGACGCATTTATCAAGCTCAATGAGGCTAGCGCCGGCGAGAGCGGCAGCTACCGCGGGATTCATCATGTAGCCGACTGCAACGAACAGCGCCGCTGCTAATCCCATCACAGCGCCAGGTATGACGCTCCCTGGCGATGTCCAATGCATTTCAATGGAGCAATCTTTAACTAATCATAATTAATTGCTATTAATGTTTTTTTTTTTTTTTATGTCAAAAATTCTGTGACCACTTCTGCAATATTAGGAATTTTTTTTAAGGTAAAAAAAAAAAACAAAAGATTTTGTGCAGAATTGATATTACAGGTCTGGTATTAATGTATTCATATTACAAAATGTTTATAAAAACTTTTACAATCAAAAAATATGGTTGTTTGGGGGTTAAAAACTATTTTAAATCCATCGCCGCCAGCGGTCTGGGGCTTAAACAAGGAATTCACAGCGCGAAAAAATTCGGAGCGTGATTTGTTAATGAATCTGCAGCAAGCCGTTCGCTCTGGCCATTCGCTGTCAGGCGCACCATACAACGCGGAACCTGTGAAACAGCGACCCCTAAGCCCGTATTCAACATTACCGCACACCGACTGAGTCGCTGTCAACAAGCAAACCCCGGCCAAGCACAGCGAATACTAGCTGGCGCTGTGAAAATCACGCTACTGGCGCTCATCTGTCGCTACCTGGCGCTATTAATGAATCGGCCTCCCCCTGGTGTGTGAGGTGTGTGGAAGTACAGGACACCATCCCAACCTCTCTGTAAGGGGGTGTCAGGAGGGCCTCTCTTTCCCAAAATACCCCCCAACTCACTCCTTTTTTACACACTTTTTAGTTTATGATCCCTTCCTTTTCCTCACTGTAGCAACTACTGAGGTATATCATAGTGGATTATCCACTTTCTGGAAACAGGAATAAAGCCCTTACCATTGTTACTTGTGATCCTTCCCCATTCATTTGTGTATAAGACCTGAATATATGGGAAAGTCCACCTTTGAAGGTTTTTCTGAAAGTGTATATTTTTTGTGTGCCAAAATGATGTCCTCAAACTGCTGAGCATATCTAACACTTTTTTTAAAATTTTTTGTTATCAAATGAGTGTTATATGAAAAAAAATACTATATCAGCACAGAACCTTGACAACAAATGCCATCCAAATTGGACTTCTCCCTATAGGCCAGCATCTATCTGAATAAACTTTTGTGATGTAAACAACTGTAGTTGCCTGGAGGAAAACGTGAATAGCAGTTTGGGGACATCTCAGTCATGCATTAGCATTCTTGACAAGTTGCACTTACTATTTCAGAATGTGGAGGCTGATTCACTACTAGTGTCATGTATTGACAGATGAGCGTCTGTATTGCGGAGCTTAGAGCGACCTCTAGTAGACGCTGTAAGCGGGCATCGGGTGCTATAAACTAGCATAGCTAGTCACTGTAGTATCCTGGCTGCCATTGATGAATGTGATGTGTATAAAACATAAAAATATAAAAAGTCAAAAAAATTATAAAAGTGTTTGTTTGCAGCCAGGAGAGGTCATACAATGATTTCAGCAAAAACAAAAAAAAACATTTTTAATTGCCACACGCTATTTAAACACAAACAAATGAAACCCCATTGAAATGTATGGGTGAGAAACAGTGAGCGAAAGGTAATACCTGGCGCTCTGGAAGCTAGAGCGACGGCGCTATACACTGAGCCGCCTGTAATAATACATGTGACTAGGGATGAGCGAACCGGTTCGGACGAACCGGAATTCGCTCCGAATTTCAGGGAAAATTCGATTCGACGCGAACCCGAATGTTTTTTGGTTCGTGCCGATCGAATTTTCCCTGAAATAAATAAAAAAAAATGCCGGCATGGTGGCAGCGGGCAGGCCGGCTACGCTGTCAGCGGGCGGCGGAAGCCGGCTCGCTGACAGCGCAGCCAGCCTGCCCGCTCCCACCATGCCGGCATTTTTTTAAAAAGCAAACACTTACCTGCATGGTCGGAGCGTGGAGGCCGGCGCCGCTCTCAGGCGCCCTCTGATGACGCGTCCTCTGATGACGCGTCCTCTGATGACAGCTGAGAGTGGCGCCGGCCTCCACGCTCCGACCATGCCGGCATTTTTTTTTCAGATGAGCGATTCGTGAAAGTTCGATTCGGGCGAACCCGAATTTCTTGGGGAAATTCGGCGAATCGCCCGAATCGAACTTTTTAGAAGTTCGCTCATCTCTACATGTGACGTTACATGCCGCTGTTAGAGTCGCTCACCAGATTAGCTTTCTTAAATGTGGTTTCCCGTACAGCACCCAGTGTTCACCTGCCGCTATGAAGCACTACCTGGCGCTATCCTTTCTTAAATAATCCCCTTAATATTTGTTTATACATTTTTTTCATTACATAAGACTTCGGGACATTTCCTGCCACTGTGCTCTATGGTAGCTTAAAGTGGACCAAAACCCACGCCAATTGGCTCCAGAATCTATAACATTGCTGGGCCGATCGATTCCCTCCCCCTGGGGAATCCAAAATCGGGATGCCCCGCTGTGTGAAACCCCCCAGGTTGCCGTCGCTTACAAATTAGGCCCTTCATGTATGGTTCTTTTCTTGCAGGAAAATTTGCAATATGATGATACTGTTATAGAGTAACATTTTGTACCACAGACACTTCAAATGTCAGAAGGTGGCAGGCCACTTTTTACCTGTACATCACTGGGATCAAAGAGGTGTAGCATCCTCAGAAGTCCTACATTTCCCGTGTTGGTTGAAAACTTTGGTCCTGTGGACACCAATGGATTTGCAATCAAAGGGAGATTCTATCTGGTAAAGAAAAGCTGGATCTAGACCTAAACACCAAGAGCTGTTACTTGCTCTTACACTTACGGCAAAGAAAATTCTTTGGCCTGCATTTCAGGTTATACTAGACATTCATGCGTAGGTGAGCCAGTGAAAATGTAGCATTAAACTTCTAATACCCCACCCCTCTAGATTAAGAGCTGGCCCATGACAAAGTGCTTCTCAGTACAAAAATGCAGTGGACATTAGTAGGGTTTCTCATGTAGGGGATCCTGCAGCTTCTTACCTATCCCAAGAACAATGACAGCGACCAAGACAGAAGCCAAGGAGACCTCTCCTCTGTCAGGCAAGCTTTGCGGATTCAGGAAGCTGTACAGTCAGGTGGTACCAGAGGGATTCTGTCATGAAGCAAAAGAGCTACTTAAGTTGGCCGTACCTGTAGTAAGGATTTTTTTTTATAATATCTAAGATGTTCCTGGCACTCTGTTATTCATGTGACATGTCTTTTTATTTTTTTGCTCCTTATATTTGTAGGCTTTATTGCCTGACATTTTTTTTTACTTAGGTGTGTTATAATATGTTCTAATCTATTTTGTAAATATTTAATGTATAGTATTTATTGTATAGTATTTGAATGTATATATATATATATATATATATATATATATATATATATATCTTTCTGAGCAGCAGATAGCTCCTGGTCCTGATTTTCTATAGTTAACTGCTTCAGACACATGGCTAGCAGCTTCTCATATGCCACCCACTGCCACCCAGGAGGAAAGTTCTGCATCCCTTTCAATGTAATAAAAGGGGAGTGGGATGTGAGCTACGCTTCCCCTGCTACAATCATCCAGGAATATATGCTGGGATCAGATCTTCAAAACACTTTGAATCACACAAAGAAGAGGGATAGAAAGATAGGCTTTAACTAATTGCTGTTTATTATTGATTAGCTCAATATTATTTTTCCCTTGAATGTGAAAGTTGGTGAAACAAATAATTTTCTGCATCCTGATCATTATTAAAGTGGACCACTTCTCTAAGAGGTATCACAATACTTGGTTTCCCCATATATTCACCTTAATTCCAAACCACATGCCTGCTGTATCCCATTGCTGTGCCCAGCAGTCCTGAATGCCTGCCAAATAGAGGGCAGTGCAGGTCACAGAGATGCTGCTGTGTCCTGCAGAATGCAGCTAAGCTTACCGGAAGCTGTGGGACCAAGCATCAGGGGGGTTTAGAACTGTGAGGCATGCCCGATCACCCAAATCTCCCAAAATGGGCCAACTCATTTATATGAATTTAGGTGCACTTTTATGCTATAATTATCATTAACGGGCTGATGTTTGTTCAGTGGATCTAACATTTAAAATGATATAAAAAAAAAAACCAATTAGAAGCCGATCAAAGAGAAGTGGGTATTAAGATTGATCTTGAATTTGTTCTTAATTGCTAGTTTATAGATCTATATATATGGTAAGAATTGCGCTCCCTTACACTGCTCTAAACAAATGTGATGGTTTGTGTGTGTATGAAATGTGTATGCTGAAGCTAAATGGTCACCCATGGGGCTCACCCTCAGAATAAGGCAGGAACTGGCTGTGGCCACATGTGCCGTGGGATTGCTGGAAAGGTGAGTTTTGCAGATGATCAGCGGGATGTTACACAATGGGGCATCCCAAAGCAACACACCTTGAAGGTCGTGTTATTTATTTGTGGAGCAATTTCAACACTGGGTGCAGTTTTGGTTGTCAACTGAAACTCAGGGCACTAGTGCCAGATGAACATCAGGTGAATGTCAGGTCCCAGTGCAAACGGTATAGTTATCAAGCCAAACATCCAGAGCGCCTCTGATAGTGCCAGGTAGTGCCCCATCTACCACCAGCACTGGCAACGGGATGAGTGCCGGCGCTGAGTTCCCTACAGTGCCACATTAGACCTGGCGTTTACCCTGCCCTGTGTGGCCTTATTCCATACACTTCAATGGGCTTGGTTGGGCTATTATTTTTATTTTTTTATTTTTTGGGCGACTGGTGCATGTGCCACGGAATCCCTTGGCTGTTTGGAATTGTGTTTGTATGCATTTTTTGCACTTTTGGGTTGTGCTGCAAAAACTTTTTTTATTTTAATGTGCTGCATCACCCCAAAAAATAGGGGTGTGCTGTGCGCTCTGGCCACATCTCCGCAACTATTGCAACAGGGGCTGAATGCCTATAACCTCCCTTTCGCAGCGCCCTCATGGGCGCTGTGTTTTCTATTAGTGAATTTGCTTGTTCTATTTTCTCTAAAAAAAATCACTTGCACATGTGATTGGGCATTTTTACTGGTTTGGTACATCATTTTTGCCAATGAGCTAAGGATATGTTTTGTAAAGTTTGGAAACAGTAGCCTATGGGCTATGCAGAGAAATATGAAACATTCTTTAGATATTTCATAGGGTGCTGTTAATTAAAACATTTCAAAAAAATATCCTTATAGAATTGAAAGAATGTCATACGTTACTTGTAAAAATCTCCCATCACAGGTACATGTGATTTTTTTCTTGCGAAAAATTAGAACAAACATTTTTTATTGCACTTTTTGTGTGTTAAAGTAAAAATAACTCCCTTGTTATAAGTTTCAGCTCACATTCAAAAGTGCAACCAAAGTTGAATTTGCTTCACAAAATAAATAGCATGTCCCCCAATGTTCATGTTTACACCAGTGCAATTTAGTGAAAAAATAACGTAAGCTGAATGCCATTGGATTAATGTGCATTTCCATTTAAATGAATAGTGGGACACTCAGGCCCTTATTTAAGAAGGGATAGCGTCAGGTAGTGGCTGGTTAATGAGAGGTAGCGACTGGTGAACGGCACGCAATTACACATTTATCAAGCAGAATCTGTTTAGCGACTGGGATAGCGCCATGTAGCGTCTGATTCATCATTTTCCCAGCCTCAGCGAACAGCGCCAGCGTTCAGCCTTGCACAGCGCCAGGTATGACCTCTCGCTACCTGCCGCTCTCCCATACATTTCAGTGGACGATCCTTTTCTTCTCTTTTAACTGGGTTTTTGTTTTTTGTTTTTTTTTTTCAAAAAATCTCAAATAATGCTGTGACCTCTTCTTGCATGGAAAACATTTTTTTGACAAATTTTTCATTTTTTCATATATTTCTTCAGAAATTATAATATAACAATTTTACAATGTTGTTACAATGTCATTCCATATGTTTTCGCTTTATTACTAGTGGATAGATGCTGAAAAACAGACTTTTAACACACCGCCTCCAGCGCTCTGGGCTTCAAACAAGCATGTTTCTGCGCCAGAGTTTTGTGAGGCTGTTTTTTTGCTGAATATGGTGTAAATCGGTCGCTATGAGCAGTCGTTACCATGCGCTCCCATACAGCGCTGTACTGGTCAAATAGCGACTCCACACAATGTATTCAACATTACTGAACAGCGACTGAGTCGCTATGAAGTAGCGACCCACGGCCGAGCACTGCGACTACTAGCGGGCGCTCTGAAAATGCCTGCTGCAGACGCTCATCTGTCGCTACCTGCCGCTAATGATGAATCAGCCTGCCCGTGTTGTTCTCCCATAGACTACAATTAGCCATTCCAGTTTTTTTGGTGACTTTTGTGCTCAGGATCCCTGGCCTGTACACAATGTTTTTTTCATTCATTATTGTACTTAGGTTACCTGCTGCTAACTTGCATTTTATACCTGCCAGTCATGTGACATGTCATTTGTATGTTCCCAGTGTCATTCCATGTGATGGTCACTGTGCTGCCATCCCTAGCCTTTTGTATTGAACATGGGGCTGTATTCCTGAATATTGTGGTTTCAAAGCACGCATGCTGGAGCTGTTTATTTACATGTTAAATTCAAATGATTTCTGGCCCTCCCCACTGGTGCTACCTGTCACTATCTCCATTGGAAAAAAAACAAACAAGACACAGCGCCACGGGTAGCCTACAGCGCCAAACACTAACAGTGCCACCTGCCTGTGGTCGGCGTTAGGGCTAATGCGCTAATAGTGTCTCTCTGCAGATGTCCAAGTGACTCTAGTGATAAATTGGCCTCCTCATCATTAGCATTTATTTTCTGCCTAGCCCATAGGGTGCTGTACTTTTCAACAAACATTTATTGCACTTTTTAGTGTGGGAAAGTTAAAATGCTCACCAAGATGGCAACTCACATCCAAATGTGCACCCAGAGTTGAACGTGCTTCCCGAATATTTAGCGTGAACCTCATAACCGGGGTCATGTCAAAGCTCAGGGGGAGCAAGTTATACTTTGGGTGTATTTTTGGCTATAAACAGTTTACACCTGAGCGAGCTTTTTTACTTGAAAACACATAAAAATCTAACAACAGTTCTGTTCTAATATTCCCAAAAAATAACCCTGTGATGGGTATATATTTTTTTCCAATAAAGTAACATTTTTTTTTAAGTTTGGTAACAACAGAACCCTATGGGCTATAAAGAATGATTTGGCATTTTTTTTTACCAAAGACCATAGGGGGCTGTTTTTTCCAAGTTTAAAAAAAATATTCTTACCTCATTGGAAAATGCTGTACCCTGCCTGTAAAAATGCCCCGTCACATGGGGTAGGTGGATTTTTGAGAAGAATTGTTTTTACTGAATTTTTAGTGTGTTCAAGTTAAAAAGCTCACTCAGATGTAAGCTTCAGTTCACACTTGAAAGCACACCCAAAGGTAAACTTGCTTCACTTTGAGCCTTATTTGTGAAGGGATAGCGGCAGGTAGTGCCTTGTAAGCGGCATGTAGCGGCAGGTGAACGCCGGAGACGGCACGCCATTACACATTTATGAAGCCGAATCTGGTGAACAACGCCATGTAGCATCCAATTCATCATTAAATCATGCTCAGCGTACAGCGCCGGCGTTCATCCTTGCAGAGCGCCATGTCTTACCTGTCGTTACCTGGCGCTCTACCATACATTTCAATGGACGATCCTTAAATCCCTTTCCTGATCTCAATTTTTTTTTCTTAAAAAAAGCCTCAAAACAACTTTTTTGTTTAATAATATTTTTATGCAGAATTGTCCTTACAGGGCTGGTATTAACGTGTTCTTGTTACAATGTTATAACAATGTAATTCCATATGTTTTCACTTTCTTACTAGTAGATACATGTTCATAAACAGCCTTTAATCACACAGCCTCTGGCACTTTGGGCTAGAACTACATGATTTTGAGCGCCGGCGATGTTTGAGGCTGTTTTTTTGATGAATGTGGTGTGAGTCAGTCGCACTGAGCGCTACCGTTCACTCCCATACAGCGTAGTACTGCGACTCACACATCATATTCATCAATGCCGGTCAGCGACTGAGGAGCTCTGAAACAATTTACCATGGCCGAGCACAGCGACTACTAGCGGTCGCTCTGAAATCCGCTCTACAGATGCTTATTTGTCGCTACTTGGCGTTAGTAATGAATCAGCCTGCCCGTCTATAGCAGGACCCTGATTACCATGAGGATCATGCTAAATATTTATTGAAGCAAATTCAACTTTGGGTGCACATTTAGATGTGAATTGCTGCCTGCACCTTAGTGAGCTTTTTAACTTGTTTTTATTTCTTTTAATGGAAAGAAAAGGACATCCGGAGTGACAGGTTCTGTGACCCCTAATAGACCAAACCTGTCACGCCTGGGATTCTTATCATGAGCGCATGAATTACAAGCTTGGCGGGTGTCTTATTTAGTTCGGGTGTATAAGTGACCCCTCCTCTCATTAGCCGAAGTGTTTATATGGATTTTTAATATTACACAATTGTGTGATAGTGCTCCTTTATAATTGGATGCATTAAAAATATATTTAGCCACCCATGTAAAAAAAAGAAAAACACATTAAAGCCCATCTCTGGATATACAGGCTGATTCATTACTAGCGCCAGGTATCGACAGATGAGCGTCTGTATAGCGGTGCTTAGAGCGACAGCTAGTAGATGCTGTGATTGGCTATCGGCCACTGTAACAGAGCTTCGCATTCAGCACTGCAGGGAGCGAAAGGTAGCGCCAGCTCAATGCGACCGACTCTCAGCGACTCACACCATATTCAACAAAAAAACACACACACAGCGCCGGCGCTCTGGATCTGGTCGTTATAGCATAGAGTGCCAGACCCTGTGTGAATAAATTTTGAACACATATCCACCAGTAACAAAGCGAAAACACATGGAATGACATTGTGACATTAATACTTTAATGCCAGACCAGTAATGACAATTCTACATAAAAATATAAAAAATCAAAAAAGTTTTCAAAAATGTCTCTTTCTAGGCCAGGAGAGGTGACATAGGCCCTTATTTAACAAGGGATAGCGCCAGTTAGCGAATGGTGAGCGAACGGTAATGACGCTCACCGCCACGAGAACGCCGGCTCCCCTCCGCAATCACACATTTATCAAGCCGATCCTGCTTTGCGACTGACAGAGCGCCAGATAGCGAATCATTCATTATTATTCCAGCCTCACCCCACAGCGCCAGCGAGCGACCTTGAACAGCGACAGGTATGACCTTTCGCTACTTGGCGCTCTCCAATGCATTTCAATGGAACACTCTTTAAATATTCATAATTAATTGCTATTTTTTTTTTTTTTAATGTCAAAAATTCTGTGACCACTTCTGCAATGTTAAGCTTAAAAAAAAAAAAAAAAAATGTGCAGAATTGATATTACAGGTCTGATATTAATGTATTCATATTACAAAATGTTTTGGAAAACATTTTTTTTTTTTTTCTAAAAATATGGTTGTTTGGGGGTTAAAAAACTACTTTCAACCCATCGCCGCCAGCGCTCTGGGGTTTAAACAAGCATTTCACAGCGCGAGAATTTTTTGGAGCGTGATTTGTTAATGAATATGCTGGGAGCCGTTCGCTATGGCCGTTCGCTGTCATGCGCTCCCATACAGCGCGGAACCTGTCAAACAGCGACTCCTAACCCCGTATTCAACATTACCGCACACCGACTGAGTCGCTGTCAACAGCCGAACAATGGCCAAGTACAGCGAATACTAGCGGGCGCTGTGAAAATAACGCTACTGATGCTCATCTGTCGCTACCTGGCGCTATTAATGAATCAGCCTGATAATTATTTGAGAGGTTTTAAAAACAAAAATCCCTGTTTAAACAGAAGAAAAGGAACGTCCACTGAAATGTATTGGAGAGCGACAGGTAATACCTGTCGCTCTGGAAGCTAGAGCGCCGGCGATATACGCTGAGCTGCCTGTAATGATGAATCTTACGCTACATGGCGCTGTTAGAGTCTCTCACCAGAATCGCCTTGATAAATGTGGTATTGCATAGAGCACCCGGCCTTCACCAGGCGCTGCCTGCCGCTATGAGGCACTACCTGGCGCTATCCCGTGATGAATAAACCCTATATTCATCGATCAAGTCCTGTCTAGATCTTCTATGCTTAACCTCTTAAGGATCTGGGGCCTGGCATTCATGCACAGTGCTTCATGGCCCCCTACTTCTTGTCTGCCCCTGGCAGGTACCACTAGGGGGAAGTACCATCAGTGCTGCTAGTACCACTTTTTGCCAAATACTGGTCTAGATAAAGATAAGAAACAAACTTTAATCAACATGCATCTGAATACAGAGAACAAAGCCTTTGTCACTTACCCCTCTACTAAAATATATGTTTTCGAGTGAAACTTATTTTTTTCCCTAAATTGTTTTATTGGTTTCTAAATGTCTCTTTAGATAATAATTAGGAACATTGTTATATACATTTAAGCTGTTATTAGCTCACAATCACCCTTTATTCCATACCTCAAAATTTAAAAAAACAACTTAGCAATTCATATCTAAATTTTGAAACTGAAAAAGGAAAGAAACCTGCAAGTAATGCTCTGTGGCTTCTTTTACATTTGATCCAAAGAGGAAGCCAAAAGTAACTTATTCAGGAATATCAGGTTGGAAAATATCTTAACAAACAAGAGTCATTAGGTAATTGCTACTAGTTCTACCACCCTGCTTCTTCCCCTGTCTGACGCATATAAGTAGCATCTGAGTGAATGCCTGTAGAAGGACATTCCTGGGGTGGTTTGATTGAGCCTAGGGCAATCTTTAGAGATCGTATCTTTTTACAAAGCTATTGGAATGGTTAGAGCCACCTTCAAAGACACTATCATCTATCACGTCTATTCTTTTAATTGTGTGAAACTACAGGCAGCCATGAATGGGAAACAAATGGTTCCTTCAGTTTGGACTGTCCAATATGGTTGGACAGCTTTATGTAAAGAGTTGTGTGTACAGTATAGTACCACAACTATGTTGTAGGTTGTTTTATAGTTTTTAACATGAGTGTTGCACAAGTCTGACTCTCCTTTTAGATATTTGCTGGCATATTGGTCAGACATGTTTCAGCCTTATTTACTAATATGACTGGTGGGCACTAGATGAGCGTCTTGCAAGACGCTCTCTGCGCCTGCTCTACAGAGCAGCATAGAGACAGCTGGCCACTCGGCGCAACGCAGGGTTGTCAACCCCTATCGCTGGCTCACAGTGCCTGTTGCAATCCCCCTTTTATATTTTTTTTGGGGGGGGTGACAGGGAACACAGGGAATTGCATTGGAAATATATTGCAAAATGCATACAAAATTCCAAACAACCCAGGAATTCCGTGGCACATGCACCAGTACCCTCAAAAATAAACAGAAGTGGCAAAAAAATTACAACCATCCCATTAAAATGTATGGTATAAGGCCACACAGTGCAGGATGAGAGTCTGGTCTTATCTGGCACTGCAGGGAACTGCAGTCATCCCATCACCGGTGCTGATGGTAGATGGGACACTACCTCGCACTATATCAGAGGCTCTCGGGATTTTTGACTTGATAAATACTTTTGCATTGGGACATTCACCTGACGTTCATTTGGCACAATGTGGCACGTAGATTTTTTTTCTGTAAAAGCCTGTGCCTTATACTGCATAGAATGAGACAGTGAACCACTGCATTTACCTACCATTAATATAAGTTACTGGCATTACATTGTTTTTTAAATTAAAACAGGGCTAGATGAATTTTGTTAGAATTTTGCCAAAATTCGTTTTTTTGCTTCTTCGTTAATTAAGAAGTGAGGCAGAAGAAGAAAATCCAAACACATTAAATATTCCCTGCAATAGAGGGTGCGTGCGAGCTCTCAGCACCCCCCCCCCCCCTTCTTTGAAATGAATGGACCGGGTATGGCCAGTTACCGTGAGTGATGCAAGGAGTCATAAAGGTGTCCAGCGCGAATGGCACTGGATATCCAGCGGAGGCATATTTCAAACTCTCGGAATCAGCTGTGAGGGACTATTGACGAGTCTGTATCATTTATTATTTTTGACTGGACAGTCACTTTAAAATATCTCCTGAAAATAAGTTCCATTTAATGTTTTTTTTTTCAGAATAAGGCATGAGATAAAATATGGTGTATGGTAAGTCAAAGAAAAAAGAACATTACAAAAAAAATAAATAAATGAAAAAATAAAAAACTACTCATATGTTGGTTATTAACAGCCCATTCACTCCAGGGCACTAAAAAGATTCACTGATATATATGATGATAATATAATATTTATTGAAGCGTTGGCACATAAAAAAGATATCACATTGTTTAGTAAAAGTTTTAGTTGTAAATCATCTTGTCTACTGAATTACACCTTACATTATCTCATGCCTTATCCTTAAATAAAGCAAGGATTGCTCCTAATTTCCATGAGATATTTTGGGCCTTATTTATGAAGTGCTCCCTTTAGCATGTTTCTGGTGGTTATAGCGCCAATTACGGAGCGCCGGCATTTTTATTCTTTCTGGCGCTGCGCTGTGGACAACAATGGCTCTAGAAGTCACAGAGCCTGATGCGGGGAGGCCGATTCATCAATAGCGCCAGGTAGCGACAGATGAGCGACTGTAGCGTGATTTTTTCAGCGCCAGCCAGTATTCGCTGTGCTTGGCCGGCATTAGCTTGATGACAGCGACTCAGTCGGTGTGCGGTAATGTTGAATACGGGCTGGGGGGTCGCTGTTTCACAGGTCCAGCGTTGTATGTGAGCGCCTGACAACGAATGGCCAGAGCGAACGGCTAGCTTCATATTCATCAACAAATCACGCTCCGAATGTGCTGTCGCTGTCCATTCCTTGTTTAAACCCCAGAGCGCTGGCGCCGATCTGTATTAACTAGTTTTTAACCCCTAAACAACCATATTTTTTGAATGTAACATTATACATGTTTTTAGAATCATTTTGTTATATGAATACATTAATCTCAGACCTGTTAGATCAATTCTGCACATATTTTTTTTTTGTTTTTTTTTTACTTCAAAATAAATCCTAACATTGCAGAAGTGTTCTCCGATTTTTTGACATTAAAAAAAAAAAATAAAAAAAAAAATACCAATTAATTATGAATAATTATAGCTTGCTCCATTGAAATGCATTGGACATCGCCAGGGAGCGACAGCTCATACCTGGCGCTGTGAGGGAATTTGCAGCGGCGCTGTTCGGTCCAGCCGGCTTCATGATGAATGCCGCGCTAGCCGTCGCTCTCGCCGGCGCTAGCCTCATTTTGCTTGATAAATGCGTCATTGTGACCGCCGCGGGCGTACTTGAGTCGGTAGTCGCCGTTAGCTGCCGCTACCTGGCGCTCGTCAGACACTACCTGGCGCTATCGCTTGATGAATAAGGGCATAAATCATTTGCTTTGATTGTTGCACTAGGACCCGTTGGACCCGTCCGGTGAGCCCCACTTTATACCACCATTTTTCTGCGTTGCACAGTGTATTTATGAATTTTTTGCTCCTTGAAAAGTTTGGCTGTATTCTTCCAGCGCTGGTCGGCAGTTCATCATTATAGTTACAAAAAATCCCTGCTGAGGACAAACGTTACAGTGCATTTAGGCTGTGTTTAGTTGTTGTTGTTCAAATTACACATTATTAAGCAAAATAAGCCATTAAATCAATTTGAATAAACTGCCAAAAAAAAGACATTTTGCGACATCAAGGTTCTGTATTTCCATTACAAACGCAAGCAAGTTCTGTACAAATAAATGTGTATAATATTAATTATAACAATAGAAATGTATATGGACCGCACCAGCACTAGTATACTTCAATTCAAATTTACTGGGGTGTGCTCACTAAACTTGGTGCTAAGTGACCACCAGGGAAAGGAAAATATTTTATCTAGGGTCCCCACACACCCAGAATATATTAGCACCAAGACAGATGGAAAATAAAGTAATAGGGCACTACCTTTATGATATATAAAAAATAATCAATTTATTAAATTTTTGTACATGATTCTAAAAGACACCACACAATACATATTAAAAAACACATATCACAATACTACAAAAAACAAACACAGGGGGTCAACAGGGTACCATATCACAATATCAATGTATCATAGTTCCAATAAATATATGTAAATAGGGCTGGATAGCTACACTATAAAAAATATATCTATATATATACAAAATATGTATCCAAAAGGTGTATATACCATATGTGCAAAAATAATTAATATATATATTTACATAAATGTGCCAATGTCATACCAAATAAATCACAATATTAAAGTGCCTGTGCAAAGGAACTTGTGCTATCCAAAATGAGCAATACCAATTTAATCAACAACAACCAGCCCAGAGAGTAAAAAGAGACATGGAACAATCATAGTAACATAAGAAATAAAAGACGTACCACTGGACCTACCCCTGTAATACCCCGCCAACGCGTGTCGCAGTGACGCAGCACTGCTTCCTCAGGGCGACTAAATAACAAAGGTTCTAATCCTTCCCTATATATGTCCGATCTGTCCAATCAAAGCAATGGTAGCTCCAATCAAGATGGGAATCTGCTGCATCTGGATCTCGTTATTCCCGCCTCCCCCCCACTCCTCTATCCCCCCACACACACGCTCGGTGCAGTGTGGGGCGGCACCGCGCAATCCCTCCAATCACCGCCACACCTGGCCCGGAAGAACCGAGCCAAGGGTTCCTGCTATGCGACGCACCCGGCCGGAAGTGCGCCGCCGACAGGCCTGCGTTCCAGCACTGTCATGCGACGCACCCGGCCGGAAGTGCGTCACACAGCAGCACCAGAGAGGCGCAGCCAGCGATGGAGGGATCGCCCGGTCCTCCCCCCTCTCTCACTCTCTCGTTCCCACACAGCACACCGAGCGCGATGCGCATGCGTGAATCTGGGACTCAATAAAAGTTAAAAGTCCATTTCTTGGACACAATTTAAGGTCTCCAAAAGCGGCGGGGGGGGGGGGAGAGAGAAACGAACCAATATGCAACAGAGGAGGCCATTATAAAGTGCGCCTGCGCGGGCACATCGCGCCGCCGCCCGCACCCACGCGAAAGCGAGAGCGCGCACACGCCGACGCGCCGCACACACTGACAGGCGCAGGGGACAGAGAGGACATACAACAGGGAGAAGAAGATATGTTATAGATACAATAACAATAACAATTACATGTACATAATGATCTCCATTCATTTTCATAATATCTACAACAGGCATCAAAATATCTATATATGTACAGATGATTGAAACTCTGGTCTATTATTACACAATGTCTTATTCTAAATTCTAGGGGATAATATCAAAAGGGAAATAATTAGTACAGAAATGATATTCACTTGTGTAGATATGCACAAGTGTGCATCCATATATATACATGTGCAAACAATTATGCATAATCTTTAATTAGTCACCATTCTCAGAAAGGCTCAATATGGGGCAATCTAAGTGACTCTAACCCTGATACAAAGAGAATATCTAAGTCTCTAAGCGGGAAAGCAGATAGGGCATAATGTGATTATGGCCCAATAGGTGGTACCCTGGGTTTACTTTATGCTTGTAAGTATCCCAATCAAGGGATACAGGGAGGGTAAAAAGAGAAAGGGGGGGGGGGAGGGGAAAAGGGAAGGGGAAGGGGGGAAGGGGGGGGGGAGGGGGGAGGGGGGGAGGGGGGGGAGGGGGGGGAGGGGGGGGGGCGGAAAGAAGGGAAGAAGAGGAGGAAAAGATGGGGAGAGGGAGGGAAGAGAGGGAAGGAGGGGGGGGAAGGAAAGAAAGGGGGAGGGAGGGGGGAGGGAGAGAAAGGAAGGGAAAGAAAAAGGGATGGGGGAGGAAAAACAGAAAGGCACATACAAATACAGGAAGAGTTTTCTATATAGTAGATGGTTTCCATATCCATTCTTCACACTAATGGAGACCCAAACTACATTTCTTCCATCCATGGATCTGATCTTCAGCCTCCAAAGATTCAAAATGGTGGTGTGGCTTGATTAACCCCCTATATAAAAACTAAAAATAATTGTGATTAATAGTGTAATATAAAACATTTGAAATTATTATTTAATCAACCGAATACAGTGTGTAAAAATAATATAAGTGCAAAAAAGAGAAAAACTAATAGCCACGTGATATGGTTGTGGGGAAATACATATCCTGGGGCAAAAACAATGCCCACAAACAAACTAAAAAACAATTAAACTAATAAACTTAGGACATAAAATAACAGCCCAATAGTGAAAACTAAGCTAAATTAAGTGCCCCCTAAGAAGGGTGTAAAGGCCACATCCTCATTGAGGCCCCTAGGGGCCTGTGTATCTAGGAGGTAGATCCATCTCAATTCTTGTTGTTGCAATTTCCGTTTGATGTCCCCCCCCCCTCGGTCCCAACCCAACTTTCTCTATTCCCATAATTTTCAGACATCCATAATCACTATTGTGTGCCTCTAAGAAGTGCTGGGCAACTGGTGTAACTGTCTTGCCCTGTTCCATGTGTCTGGCTGCCAAACGTATGCTAGACACATGGGCCTGCAATCTAGCCTTCAGAGCATTTCGTGTTTCTCCTATGTACATCTTTGGGCAGGAGCACCATAATGCATAAACTACCCCAGTAGAGCGACAGTTAATAAACTGTTTGATTTTAAATGTCCTGCCAGTCAAAAGGTTACAGACGACTTTATCCTTAATCATATGTGGGCAAATTGTACATTTCCCACAGGGGTAATTGCCTATTATACTACTCTGTTCAGGTCAGCCAATTGGATGTTCCTTTGAAATGGCTGGAACACAAGATATCCCGAATATTAGGTGCTCGCTGTGCAAGCATACGGGGTCCCCCATGTATCCACCTCCCAAGATCCGGGTCCGTCTCCAATATACTCCAGTGTTTCTGTAAGATACGACGGAGGTTGTCCCAATCCCGATTATATCGGGTACAGAATCTTATCTGTGGAGTACAAGGTTTATGTTTCTTAGGTATCAATAAGTCATCCCGGGTCCTGGCCGCCGCCCGGTCCCGGGCCCTCCTAATCACTGATTTTGGGTACCCTCTATGTTCGAAGCGCTGGCTTAATTCCATAGTCTGGCGTAGGAAATCTTCCTCACCTGAACAGTTTCTACGGGCCCGCAGAAACTGGCCGATGGGTATCCCATTCTTAAGGGAGGTAGTGTGGAAGCTCTTATAATGGAGTAGAGCATTAGTAGATGTTTCCTTACGGTACAGGTCTGTCTCAATCTTACCATCTTCCAAGATGTTAATATATAAGTCGAGGAATGTCACCTGATTTTTTGAAAACTGTACTGTAAGATAAATATTGAACAAATTACTATTAAGTACATCAATAAAACAGTTCAATTCCTCCTCCGTACCCTGCCACAGCGATACCAGCCCAATATATGGCAACAATGTTCCGCTAGATCTTCCTGGAAGACAACCTCACGCTCCCACCAACCCAAGAAAAGGTTTGCTATTGAAGGGGCACAGCGCGCCCCCATAGCCACACCACAAGTTTGACGATAATATGTATCATCAAATACAAAAAAATTGTGCGACAGCACAAAGTGGAGTAATTTTAAGATGAAATCCTGTAGGGAGCGTGAGGTTGCCCCAGCCATACCAAGGAAGTATTGGCAAATACGGAGTGCATCAGCGTGTGCAATGTTCGTATATAGTGATTCCACGTCCATTGTTACCACAAGGGTATCTCTTGGTATATATAAAGAGTTTAATCGAGTAAGTAAATCCATGGAGTCACGTATATACGATGGTAAAGTCAAAACATAAGGTTGAAGATGATGGTCTATCAATATGCAAGCTTTTTCTGTAAGGCCCCCGATGCCCGCCACAATCGGTCGTCCAGGGGGGCATCGGGGGTTCTTATGAATTTTTGGTAGTAGGTAAAAAGTTGCTACAATTGGAAACTCCACAACCAAGAACTCAAACAATCTCTGATTGATAGTCCCATCCGACCATGCTCCTCTAATCAGTTCGTCATATGCTGCTGTGTGACGCACTTCCGGCCGGGTGCGTCGCATGACAGTGCTGGAACGCAGGCCTGTCGGCGGCGCACTTCCGGCCGGGTGCGTCGCATAGCAGGAACCCTTGGCTCGGTTCTTCCGGGCCAGGTGTGGCGGTGATTGGAGGGATTGCGCGGTGCCGCCCCACACTGCACCGAGCGTGTGTGTGGGGGGATAGAGGAGTGGGGGGGAGGCGGGAATAACGAGATCCAGATGCAGCAGATTCCCATCTTGATTGGAGCTACCATTGCTTTGATTGGACAGATCGGACATATATAGGGAAGGATTAGAACCTTTGTTATTTAGTCGCCCTGAGGAAGCAGTGCTGCGTCACTGCGACACGCGTTGGCGGGGTATTACAGGGGTAGGTCCAGTGGTACGTCTTTTATTTCTTATGTTACTATGATTGTTCCATGTCTCTTTTTACTCTCTGGGCTGGTTGTTGTTGATTAAATTGGTATTGCTCATTTTGGATAGCACAAGTTCCTTTGCACAGGCACTTTAATATTGTGATTTATTTGGTATGACATTGGCACATTTATGTAAATATATATATTAATTATTTTTGCACATATGGTATATACACCTTTTGGATACATATTTTGTATATATATAGATATATTTTTTATAGTGTAGCTATCCAGCCCTATTTACATATATTTATTGGAACTATGATACATTGATATTGTGATATGGTACCCTGTTGACCCCCTGTGTTTGTTTTTTGTAGTATTGTGATATGTGTTTTTTAATATGTATTGTGTGGTGTCTTTTAGAATCATGTACAAAAATTTAATAAATTGATTATTTTTTATATATCATAAAGGTAGTGCCCTATTACTTTATTTTCCATCTGTCTTGGTGCTAATATATTCTGGGTGTGTGGGGACCCTAGATAAAATATTTTCCTTTCCCTAATATTAATTATAAACATGAAATACTTTAATCCCGTTCTGCCCATTGTGCTCTATAGGATCTTACAGCACCTACAGCACCAGGTTACAATTGGCACTGCTTCAGCCATAGCACCCAGAGCTGCGACATTCTGGGCCCTAGTTTTAATTAAGAGGCTAGCTGGTGGGCGCATTTTCAGAGCTGCCATTTTTTTTCTTTCTTAAAATGCACGCTGAGTGCTGCTGAGGCTAAAAAAACTGGCACTGTCAGTGGCGCTGACGCTTTATAAATAAGGCTCTTTAAGGCAAGTCTACTGAATCAGGGCCCAAAATGTGTTTGGATTTTCCCATAGGCTGCTATTACTTTGCCACTTCTAAAATAAAATAGCTACCCCATTAAAAACACTGTCCCATCCTATGTGCAGGGGATTTTAAATAGAAAAAATAGAAAAAATAACTATTTTTAACTTCACTTTATTGTGTGCCAGCTAAGAAAAACTCTTCGTCAAATCATTTGTATACCCCCATAGAGTCCTTTTTCCAACACATTCTTTGCTGAATTTTCAATGCATTTTTAGTAGATAAAAATATGTGCTAAATTCCTGTATTTTTAGGCTTGGTGGTCCCTTGGTGAACTTGTTTGGCATGCTGGACTCTTAATAAATTACCCTTTAACTTCTATTGCGTGACAGGAGCGAATAGCTACCCTGAAGCTAAGTAACCTGCCCCTCTATGAATAGCTTTAGGGATTTTAGATGAATGTTTTCTTTCATTTAGATTGTGATTATAGGGTTTGCATAGTTACATAGTTAACATGATTAAAAAGTCATATGCCCATCATTTAACCTAAGTAAAAGGTTGAGAAAAGTATTTGTTATTATTTACATAATATAACAGCTAATAGTAACACATAGGGGGGTTATTTAAGAAAGGATAGCGTCAGGTAGTGGCTGGTTAATGACAGGTAGCGACAGATAGCGACTGGTCAACGCCGGACACGGCACACAATTCCACATTTATCAAGCAGAATCTGTTTAGCGACTGGGATAGCAGCATGTAGCGTCTGTTTCATCATTTTCACAGCCTCAGCGAACAGCGCCAGCGTTCAGCCTTGCACAGCGCCAGGTATGACCTCTCTCTACCTGTCGCTCCCCCATACATTTCAGTGGACGATCCTTTCCTTCTCTTTAAACAGGGGTTTTTTTTTTTTTTTTCAAAAAAATCACAAATAATTCTTTGACCTCTTCTGGCATTGAAAAAGCATTTTTTTCCATTTTTTATATATTTCCTCAGAAATTACATTACAGGTCTGGCATTAAAGTGTTCATGTTACAATGTTGCTACAATGTAATTCCATATGCTTTCGCTTTGTAACTAGTTGATAGATGCTTGAAAACAGAATTTAAACACACCGCCTCCTGCGCTCTGGGCTTCAAACAAGTATTTTTCAGCGCCAGAGATTTGTGAGGCTGTTTTTTTCCTGAATAAGGTGTGAGTCGGTCGCTATGAGCAGTCGCTAACATGCGCTCCCATACAGCGCTGTACTGGTCAAATAGCGACTCCTCACAATGTATTCAACATTACTGAACGGCGACTGAGTCGCTATGAACTAGCGACCCACGGCCGAGCACAGCGACTACTAGCGGGCGCTCTGAAAATGCCTGCTACAGACGCTCATCTGTCGCTACCTGGCGTTAGTGATGAATCAGCCTCCAAGTGTTATTTTCTTCTAAGGAAAAAAAAAAAACATCCAATCTTGTTTTGAAGCCGTCAGCTGTTGATGATTTTAGCTATTTCACAGATTTATAGTTCTCATGGTAAAAAAGCATTGTCACCCCTGGAGACTTTCACCAGACAGAGGGAATTGCCTCTGGTCTCTACACAGTATTTTACAGGAATGTTTTTTTATTGACCAATATATTTCGGCAAGTTAATCATGCCCCCCAGACATCCCCTCTCAGGAAGGGCCTTTTACACGCATATGTCAGTCTACACCACATCCCTCTCTGATTGTTGCTGCACTGCTAATGTTTTAATAATTTTGTTTCTTGGTGCAGCAACATGCACCATTGTAGAAACATATACATTATATTTTGCAGCACTCTAATTAGCACCAGTAAAGCATAGTATGGCAAATAGAGCATGATAAATCAGACACTAAATACATTAGAGAGGTTATTTAGGAAACGCTAATGCCAGGTAGTGCCATGTAGCGCCACGTAGCTTTGGATGAACGCTGGGTGCAATATGTGAAAACCATATATATGAAAGTCTGTCTGGTAAGTACCTACAACAGCGTCATGTAGCGTCAAATGTATTACTAGCGGTGGCTCAGTGTGTGTTCAGCAGCGCCATGTAGCACCCGTTGCTCAGTATCACTCTCCCATACATCTCAATGGTGTTTTTGGTTGTGTATAAATAGCGTTTTCCTAAACTAATGTTTTGGTTCAAATCATTGTGTGGCCTCTCCTGCCCAGCAACCAAACACTTTTATTGTTTTTTTTAAAATTTTTTTATGCAGAATTGTATGTGCAGGTCTGCTATTGCATTGTCATTGTCACATGGTCATTCCATATGTTTTTGCTCTGGTGTTGGTGTGTTTAAAAACAGACTTTTATCACATAGCTTCTGCAGCTTGACGCTAGAGCACCCAGTGCCGACGCTGGTTGTGTGTAGTTTTCTTTAAATATGGGCTTCAGCGAGGAGTGCCGGATGAACTTAACTGGCGCTACCTATGGTTCACTGCAGCGTTGTCCTGTTGTTAGATGTAGCGTAGTCTTGGGTGCTTTGACCTTGGGGCACCACCTAGTATTCTTGATTGGCTGTGCAGTGAATCAGCGCTTCTACAGCGCCCTGCACACATCACATTGATCAATGCTCACATGGCACTAAAAGCCTCTTAAACCGGACCTTCAGCGTGATTTAATGAAAAGCCCAAACTCTTAAAAAACGGTTCCCCAGCATCTAAAATGAATATATTTTACATTTTTAGTCACTAACTTATTATTCTTTCCCCCACTGGGCTGCAAATCTGTTCAGGAATTTAGGATACGGTCGCCGCCA
This sequence comes from Gastrophryne carolinensis, assembly GCA_027917425.1. Lineage (NCBI taxonomy): Eukaryota > Metazoa > Chordata > Amphibia > Anura > Microhylidae > Gastrophryne > Gastrophryne carolinensis. The sequence goes on along the minus strand of CM051236.1, from coordinate 242,067,429 downwards.
TCTTGACTCAGAAGCATCACACTTACTGAGGAGAGAAGAGTGGGATAAGGTACAGGGGGGCGGGTTATAGCTGTGCTTTGCTCAGACAGAGCAGAGCTGGGGTCAGATAAAGGTCAGAAGTCCCAGAATGCAGAGCAGCACAGTCAGGAGGCACTTCCTGTTTGCAGGCTGCCTGATAAGATGGCTGCTTCCATAAGCCGCCATCTTGGATGTTTAAAGGCTCATAACATGCAGTAGATGCAGGTAGGATGATTTTTAATGTGGCCAATCTGTATGTACAGGGTGTGGGAAACATGTAAGATAGACTCTTATTCAGAGTGAAGGTCCACTTTAATTCCTGTGATCTTTTTTCATAACTAATATCCTTCATTCCCTTATCAGTTCCGTGTCTCTCCTCTGCACCCTTTTGAAAATCCTTTCTGTGAACTGCTGCCCAGAACTGAGTGACAAACAAACAAACAAGGTGGGCCGCACTAGACTCTCTGCCCAAGGGTAACCAAATTAAATTAAATTAGTAGTAAAAGTAAATAGTGGTGTGCACACCAGTCTAAACACAACATATATGAAGACAAGAAACACACAGGGAGAGGACCACACCTCCCACAAAGTGTTATAGAAAAAGTGGCACCACCCTTGGGGGGTGCCCCTGGTCGGTCTGTATACACGTTCACTGTTCTTTCTCTTTGGTTCACTCAGGTGCGCTGTCTTGCACCTGGCTGGTACCATACTGCTTTATAGTAGACGCATTGGTAGATTATTGGATTGTACCTGGTTGGTATATTGTTTGCACTTTGCACTCATTTTGCATATTTGCACATACTTGATTGGTTGGATAGAGAGATTAACTTTTATGTATTTAGCTTCTATGTCTTTTGAAATGAATTCACTTATTATCTATTATATCTAAGACCTATGGCGCCCTCTGGTGTTGTGTTGTGTTTGTAATGTAATTGTCTGTATGTGATTTTAACTTGTAGCTCATTATGCAATAAATTGTGATTTTTATTACATATATAGTGGGGTGGTGCCACTTTTTCTATAACATTTTGTGGGAGGTGTGGTCCTCTCCCTGTGTGTTTCTTGGTGCCCAGAACTGGACGGCATATTCCAGGTGAGGGTGCACCAGTGCCTTGTGAAGAGGCAATCCCTATCTCGTGATTCCATGTCTCTTTTAAAGCATGATACAATCTTGGAGGCTTTGGAAGCAGCTGCTTGACATTGCATACTGTTATTTTTGTATGCTGTTATTTAGACTCTGGTCTATCAGTACCTCCAGATCCTTCTCGATAATTGATTCTCCCAGCTTTACTCCCCAGAAGATATATGTGGCCTGCAAATTATCAGACCCCCAAGTGCATGACTATACATTTCTCCACATTGAACTTCATCTGCCAAGTAGATGCCAAGACAATCAAAGTCAGCTTGAAACTTGTGAACATCTTCAATGGATTGCAATGTGCTACATATCTTGGTGTCATTAATGACATCGTTTATATCATTTATAAACAAGTTGAATAGTGGGCCCAGCACTGAACCCTGGGGTACACCGCTTACAAGCTGTAAACATTCAGAGTAGATATCATTAAAGTGGACCAACACCCAGGATTTTGACTATCCTGGATCTTGGTCCACATCGGTGGGGCACCCCCGATCGGGGTGAATCTTATAGATTCCCGGGCTGATCACGGGAGGGTGATGGTCCACTTTAACCACAACTCTCTGCACATAGCCCCACAACTAATTTTTAGGCCAGTATTTTCCAACCCTGAAGACCTCAATTTCCCCTATAAGCGTCGATGAGGGCCAGTGTTTAATGATTTAGCAAAATACAGGTTTATCCACATTTTGGGGGATTTTACTGTCAAGGCTAAGTTTGGAGAGGGAGTGGGAGCTTTATACAATAAAGTATATAAAAGAATGGAATGGGGCAGTTCTACAGTTGAGTGGCAAATTATTTTAATGGTATTGATATAAAATAACAGCAGCTTATAGGGTATCCAAACACATTAAAAATTAGCCTCTCAAAAAGTGTTTTTCCCATAGGCTTCTGACTGGTAGTACTCCACTACTTTCAGTAAATGTCCACTTAACAAAGTCTGTCATACGGTGAAGGTTCGAGGCGACCCGGGGGAGTGGTGTGACCACTATTCCTACCTAAACAGTGATCCTACAGTGCACATGTGGGTTACGCTGCGTCGACCACCTCCCTGTATACACCCATTCCTGCAATATATCCAAATGGCTATGTGGATATGCATCACTAGAGGGGTGCAACTCTGTGTTCCAGGTTCATGATCCTCCCCCCCCCCCATCAGTGCGCACCCACAGTGGCGATTCAGACAGGGGTCCTGGAATTTTTAAGACTCCAGGGCCAGCTAAGTGGCTTTTGGTTAGCTTTAAATAAAGTAAGTGTACCCATTTTTTTAGGTTGATACTTACCTGCCTTAACGCTGCCTCTATCCACCATAGCACAAGGCGCCCCATCCCAGCTATTTTGTTGCTATACACTCCAGTAGCTGATGTGTGCTGCTGGCCCCTGGCCCTGTGGGGAGCAGAAAAGCAGACTCCACTAACTTGTGATTACTGGCATGAGGGTGCAAGCCCCCTCTGTATTTGGATGCAATGGCTATGTAACATGAGCAGACAAAAGCCAACACCCAGGATTTTGACTATCCTGGGTTTTGGTCCACTTTGGCGGGGCACCCTGATCGGGAGTGTCCCGCTCTCTGAAACCTCCCAGAAACCCCAAAAAACTCACCTCTCCCCGCTCCCACGTGACCGCGCCGTCCAATCCCCGCCGACCTCCAGGCGGGTGACAGCGGCGTCCAAGACAGCGCGTCCGCCGCCGCCTCCCGGCCGTCACTCTCGGCGTGCGCGTGCCCGCGCCGGCCATTCACAGACGGGGCTAGAGGGGCGCGCGGGAGGCGGTGGCGGCGGAAGCGGCGGCGGATCAGGTAAGGAGTTTGGGGGTTTTTGGGGGGTTTCACCCCGCGGGACATCCCGATCTCGGATGTCCCGCGGTGAGTGAGGTGATCGCCCCGGGAATCTTATAGATTCCCGGGCCGATCACCCCTGGGTATTGGTCCACTTTAAGCAAAGTGTGTTTCTCTGCTACCCCAGCCAGGCTGGTAGATTAGCTACTGCTGGCCGGCCGACCGACCCTGGACTACTTTGAAACTAGGTGGCATGAGAGCAGGTGAGTATCAACCTAAAAAAAAGACTGCACAGGTACTATTTGTAAGGGTCTTTTTTAAACAGTCCTACCCTTACCTTCCTATTTCTGGACCACTTTCACCTGTACACTGGCAGGTACAGCTTTCAGGACACCAGCTTCAGACCCAGCTTCAGAGCCAACCATCCAGGCAGCAACATGTAGAGTGGTGTCTTTGTTCCAGAACAAAGACAACGCTCTGCATGTTGCTGCCCAGCGTTATTTAATAAAGGACAGCGTTCTGGGCACCTTGTGATGTGAAGTCAGTGTGGGACAAGTTTGATGTGCGTGCTTGGTAGGTCCGGATGACTGGTGGCCATGGTCAGCATCCAGACTGTGATTCTGCCTGAGTTTTAAAATATGAATCTCATAAAAAATAATTTGTACCTCATCTGTACAACAGACTCATGAAATGTGCCGGGAATTTTTTAAATAGAAAAAACTATTCCCGTCATTGTGTCCATTAAATGTAACCAATACTATAATTTGCCATCCTGAACTCTAAAATCATTCAGAAACTATTTTACCCTCTAAGGTTATCTATAATGGGAGAAGTTCATCCACTCATATGGATGGTTTTTCAATGTTTGTATCAGTTGGTGTAAAGACGTAGCTTGTAGAGTGCTAGAAAGTTACATCCTTAATTCAGCTGATACAAATTGTGCCTCAAATGAAACAATTTGTATTGATACATGAAGGCAAGTTTCTGCACAAGTAAACAGATGTGAACAGTCCACCACGGGGAGGCCGATTCATCAATAGCGCCAGGTAGCGACAGATGAGCGACTGTAGCGTGATTTTTTCAGCGCCAGCCAGTATTCGCTGTGCTTGGCCGGCATTAGCTTGATGACAGCGACTCAGTCGGTGTGCGGTAATGTTGAATACGGGCTGGGGGGTCGCTGTTTCACAGGTCCAGCGTTGTATGTGAGCGCCTGACAACGAATGGCCAGAGCGAACGGCTAGCTTCATATTCATCAACAAATCACGCTCCGAATGTGCTGTCGCTGTCCATTCCTTGTTTAAACCCCAGAGCGCTGGCGGCGATGGGTATTAACTAGTTTTTAACCCCTAAACAACCATATTTTTTGAATTTAACATTATACATGTTTTTAGAATCATTTTGTAATATGAATACATTCATCTCAGACCTGTTAGATCAATTCTGCACATATTTTTTATTTTTTTTGACTTAAAAATAAATCCTAACATTGCAGAAGTGGTCTCCGATTTTTGGACATTAAAAAAATATAAAAAAAAAAAAATACCAATTAATTATGATTAATTATAGATTGCTCCATTGAAATGCATTGGACATCGCCAGGGAGCGACAGCTCATACCTGGCGCTGTGAGGGAATTTGCAGCGGCGCTGTTCGGTCCAGGCGGCTTCATGATGAATGCCGCGCTAGCCGTCGCTCTCGCCGTCGCTAGCCTCATTTTGCTTGATAAATGCGTCATTGTGACCGCCGCCGGGCGTACTTGAGTCGGTAGTCGCTGTTAGCTGCCGCTACCTGGCGCTCGTCAGACACTACCTGGCGCTATCGCTTGATGAATAAGGGCATAAGTGGGGTTCGGATAGGGGTCGAAATTGGCCGAGCTCCTATGACCTTAAGTGCTGGTTCAGTTATCTTATCCAGGGCAATGTCCTCTCCTATAAAGTAAGGGCCGTGGTACTCAACAGGCAGACCTGGGGCCAGACGCTGATCGCAGCCGACACACGTCCATATCCTCTGAGCCCTTCAACCCAAGACATCAATCTGCCGCCGCCTGTCCTACCTGACCCTGAATACCTGGTGCCACCAAGATGCCTGGCGTTCTGCCCTTCAATAAATTACACCAGGCAGCAACATGCAGAACAATGTCTTATTTTCCTTCTCTGCTTGCAGCCCCTGGTGTTCTGTAACAAAAAAGCCATGTCTTTTCGGTTGATACTGGTCTGCCCTGATCCAGGCTCCCAGCTTGGTTGCGAGAAGCAGAGAAACAGACCGAATTGAGCTGTTGTCTGCTCATGTTGCACCATCATTGCATCCATTTACTGTGGGAGCCTGCACCCTCATGACCAGTAATCATGGCTCAGTGTAGTCTGCCTCCCTGCTCCACAGAGCGGACCAGGAGCACACATCAGCTACTGGAATTGATAGCAGCAAAATTGGCTGGGCTTTGGCACCCCATGCTATGGTGGATAGAGGCAGTGTGAGGGAAGGTAAGTATCAAACTAAAGAAAGTTTATATTAAACCAGATCAAAAACCACTTTGGCTGGCCCTGGAGTCAAAAAGGTTTCAGGGCCTGCTGATTTCCTTTCTGAATGGCAGTTGTGTTGGCACAGAATGCTAGAGGGGAGTTTCACAACACTGGGACTCCATTCAGAATGAGTGCCTGGGTCAGACCCCTCCTCTCCAATGGTGTATGCCTGTGCTGGCTATCCAAATAGATGGCTGACAGTGGTGCACAAAGCAGCCTGAAAGTAGTGGGGGATGCGGCTTAACCCACGTGTGCAATGTGGTATACCTGTTACAAGGTAACAATATTGAGCAATCTCTATTCAGAACGAGTGCCATAGTTGTGCCACTTCCCTCCAACGGTGCACACCCATGGCAGGCGGTTGATGTTCAGCTCAGACTTTACTTAAAGTGGTTGGGTGCCCCTTAGGTGGGGCATTGTCTACTCACTTCAGCATAATTCTAAGTATGGCTGTAGGGAATTTTTGGGATATGGAGATGTTGTTTTCCGGTAGAAGGCTGTGTTTAACCCATGTGATTTATCAATTAAAATGGAAGTACAGTCAATAAAGCCAATTATATACTTCCTTCCCCTATGCTGTAGCAGGATGGGGGATGGGTTGATTTCCCGAATCCAGCGTTCTCATCTGTGGTTTGGGCAGAGGGGCAGAGTGCTTTAGGTGGACTCCTATCCCCCATTCAAGTGGGCAGTTTCCAGGGCTAGCAATGCTGGTGGAATGGACTGAGGCTAATAGGATAGGTTTTATAAACCCCTTCATTGTGTCTGAGTGCTGGGGTAGCGGCACTATAGACAGGACTTTAAAATTCAATCATACTGCAATCACCTACATTCATGTTTATGATTGTTTTTTAATAAACCTTTGAGATAGAAATGTCCCAACTGTGACCCCAGGGCTAAAGCTTGTATGTCTTATTCACACACCTGTTCCAGGTCAGAGACCGGGCAAGTATTAGGAATTAGTCATTTATCACTATACTTCCGCTTTAATTAAGGCAGAGAAATACATCATCCAAACAGCTAGCCATGGTGGCCTCAATATTACTTGGTGACAGATTTTTTATTTTACAATAATATATTTTGTTGTCATTTGTCTGATGTTTAACTGGTGTACAATCTGATCTAATCCACTTTAACTTTTTTTTGCAGTCATTATATACACTGACATCCTTTTTTGTGATGTTTGTGAGTTCAGTATTCTGTGGACATTTGGGTAAAATTGAGCTGGATGCAGCTATGCTTGCCTCATCTGTAAGTACAGCTTTTATTACACTAACGTTACTGTAACATAGAAACATTACATAGACGATACCGCAATGTATTCAAGTAATATTATGAAGCTTATTACACATTTACTTGGATCCAAATTCTATTTATAGCTGATCCACTATAAGTTATTCACCAAGGAGTATGTTCTCAATTGCACAAAAAAACTGTCAGGCTGATTCATTACTAGCGACAGGTAGCGACAGATCAGCGTCTGTAGCAGGCATTTCAGAGCGACCACTAGTAGTCGCTGTACTCGGCCGTGGTTCGCTAGTTCAGAGCGCCTCAGTCGCTGTTCAGCATTGATGAATATGTTGTGGGGAGTCGCTATATGAGCAGTACAGTGCTGTGTGGGAGCGAATGGTAGCGACTAGTCAGTGTGACCGACACAATATTCATCAAAAAAACAGCCTCACACACCGCCGACGCTCAAAAATGCTTCTTTGTAGCCCAGAGCGCCGGAGGCGATGTGATTAAAAGCTGTTTTTGAACATGTATCTACCAGTAACGAAAACGATGCAATTACATTGTTATAACATTGTGACATGAACACATTAATGCCAGACCTGTCACAACATTATTTGGGAATAAAAAAAATAATAATAATTAAAACCCCCTGTTTAAAGAGAAATAAGTAAAAGAACGTCCATTGAAATGTATGAGAGAGCGACAGGTAGCGAGAGGTAAGGCGTGGCGCTCTGCAAGGCTGAACGCCGGCGCTGTGCACTGAGGCTGGGATAATAATGAATCGTACGCTACATGGCGTTATCCCAGTCGCTCACCAGATTCGGCTTCATAAATGTGAAATTGCGTGCTGTGGCCGGCGTTCACCTGCCGATACCTGCCAATACCTTTCGCTTAACAGCCACTACCTGTCGCTATCCCTTAATGAATAAGGCCCTCAGCTAGTTAAGAACTATATTCTTAGGAATTAAAGCGTAACATAACCCTAGAGACACTGTCCTACCCCCAGGGACATTCCAGATCAGGATACCCCATTGCGTGAAACGCACCCAAGGCGCCGCAATGCTCAACTGCTTCCGGGGCTCCCTTACCAATGTAAACAACGGTGGCCGCATCCCCACCTTCTGACAGCTCTGGAATCTATAAAATCTATAAAAAGAGACGCTTGATCCCATCCCCCTGGGGCATCCAGAATAAGGATGCCTCGCTGTGTGAAACCCCCCAGGTTGCCCAGAAACTCACCTTCTTCACCGGCCCAACGGTGCATGTGCGAGCAGTGATCCCTTTAGCAAGGCATGTGCCCGCTCCAGGCATTTGTGAATGGCCAGTGCAGGCACGCTCCCTGTTGGGGGGGGGATGTGGCTGCCAGCGAGCCCACATACACTCGCCTAGACAAGCTCTTAGGGGAGGGAGCTGCTCTGAGCACGCTGATTGGACTAGAGGTGCCGTAGTACTGGGAAGGTGAGTCCGATCAGGTGACGTGGGGGTTTTCACACTGCGGGGCACTGCCAATCAAGGTGCCAGGGGGGCAACTTTAAAAATCAAAATCCCCTGCATATGCGATGGGGGAATTCTACAGGTGAAGTATAGATTATTAGGAATTGATTTAGATATTTTATTTGAGGAGTTTGAAAATAACAGCAGACTATGGGAATTCAACAAAACTGTGCTTAAAGAGGAACATCGGACCGAAAATAAAAAAGGGCGGATTCCCCCCCCCCCCCATCGGCTCTTACTTACCTTTTGGATGTCGTCGTGGCCTGCTATGGCAACATCCTGCTACTTCAGGCCCCGATCACTGACCCCCCACTTCGGCTTAGCCGTCTGTTAGTGACAGCACAGCTTTTGCTGTGCTCTTCAAAGTCCCGTGCCTATTAGCGAAGTCTCGCGGGAATTTGGGTGGCCCCATTGCATTCCATTCATGGGCCCTGAGCAGACGCAAGATCAGGAACCGCACGCAGTGCCTTATGCAAGATGGTGCTGCCTGTCGGAAGGTTACCCAGAATCCAAGGGACCCAGAAGATGGTGAGTAAATAATACTAATAATAATAATAATAATAAATAATAAATGGTAAAACCGGAGGGGGGACAGCAGATCACAGAAGGGGGAGTTTTTAAACTCCCTCGATGTTCCTCTTTAAATTCCCATAGGATGCAGTTACACCTCAAATAAAATATCATACTCTTTAAAATTAATTTGCACCTCACCTCTAAAATTGCCAAATCACAGGCACACTGGATTTTGATTTTTAAATAGAAAAAAAAAGTTTTTATTTCACCTTATCATGTACAAGTAAAAGTGAGGACCTGTCACCAGGATTTTCACTGAATCTGAATGACCGGGTATGGGATCACGCTTCAGCTGCAGGGATGCAGACGCAACCTGCTGTCATGGTGTAGGAGCGGAGATAAGGTGGGTTATTGTGGGCCTGTGTGGGCGGCCACATAGTGGGGCATCCCAAATCGGAATGTTACATGGGGCACTTAGCAGGTCTTGGGACAGTAATAGGTGCACCTTAAGGGGATTGTCCACACATCGGCACTTCCCCTACTATTGCAATGAATGTAGTAGGCATGCTGTAGGGGTGTAAATTGGACTTGACCACGACCGCCACCTTGGACCAAACAGACTGACGAGACATTTGTTCTGCGCTCTAAGTAAGTTTAAAACAGCGGGTCTGGGCAGTGGAGGTGCGTTGAAGAAAAGATAGGCCCTTATTTAAGAAGGGATAGCGTCAGGTAGTGGCTGGTTAATGAGAGGTAGCGACTGGTGAACGCCGGACACGGCACACAATTACACATTTATCAAGCAAAATCTATTTAGCGACTGGGATAGCGCCATGTAGCATCTGATTCATCATTTTCACAGCCTCAGCGAACAGCGCCGGCATTCAGCTTTGCACAGCGCCAGGTATGACCTCTCGCTACCTGACGCTCTCCCATACATTTTAATGGACGATCCTTTTCTTCTCTTTAAACGGGGTTTGTGTTTATTTTTTTTTTTTTCAAAAAATCACAAATAATTCTGTGACCTCTTCTGGCATTGAAAAAGCAGTTTTATCACAATTTGTTCATTTTTTATATATTTCTTCAGAAATGACATTACAGGTCTGCCATTAAAGTGTTCATGTTACAATGTTGTTACAATGTCATTCCATATGTTTTCGCTTTGTTACTAGTGGATAGATGCAGAACAGACTTTAAATAACCAGCGCTGTACTGGTTAAATAGCGACTCCTCACAATGTATTCAACATTACTGGACAGCGACTGAGTCGCTATAAAGTAGCGACCCACGGCTGAGCACAGTGACTACTAGCGGGCGCTCTGAAAATGCCTGCTACAGACGCTCATCTGTCGCTACCTGGCGTTAGTGATGAATCAGCCTGCCCGTGTTTTTTTTGTGTTTGCCTTTAAATAACCCCCTAAGCTTTCTGTTATAAAGCGGGATCATATGTTGGGGCAGATATGCTGTTTTGGGGGATGAATGTTACAGAGGGAAGGATGGATCTTTTTAAGGTATAGGTCTGCTTTAACTATGTAAGAATAAATGTTTTCATGATTTTGTTTGCAATAAAACTTGAATTTAAAATATACAGCAGTCCCTCTGTACTGTGTTGGATGCTGTGCTATGGTTGGATGCACAGCTGCTAATTTGTGAATAACTTTTTGGCATACAAATAGACGTTAGGAAATGTGTATTTAATGAAAACAATTTTCACTACCTACAAACTGTTGCAATTGACAACTGTACACGGGGAGGCCGATTCATTAATACCGGCAGGTAGCGACAGTTGAGCGACTGTAGCGGTATTTTCACAGCGCCCGCTAGTAGTCGCTGTGCTTGCCCGTTGTTCGGTAGTTGACAGCGACTCAGTCGGTGTGCAGTAATGTTGAATATTGGGTGATGAGTCGCTATTGACAGGTTCCGCGATGTATGGGAGCGCATGATAGCGACTGGCCCTAGCGACCGGCTCCCACCATATTCATTAACAAATCACGCTCAAAAAATTCTTGCGCTGTGAAATGCATGTTTAAACCCCAGAGCGCTGGCGGCGATGGGTTAAAAGTAGTTTTTTAACCCCCAAACAACCATATTTTTGGAAACCAAAAAAAACAAGTTTTTAAAAACATTTTGTAATATGACCTGTAATATCAATTCTGCACAATTTTTTATTTTTTTACCTTAAAAAAAATGTCTAACATTGCAGAAGTGGTCACAGAATTTTTCACATTAAAAAAAAAATAAATAAATAAATATGAATTAATTATGAAGATTTAAAGATTGTTCCATTGAAATGCTTTGGAGAGCGCCAGGTAGCGAGAGGTGATACCTGTCGCTGTTCAAGGTCGGACGCTGGCGCTGTGGGCTGAGGCTGGAATAATGATGAATGAGTGGCTATCTGGCGCTATCTCAGTCGCTAAGCAGGATCGGCTTGATAAATGTGTGATTGTGGTGGGGAGCCGGCGTTCTCGTGGCGGTGACCGTCATTACCGGCCGCTCATCAGTCGCTACCTGTCGCTATCCCTTGTTAAATAAGGGCCCAAGTCTTTACACCAAGAACAGAGCCCTGTACTCACAGAACACTGCTGCTGGGCATTCGGAATTGTGAGTGACCTCACCTCAGCAGTAGGCATAGAATTAGCATTCTGTATATAGAGGGCTCAATACCCTTTTCTTGTAGATCTTGGTGTACAGTTGCCAATAGCAACAGATCCATAAAATAAACATTTGCTAACATAAGAAACAATTAAAAAAAACTGGATCAGCCCAGCACCTTAAAGCAGACCTTCACCCTGAAAAAGAGCATATCTTATATGTTTCCCACATCCTGTACATACAGATTGCTCACATTAAAAATCATCCTACCTGCATCTACTGCATGTTATGAGCCTTTAAACACCCAATATGGCAGTCTATGGAGGCTCAGGCTGCCTGCAAACAGGAAGTGTCTTCTGACTGTATCGCTCAGCATTCTGGGATTGCTGACCTTTTCCTGACCCTAGCTCTGCTCTGTATGTGTAAGGCACAGCTATAACCCCACCCCCTGCACTTTTTCCCCCCTCTCCTCCTCTCAGTATGTGATGCTTCTGAGTCAAGATGGCGGCACCTGTATCCTAGGGTCTTGAACAGAGCTTCAGCCCGGTGGGGGAAAGAATAATAAGTAAGTTACTAAAACTTAAAATATATGAATTTTAGATGCTGGGGAATCGTTTTATAAGGGTTTTGGCTTTTCATTAAATGATGCTGTAGGTGCGGTTTAAGGACGTTTCAAATAAATAATCTTTCGAAAATGCCATTGAAAGTGGACTTTTCCTTTAAAGTTGTTTTATTTAAACCGGACCTTCACCATGATTTATGGAAAATCCCAAACCCTTAAAAAACGATTCCCCACCATCTAAAGTTAATATGTTTTAAGTTTTTAGTCACTTATTATTCTTTCCCCCGCAGGGCTGCAACTCTGTTCAGGACTTTAGGATACGGGTGCCGCCATCTTGACTCAGATACATCAGGCTTACTGAGGAGAGGAGAGTGGGATAAAGTACAGGGGGGTGGGTTATAGCTGTGCTTTGCTCAGACAGATCAGAGCTGGGGTCAGGAAAAGGTCAGCAATCCCAGAATGCAGAGCGACACAGTAAGAAGACACTTCCTGTTTGCAGGCTGCCTGATGTTCCATGAGCCGCCATCTTGGATGTTTAAAGGCTCATAACATGCAGTAGATGCAGCTAGGATGATTTTTAATGTGAGCAATCTGTATGTACAGGGTGTGGGAAACATATAAGATAGACTCTTATTCAGAGTGAAGGTCCGCTTTAAATCGCAGTACTGTAGATACTGTAATCGCCCTGAGGAAGTAGTGCAGGTGACACTACGACACGTGTTGGCGTTTCACTCTTGTGGGGGTGCTCCGGTTGGTCTTAGCTTTGTTATCTCTTTTGTTCACCCTGGCTCGTTTTCCTGCTTCATGGTATTAGGTATATGCATTAACTAGGTTGTCGGATTTAGAATTAGGAATATTTAATTTTTGATTTTTATATTGGCCAGCAGTCATTTTGCACATTTATTGCGGATTTTGCACAATTTTGTTAGTGTATTGGGAATTTATATATATTGTTATTTGTAGTAAGTGACACACTTTTATTATGATTCACACTAGACCACCGGCGCCCCCTTGTGTCTTATGTGTTTATGTTGTATATTTGTGTCACTGTTTTTATGTTTTTGTACTATATGTAATTGTAAACAATAACATTTAGATACTTTTTTATACTCTTGAGGGTGGTGCCACTTTGTATATCCCTGGTAACGCTTGGGGAAGTGTGGGCTCCCCCTTTGTGTCCTTTGTACTGTAGAAATATATCGCCAAATGTTAATAACATTCTTATGCAAATCATTTAGGAAAATCTCTTTTCTCAACAGGTAATTAATATAGCAGGCGTATCGCTTGGTCACGGTATGACTTCTGCATGTGATACCCTCATGTCTCAGGTATATGTATTTACATTGCGGAAGTGTTTGCAGCACCTGAATAACAATGTATTTAAAGAGGAGCAGCCATCTTCCTGTCACCTCCCTCTTTATGATTCAAGAAATGGGATGCCCTGCTGTAGGATGCCCTGGTACACTCACCTTGCAGGGGAACCCATGCCACATCCCCGCACCACAATCAAATTCCCGAGCCGCATCCCCTCTATACCTTTAGCCAAGTGTGCTCCCGTGCCAGGCATAAAATGGTATGGTATGGCTTCTGAATGATTGGCACAATCACACTCCACAGCTAGAGGCAGACATGGATGCGGCCAGCTGCATTCGCTCTATTAAGCAAATCTGATTGGCTGAGTGGCCTGAGCATTTGCTGTGCGAGTGAAAGAATGTTTTTGGGCAATGATAAACACAGCAGGGCATCCCAAATCAGGATGACCCAGACAGGGGGAACAAGATCCAAGATAGTGAAAATATGGCTGAACAGCTGATCTAGGCACCGGCATATGGAGCAGTTGTCCCTGTCCATACACACGCTACTTTCCTCCCATCTTATTCACCCTTGGGAACAGAATATAATTAGCCATTTCAAGGCATCTCAAAATCTCCAATGATATGAAAATAATAAGATGCCACTTTTTTGCTCTCACTCCCAATTGTTTACATCCCGAGGGAGCTGTTGGAAAAGGTGAGTTTTGTGGCAACCTGGGGGGGAGGGGGTCGCACAGTAAGCCTTCCCCTGAAGGCCACAGAATGATGGCAGAATGACTGGTCACATGTACATCCTGCATCATGTAAAATCCACCAAGCTTGTTTCTTTCTTTTTCATGGAAGGAACAATAATCAGGAGTGACAGGTCCTCTTGAAGTGGCTAATGCTACCATTCCCCACAGACTGACTCAGGGGAGAGGCATCTAGAGGTGAGCAGTGCTCCCCTCTATCTATGTATTTAATGTTAGTAAGTCATTTATGTTAAAGTGGACCCAACCCCACGGTCCAATGGGCCCCTTGCCCTCCCTCCCCCCCAGGGTATCCAGAATCAGGATGCCCTTCTGTGTGACACCCCCCAGTTCGACCCAGAAACTCACCTTCTTCTCTGGTCCAGCGTTGAATGCGTGTGCAGCGGCCACATCCTTAATAACCCTTTAGCAAAACGTATCCCCACTCCAGGCATTTGTGAATGGCCGGCACAAGCACACTCCCTGTTACAGGGTAGCGGGGGATGCGTCCGCCAGCGTGCTCAAATCCGCTCACTTAGAGGAGCTCTTGGATGAAGGTACGGGGCGGATCCATTGGATGGGTGGCCGCACAGGCACCGTAGGACCAGGGAAGGGTAAGTCAGATCGGGCAACCTGGAGGGTTTCCCAGGGGGCAAGGCCAAAACCCCAGGATAGTCAAAATACTGGGATTTGGTCCACTTTAAACTATAGAAAGACAGAGAAGATTACTGCTTTGAGACAGGCCCGATTTAGCGAACATACAGCAACATACCGGTTTGTGACATACAGTACTTACTATACAATAATCTCATGTTCTGGTGCCCCTTCTTCCAGACATATGGCAGCAAGAATATGAAGCGAGTGGGGATAATCCTGCAGAGGGGGATTCTGATCATGATGCTGTGCTGCTTCCCATGCTGGGCCATCTTATTAAACACTGAACAACTGCTGCTGTTGTGCAAACAGAACCCAGAGGTTTCCAGGTAAGCAATGTGGTCTTCTGTTATTTAAGTGGGCTTCTGAGATCAGGATAGTTTCAGGCAAAATAGCGTTCACATGGTGTTGCTGTCCCATTACCATATATTTTGCTGTACCTCTTCCTTAGAAGTAGGCAGTGCCCTCTGCCCATGACTGAGCCCAATATGGGGGATACAAGTTGGGCCGTATTAGGTGTTCATGCTGCCCTGGGCACTATAAGTGCTTGCGCCCTTTTGCTCTGCATGTAAACAGAGCCATTTGCCAAGCATTACATGTACACTGCCAACAGCTCTGATTGAACAAGAGCCCATATATGCGCCATAGGACAGGGAAGAGGCGAGTTGTTTTAGCTGATCTGGGGGGGGGGGGGGGGTTCACACAGAAAGGCATCCAAGTTTAAGATGTCAAGGTACAAAACCTGGGAAGTCCAGTCCGCCTTAACCCCTTGTCCTCTCACACCCCCTCCAAACTCACACACACAAACTGTGTCCCTCTATGGTTGGGGGTGCTTGTTAGGGGGCATTAATGTGCTGTCTATAAGAGTTTTTTTCTCTTTTTGCTTGTTTTTTTTTTGTCTGTAGCCTGTAGGGGTAGCGCCCCCCCCCCTCCAGGTGGCCGGCCTAGACACAGGCCTAGGATTGCCTACTGGTAAATAAGGCCCTGGGTACAAGGGTGGGCCTGAATCTTCTGCAGAAAACAGGATTAATGTGATAAACGCACCCCCAATCGCCTTGGTGCTCAGGGTGACCTCCCTGCTCACTCCACCCCCTGTCTGAGATCTAAGAGACCTGAAAGTTGAAGACAATTTTAGTGATTGGCAAAAGATTTTAAAAGAAAAAAAATGTTTGAGGTTGGATGGGTTTGAGGGCCCCGATCTACAAGGTCCCTAACCTACCTACTCACCCTACCCCTGAGCACCAAATTTGCTGTATGTTTTGCGATATAAGATGCACCTGCCCATAAGACTCACCTAGATTTTGTAGGAAGAAAATAACAAAATACATTTTCTGAAAGTGTTAAACATCGTCCCCACAAGAACCAAATAATAGGCAATGTGCAGAATCCCCCATTCTCCCCCTCCCATTCTCCATATAGGCAGTGTGGCATTCTCCCCTATGCCATTCCCCATAGGCAGTGTGGCATTCCCCCCTCCCTTTTCCCATAAACAGTGTGGCATTCCTCCCACCCATTCCCCATAGGCAGTGTGGCATTGCCCATTTCCATTCTCCATAGGAAGTATAACATATCCCCTTCCTATTCCCCATAAGCAGTGTAGCATTCCCCCATCCCATTCCCCATAGGCTGTGTGGCATTCCCCTATCCCATTTCCTATAGGCAGTGTGGCATTCCCTCATTTCATTCCCTATAGGCAGTGTGGCATTTCCCCCTCCCATTCCCCATAGGCGGCAGTGTGGCAGAAAAAAGAACAAACAAAAAAAAAGTTAACTTACATAACCAGTGCTCCCATGCTACTGGCTGGGCTGCAGCAACCACCGAAGGGCCAGGTGTGGGCGGAGCGGCGGGCAGGCAGGGAAATGGCAGAGTAACTGATCCCTGCGCATTGTCCCCACTGCTGCCACCACTGCTTCATGGGCGCAGCACACACACAAACACCCAGGCCCAGGGGCGGACTGGGGCTAAAAAATCGCCCGGGACTTTTTGGGGCACACCGGCCCTGCTGTACTGTTTCTGGCCCAGTATAGTATCTTAATGTCACATTATATATACACCTTTTTTTTCATTCCATAACACACGCGCAGGGTATAGAAAAAACTAGAAAGAAAATATTCTGAACCAAATAGTTTGCTAAATCCCCCCATTACAGACAGTGAGCAGAATGACCCCATTACAGGCATTCATTTGTATCTCTCATTACAAGTGAGTGAGGGGCATCCCACAGGCATGTTGCTGCATCTCCCATTACAGGCAGTGATTGGAATCCCTGATTACAGCCAGTGAGGGGCATCCCACCAAGGCATGTTTCAGCATCTCGCATTACAGACAGTGAGGGGGCATTTCTCATTACAGCCAGTAAGTAGCATCCCTCATTAAAGCAAGTGAAGAGCATCCAACAGAGGCATGTTGCGGCATCTCCTATTACAGCCAGCGAGGGCATCCCTCTGTACAGCCAGTAAGTAACATCCCTCTGTACAGCCAGCGGGGGCATCCCTCTGTACATATACTGCGGGTATCCCTCTGTACAGCCAGCGCGGGCATCCCTCTGTACAGCCAGTAAGTAGCATCCCTCTGTACAGCCAGTAAGTAGCATCCATCTGTACAGCCAGCGGGGGCATCCCTCTGTACATACACTGCGGGTATCCCTCTGTACAGCCAGTGTGGGCATCCCTCTGTACAGCCAGTGGAGGCATCCCTCTGTACAGCCAGTGGAGGCATCCCTCTGTACAGCCAGTGGAGGCATCCCTCTGTACAGCCAGTGGAGGCATCCCTCTGTACAGCCAGTGGAGGCATCCCTCTGTACAGCCAGTGGAGGCATCCCTCTGTACAGCCAGTGGAGGCATCCCTCTGTACAGCCAGTGGAGGCATCCCTCTGTACAGCCAGTGGAGGCATCCCTCTGTACAGCCAGTGGAGGCATCCCTCTGTACAGCCAGTGGAGGCATCCCTCTGTACAGCCAGTGGAGGCATCCCTCTGTACAGCCAGTGGGGGCATCCCTCTGTACAGCCAGTGGGGGCATCCCTCTGTACAGCCAGTGGAGGCATCCCTCTGTACAGCCAGTGGAGGCATCCCTCTGTACAGCCAGTGGGGGCATCCCTCTGTACAGCCAGTGGGGGCATCCCTCTGTACAGCCAGTGGGGGCATCCCTCTGTAAAGCCAGCGGGGGAATCCCTAAGTACAGACAGCAGAGGCATCCCTAAGTACAGACACACACACACACACACACACACACACACACACACACACACAGAAATTGAGAAAGAGAGAGACACACACACAGAGGCACACACAAAACGAGAGCGCTGCACCCCCCCCCCCGCGCTCAACCTCAGGCTGGCACACTGGTCTCGATAAAGGGCACACCCTCCCAATCGCCAGCTGTCTCTCACCCCTGCATACCCTTTCAGCCTGGTCCCTCTGGAGTCCAATGCCGCCGTTTTCCTGCTCACCTCAGGCCGCCCGTTTGCCATCTTCACTTCAGCAACGTAGAAAAAGGAACGCCCCCGTACGCTGCCATTATCCACAGGGGGGTGTTTCCACTCTACAGCTGGGGAGTAGCCATCCAA
This sequence comes from Gastrophryne carolinensis, assembly GCA_027917425.1. Lineage (NCBI taxonomy): Eukaryota > Metazoa > Chordata > Amphibia > Anura > Microhylidae > Gastrophryne > Gastrophryne carolinensis. The sequence continues at coordinate 242,049,330 of CM051236.1, read as the reverse complement.
ATGCTGCCCCCAGTCACAGCACTGCCTGTGGCCTAGGTACTGCCTCCATGCTGTCACATGGTCCGCTGCCATTCCCCTCCTAATGCCGCGTCCTCCGCGGCCATTCCTCCCTGCATTTCAAGCCACACCGCCGCAGTTATCTTCATGAAGGCTGTTGCGCGCTGGCCGGTGGTCGTGCCCCAGATGGCCAGCGTCCAATGAAAACAATGGACGCCGCCCATAGACGCCCACTGACCAGCGCACAACAACCAGGAAGGGCCGGTAAGTAAGTGTGTGTGTGTGTGTGTGTGGCAGCCGGGGAACAGCAGCAACTGGCAGACTGGCCGCCACATCATATCATTCACGTTGTTGCGGCCTTCCCTGCTGTCGGCCTACTGGGATTTTGCCTCGGAAGGCATGTCCTGCGCAAAGCATGCATTGAGGACAATGGACGCCACTGCATCCAACTCCTACCCACTACACGAACCTGGGCATTAGCATGTGCGCGTGCAGCTCCCGTGGAGCAGTGGTGGTGGGGACAAAGGGAAGGGATCAGCTGCTTTGCCGTCTCCTTGCCCACCGCTCTTCCATCCCCTGGCCTCCTGGTGGCTATGACTGCACAGCCAGCAGTGCTGGAGCACCTGTTATGTAAGTTTAATTTTTTAATGTTTTTAATTACATTAGCCCCATAAGATGCACATTTCCCCTCATTTTGGGGGGAATAAAAGTGCATCTTATGTGGCTAAATACGGAAGGCATTGATCACCTTTTCCTTATAGCGCTGTGTATAATGAAGTAACAGCTTCACATGTGTATGTGGTTGTTTTTTGTTGACTTCGGATAAAGCACCTCCAGGAAAAAGTGAGTATCTCTCTGATGCAGGGCTCACTGATGGTGGTAGGGGATAGGTTTGAATAATTTGGTGTCCCTGTAGACCAGACTAGGGTCTAGGTCCCCTACATTCCATAGCTAAAAACATCAGATCTAGTACCTGCATTTTCAAGTTTGGCACACATTTTAAATGGTGCAATGGTACACTTCACACTGTGAAGTATTATGCTGTTTTTCAACACTGCACATTTCAAGTTCCCTCTGCGAAGTGTGGCTAACTAGCAGCAAATATTGCCAAATCATGCAAACGGCAAAGCCCAGCACACACAACACACACAATTATGGTGAAAACAAATTTTTATCAGGTCCACTTTTATTATCATTTTCAAGTGCTGAGCTGATACAGTATTTTTTTCTTATGTAACCTAAGGTGTTTTTTATGGAAGAAGTTTGCACTACCTGCAATCTGTTGCCATAGGCAACCGTAAAGATCTACAAGAAGAGAGAAGTGAGCCTGTACACACAGAACACTGCTGCTATGGCTGTGCAGAGGTGAGGGAGCTCACTCACACTTATACTGGACATGCCCAGAAGCAGTGTTCTATCTGTGTATAGGCCTCAATTCTGCTTTCATATACTGTAGAGCTTGGTGTACAGACTTGGTGTACGGTAATTAATAGCAACAGATTGCGGGTATTCAAAACTGTTTACATACAAAATAAAGAAAATAATAAAAAATTTAAGCATTTTGAGGACATTATTTTGGCACACAAAGTGAACTTTGCTTTTAAATCCCTTGACAAACAGACCATGATGTTGCGGAGCTACAGTATATGCCTGTATGGAGTTACATTCAACAGTGCAACTTGGGGGTTACTCATTCCGACTGATGAATACAGGGATTCAGACAGCTATACATTTTGAATGAAGTGCTTTTTTTTACTCAGCAATAGATAATAAAAGTGGACTAGAATCTAAAATGCTTTCAAACAATTTAAATTTTCTATAACTTCCCTAGGTAGCATCCCAAATCAGGATGCCCTGTTGCGTGTGACCCCCAATTAGGCTAATATTCCCCTCCCTCCGGATCCCATTGAGATGCACTGTAATACAGAGCAGGGCTCTTTACTATGCCGCGACATCCAAGCACCATCCCTCCTCCCTCCACTCTGCGTGCCCCTGCAGGACATAACGTTTGCTATGCAAATTGGGAATGGATGTTGCGTTGGGGGATCCTGGAACATGGTAAGTATACAGCAAGTGTGTGGTGGGGAGTTTTATACCCCAGGGAATTTCAAATCTGGATGATCCTATGGTAGGATTTAAACTTGGGGGTTCAAAATTTACCCCCCCCTTATCATCCTTGGGAACAGGGATATATTATAATTGTTAGGAAAAGGTTTTTCAGGATGGGTATTCAGATATTGCCAGTGCTTTAGGGACCATTTTCTTATTGTTGTTCTTAACTTTTTGTATGTATGTCTGTCATGCATCTGGTTTAATGCTAATTGAATAAATTGTTTATTTCTTCTAAGTATATTTTTGTTTATTGTTGTTATTTGTTTCATTACTGGCAGTTTGGGTCTGTTTTTAGGTTTGGTTATATTTTTATTACGAAGACACAAACAAAAATGTGAGCGCAGAAAAACTGAATTCCTGTGTGGCCAAATGTGGCCAGACAGGTGTCAACGTAGCCTTAAAGGGATACAAAACCCATTTTATAAAAAAAAAAAAAAGCTGTTGATCACTCCGCATTCTTATCCCTCCAAGCTAGGTTTTGGGAGGATGATTCTTTCTGCTGCCGAAAACCGGAAAGAGGACCATGGACTACGTGACTGCCAGTGGTCATGGTGGGCTTAATTTTCACTGAGAGTGAGAAGAAGTAGAATAATGGTGCCCAAAACTGGGGGCTAGCACGGGGGCGGTGGGGGGGGGGGGGGGATGCTGCAACTATGATCAGCTGGGATCAATAGTCATTTTCTATAAAATGAGTATTGGATAAGATTAAAGGTTCTTTTCACATATAGTGGGACTTTATGTATTGTATACCTTCTGAGCCAGTGTCTATCTGAAGTATGTTGTGATCTACTTCTGGGGAAACTCATCATTATATTACAGTTATGTATGCAGTATATCATTGGTGCATTTAATAACTATTTTCTATTCTATTATTCTATTTTCAGATTAACCCAGAAATATATGATGATTTTTTTACCCGCCTTACCTGTAAGTTTTTTGTTTTTAACTTTTTATGACATGTCACTGAATCTTAAACTTTTGAAAAGTAACGTGTTCAAATAATCACACATTTCACACACACAATTCAGTTACTGTGACTTATGCCTAGACATATGCCATGACCTAAAAGCCCCTTCACAGGTACTTTGCCTTTTTTGATAAGTTTGTAATTTTGCATTTGGGCAATTCATGAAAATGTGTAAGAGGTCTCCGCATGTTTTGGAGCCTCTCAACATAGGACCAGATTAGATGTGGTAGAGGCCTCAAGTATGGTGGAGGCCCCGTTATTGTGGATCAATCAATGCCCCTGTTTACAAGCTGCGGAGGTCCCCAAGTTATGTAGGCCCCAGGGCAGGGCACCTGGTCTGTTCATTTCTTAATATGCTTGTCTCCACTATTTAATATATCCAATGCGCAAAAACGCTCAGCAGAGCTCATGCAGACCTGCATGTGCCTAGGAAGATGATTCATGGCTGTGTGCACACCCCAGGAGCACATGCGAAGCACACCAAATGTTAAGCGGTCAGAAGAATCGCCATTTGCGCGTTCCGCTAAGCACTTAACTGCTCCCGATGATCCCCATGTTTCTTCTCTTTTCTTTACTGTTTCTTCATAGCGATTTGATCTTTCCAGCTTTTGTGTTTTCTGCGAAGAGCTATTCACCATGTCGGAGTGTATTCTATGGAGAACCTGTGTTTTTTAGGGGGGATACTCTGATTCCAGTTAACCGTTAGCTTTTTCTTGCCAATGTTTTGTCCCAGATGTTCTCTTTAACCCTCCCTTTGCATAATAATGCTTAATAATTTAACAATCATTTTTTTTTATGTTTTCTGAACTTTGGGGCACAATATCCACATTTTTGTTTAGATAATAACATTTTTGTGTTTTTTGAAAACATTTTATTATTTTTTGGTAGGAACCCAAACAAAAAAAGGGTTCAATCCCTAAAAAGAACTTGCAGCTGACACTTTCATTGTTCATGCAGGACGCTGCTGGCATACTGTTACTCATTGGAATCTGCAGTTTCCGCGACCTATTTGCTGGAGGAAATTCACTCTTAAAATTGCCACATTTGCGCACTCTTTGCTGCCCTCTAAACATACCATAAATCAAATACCTGAGACAGTTTGGTGCACAAAAAGGATGCTAGTGGCAAATTTCAGGCACAAATGGGCACAATGGTGATTGCTAGTCCGCAAATTGACGCTAAAATAATGAATCGGGCAGAAGCCCAAGCCTGACTTCACGCTCCAAATAGCGTGCGCAAACTCACTGGCACCACCGACCATGAATCGACCCTTATTTGCCAAAATAATAATGAAAACACATTTTCCTGCTTCTACAGTAATGGAGTTTTGTGACAGAGCAGAGGCATAAAAATGTTTACATGCAAATAACAGCACGATACTGGCCATCCATTCAATGTTGAGAGCATCTCCTGGTCTATCCATCCTAAAAGGGGGGCTGTTATTTACAAAATTGTAAAAAGACATACAATTTCTAATAGGGAAAAGTCCATCGTAACCACAGAAGTACCCCATCACAATACATAATATTCAAGTGGGCTCAGGGAATTATTTCTAATATTTTTTTTTGCATATAATTGTGTGTTGCGTTGGAGAGGCTCTAAGAAATCAGGGCATATATTCTCAAATCTTTAATTTATTCATCCTTCATCCAATCAGAGCAGTTGCCGTGCTTACATCATTTTGCAAACTGCTCTGATAATTTACAATGGAAAGATCAAGCGGACGTATCCCCAGCATTGTGTGTGCGCTCCTAACCTAGCCAACCATTGCAGACTATCAGAGCCTTTTGCTGAATGACATAGGCACGGCATATGGCTCTGATTGGACGAGAGCCTGAAAATGCATCGTTGGACTGGGAAGCGGTAAGCTGATACTGCCGATCTGGGGGGTTTCACACAGTGGGGCACGGAAATAAACCCGGGATCAACAAAATCCTGGGTTTTCCTCCTCTTTAAATGAGGCATTAAGTGACGCTGTGGTAAAATTATTATTGTGTAATGGATTTTAATAGCGCAGATGCTACGCACTTGCCCTGGATGCGGCAAGTTAGGGGGGTGCCAAAGGGGGTCTGAGCACAGGTGAGGGGGCGACATTTCGAATCTTTGCCCTAGGTGCCAAAAAGCCTAGCTTCCACTTGAGCAACAAAGAGCCACAGGAATATTAGAAACTTGGAAACAGCACCTGATAAGTGAATCACAGGTCTGGGGGCACAGTCCTAACACAAATGTTTATTTTACATTCCAGAAAAGTAAAACAATAAGGCAGAACACCAAAAACATGACAACAATTTTGTTTTCCTTTAAAGTCCCTGTCCAGGCTGTCCAAAACAAAACAAATGGCACTTACCGGTCTTTTTAAATCATTTAAAGACACTAGAACTAGAAAGCAATCCCCTGCTAACCACATAAGCCATCCATAAAAAAATCTCTGTAGCCATGCTGAAATACACATTTCGTTCATTTTCTGGTTTTGATGGTTTTCTGGTCGAACACTTTCCTTTTTGGACCTTAAAACAATATATTCCATGTATCTTTATTGCAAATTTTGTAAATACTATTTTTCTTTGTATAAATATAATTAAATAAAGTGCTGTAATGTTGAGGCGTTTAAAACTTAGGGCATTATATTTGAATAAATAGAATCCGTAGACTTCTAAAATGAAAAATATCCTCACCTAAACTCCCCTGCAGGTGATTGTTCCAGGTCTGCTTTTTAAAATCATACTCACAGAGAAGAAAAGGTCTGGCCCTCACAGTGTGCAGAGTATAAGTGCTGGGTGCAGCGGAGTCAAATCCAAATAGATATTAGTGGTATAACAGAAACTTGGTCCTGTCCTTAGACAAGCACCTAATGACTTCTAGAGTTCAGCCCTCATCTGCCAAGAGTTAACTCGCTCCCTGGCAGGCACTGGCATTGTGTTATCTCTATCTGAGCCAGCTGTACCGCTCCCTGGAAAACTCGGGGCCAGATCTGAATAGATCAGCTGCAGGGGGGCGAAAGGTAAGTATCCATTTTTTGATTTTAGAAGTTCAGAAAAATATAGCAAGTCCAGGTACCAGGTCCAGGTTATATATTGCTACAGCTATTCCAAAACCTTCTCAGGCAATTTTCATTGACATTTGTTCAATGATGCTTGACCAGACCTGGGCATTGTATGGCCCGCAGGCTGTATACGGCCCTTTGATTGGCTCTGCCTGGCCTGGGCTGAGCTGGCTGGCGGAGTGCTGCCTGCGAGGTGCCCACCTGTCCCTCTTCCCGCCTCCCGCACTGCACACAGGCGATCACCTAAGCAGCAGCGGATCGGCCGATTGGCTCGTCGGGTCTGGCACGTTCTTCCTTCCTCACTGAGCGACAAGCCGAGCGGCCACATAGCAGGGGATCGCTGCTGCTTAAGTGATTGCTGCTGCTTACAGTGCGGGAGGCGCCCGACAGTGAAGAAGAGCCCAACCAGGGGAGGAGAAGGAGGTAGGCTCCGGCGTCATCTTGCCAGGGTGGAGGGGCGGGAAATACAATTAATACAATGCAATAAATATTATGCAGAATTGAGTTCAGCCTTTTGGCCGGCCCTCCACAATATTTTTAGTTTCTCATGTGGCCCCATGGAAAAAATAATTGCCCACCCCTGTGCTTGACTGTACTAATGTAAACATCTGTTGTTGATGCCCAGTCTGTATTTTACATTGTCTGATCTATTACAGGGGCTATTTCTTCATCAGCTACAATCAAAGTATTTAGAAAATCAGGTAAATATTATATCTAAATGTATTTTTATTATTTCTTATTATCCTGATGCCACTATGTTTAAATTCCATGGAAAAGCAGGACGTTGAACCCTTCACTCCATTGTAACGCTGCACACTTTTTAATGCATGCATTGGATTTGTGGAGGCCACATCCCCGGCATCTTTGGGCTGTGCCTACGTTCCTGTCCTCAGCCATTCAGATAGACTGAGGGAGTGCACCTGCTACTGGAGATGTAGTCCCTTGCGCTTCCGATTGCTGTAAACAGAGCCGTTTGCCAAGCACAAAAGCTGTGTGCTGAAGGGCCAGGGAAAGGTAAGTTTGTATGGGCAATCTGGGGGGGGGGGTTACACAGCGGGGCATTCCAAATCAAGATGCTCTGGGACAGCTTTAGGAAGTATTGCTTTTTTTTAGTGTAACTAGTATTTTTGGTCAAATAAAAATGCATAGATCGCTAGGTGTCTTGTCCTGCATTTTTACAGGTGAAATATATAATGATTCCAATCAGGTAAAAATATATTTTTGGCAAGTTTGGAAAGAAAAGTAGTCTATGGGATATGCAGAAAAAATTGGCGGAGGGTCATGCTAATTATTTGATTAAGCAAGTTTAAAGTTATACTAAAGGCAAGCCTGGTTATTGTGCAATTGTCTCTGTCCTAAACTTCAATCCGTTTAAAAAAAGACCCTGCACCAGGCATAAGGGCTGATAACCCAGGGCTCAGGGGCCAGCCCCTGCTGATTTCTGAGTCCCTATGCCCTTCGGTATGGGTCCTTTACACTTTCAGGAATGTCGGAGGCAGCATCAGAAGCAGATGCTGCCTCCATGTCTTGAACAGGGGGGTGCATGTGCCCCCTTCTTTCATCCCAGCTCTCAGACAGGAGAAAAAGCAGAAAGCCAGGGAAGGAGGCAGAGAGGTTTTTGTAGGGTATCCCTGTTCATACCCCTCCTTTTCAGTACCAACAAAGTCAGATGGGGGAGATTCCAGAGAGGACTCCGTTCCCCCCAACACTTGTGATTACCCTTGCCTGGATGTCAAGACAAGGTCAAGGGGGCTGCAAGCTCCTGCTCAACATCCCTGTGGATGGCTTGCTGGACCCCCTGCATCATTACCTGCACTTTAATTGGCCATGGGGGTGCTGAAGAGTCTGGGGAAACCACGCTTTTATTTTTCCCTTTTTGTGGGAGGCTTACGAGGGCTCATGGACTGAAGGTCTGGTGTGGGGTCCATGGGTTCCTATGCACCCCCCTGGTGATTGAGAGTGCAGTTTATGTGGCAAGCCACCTGCTGCGATGCCGGACAGGTCGCTTGCCATCCCCCTGCCTTTTGAACTGATTAAAGGGGCCTTACTAGTTCAAAAGTAGTGAAAAAAAAATATAACACAACACTAAAGTATTTTTCTAATTTTTACTATAATTTCCTCATCCCCACCTCTGTCCGACCGCCAGCTGTCTTCAGATGAGGAGGGTCAATTTCTGGCTGCCTCCTCCTGCTGTGATAATGACAGGTGTGAGAGCAGAGAGTAGAACTTTTATACCACAGAGGAGTAGCCTCTCTGGAAACTTCCCCATGTACCTCACTGGAGAGGAGGGGCATGTAGGGGGATACCTAGTTCAAGAGATGCCTGCAGTGGCTTCTGCATTAGGCTACACAGCAAAGGAACCAAAATACGCCGCAAGGGACACAGAAGCAGAAGGAGGCGCAGCCAAATGGGGGGACAGGAAGTTGAAAATGCAGAATTGTCAAATTTAGAATATTAAATGCTTTTGTGTTTGTTTTACTACTGCAGATTAACTGGTAGGAGTTCAGGAGACCCCTATACTAGTTCACAGGGTAGGGGAGCCGGGTATATCATCTGCTGGAATTGGGGCTAACATGCTGGTACCACCGCCAAATTACCTGCATCTCTTGGGGCACTGGGAAGAGCACCCCCAGAAGAGCAACAGACCCATCCTGAATCTCTTAGGGACTGGTTAAATGGCCTGGTGCCCAGATGGTTTGCTCAGAGAAGAGGACTACAATTTTGGTTTTACATTTAAAAAAAATGGCAAAAGAACCCAGCTTGTCTTTATTAAAACAAATTATGCAGGCGTTTGTGGCATTGCTTTTTTTCAACGGGAAAGCATGTCAGATTGAGGTGCAGACTCTTTACTCTTGTTCTTGGCAGCAAGAAAAGCACTCAAAAAAGTTAAAACACACCCTGAATTACCCGACTTTTACTTTATGAGAGTTTTGCATGGATGAAATCTGGAAAAAAAAGTAGGTTTGCTTGCATGGTGCTGAATTAACCCTAAAGTGTCATACAACAAATGGACTAAAGCATGTTTTTTCTCCACCAGAGTATTATATGGCCCCAGGTTTTTATCGGAATTGTAGTGAACATCATAAATGCAGTCGCGAATGCTATTTTAATTCCGGTTTTCCACTTGGGACTTGTGTAAGTCATTTTACATTTACTTACTCATTAACTTGTTTACATGCTAAAAGTACTAATTTATGAAGTGATTCACCAAAAAATCATTGCTACTTCCTTGTAAATGCTACATTTGTTACTTGATGTATCATTGTATCACTTGGGCTTGGTAAGAATTACAAATTTTAGTTGAGCTTGAGTGGGAAAGATGTGGAGAGGACATACTTAGATTACATTACTTAGATACTTACTTACAGGCTGATTCATGACTAGTGCCAGGTATCGACAGATGAACGTCTGTACAGAGGCGCTTAGAGTGACCGCTAAAAACAGACACACACAGCGTCGGCGCTCTGGATCTGGACGCTATAGCATAGAGCGCCAGACGCTGTGTGATTAAAGGCTGTTTTTGAACACATATCCACCAGTAACAAAGCAAAAACACATGGAATTACATTGTTGTAACATTAACACTTTAATGCCAGCCCAGGGCCAGTTTAAGTGTGGTGGAGGCCCCAAAATCTGGTGGAGGACCCAGATACAGTATATATTTTTCTTTAAAATAATAGTCCAGCCAAGTAACTGATTGGTGGTTGTCTGGCTCCCGCCCACTTACTGGAATGACAGATCGAGTCCCTTGTGCCACCCTTGTGTGGGTGCGTGCTGCTCGGGAATTCCTGCTTTATCATTCTGGGTGGGGGTGTAGTCGTCCAGCTGGTCCAGCAGAAAACAGTTCCCTGCTGAGCTGCCAGCGGCTGTGCTTGGTGGCTTATGTGCAGTGACAGCTCTGCACACACCCATCACTGTAGCATTGCTGATGGTGACATTGCTGCTCTAGATTCTCCATCCTGCCCTGTGGTGGCTTTAGATGCAGGTTTGCAAAAACAAAAAAAGGCTTGCCAGGCGCGCCCCCATGGCCACTGATAGCTTTGTTGCCGGCCTTGCGACCCATCAGACCAAAAGCTGAAAAGCCCCCTGGCCTAGACCATGTCCCAAAGGTTGGTGGAGGCCCTCTTTGCATGGCAAGTGGTGAAGGCCCAAGGGCTTGCGCCGCTTGTGCCCCCTCATAATCCGGCCCTGGCCAGACCTGTAATGACAATTCTGCAAAAAATCAAAAAAGTTTTCAAAAATGACTTTTCAAGGCCAGGAGAGGTGACACAATTATTTGAGAGAAAAAAAATTAAAAACAAAAAACCCTGTTTTAACAGAGGCAAAGGAACGACCATTGAAATGTATGGGTGAGAGACAGGTAGAGACAGGTAATACCTGGTGCTCTGAAAGCCAGAGCACCGGCGCTATACGCTGAGCTGCCTGTAATGATGAATCATACGCTACAAGGCGCTGTTAGAGTCGCTCACCAAAATCGGCTTCATAAATCTGGTATTGCGTACAGTGTCCAGCGTCACCAGACGCTGCCAGTAAGAAAGGTTTCTTTTGGTGTGGATGTAGGGAGATGTTCTCCTGGTCTTGGTGATTGCATTTTCTATAGTCTGTATTTACTTTACTATTTACTTTTCAAACATAACAAAGTTCAGCGCTATTTTTGTATTATAGGGGCACCTACTTCCTACTGAATTAACTTTTGAAAAACATAAAAAAAGAGGATTTTAGTACACTTACTGTTAGTGGTGAGCTGTGTGTCAGTGTTAAGATTGATCTGGATCTTGCCTGTTTGGGCTGGTTCTCAAACCGAGATAGTGACAGGATCTGGGACAAATTATGTGACCCATCTTTTTTTTCACCACCAATGACTGGCACACCAGGAATAGAGGCAAGGAGCCGCAGGGCTCATAGACCTCTGGCGATAGCAGCTTACAGTGGCAGGTCCAGGACTACCCCCTGGTCTGGTGGTGGGTCCTAATCTCTGTCTGAGGCCGCAGGCAAGATGTCCTAAATCTTACTCCCCACTGTTGCTGAACTTCCCAAATGAAAACTACAAAGAGTCAAAGGAGAGGGGGGAGGGTCTCAACGCTTATCCAGGAAAAAAACAAGTATTGAAATAACTCCCAAGTAATATTTTAAAATGGTAGCTTAGCTTTTAATTGGAGCTGGGCATGCTGCGGCACCTCCGCGGCGACCATTTACGCATATGTCCACCCTGTATAAAGCTGAATTTTAAAGTTAAGTTCTAATCATTTTTCTTTTTGCCCGGATGAGTGCTGCCCCCTCCCTTTTTGGACTCTTGGTACCTCCGAAAGTTTAATCCCTGTTGTCCATTCTGTTCCTCCACAAGCTTCAATGTGGTGGCATGGCTGTTCCCTTTCCTATTGAGTAGGCAGGACAAGCTACAGTGTTGCACATGTGGCTCTGACCCCAGCAGTGTGTACACATAACTTTTAAATGTGGACCATGATATGGCCTTTTCAAGCTCAGCCACTCCCAGGATTTGAAGTGAAGCAAGTACCTTATTTTAGAGTCCGAATGAAAAAAAAATTGTTATAAAATTGGCGCCTTGTCACTTGGTTAATGTATGTTTATTTAACCATTAAAGTTCTGTAAACATGCATTTGATAGTCAATAAATCATTTTTAAGCAGTTTTCAACAACTTCAAACAAAGTAGATGTCGTCAAAAGTTAAGTTTCTTAGAATAATTTAGGTATACAAATGAATTGCATCCAGAGACAGAAGTGACATGGAGTATGACCAGTCCAGGTTTTGGTACGTTACTCCACAGTTATTTCCACTAGGAATAGCTTCTTATTCACTGCGTACTCTCTTGCTTAGGTATTTTAGCCCTGACACTTTTACCCTGGCCTGGGCTTCAACATTTGTCATGCTGTGCTGAACTATTCCAGATATAGTCACTGTTGTAGTGGTAAGATGCTGATAAGTGTATATTGTAGCAAGCATAAAGTGGAAAAGCTGGCAGTCAAGTGCTGGAGGGGAGGGTTAGCTTCCGCACGGTCTAATGCTTGTTGCCCTGCACTTATTTGGTGTGGTCACAGAAGCAGCAGTCAAAAGTGGCGGCAGATAAGCACAGGGCAACACCAGAACCTAAACTAACCTAATCCAGCTCCTCACCCCTCCAGAAAACACAGAGTTAGAAAAGTACTCACCTTTTCCATGCAGAGCTACCTCCGACAAGGACAAGAAACAGCTGTTACCTGCACCCCCTTCTTACAGAGGTCCAATAACGACTTTGGCTTCTCAGAGATCTTTAACTGGAAGAGTATCTCAAATCCGGATTTCCAAGGGATAATTGTCAAAAGGGACCTAAAGGCCTTTTTGACTTTAGAATTTAGGTCCACTTAAAAAAAAAGAGATGCACAAATGTTGCAGTCATAGTGCAAAGTAGAGAACAAGGTAGTAGAGCAGTGCAGTAGAGAGCAGCATAACTCTGGGGGGAACTTATTTGAAGAAACAGTTAATATAGTGAAATGTTAGCTAAATTATTTCCATTGTCATTGTTCATTGTCATGTATTTTTTTTCTTCAGGGGCTCATCTTGGGCACACACAGTCTCTCACTGGTCAATGGCACTTTTGCTCTTTCTGTACATAGTTGGGACAAAACTGCATGTGAAAACCTGGGGAGGTATGTAAACAATGACTCCTTCATTTTCTCTGTCTATGCAATAAAAGGCCAATCATTTTTCCTTCTGTAAAACTATGAAACAACTAATGATATTGGCTGTTACAACTCCACCTTTACAGCTTACCCTGTAATCAAGGCCTGCCAACAGGTCATGTTCTGTAGATTTCCACACAGGCAGCTCTATAGTACTGCTGATGCCACAGTGCATCTATGCAGAGGTCCACATAACATAATCTGTTGTTCGTCCCAGAGTCACAGTGAAAGGAATTTATTTAGAAATGTATCATTCACTTTCATAACTTGTCATGTGGTTTTCATGTTTCCAGGTTGGTCCAAAGACTGTCTGCAGGAATGGGACACGTATATGAACCTTGCTATTCCTTGCGTGCTGATGTACTCCATTGAATGGTGGAGCTTTGAAATTGGTGGTTTCTTAGCAGGTTTGTTTCCACAATTTTAAATTTACTTGAAATTTACATTTAAAAGAAGTAACATTGCATTTAAACTAAATACAAGTAAGCAAAAACATACCTTATAAACTAAAGAATTTCCTAATAGAGAATGCACTGTTAATTGTGTGCTGCTATGTAACAAAAGTCTACAATGACAGTTTTGAATATGGGGTAGGGTATAAAAATGATATCTTCAGTCTGGACTTCAATTGTGTCCAAGGTACAAAATACCTTGCTCCTGTTAGATGCTCCTTCCATAGCGTTGTCCTCAGCCTGTGAAAGTGATCTGACATTTATACCGGTAAATAGCTTTGCTGTTTCAAATCAAGTTAAAACCAGCCAAGCTTGCTAATTTAATTTGGTTAAAACTGTTTTAAAATATTTTTATTAATATTTTTGAAAAATTCTATATATAGACAATTCCAGAAGGAGCAGAGACAATGGGTTTCATTATATAACAAATCCAAGGTATCATAGCACAATAAAATACCCACTAGTAACCAACAAAAACAATTATTCTACTTTATACATTTATCTGGGGCATCATATTTAGTCATGTTCTCGTGCATTGAAGGGTTTCCTGTATTCTGTTGAACATTTATTTTGATCAAATTATCTCTACACATCAAATGAAAAAAACAGCAAAAGTTCATACCGACTGAACCTGCCCTATTTCAGCAGTATCACCCTTCAATAACAATAATTCTTATCCCTACATAGCCTGATTTTATACCCTCTATATCACCCCACAACTGCCTGTCCCTGTCGTAGGCATTTTTTAAAAATTTGAGCCAAAAAGTTCTCACTTTAGGGCACATCCACTAAATGTGGGTCATATCCCCTTTTATACTGTATTACATCTTCGATAGCATTCAGGGTTGACCCCAGGAAACACCTCTGCCAGTCGTGCCAGGACTAGGAGCCATCACATCAAGATTTTAATATTACCTTCTATTAAAGTCGTATTTTTAAACCCACATACCTTTTTTACTCTCCTCCTTTACCACTCCAATGGTTGTTCTTGATCAAGTTCTAGGTCCCAGCCTTTAATGCAGGGATGTCTCCTGGCCTCCTCAGTCAGGTTTCTATAAATTATAGAGATTCCTCCCATTCCCCCTGCACTATTTAAACAATAAGATTCAAATTCGATGTATTCGATCTCTCTCTGTCCCCTCCCACTAACCAAGCAATATGAAGACCTGGAGTGCTCTAAAAGCTTCTTCTACAGGGGGATTATGTGTGGTTTGAAATGCTCTAATGCTCAGATATTTTTTCTTGAAGAAGATATTTTTTACCTAAAAATACTCCATACAAGCAACTGAATGGTGGTTGTCTGGCACCCATCTACTTACTGGATAGTCAGATCGAGTCCCTTGTGTGGGTGCGTGCTGCTCGGGAACTCCTGCTTTGCTTTTCTAGGTCGGGCAAGTGAGTAGTCACCCAGCTGGTCCAGCAGAAAAGCAGTTCCCTGCATTGAGCTGCCCAGGCGTTTGGGGACCCCCACTGCCACCCATAGCTTTGTTGCCAGCACCCGCAGCCCGTCAGACAGAAAAGCCTCCTGGACCAGACCATAACCCAAAGATTGGTGGAGGCCCCCTTTGTAGGCCAAATGGTGGAGGTCCCGGGGCACGTGTAACTTTTCACATCAACAGTACATTTATTTTATGCCAAGTCCGTTGCCGAGTCCGTCTTCTGCTTGGTGGCAGGCTCCTCTTCTGCCGGCATCAGTGGTTGGTGCAGCCTCATTTGATGTACCGGGTGATGCATCTTTGCTCTCCTGCATCCAGCCAGGGAAAGCCCTGTGCACGGAGAGGAAAGGCTTTTATACACAAGAGGTGTGGCCTCTGGTGATTCCCACTTTGCAATGTGCATCACATTGAATTAGTCTCCCCCAAGCATGTGGCCACTGAATTCTGTCTACAGTCTTCCTTTTAAGGCAAACCAAAATCTGTTTGAATTGATCCTTGAGTCTAAAACAATATAAGGCCGGGAAACACTTTCAATAGGCTGAGCTCTTATATGAGCTGGGATTAGGGGGGAGTTATACTGAAAAAATGTAAAAAGATACTTCATTATGGTCACTCATTGATACTTTTTATTTTTCAGGGATCCTTGGTGTGGTGGAACTTGGAGCACAAACTATTTTAATGGAGATGTTAATTCTGTTCTACATGGTAAGAATTTAATGTGGAAGTCCAGTCAGGGGGTAACCCCCCTGCCTGCCACCCTCCCTTGGCACTGACCTCACCCATGGTCTAGCTGCATTTTCCCAGGTCACTCATGGTCCAGCCGCATTCTCCCAGGTCCGAGCGATGCGCACAGAAAGACACAAAGCGTCTTCCCCCACACTGCACATGCTCCTGCACACCCACTTATTCACTTGAATGAGCGGACAGGAGCACGCATGGAGCCAGGGGAAGTTGCTTTGTGCTTTCTCCTCAGGAACCTGAGCGCCGAGTGAATGGCGCTGGATCACGGCGAGGTAATCGTTTTTTTTCTTTGTAAACCCCTGTCCTGCCTCAGCGCCAGGCGGGGTTACCCCCTAACTGGACTTCCACTTTAACCCTTTCTTCTCCCTGCCTCATTCATCTGGGTCACTGTTTTATTGATTTGGGGGAAAACTAAAAAAATTAAAAGGGCAGTCCAGGCAATGACAATAAATTTTGCCCCTCCTTTATTTTCCATTTTAACATGACCACGCCCTGAATGTGGTCATGCTGAGGAACAGGAGTGGCCATTCGGGAGAGGAGTGGGCAAAGTGGTCTTGGAGGAATGGAAAGGAAAGGTGGGACAAACTTGTGAGCTCCATAACAGCATCTACAACGCACTGCAGAAAATAAGTCTGGTCCTTATGGGCCTTGGTTCTTGCCACGGGGGACATCCCAATTTGGGATGCCCCACTATGTGCAACTGCCCCAGTTCGCTCCAAAAATTCCCTTTTCAATCTGCCCTGTTTAGCCAGGAAGTCCAGCATAAGGAACGGGGGTTACAGGGCTGACCATGAGGGTGGTTGGTCCACTTTAATAATAAAGATCTGCCAGCTTTAGCTTACAGTATATAGTCACCATACAAACATCATAGTACACATTGGGCAATATTGCCATCTACTGGTATGGAATCATTTTTGCTTTTAACATGTTACATTTTTCTCTACAGTTCCCCCAAGGCTTTGTCACAGCTGCCAGTATCAGGGTAGGAAATGCACTGGGAGCCGGAGATGTAGAGCAAGCCAAAAGATCTTGCAATGTGATACTTTTTATTGCAGGTAAGAACCAGTATGGTTGTCTTGTAGCATATAACATTGAAATAATGCACATACATCATACCTTCCAACTTTTCAGGGTGGAAAAATGGGACAGTTGTTAAAACCACACCCCCTGATTGATTGATGGATAGTTAGGTTGTAATAGTTACAACAATATAAACACTTTGATTAGGAGAATTAATCATTTATTGATGCAGATCTGCATGTTACACCTCTAAGAAGGACAAATGAGAACAACAAATGGGTCCAGCAATCACTGCTTGGGACAAAATTGTTGTCCACATATTGTTAAGCAAAATAAGTAATTAAAATCAATTTTAATAACCCCCCTCCAAAAAAGTCCCAATGCAAATGACTAATAAATGTGTTTAATATTAATTCTAAGTAGAGATGAGCGAACCGGTTCGGACGAACCGGAATTCGCTCCGAATTTCAGGAAATATTCGATTCGGCACGAACCCGAATATTTTGTGGTTCGTGCCGGCCGGCCCGCTCCCACCATGCCGGCATTTAAAAAACCAAAAAAAAAAAAAAAAAAAAAAAAAAAAGCATTTTTGCCGGCATGGTGGGAGTCGGCCGGCCCGCTCCCACCATGCCGGCATTTAAAAAACCAAAAAAAAAAACAAAAAAACATTTTTGCCGGCATGGTGGGAGCCGGCCGGCCCGCTCCCACCATGCCGGCAAAAATGCTTTTTTTTTTGTTTTTTAAATGCCGGCATGGTGGGAGCGGCCCGCTGACAGCGGAACCGGCCGGCCCGCTCCCACCATGCCGGCATTTTTGATGGGGATTCTTTGTAAAATTCGGCGAATCGGCCGAATCGAACTTTTCAAAAGTTCGCTCATCTCTAATTCTAAGCATTAAACACTTCAATCTGGTTCTAGCTGTTGGGGTCTAAGGGACCTTGACCTACAGTGCTTTTCATCTGGCGCCCTGAGAGCGCCCTACGCTGCAACCTTTTAGGCGCTAGTTTGAAATAATACGCTAGCTGGTGCCGCTGTGTAGTCCTGAGGCTTCTTAAATAAAGCTACTTATCTAAAATATTGCAACTTCTCTTGAGTCTAAAAGGAAGTCATCCTTCCCTGCTCATGCAATTAAAAAAATGTACTTTACTTTTTCAGTAACATGTGCGCTGTTGGCCGGCACTACGGTGATTGTACTAAGAAATTACATTCCTTTAACATTCACAAATGATGGGTAAGTTATACAACTTATTGCTGGACTGAAATGAAATAAATCAACCCAGCCCAGTCTACTGCGAGAGGCAGATGCTCGTATCTTTAAAGCTAGACAGAGGCAGACATTTACCCCCACAGCAATGCTAAATAGTAGAGTATCTGACATTTTGAAAATTGTGCTCTCTTGGGTACACACATGTTTTACTTCCTTTATAAAAAAAATACCAGTTTACCAGTTTACAATTAAGCAGCTGGGGAAATTAATTATTATTTGATTAAGTAAGTTTAAATCTGGTTGCACATTTGGGTGTGAATTGCAACCTGCATGTTTTACTTTAACATGCAAATGAGTGCAACAAAAATATGTTTTTTGTTGACAGTTTGGAAGCAACCTCAATCCCATGGTGTACGCAGAAAAATAATAGATCATTTTTTACCATACCCCATGGGGTACTGTAGGGAGGATGTCAAATTACCACATCCTTTACCTTTTCCAGAGGCCATACTTGCGAAGACAGGAGACCTTATGGCTGGTTTAACACCAACACGATTGTGGGAGCTTGTGCTTTTGGACGAGTGCCCCCTAAATGCCTGTGAAAAGTTACCTATAGTAATCTATGGGCGCTTCACATATCATTTGGAAGTTTTCAGAGTGCCCTACAAAAGCCCTGACCAACAGCGTCTCGAGAGCACAGATTTTGAAATCCCACTCCATTGAACATCAGGAGAAAATGAGAGATGGACACCACCAACCCACTTCTTATACCTAAGACACCTAAAGAATATTATGCAGGATTATGTTATTTGTCTTTTGTAGGCAAAAACCCTAGTCCTGGTGCCCCCCCCCCCCATCCCTACTTTCTAAAAAAACAATTTGAATACCTTCTCCATTTATAACAAGTCTTGCAGCAGGAGCAGTTTGGCTCTTCTCCAAACTCTTCTCCTTCTCCAAACAAACTCTTGATCTTAATTATCCCCATCTCATACTGAGGCCAAAGGTGTCCCGTCTGCCTTCTCCCATGTAATGCAGAGAAGGCTTTTGACTGAGTAAATTTGGGGGTTCTGGAGGCCTTTCTTAAACAAGCTGATTTGTGCCCTGCCTTCCTTGTTAAAATATTGTCCTTATATAGCTCCCCACAGCAAGGATTCGGACAAATGGATAAACACCCCCACCATAAAATCTAATGGCAAACCACTTGTCTATGTTTTCACTACATGTAGCGGTAGCTCCCAGAACTACTATTCAAACGTGGCCCAGCCAACCGAACTGTTACTATACACATTTGTCCACACAGGGAATTGCACTTGCAGCTTGACTTCATAACACTGTGATGGCTGGTTTACTTGAACCTTGGCAAACTGATCTGTCAACTTGTGTCCTCTGCACCCTGTACTGGTTCAATAGGGGCATCTGAGTGAGGGTGGGGCCAGTGTAAAATTCTGAAACTAAGTACTAATCTGGGTCATAAGTCATAGTTCCTGTCCAGCCCTAAAAGCCAAAACAATATATACTCACCTATAGTCCTGCACAGCTGATTAGCCTGATGCTGTTTGAAGCTTACCTGCATCAGCAAACTCGTCCTTGTCATCCCGGTGACTGGGAGCCAAGCGACCATCCCCTCGCATCAGTCATGGTGACAGCCCTAGCCTGCTTACACTCCACTCACTACACTGCCCTTGGCTAGCCCCTCTTTTGAAATAAATGGGTGTGGACAGTCACTATGATGATGCGAGGAGACGGCCAGGGCGGCAGGCTGTAGTTCTGAGCAGGGATGGCATGGTCTGTATTTAGATAAATATCAAAATCACAGGATAGGGTTGATCGGCTGTGTGGGACTATAGATGAGTATGTATACTGCTTTATTTTTTCCTGGAAGTCCCTTATAGTGGACCAAAACCCAGTATTTTTACTATCCTGGGTTTTGGTCCTTTCCCCGGGGGCACCCCAATCGGGGGTGCCCCGCTGCGTGAAACCCCCCAGATCGCCCAATCCCAGCTCACCTCTTCCCGGTCCCACGGCGCGTGTAAGAGCAGCGGCTCTGAGGGCCGCATCCCCTGCCTCCCTCTAACAGGGAGCGTGCCCGCACCAGCCATTTGTTAATGCCCGGAGCTGGCTTTCCTGTTAGAGCGAGGCGGAGTAAAACCTATTGGCTATCCTGGATTTTGGTCCACTTTAAGCTTAAGATATTCATTTGCCAGCTCACTTACAACCTTGTTTAATTCATAACAGGGCCCTTATTCATGAAGGGATAGCGTCGGGTAGTGCCTTGTAAATGACAGGTAGCGTCAAGTGAACGCCGAACACGGCACGTAATTACACATTTATCAAGCAGAATCTGTTGAGCGACTGGGATAACACCATGTAGCGTCCGATTCATCATTATCCCAGCCTCAGCGTACAGCACCGGCGTTCAGCCTTGCAGAGCGCCACGTCTTACCTCTCGCTACCTGTCGCTCTCCCATACATTTCAATGGATATCCTTTAATTTCTCTTTAAACAGGGTTTTTGTATTATTATTTTTTTTTATTATTCTGAAATAATGTTGGGATCTATCCTGGCCTTGAAAAGCCATTTTTTCTTTTTTTTTATACATTTTATATATTTATACAAAATTGATATTACAGGTCTGGCATTAATGTGTTCATGTTACAATGTTATTACAATGTAATTCCATATGTTTTCGCTTTGTTACTGGTGGATACATTTTAAAAAACGGCCTTTAATCTCACAGCCTCCGGCGCTCTGGGCTTCAGTGAAGCATTTTTGTGCGCCGGTGGTGTGAGGCTGTTTTTTTTATGAATATGGTGTAAGTCGGTCGCACTGACCAGTCGCTAATATTTGCTCCCATACAGCGCTGTCATGGTCATATAACGACTCCCCACAATGTATTCATCAATGTTGCACAGCGACTGAGACGCTCTGAACTAGCGGACCACGGCCGAGCACAGCGACTACTAGCGGGCGCTCTGAAATAGCCTGCTACAGACGCTCATCTGTTGCTACCTGCCGCTAATAATGAATCAGCCTGCCCGTATGTTTCACATTATACTGCGTTAAAATATTTAATCACTTTGCACATCATGATTTTCCTTTTTTACTTGTAGGGATATTGTGCATTTGGCCTCAATGCTTCTGTTCCTGTTTGCCCCATACCACTTTTGTGATTGTACAAATGTAAGTGAATTATCATAATATTGCACAGGTATGCCAGTAATGTGGGAATAAAAACTCAGATGTCTGCAAATATAACTGTAAAGTAAAAAGATTTGTCATAATGGTCAAGACCATTTTAAAGTCTGAAATTTCTGGGGAAACCTACTGTTAGTGGAATTAGCTTAAATAGGTGGGTAGATCATTTGGTCCAGATAGGAGTGTAAACAATAGATATTTTACATGTTTTTTAACATCTTTTTTGCAGGCTGCTAATTGGGGAACACTAATGGGAACAGGAAAACAAAAATATGGAACAGTTGTAAACATTATTGGCTTTTACATAATTGGACTACCTTTGGGAATATCACTGATGTTTCTGACAAAGCTTAAGCTTTACGGTAAGATCAATGAATATGGTTTTCCTAAACTAACATGTCTGATTGGGGTTAAATCCTTTTTAAGAATTTAAAGAGAAATGGCATGCAGTCCCCCATCCAACAAAATTACCCCACCCAGGCTTTGGGAAGGCAGGTTTAGGGACGAGGCACTATGGTAAGTCCCCCGCTTGCTGCCCTGTGAATTTTTATATGGAACCCCTTACCAGTTCACAAAGAGTTAAATGTGAAACAAACAACAGAAATAAACAACAACAAAAAAAAAACAAAGTATTTTATTTTTAATTTTTTTCCCCCCATACTTTACCTCTAATCCATCGCTGGTCTCCTCAGACTCCAGTCATGTGCCCAGCGCTGTCAGCGGCTGTGTACCACGCCAATCTGCCACTGCTGTCATTGACAGCTGCGGAGATTGGTGAATGCTTCCGCCAGTCTCTCCTGCTGTCAGTGACAGCTCTGCTCCCCGCCGTAGGGAGGGGCTATATATACTGGCAGTGATCTGTGATGACACAGATCACTCCCGGTAAAAATGCCCCTCCCTGTGGCAGAAAGCAGAGATGACAGCAGCCCAGCGTGGCGCAGGACAGCCAGGAGGAGTCATTTGACGCTGGAAGATAAGTTTTATTTTTTTAGAGCCAGTTTCTTAAAAGTTTGACGAATCCGAATGCGAGAAATTTGTTACTTCGCCCAAACCTAACTTTTAAATGATAGAATGTATGTGTAGTTAAGTCATGTCTATATATATATATATATATATATATATATATATATATATATATATGTTAAAGAGTGAGGAATGATGTGGAATTAGCAGAACCTGAAATCATATAGTAACATTTCATATATGTTTATTACAAGTGAGGAGTGATACACAGTATGCCTGGGACAATAAAAAAGAACACCTAGAGGCCGATTCATTAATAGCGCCAGGTAGCGACAGATGAGCGCCAGTAGCGTGATTTTCACAGCGCCAGCTAGTATTCGCTGTGCTTGGCCGGGGTTTGCTTGTTGACAGCGACTCAGTCGGTGTGCGGTAATGTTGAATACGGGGTTAGGGGTCGCTGTTTCACAGGTTCCGCGTTGTATGGTGCGCCTGACAGGCAACGGCTTGCTGATTCATTAACAAATCACGCTCAAAAATTTCTCGCGCTGTGAATTCCTTGTTTAAACCCCAGAGCGCTGGCCGCGATGTGTGTAAAGTAGTTTTTAACCCCCAAACAACCTTTTTTTTATATGTAAAAATTATACAAGTTTTTCTAAACATTTTGTAATATGAATACATTAATATCAGACCTGTAATATCAATTCTGCACAATTTTTTTTTTTTTTTACTTAAAAAAAAATCCTAACATTGCAGAAGTGGTCACAGAATTTTTGACATTAAAAAAAAAAAAAAAAAAAAACATTAATAGCAATTAATTATGATTATTTAAAGATTGCTCCATAGAAATGCATTGGAGAGCGCCAGGGAGCGCCAGGTCATACCTGTCACTGTGATGGGATTAGCGGCGGCGCTGTTCGTTGCAGTCGGCTACATGATGAGTCCTGCGCTAGCTGACGCTCTCGCCGGCGCTAGCCTCATTTAGCGTGATAAATGCGTCATTGTGACCGCCGCCGGGCGTACTTGATTCGGTAGCCGCCGTTAGCTGGCGGTACCTGGCGCTCGTCAGACACTACCTGGCGCTAGCCCTTGATAAATAAGGCCGCCAGAGGCTGATTTATTAATAGCGCCAGGTAGCGACAGTTGAGCGACTGTAGCGGTATTTTCACAGCGCCCGCTAGTAGTCGCTGTGCTTGGCCGTTGTTCGGTAGTTGATAGCGACTCAGTCGGTGTGCAATAATGTTGAATACAAGGTGATGAGTCGCTATTTGACAGGTTCCGCGCTGTATGGGTGCGCATGATAGCGAATGGCCATAGCGACCGGCTCCCACCATATTCATTAACAAATCACGCTCCAAAAATTCTCGTGAAATGCATGTTTAAACCCCAGAGCGCTGGCGGCGATGGGTTAAAAGTGGTTTTTTAACCCCCAAACAACCATATTTTGGGAAACCAAAAAAAAACAAGTTTATAAAAACATTTTGGAATATGAATACATTAATATCAGACCTGTAATATCAATTCTGCACAAATTTCTTCTTACCTTAAAAAAAATATCTAACATGTCAGAAGTGGTAACAGAAATTTTCACATTAAAAAAAAAAAAAATTATTAACAATTAATTATTAATATTTAAAGATTGTTCCATTGAAATGCATTGGAGAGCGCCAGGTAGCAAGAGGTCATACCTGTCGCTGTTCAAGGTCGCTCGCTGGCGCTGTGGGGTGAGGCTGGAATAATGATGAATGAGTCGCTATCTGGCGCTATCTCAGTCGCTAAGCAGGATTGGCTTGATAAATGTGTGATTGTGGTGGGGAGCCGGCGTTCTCGTGGCGGTGACCGTCATTACCGTTCGCTCACCAGTCGCTATCTGTCGCTGTCCCTTGTTAAATAAGGGCCTTAGAAAGGCTATTTTTGGGAGCATATCACTCAGGGGCCAAAATAATCTTGACCATGTGTTGAAAGTTTTGCTTACATTGCTTGACAGAAAATCAAATAGCACATAATAATACCACGTGTTTTGTCTGTTCTGTTCTTAAGGTATGTGGATTGGCTTTATTTCGGCCGTGTCCTTTCAAACCTTGACATGTCTACCTTATATTCTTCAAATAGACTGGGATCAGGCCTTTAAAGAGGTAATAAACTCCAGCATTGATGGGGGTTCTGCTCTATTTTAAGAATGCAGAGAATTCAGTGTTGGGCAATAGACACCCAGGACACTGACATTTTTGTGTTTACTTATTTGAATTGACTGATCATATTCCAAATTATATTTTCAAGGCAAGAATAAGAGCTGGAGTAGAACCCCAGGCAATCGCTGAGACAATCCCTGATGACGACAGCTTACAGATGTCTGAAATTAATGGTAAGTAGATGGGTAAATGTGGCTGTGTAATAGTGTGTGTTTCATCACTTGCTGTATAATATACATACATTTTAGGTGCAGCAAAAAGGTAACATTTTTATGATTTTTTTTTAGAGTTTGAAAAAGGTAATATAAAAAAAAAACAGATTTCTCCAAGTTTACTCTTGTATAGAGTGGGCAAGTGACTTCTGGCAACCCTTACCTGTCTTGAAGACACTATAGAAATTGCATTTAATGAAGTGTATATGTCTCAATGAAAGGGCATTTCTGGCACCAAAATATCATACTCTGCAGGAACGTAGCTGGGGGGGGGGGGGGGCGTTAGACGGGGCCCCGGGTCAGGGGGGGTGCCAAAGGTGGGCCTGAGCACAGGTGAGGGGAGCTATTTCAAATTTTTGCCCTGCGTGCCAGAAAGGTTAGTTACGTTTTCTGATACTCTGCATGGGGGACATATATTCTTGGTGTGCCACACACCCCGCTTCACCTTTAATTCTTCACGATTGGGTTACTCACCGCCAGGTGACGCTGTTGCCGAGAGGAAGTCTTGTAACGAGCCCCTTTCCGGCCTATATATACCTGGTACCTCCCATTTACCACCAGTGTTTTTCTCTCTGCATGACGACAAGACAGAAGAATGAAGTCTCCTGTTTGCAGGCACCCGGCACCCCCTTTGGTCTATTTCTGCCCGGTTTTTGATTGTTTTGTTACCTTTGTGGTTAAATGGAAGCCTCCCAGCCTAGGCTGCTCACTGGGCAATAGGTAGACGGCACTATAGGTGCCTAGGAGCTTATCTCCTCCGCTCGACCCCCTCTTTTGGGGGCAATGCGGCTATCCGGCATGGTGATCCGGAAGTGGGATGCCCCTGTCCCGAGGGTCCCCTTAGCCCCTTACTCTCCCGTTGTGGTCCCTTCTCCCTTCACTATGGGGGGGGGGGTATTGCATGTGTGTTTCACTGTGTGTCTATATTTCATGTGTGTTTTACTTGTTTGCACTTGTCAGGCTGCACCGCAAGAGTGCACTTGGCCTGACTAATCCTCCTTATAGAGCTAATTTTTTGTCCTCTGCCAGGTCTTGCAAGCAGCTGCTGGCCGGCATGGCCAGAATTTGGGTCAGCTTTAGCCGGGGCGGGCTGCGCTGTGGCAGGCTGGCTTATGGCTGCCTGCGCCCTTCTTGGTGGTTACAGCCTCCCTCCCCCCTCTCCCCTTTCCCCTGGTCTCCTCTGTGA
Source organism: Gastrophryne carolinensis (assembly GCA_027917425.1). Lineage (NCBI taxonomy): Eukaryota > Metazoa > Chordata > Amphibia > Anura > Microhylidae > Gastrophryne > Gastrophryne carolinensis. The sequence continues at coordinate 242,023,933 of CM051236.1, read as the reverse complement.
ACGGCCGCCGTTTGGCGGCCTGCGTTATCAGCTTGGGCAGCGCTGCTGTATAGGAGCTCCAGTTTCCCCCCTCCCCCCTTCCTTTTGCCTCTTGTTTTGCGGCCGCCGTCTGGCGGACCGCCTTGTTTGGACTTTGAAGGGGGCGGGGCCCGGATGACGTCGGAGCTGGGGGCGTGGTGGCGGCGGCGTCATGCGGCCGGCCCCAGCCGCACTTCCTTCCGGTTATGAGGAAGACACGTGCGGGGCTCTCGGCCGCATATGCCTCTGGTGGCTATTGCCGCTACCGCCGCTTGCGCTTGCTACTGTGCTTACTACTGTGACTATTTACCGCTGCTGTTGCTGCTGCGGTTGTCACTTCAGGTTGCTGCTGTTGCATCACTGAACATCGCTGCCATTTTCCCTGCTATACTGCTGGTTGCTAGGCGTTTCAGCCTTGCTCAGGTAAGCGGCCTCACCTTGCGTGGGGCCGTCTATTTTTTATTATGGCTGACTTTTATATAAAAGGGGGAAATATTAAAGAGGATGTATTTATTTATTTATATGTTAAGAAAAGGAGGAATAATAGAGGGCAAATTTCTTTTGCCTATTTATAAGCACTTTGGTGCTGTGCATGAGTATTGTTTTGCATGTGGCCATTTGTTGTCAGGGGATCTTACTGTTGGTTTTCTTCCCCCACAGATCCTGGGAATCCCTCAAATAAAGCGGCCTCCCGGTTCTATATTACCTGGCTAGTCCTTCTTTTCTAAATTGGGACATATTTATATATATATATATATATATATATACACACACATATATATTTAAAAAAATAATAATAGTATATCTTTTATTTATACGATACAAAGATTATTAAGGGGATCTTTATTATAAATTAAATCCTCCCTTCCGGGACATTTACAAAAAGGGGACATCCCGGGTGGCTTATGCCTTAAACCCCAAAATTTGGCGAATACCATAAATCACCATATGGAGGCTTCCGATATTACCGGAAATGGTTCTTCTGGGCCATCTAGGGTGTGCGGAGGATGTGGGACTCCGCTCCCAGCTGATGATGTTTTTGTATGCATTCCTTGTGCAAAGCAGAGTATTGCGCGTCAATCCGTTGCTCCGGCTGCTGGTCCTTCGCAACTTCCATCATCCCCTACCCCTCTCTCCCTGTTCCGGACCCCGCGTGACACTGTCAAGAGTGGGGATTCGCAATCCGAGGTGGCGGCACGGGTGTCCGTTAAAGCAGGGTTAAAGGCCACTGCGAAACGGAAGCACCTGACTCCGGTACCTCCGGCTTCACAGGATGAGGTATGTGAGCCTGTGAAATGGTCCGATTGCTCCCTGGACGAGGAGGGAGAATTCCTGTTGGAGTCAGATGAGCCTGCAGATCAGCTTGAGGCTGATGCCATTGGCGATTTGTCGGCGGGGGTTTCCCTTGACACCCCCTCCATTCTGGCTCAAATGTTTGAAATTTTGAATTTAGATCCGCCTGAGGCTGTCACCTTGCCAAAGGGTCAGTTGTTTAATGTGCCTCAGCCGCGTTTGGTTTTTCCCAGACAACATCACTTTGAGAGGGTGGTGCTTAAGGAATGGGAACATCCCACGCGGTTAACTGGAATCCCTTCCAGTTGGGAAAAACGTTATCCTTTTTCGCCAGAATTGGTGAAGCTTTGGTCCGTCCCTCCTGACGTCGATACTCCTGTCCTAGGGCTCTCCAGCACGGCTATGGTGCAGTCTTCTGAGACCACTACCCTTAAGGATGGTGAGGATCGTCGGATTGACCAGTATGCTCGCCATGGTTTTATTAGTGCTGGATCTACGATGCGACCGGCCCTTCTTCTGTTGGCGGTTAGATCTGTTATTCAGGATCTGTGTGTGGATCTTGATCCCACTTGTGGGGAGTTTACTGCTCTTAAGCAGTGTGAATCTTTTGTTTCCTATGTTCTGTCCGCTCAGGACGATGCGCTGACTATGAGTAGCAGGACAGCGGCATTGCTGGTGGCTATTCGTTGGTCAGTGTGGCTGCGCCAGTGGTCGGCGGACTCAGCTTCTAAAAAGGTGCTCACAGCTCTCCCCTTTTTGGGCTTGCGACTGTTTGGTGAAAAGATTGATTCAGTTGCAAAAGGTGGTAAAATGCCGCAGCGCAAGAGGCCTCGTCGTCCCTTTCGGGAGTTCTGGTAGGCTTTCATTTCGGGGATTCAGAGCGGGTAGGGGAGCTTCCTTTCCCGCTACCAGAGGTGCAGGTTGGACTCGGGGGAGGGGCCGTGGCCATCCCGCTCAGTCCTGGGGCACCAAGCCCAAGCCTGCTGGTAAACCCGCTCAGCAATGAGGGGCTGCCCTCACCCGTGCAGGTGGGGGGACAATTGCGACCTGGAGGTTCCGGACAGATGGATCCGGGAGGTAGTGTCGTCCGGTTACAAGCTGGAATTCGAGTCTCGCCCTCCTTCACGGTTCTTTTGGTCTCGGATGCCCATCGATCCTTTGGCCGCACAGGGGCTCCTGGCGTCGGTAAAGAATCTGTTAGAAATGGCGGTCATCCGGCCGGTACCGCGCTTAGAGATGGGCCTCGGTTTCTACTCCAATCTTTTCGCAGTCCCCAAGAAAGACGGGTCAGTTCGTCCCGTCCTGGACCTGAAATTACTCAACAAGTTCATCCGTTTTCGGAAGTTTCGCATGGAAACCTTGCGTACGGCCGTTGGTTCCCTTCGGCAGGGGGACTTCATGACGTCCATAGACATCAAGGATGCTTATCTTCATGTTCCCATCTGCCACGCTCATCAACGTTTTCTTCGATTCGTGATGGAAAATCAGCATTATCAATTCGTGGCACTTCCGTTTGGCCTTACCTCAGCTCCAAGGGTGTTCACCAAGGTGCTGGCAGGGGTCATGGCCATTTTCAGATCTCGGGGCATTCGTGTCGTGCCTTATTTGGACGACCTTCTTGTCATGGCTCCGTCACTCAATCGGAGACAGACACCAGGATGGTGGTCTCCACGCTAGAAAGCTTTGGTTGGGTGATCAACTTCTCCAAGTCCTCCCTCGCTCCGGCCAGGGTGGTGTCCTTTCTGGGGATGCAGTTGGACTCTCATCAACAGAGTGTTTCTCCCCCAGTCCAAGATTCATCTGATTCAGGAGTTGGCTCGGGTCCTGCTTTCCAATCCTCGGCCGTCCATCCGTCTGGGGATGAGGCTGGTAGGGTTGATGGTTGCCTCCTTCGAGGCAGTTCCTTTTGCTCAATTTCACACGAGGACGCTTCAGCCTTATCTGTTGGCGTCTTGGGACCAGCAGCCTCGGTCGCTGGATCAGCCCTTCCAGTTGTCCTCCCGGGTCCGGCAGTCCCTCCAGTGGTGGTTGGTCTCGACCAATCTCGTGAAGGGCAGGTCTTTCCTGACCCCTCTTTGGGAAATTGTCACCACGGACGCCAGTCTGTCGGGATGGGGTGGATTCTGGAAGGAGCTTCAGTTCCAGGGGCAGTGGGGACCTCTAGAGGCCCACTTACCCATCAATGTTCTAGAACTGAGAGCCATCCGTCGGGTTCTTGCTCTCCTGACTCAACACGTTCTGGGCCTTCCGGTCCAGGTGCGTTCAGACAATCGAACAGCGGTTGCTTACATCAATCATCAGGGAGGGACTCGCAGTCTGAGTGCTCTCAGATCGGTGTCCCTGATCCTGGGCAGAGGCCCATGTTCCTTGTCTCTCGGCGGTATACATTCCAGGAGTGGAGAACCAGGAAGCGGACCGGTTGAGCAGGGGCTCTCCCCGTCTGGGAGAATGGGCTCTCCATCCTCAGGTTTTTCGCTCACTGTGTCTCCGATGGGGGACACCGGAGGTGGACCTGTTTGCCTCTCGTCACAATCACAGGCTCCCGAACTTCGTGTCGCTCTCCCGGGATCCTCTGGCTCTGGCAGTGGACGCCATGTCCCTGAGCTGGGGGGATCTGGGATTTCTATACCTGTTTCCTCCGATACCCATGCTGGGCAGGGTGGTTCGGAAGTTGGCTCTGGAAAGGGTGTCCGCCGTTCTCGTGGCCCCAAGGTGGCCAAGGCGAGTGTGGTTCGCAGACATTGTTCGGCTGGCAGTGGACCAGTTCGTTCTGCCTCTTCGGCCCGATCTGCTCACTCAGGGTCGGTTGTGTTACCCCAATTTACCAGCGTTGGGTTTGACGGCCTGGCTGCTGAAACCTCCATCTTGAAGGAGGAGGGTCTTTCTGACTCAGTTGTTAGACTCTGATCAGTGCCCGGAAGAGGTCTTCTTCTATCATCTACTATAGGACTTGGAAAGCCTATATCGCTTGGTGCGAGATTAGATCTTTTCCTTGTAGGGTTTTCTCGGTCTCCAGGATTCTGGAGTTTTTACAATCTGGGCTGGACTCTGGTCTTCAGCTAAGTACTTTGAAAGGGCAAGTTTCTGCCTTATCTATCTTTTTTCAGAAGCGTTTTGCGCTTCATTCTTTAGTTAAAACTGACTCAGAAGATTGTCTTCTTGGTAGCTATCACTTCGGTCCGGCGTGTCTCAGAGTTGGCGGCCTTGTCTATCCAGGCGCCTCACTGTGAGAGGCATCAGGATAAAGTGGTCTTTCGGTTCAAGCCAGACTCTCTTCCTAAGGTTGTTTCTGCTTTTTATTTGAATCAGGATATTGTTCTTCCCTCCTTGTGTCCTAATCCTAAGAATGACAAAGAGAGGGTTTTGCATTGTTTGGATGTAGTACGCTGTGTTAAGTACTACTTGATTATCACGTCTCCTTTTCGTCAGACGGATGCCTTTTTTGTTGTGCCCTGTGGGCCTAAGAAGGGTTTGGCACCAGCCAAATCTGCCATTAGCAAATGGATACGTCAGGCCGTTACTGCGGCCTATTCTGCTAAGGGGAAAGTTCCCCCTTTTCGTATCACTGCTCATTCTACTCGCGACATTGGGGCGTCTTGGACTTTTCAGCACCAAGCTTCTGTTGAACAAGTCTGTAAGGCCGCCACTTGGTCTTCTGTTCATACTTTTTCCAAGTTTTACAAAGTTGATGTGCGAGCCTCAGCGGATGCTGTTTTTGGCCGCAAAGTTCTGCAGACTGCAGTCATTTAAGTTATGCTTCACCTGGCCTTGAGATGCCCATCCCTTGTGGACACTGCTTTTGGATGTCCCAATCGTGAAGAATTAAAGGTGAAGCGGGGTGTGTGGCACACCAAGAATAATACCATTTTGTGAGTACTCACCTGAAAAATGGATATTGTTGGTGTGCCACACACCCCGCTTCACTCCCACCCTTTTCGGTATTCCGAATCCTTTATATGGTGAAGCTTTTATTTATATTGATTTATATTGAGGTTACCGTTAATTTACTGGTACCTTGTCTTTCTGCTTTTTAATACACTGGTGATAAATGGGAGGTACCAGGTATATATAGGCCGGAAGGGGGCTCGTTACAAGACTTCCTCTCTGCACAGCGTCACCTGGCGGTGAGTAACCCAATCGTGAAGAATTAAAGGTGAAGCGGGGTGTGTGGCACACCAACAATATCCATTTTTCAGGTGAGTACTCACAAAATGGTATTTTTTAAGTTAAACTGGAACAAAAGGGTGGGCTGTGACATCTTGGCTCACTGACGCCTGCCATCAGTGCTGCTTTAGTTCTGGGTTTAGCTTCCAAGGGCCTTATTCATCAAGGGATAGCGTCAGGTAGTGCCTTGTAAACGACAGGTAGCGGCAGGTGAACGCTGGACACGGCACGTAATTACACATTTATCAAGCGGATTCTGTTGAGCGACTGGGATAGCGCCATGTAGCGTCCGATTCATTATTATCCCAGCCTCAGCGTACAGCGTACTTTCAGAGCGCCACGTCTTACCTCTCGCTACCTGTCGCTCTCCCATACATTTCAATGGACGTTCTTTTACTTTCCTTTAAACAGGGTTTTTTTTTTTTAATTCTCAAATAATGTTGTGACCTCTCCTGGCCTAGAAAAAGCCATTTTTGAAAAAGTGTTCAATTTTTTATATATTTATGCAGAATTGACATTACAGGTCTGGCATTAATGTGTTCACGTTACAATGGTATTACAATGTAATTCCATATGTTTTCGCTTTGTTACTGGTGGATACATGTTCAAAAACAGCCTTTAATCACACAGCCTCCGGCGCTCTGGGCTACAGCGAAGCATTTTTGAGTGCCGGCAGTGTGTGAGGCTGTTTTTTGATGAATATGGCGTGAGTCGGTCGCACTGACCAGTCGCTAACATTCGCTCCCATACAGCGCTGTACTGGTCATATAGCGACTCCCCACAACGTATTCAACAATGCTGCACAGCGACTGAGGCGCTCTGAACTAGCGAACCATGGCCGAGCACAGCGACTACTAGCGGGCGCTCTGAAATGCCTGCTACAGACGCTCATCTGCCGCTACCTGCCGCTAGTAATGAATCAGCCTGCCAGTCACTTAAAGCAGGACTATCATGAAAAATAGTCTAACAGGCTGATTCATTACTAGCACCAGGTAACAGCAGATGAGCGTTTGTACAGTAGCGCTAAGAGCAACCGCTAGTGGTCAATCTGATCGGCCGTGAGTCGCTATTACAGAGCGTCTCAATCGCTGTAGTAACATTGCTGGCATTGATGAATTTGATGTGTGAGTCACTATAACACCAGTACAGAGCTATATGGGAGCGAACGGTAGCGAGTGGTCAGTGTGAGCGACTCAAACCATATTCATCAAAAAAACAGCCTCACACAGCGCCGTCGCGCAAAATTGTGTCGCTGTAGCCCATAGCGCCAGAAGCTGTCTGATTAAAGTCTGTTTTTGAACACATATCCATTAGTAACAAAGCGGAAACATATGGAATTACATTGTTATAACATTGTGACATTTACACTTTAATGCCAGACCTGTAAGGACAATTCTGCATAACAATATTAAAAAAAAATTCAAAAATAACTTTAAATAGTCCAGAAGAGGTCACACAATGATTTGAGACAAAAAAAAAAAAAAATAAAAGAAATCCCTGTTTAAAGAGAAGAAAAGTAACGTCCATTGAAATGTATGGGAGAGCGACAGGTAGCGACAGGTAATACCTCTGGAAGCCAGAGCGCCGCAGGGATCTGCTGAGCCATCTGTGATGATGAATCGGTTGCTACGTGACGCTGTAAGAGGCGCTCACCAGAATCGCCTTCATAAATGTGGTATTGCGTGCTGCGGCCGGCATTCACCTGCCGCTACCTGTTGATTACAAGGCACTACCTGTCACTCACTATCCCTTGATGAATAAAGCCCTAAGAAAAAAAATCATAAATACACAGGCAAGAAGAAGTGCCATCCTATGTAAGAATAAAAATCCAGCCAAACTCTTTTTTTCCTTTTACTGGAAGGGGTGACAGGTTTCTACATGTACTATTCAGTTTTTACAGGGGTGGAATGCTCAGCTCCAGTGGCCTGTCTTGTGATCCAGCCTGTGCTGGAGTAGTGACTGATTGCAGGTTTGCTGACGTGTGAATGATTTTACCCATCATGCAATGTATTGGGTATATATTAGAGCGACTCTGTAGGCAAAGTGCATAAACTGTCAGCTGCTTCTGAAAGTAGAAACAAGGCAAAGATTAGTGGCACACCTCCTGGATTCCTTTGCCATAGACCATAATAATAGGGCTAAGCTGGTGGGCTAAAGCTCTGCATCATCAGCCTGTGGACACTGGGGGGGGGGGGGGGGGGGGGTGGGAGAACAGTCAGGGTGATGAGAATACCTGTCTTACAGACCCTGCCTATTATGCTGATTATTATGCTGCATCACAGAGCCTAGGGCCACATCCAAATATTTCAAATGATAAATCATAGGGTTCAACTGTAAACCTTGATATCTCTGCCATTTCTTGTTCAATTTTAAAGCAGAAAACAGGACAGTGCCAAAGTTGCCTTTGCCTGCTGTATCCCTTTTTTGCTACTGTTATACAAATGTTTAGGTAAGCGCATCCTGATTTGGGATGCCCCACTGTGTGAAACCCCCCAGAAAACTCACCTCTTACGTGTTCCCACCTGGCACATGCGTGGGCGCACAGCCAATGGGGGCCGTTTGCCCTGTTTACTTATTGGCAAATTGGCTCCCATTGACTTTATGGGTAGCCTGTGCAGCCACATCCCCACATGCGGGCCAGATGCACACGCTCCCGCCCCAGTCAATGGCTGGGGTAACAATCAGAGTTGCTTGATGAAAGGAAAACCTCTCTGATTGGATGAGAACTCCCGCGTGCCTCATTGGACAGGGAAAAGTTGAGTTTTACCTGCTCCCTGGGGGGGGGGGGGGGTTAGGGGTTACACAGTGGGTCATCCTGATCCCTGGGAAAAGCCAGTGTCCGGCCGTTCAGTCCGACCGCTGGTGGGTTTTGTTCCAGGAATGGTAGAGGGAACCTAATTTAACTTTAGGGTCTCCTCTGACAGACAGAACAAACCCTGAAAGTGGCACAGACTACTTTAGGTGACAACTTTGGGTCTGTCTGGCTCAGATAAAGGCTGGCTATTTGGCGACCAGCTGCAGATATGGCGTGACGTGGGAGTGACCTCACGCCATGAGTCCCAGCACCGTGAACATCAGCTTCTCAGAGTGCTCAAGCAACGTTATGGAGCTCTTTTTATTTTATCTTGCGCTGGCTTAGGTGTGGTGGCGCTCAGACTGCGCTCCCATCTATCTTGCGTCAAGGTGCCCCCTGTGAGCCCTGATCACTCCCCTCCTGGGGCAGCTTCCGCCCCATGCCATGCCCCATGCCACGCACCACGCCATGCATTCATGACTTTGGGTGCACGTACAGATCGCACCAAATGGCACGTGTTCACGACGAGCAGAAAATCCCTCTTCAGACACCTTCCATCTGAAAATCTGCAGGGCGCAAATGGCCCTGTCCCATGCGCATACTCCTCCCTCCCTGCGCTGTTATGCGTTTTATTGCTTAATAATTGTGCTAGAAATGTTTTTTTATTCATTTTTGAGGCCCAATGATCACCTTTTTTGGTGGTTTTATCATTAAACATTTTGCAATATGTCAACTTTGACAACTTTTAACCACTTTTTTCACACCAAAAAACAAAAAAAGGGAAAAATCTTAAAATAAACTTGTGGCTCACATTTTTATTGCTAAAAAACATGCCGGATGCTACTGACGTGTTTTTCTGGTTATGCATAGGTTACTGTACATGACATATATACTGTATAATGGGTAATTTATTATAAATGGCTGCAATAAGAGCCCAAACAACACGCAAGCAAGCGCATGAAGCTACAGAAGCCAAATGTTGGAAACCTTACATCCGCACCTTGAGGCCTGTAAAAGTAGTTTGTAGCAAGCATGCAACAGTGCAGAAGCCAAATGTTAAACCGGACCAATGCCCTTATAAGAAACAGTGCTCATAGGCATCCCTCTCCAGGGAAATTAGTTTGCTGCACACCAAAAAATGAATATACCTTTTTCTAACTATTGCTGTGGCCAATTTTGCAAACAAAATGGCATCTCATGGAGATGCAGGCCATCTGCAAAGAGGAATTGCTGCTGGCTTTCCTGCTGCTGCTGTGCATTTTTGGGTATTGTCAGTTGAATCCAGCCAGAAGCTGGGATGCTGGGAAAGGAAGCTACCAGATGTCTATGACCAGGAGAAAATAGGTGAGGCGGTGTTTGAGCTTTGATTGGATGTAGGCGTAAATATAAATGCTGACAATGATTCACTATAATGCATGCAGGTGGGGCAAGGGAGTTTTGGGGAGATTTTTTCCAACTGTACCAGGCTGTTGGTCCAGTTAAGTAAACTTATATCTGCACCTTAATTAGATGGTACTGGTGCATATTGGTGAGACAGGGAAAGCCCCCGCAGGCAGCCAGCTGCATTGCTTTCCCCTCATGTAGATGGCATGTGTATGAGGAGGTCCATGGTGCTGGTGTGCCTTGTTCTCAGAGCAGCAGCATAAAGACTCATCACCCTGTGATCCCATGTGCCCCTGGCTCCCAAGCTCCGGGTAGTGCAGGCAGGTGGCATGCCAGCTCCCCTTCCCTTTAAACTGGTAGGGGGCCCTTGTGACCCTTACCAGTTCAAAAACAGTTAAAGTAGTAAACAAAAAACACACACTGCATTTTTTAAATAATATAATTCAATACAATTATTTTTATATACCTCCCCCGTCATCTGCGGTTCTGCTGGAGGCTCCTGTGCCAGTCTTGTGCCAGTCACTATTTTGTCCATAGCTTTTCTAGTGTCCTTCTATCTTGCGCATGAGGAATATGACATGTTGGTGGGTTTGAGGACTTGTTAAGAACATTAAAGCCTAACCAAACCAGCCAAAACTTGAATATTTGTGTAATGTATTATGTGTAGAAATGGTGGGTTTGAGGACTTGTTAAGAACATTAAAGCCTAACCAAACCAGCCAAAACTTGAATATTTGTGTAATGTATTATGTGTAGAAATGGCCAATGTGAATGTTTTGTATGTATTGAATCTGAATATAGCAACATTTATGAATTAATCAGAATCCTTTTCTGCTGTGATGACTGTTTAAGGAGACTATAAATCTGACTAGTGGTGTTATCCCACTGTTTAATATAATTAATTCAGACCCATACGGTCAGAATATAATCCCCTTCCAGTATGTCCTTAGGGTGGAGTCTGTAAATCTTATGGAAGGAGGGAATCCTTTTTCTTTTCTTTTTTTTATAGTATCTTTCCTCTTCCATAATCAATTGAAGACTGTCTTAAGCTCAGCTTCATCTGTAGAATAACGTCTAAATGAAAGACAAGTTTAATTATATGTATTCTATATCACAGGTGATATAACACGAGATCCCAGCATTCAAGGTGCTATTATCCTACCTGACATCACTTCTGGAGAGGATGACACAAAGCAGTTGGCGATGGATGATGGGCCATTGAAAACCACCAATGTTGTAGGGAAAATTCTCTCGAACAAACAGCTGATTATTCGCAGAGGACTAGTATTACTTTTGTGCATATGCATACTCCTGGCTGGTATTGTTGTTAAACTTGTTGTTAAGAAGACCTGAAGCAATCCAAAGAAGAATCAGAGTCCATAACTACCTACCAGGAAAAGCCAAAAGATCAAGTGGATTGCTCTTTAAGGTTCTTATCAGCACTACAAACAGCATCAAAAAGAAGATATGCAAAGTTCATTCAACATATTTATTCTTTATCATACAGTAGTATACAAATATTCTATCAGTTCTAAAGTACAAAACAAATGACATGCAACAGAAATGCAAGATGCAAGGACTGCACCCAGAGCCCAAGACCAGATATCTACATGTGAATCTCACTTAAAACCCATTCTTAAAGGTGCAGCACTTTGCTCACAATTCTTAACAGACCACTGGCAGTGTGTGCCAGAATGCACCATTCAAAAGTTTAGACGTTTTCAATAAAAAAAATTGTCTTTAAGGGCATTTTGCAGGGCTATATTATTCATACCATGATTCTGTCTTCATGTATATCAAATATGTGATGCTGCCAAACCTCACCACTGTCTAGGATAGGGGTACTCAACTACTTTCAGCAGAGGTCCACTTATTGGGGTCTGCCACGAGATGAAGGTCTGAGCTGAACTGCAACAGTGAAGAGCTCGGCTCCCCAGCAATAAGCCCAATTCTGGGGTCAAGTGAGGGATGCTGGCCACAAGGAAGGGGCTGTAATGAGGGTGCATGTCAGTGGCTAAGGAGGGGGGTTAGGTAAGGGTACAGGTCAGTGGCTGGAAAGTGGAGGGAGGGCTAAATTAAGGATGCTTATGGTATGGAGCAGTAATTTTATGGAGCCCCCCCTTCAATGCACACTCCATCGCATACTCCCCAAGTCCCCCACTGTCTCACCCCACAACCAGAGATGAGCCCACATTATATACAGTACAGGGTTAATTCACACAGGAAACAGTCCCCATCTAGACAACATAGACCACGGCCTTTCCTGGCAGAGTTGGCAGATCGAGTTTAGGTCTTAAACCTATCCTTTCAGTTCTGTGCCAGCCTACCCCATCATGCCATCAGTGAGCCATGCATTAGAGAGATAACCATGTCCATGCAAAGCACAATCCGATGGGGATGGAAACAGTGCGCGCACTTTCAGCAACGGTATAGGAGGTGGCAGCACTGCAGTGTACATCTATTTTATGCCCCCATCATACAGCGCTCAATTCCCAAATATGGCTTCTAATAGACCTTGCAGTGTGGCACTTATTCTTCACTAAGTCACCTCAGCTTCTGCTGTCCTCCAGTCACTGCCTGCTCTTCTAATGTCATTACTGCATCATCTGCTTTTCTGCCATCTTTACCAGCAGCCACACCTACGACCTCCACTTTCCTTTGCAGTCACACTTTCCCTCACATACTTGCCAGTTACACCACACTGACCCCTGCAGCCATACGCTCTTCTCTGACTACCCACTACAATCCCTTTATTCTTTTGATCCTGCTGCTGGGAGCTGGATGGGTTACATCAGCTGCCTCCTTTGAGACCCCCATCTCCACCCTATTCCACACTGCTGCCCCCCATGTCTTCCATGCAGCCCCCCATGTCTTCCATGCTGCCCCCCATGTCTTCCATGCTGCCCCCCATCTCTTCCATGCTGTTTCCCATCTCTACCATGCTGCTCCCCCATCTCTACCATGCTGCCGCCCCATCTCTACCATGCTGCCGCCCCATCTCTACCATGCTGCCGCCCCATCTCTACCATGCTGCCGCCCCATCTCTACCATGCTGCTTCTCATCTCTACCATGCTGCTCCCCCATCTCTTCCATGCTTCTCCCCCATCCCTGCCCTGCTGTTCCCATGCTCTGCCATACTGTTTCAATCTCTGCCATGCTGTAGCCGTTGTCTGCCATGCTGTCCCTATTTCTGCCATGTGGTCCCCCTACTCTGCCATGCTGTCCCCATTTCTGCCATGCTGCCCCCCCTCTCTGCCCTACTTTCCTGCCGCTAACACATTTTCTGACTGCAGCATTTTATCTCTGACAGGTCCCCTGAGGACTTTTCTGGGCCCCAACATACTGGATTGGGGCACAAAAAGGGGTGCCCATCAGAGTACATATGCTGTGACCACAAAAGGTTTCAGCGGTGGGTGAGAGGCAGCGGCACGAGTGGGTGTGGGAGGGTGGGTGGCTCTAGTGCTGTGTGTGTAAATATGTTTGTGCTTCTTCAGGAATGATCACTGCTGCTGCCAATGATGCTCTTGTTCCCGCTCTGACCCACCTGCTGACATGTGACCGGGGGCAAAGAGCAGGAAAGGTGGCGGCAGGGGTGTTCGTTCATGCTGTAAGAAGCATTAACATATGGACACAGTAGCAACACCACATGTCCTTTCTCCTACACCCACCGCTTGTTTCATTGCCCCTCATCCACAGCCTGATGCTGCTCATCGTCCCGTTGCCCGCATCCGCCGCTTGAAGTTCAGCCTCTGTCCTCTCTCATTCTGCAGCTTCTCACCCATCGCCACTCTTTCTGCTGACCCTCATCCGCCACCGCTCGCAAACACAAATGTGTGGCTGCCAGCATCTGTGACCACGTCCGGCCGGCCTCTGCACACAACAGGTGGCTGGTCAGCCGCTGTTTCTGGCAACCAGTCACACCGATACTCTTATTGTTGTGGCACGATTGGAAAGAGGCCCTCTAGACCCAGCAGGCCCAGCGCAGTAGCACCATCGTGCCTGAGCGTAGGGTAGAAGAGGGGTTCAGGTTAATGGCTGTGGAGGGGGGTTAGGTGATGGTTGCAGGTCAGTGCCTGGGGAGGGTTAGGTAAGAGTTCAGCCCTAACCTTTGAAAGTTCAGCCTTACCCCTCCAATGACTAGCCCCATCCCTCTCCCCACAATGGTCAGGCTTCATCTCTTCCCCCACAATGGTCAGCAGTACCCCCTATCACAGTGTGGTCACCCCTTCCTCATAGCAATTGCCCCCACCATGATCAATTATAGCCCCAACACAGACCAATAACACAATCATAAACATACCAATCATACACGTACACACATTCATAGACAGCATACATACACACACACCATACAAAGCACACAAACACACAAATACAGCAAACATGTCCACACACACAAACACTTATCATATACAGCAAACACGCATGCACACACCAATCATACGCAGAAAAAAAACACACCCATGCGCACACACACATCCACATCAATCATACACAGCAAACACACACCAATTATACATAGCAAACACACACACACATACATCCAAATACATCAATCATACACGGAAAAACACACACGCGCATATATAAATCATACACAGCAACCACACCTGCCCACACATGAACCTAGCAGCCTTATCGGCATACCGAAGCTGGTCCTGTCTGAAGGAAGTAGAAGGGGACAGAAGTGCACGCCAGAGTGCCCATGCAGCCATTTAGAAGGTGAAGCATGCACATGCGCTGTGGGATCACCGGAAGGTGAGTTTTTACAGACAATCCCAGGGCTTTCACATAGGGATGAGGAAATCAGCTATGGTTCCTCATAAATATACAGAGAGTGTCCCTAGTCACCCAAGTAGATGGGAAGGGTGCAAATTCGTGGGAGAAAGTTAGGTCATGTGAGTGGCTAGGCAGGGGGTCATAAGAAGATGAAAAAAACCCAGAAGGGCTGGATGCTGGCTTTGCCCCAGGGCATCCCGATTTGGAATACTCCACTGTGTGAAACCTCCTAGTTCGCCCAGTAAACACTTACCTTCTCTGGTTCCAAAGGCGCACGTGCGGGCTCTCATCCAATAAGTAGCACACGCCATCACTATGTAAAATGAATGGGGAGCGTGCACTGCTGCATCATCCATATCCCTGGCAGCATGCACACTCCAGCCCCAGCCAATTATGGTAAAAAAGCGTACAGTAGAGATGAGTAAAGTACAGAGTCCATGTTTGGTACAAGGGAAAGGAGTGAAATGCACTTCTTTAAAGACCCAAAACCAAAACCCAGGATCTATGTAAAACCCCCCCAGATCTCCCACATCAACTCCCCTCACCCCGGTCCTACGACGCATGTCTAATCAGCACGCTCGGAGCCGCTGAGCTATGGATGTCAAAGGCATGATGATTTGGAATACCACGCTGTGGGAAACCCTGGGAATCGTGAGTAACTTACCGTATTCACTGATCCCATGGCACCCCTGGTAGCATGCTCGACATCCCGCCATCCATCCCATCTGCTTGGCATGTCGTACCAGTTATATTTGAATGGCTGGGGGGGGGGGGGGGCGCAGCCATAAAAGAGGCGGAGAAGCAGCCAGTGGAAGGAACAAGCTGTAGACTACAATCAACATTCTATGTCATTCATTCATATGCACAGCAAATACTGTTGCTTGGAGAAGGCCTTTGCGTGAGTTTATAGCCAGCCGCAGAGTTTCACACTGCAAGGCTTCACAAATCGGGATGCCCAGGTGACAAAGGCCACAACCCAGGAATACCTAAAATCCCAGGTTTGGCTCCACCCTAATTTGTTTTCTACGGGCCTCTAGGAATGGGCTCACCCCCACCTCAGGGTTTTTATGATGCTCAGTAATGTTGAGATATTTAAGATGGGGATGTCAAAGCAAAATTTTAAACTGGAAAAGCAAGTTCCCAGCCAGACACTATTAGTATGCTTACCTGCCAGATTTTACAAATCAGGGTTGGCCCTGCACTGCACAGCAAAGAATCCACTTTGTAGACTGATCTGAAAGGGGATTTAGCAATAACCCACACTTCAGAGGGTACCAATACTAAATTAGTAATAAAAGCTGCTGCTCGGTTTACTACCCTATTTCAGGATACACAGGACTAAGATCTTGAAGAGATGTTCAAAACAAAGGATTGAATTAGCCTGCTTTCTGCTTTCCCTATGCTGGCTGTCAGGGGCTGTATCTTTCACCTAGCCATAATTCAGCCTGTTTTATATTTCTCAGCAACTCCTAGTGAACTCTCTAGCTTCTGCAGGGCCTCCTCAGTAGCAGCTGATGGGTCATCCATGCATGTTTCAATGTGAGGGTCCCTTCAAAAGTCAGGTAATTTCGCCAGCATGCGTCATGCAGAAAACAGTCTAATTGAATACTTTGTCTGTAATGTCCTTTTAAAGTGGGGGCCGACTGATTCTATCCCCTGGGGCATCCAGAATTGGTATGGCCCGCTGTGTGAAACCCCCCTAGGTCATCCATAATCTCACCATCTTTCCTGGTCCAACGGTGCATGGGTGAGCAGCGGCCGCATCCCCACTATCCTAGCTGAGTTGGTTCCCCCCGGCAGGCATTTGTAAATGTCCGTCACGGGCACGCTCCCTGTTAGAGAATAGCGGGGGCTGCGTCCGTCAGTGCACTCAGATCCGCACATATTAGAAGAGCTCCTGGACAAAGGGGCTCAAGCAGATCCGAGCGCGAAGATTGGATGAGCGGTAAGAGGGTGGAGCTGGGGTGCCCCAGGGTCAAGGACCAAAACCCAGGATTTTGACTAAGGACATACAAAATCTGTTAGGGCAATCTTTGTTATGAATCAAATATAATTCAGAAAGGCAAGAAAAAAAAAATTACACTCACCTTTTCTTCCTTGTAGCAACTTCCTCACAGTCCGGCATTCAAAAACATCCCAGATTCCTGTGAACAGGTCTGGTGGTGTGTAGGGGCTCCAGAATTCCTTGGGAGCCCAAAGAAACGCTTGCTGTCAGTCATGACTTTGCCCCCGTGTCAATAGCAATAGTTGGAGTATATTCAGCTGCACAATGGCACAGGTCAGTCTGTCGTCAGTTCTATAGAAGCGGTGGATGATTGGGAAGGGCGTCAAAGTTCTTGGACCAGGGTATTAGGAAATGTCAGAACGACAGATTAGGAGCAATTATTTGTAGGGGTTAAGAGTTGAGTATAGCTTTTTTTGCCTGGACAGTGACTTTAAAACCCCCTTTTTGGAGTGAAAGATTGATGGCATGTCCTATTACAAATCTAATTGTATAAAGAGCATTAAAGATCAATATCATTTCAACTTTCCTTACAATAAAAAATATCTAATATGCATACTAAGAGTTATCCGTGTAAGAGGAAAGTCAAGTGAGTTTGCTTCCATGATCCAAGCATATACAGGCTGGCTGATGAAGCAGTGTCCATCATTCTGTGGCCCAGGAGCAACTCTCTCTCTCTCTCTATGTCGATGAGCCAGCAACAGCTAATAATAATTGTATATAGTAATATTTATTTATATAGCACCAACATATTCTGCAGTGCTTTACAATCAGATGGTTCATGTACGAACTGAAGATACATCAAACATAAAAGGAAGAAGCACACTCTAGACTCAATGTACAACAATGAATGTTACTCAAGGGTGCTGTTACCAGATCCCTATACCCAATGGGACCATAAATCTCTGTGATATTGTCTCTATAGTAACGCACACCACTCAAGGAATATGATGCCAAAAAGAAGTTTATAAAATTTCCAAGAAATAATGATCTATTTACAAGACTTGCATACATCTGAGCTCTCATACACTGTAATACAATGCTTATGTTTGTTAGACTTTAATACTGTAACATAGCGATTTGTTCCAAATGATTAAGGTACTGGATATGCCTTGTTAAAGTGTATCAGGCAAAAAGGCCTAATAAGGCCTCAGAGTAATGCTGCCTCCTGGTGGTCAAAAGAGATTATTGGTGCTCTAATGCATTGTCATGGTCAGACTGATAAGAATTCCAATATAACATGTCCTCACAGAAAAAATAGTGTGTGGAATAATGCACCAATTAATTTCCAATTTGTCCACCTAGGAGCTTATGTAGCTGCCACATATATAAAAACTTCGTGAGTTTGTACATTCAAACAGACAGAATGAATCTGGATAATGTTGAAGGTTAAATGTAGGCAAATGTGGCTCAGTGAATGAACAGAACAAACATAACGATATCACAAACACAGGCAAATGTGCATTGAAGGTTACCCTCAGCCTGTAGCAATAATGACCAGTACAGTAATCGCTCGAGGAACGTTTCGAGGCAGTTAGGCCTCTTCCTCATCTGAGCGATAGTGTACTGTGCAGCCTGTGCTCCTTTTATATGCAGGCTTCCCCCCTTGGCCAGCCAATCAGCGGCGTCCAGCACGCGACCAATCAGGCCAGCCACACACCTAGTGTTCTAGCACCAACAAGATGGTGGGGCCACACGGGGCGACAACATGTGGCACCTCCGCAACTTTATTAACAAACGCATTTGAACAGTGAGCAGACGAAACTTTCCGGGCTGCTCATACTGGGCCTGTGGCAGAATAGAGGACAAGATGTTAATATATACATAGATTAACATAGAATATAATGACAGAATGACGCTCACAATAAGAATAGTTAGCTGCAGAACATGTGCATAATGCAGCAACAGTAATTAGTTTGTATAGTTGTTATATAAGGAGCCAGTGTATCAAGCGGACCCTAGTCCATATGGAGCTAACTCGGAAAGTCAAGACACCTGTTTAAAGGGGACCTACAGCTGAATAAACTGAATTAGTGAAAAATAAAACATAACACAGAGAAAACAGATAGGAAAAGGAGCCATTGTACAGAAATTGTAAAATCATAGATAAGTAAAAGAAATCTGGTTATTGCTACCCAAAAAACAGGGTAAAAGCGGTTTCTTCATTAAAGTGGACCAACACCCAGGGGGTGTTCCCGGGCCGATCAGATCCCTCCCCGCGGGGCATCCGAAACCGGGATGCCCCGCTGTGTGAAACCCCCCAGAAACCTTACCTTATCCCCATTCCAACAGTGCATGCGCGAGCCGCGGCCACATCTCGCGCTTCTCTATAGCAGGGCGCGTGGACCAAAACCCAGGATAGTGAAAATCCTGGGTGTTGGTCCACTTTAAGGCCCTGTGGGGCCCTTGTATCTAACCAATAGATCCATTGTAGTTCCCTCTGAAGTAGCAATTTGTCCCGATTACCCCTTGACAAAGAGTGGGGGATGTAAAAAAAATCTGATGTAAATTAGGATTGGTGCTCAAGACATGGCGCCAATGGCACTTGATGACATGTTCAACCTGTGGAGAACATAAGGAATATATCAATGGTACAGGGAAACATTGCTGTGGGGGACGCGGCTTGTGACCGAGAAGAGACTGTCTACCTTAATGAAGAAACCGATTTTACCCTGTTTTTTGGGGAGCAATAACCAGATTTACTTATCTATGATTTTACCATTTCTGTACATTGGCTCCTTTTCCTGCTTTTGGCCTGTTCAATTACCACATGGTATCCTCTCCTTAGAAAATCTTTGGCCATTTCATCTGCCTGTTTAAGAAAAGTTCATTGTCATGAGTGATGCCTCTAATTCAACAAACTGACTCTATGGAAACCCTGCTTTGAGACGCCTTGGGTGAAAACTATCAGCCTCAGATATGTTTTGCTGTCGGACGGTTTCTTGTACAAGTCAGTCGCTATCTGCCCATCTTGATTGAGAATCAAAACGTCCAAGAAATGTGCCTGCAAGGAGATATGTTCCAGAGTGAACGAGATGGTCGGGATCTTATTATCAAGTCGGGTTTTGAAGGTGAGGAGATCTGTCTCTGTGCCCTGTCAGATGAAGAAAACATCATCAATGTATCAATACCAAATTAAAACGTGATCAATAAAGTCGTGACCGGTATAGACATGTTTGGCCTCAAAATCCGCCATAAACAAATTTGCATAGGCTATGGCCACATTGGACCCCGTCGCCGTCCCTTGAAGCTGTAAAAAGAAATCCTCGCGATAGCAAAAGTAATTTTTGGTCAAAACCATTTCTAAGGCGCATACAGAAGATATTGAATTTAGGTTTACTATCCATAGTAGCTAAGGTGTCACGGATGACGCTCATACCTGCCAAATGTGGGATCGAGGTGTAAGGGGATGTGATGTCCATACTGCATAAGATAACTTTAGAAGGTAATGTACCAATATGATTAAGCTTTGTGAGATAGTCATCTGTGTCAAGAAGGAAAGATCAGGGCTGCGTTACCTTTGATGGAACAGGTTGAAAAACCGAATTGGTGCCTGCCGTGATTGGTCTCCCAGGGGTCTCACAGGTGTAAGCGGATTTTGAAATCAGATGTTTCTGAATTTTTGCATTAATAATACCCATGTCTACACCTGATTGTACAATTGCATTAAGTTCAAATTTTATCTCAGGTAAGGGGTCCCCTGGTAGACTCCTGTAAACCGTGGAATCATTAAGTTGTTCCATAACTATATTATGATAGATATCTGCATCCATAATTACGGCAGCTCCCCCTTTATCAGCTGATTTGATTACTAGTGTGGGATCCTTTTGAAGGGCCAGCAATGCCGCCCATTCACTTTGTGTAAGGTGCGTTTGTTAATAAAGTTGCGGAGGAGCCGCATGTCACCGCCCCATGCACCGCCACCATCTTGTTGGTGGGTTACACCACTAGATGTGCGGCTGGTGGGGACTGCGATGTGCGGAAGTGAAGTCAGTGCGCCAGTGATTGGTTGCACACTGGACATCGCTGATTGTCTGGCATATCTCCTTTTATATGCAGGCTTCCCCCCTGGCCAGGACATATAAAAGGAGCGCACAGTACTCTATCGCTCAGCTGAGGAAAAGGCTTAACCACCTCGAAACATTCCTCGAGCGATCACTGTTCTGATCATTATTGCTACAGACTGAGGGATGTACAAACTCGAGGTTTTTATATATGTGGCACCTACATTAGCTCCTAGGTGGACAAATTGGTCATTAATTGGTGCATTATTCCCCACACAATTTTTTCTGTGAGGACATGTTATATTGGAATTCTTATCAGTCTGACCATGACAATGCATTAGAGCACCAATAATCTCTTTTGACCACCAGGAGGCAGCATTACTCTGAGGCCTTATTAGGCCTTTTTGCCTGATATACTTTAACAAGGCATATCCAGTACCTTTGGAACATTGCCTTACGAATTCTTTCTGATACTCACCATATCTTCAAATCGCTATGTTACAGTATTAAAGGATAAAAGCATTGTATTACAGTGTATGCGAGCTCAGATGTATGCAAGAAAGTCATGTAAATAGATAATTATTTCTTGAATATTTTTATAAACTTCTTTTTGGCATCATATTTCTTCAGTGTTGTGTGTTAATATAGGGACAATTTCATGTATGAACTGAGTAAAAAATTACATACCAGAAGGTCCTACTCCCCAAAGAGGATTCCCCAGGACTTCCTTCCCTCTTGTTGGATTTCCCTGACTCTCTATAACAGGGACTTAGCTCACATCTGCACCTCAACAATTCAAGTGGTTTAGAACTATGGTCTAGAACATGAGTGCAGGGTCTCTCCTGCTTATATAACTTCTAGCTACCTTCCAGAATGTTCTACTGATGTTGGGGTCAGAGGAATTAAGCAAACATGGGTCCAAAATTAGTCTAAGTCTGCGAAAGGCAGGCCATCCACGTTTGAGTGCTGATTTTTTTCTTCCCTCCCATACCACGGATCTGATTCCCAAAGAGTATCATACCCAATTTGTATATGGCCATTGTATGCTTGCACATACATAGGAACGCCCCTACGCCAGGAGAGAAGCTGGAGGGTTAAGTGCCTTGCTTGAGAGCACTTCAGTCACGTCCCTCACCTTAATACTTACCTTCTTAGCCCCCCAGCACCTATGTACCCAGCTCTACTATATTCCCTAAGCCTAGACACCCCAGTTCATGTTCTGCCCCCAATGCTATAGCTTCAGCATCATGGCTATGGGTGTGGGGGGCATAACTACCCCTTTTTACAGCAATTCACTCACAAAACGGCACTCTTATCCTCCAGCAAAATTCATATAACCCCAGTCCGCTCTCAAGTATACAAAACAACAAAGGCACAATAAAGTGGACCCTAACCTCTTTTACAGCAATTCACTCACAAAACGGCACTCTTACCCTCCAGCAAAATGCATATAACCCTAGTCCGCTCTCAAGTATACAAAACATCTTCTTATAACCAATTGCTTGTCACCTCTCAGCTTCAATAAACCCAATAAACAAGCATCTCAACTCCTATAAACAAGCACACAGAGGACATTGGCACCCCAAAGGAGACCTGCAATCAAAAGGTGAGTCCTAAAGGCACCCTAAAGAAGATCTACAATCAAAAGGTGAGTCCTAAAGTGCACCTACAACCACAAGTGCACCTACGATTAATCTATTAAGGCGCCTATATAAAGTGCCCCATAGTGTGTTCTTCACACTGGGCATTTTTCAATCTGTCTCACCATTAAGTTGGGGTGACAGAAAGACTAAAAAACCACCACTAAACCTGGGGTTTTTTGAGGAGTAATCAACCAGAAGCAATAATACTGGTTGTTACTGGTTTGATTAATTTTGGTAGACATACCGCCCTCAAACAGTCCTAACCTTTGATTCCTTTTCAGCATTTACCACGAGAATTCTGGATGCATCAACAAAGATAAAGCTTTCTTTCTTCCTGAATTTTCAACTAACCACTCTTCCTTCCCCCAGCGCACCTAAAAGTTCCACCTAAATTCCTGTTGCACAGGAAACAGGCGACTACTACCACACCAACAGAACTACCCCTGCCACATCATCTGCTCCTACTACTATAGATTACATATCGATGATTTATGAATGGCCATTTCCACCCCTGGCAATAATGCCTTGTGCATACCTGTTAACAATTAAATACATTGGGAGACCTCAGTGGGGATGTCACAGGTTGATCATGGGCTGACTAGGGGCAGATAAAATCCCAGGCTGATTTCTTGCCCCAGTTCTCCACTGACAACCAGTGTTACACAATATCCAGCAGGTGTGCACGGGAGAGCTACTGACTGATCTGAATCCCAACCTGGCCAGCTGCCACCTATACTTTACACAATCATAACTACAGTGCATCAGCTCAAAAATGTGATTAAAACTAGGTGCATTTTGTACATTTTTTGCATATTAGGTGGTTCTTCTATGTACTTTGTACCTGGTTTTAGGAGATACTTGGGATAATTAGAAAATGGAAAGAGGTTCTTAATGATCTATACACTTCTAGGGTGCACCCTTCCCGACTAGTGCTATTGTAACTTTTTGCAATCCCAGTTACCATCTATTCTGCTTAACTGATGAGGAAAATAAGAGGCAAAGCAAGAGACAGAGTTTGGGTAACAGAAGTTACTAGTGGATAAAGCTCTATACAATAAAGGAAAAAGGAATCACAATGGTGAATATGAGTGATCTCAGTATGGCCCTTGTGCAGCCCTGGTGGCTCCCCTGTCACAGTGTTTATACAGATGTGACTACAGTTTATAATCAGGTGTAATGATTATAAGCATGACAAAACCTTATTGTTTGATTATGTTATACCACACACACCTACTGCAAAGGGTAATGGGATAAATCATTGTATGCTTTGCCTGTATGCAGCATGTAAATACCTTGTGTGGAACTCTCTGCCTCATGAGTCATGACACATTATACTAAATATTGATGATCAGGGGAGGTGGGGTTTATTGATGGTCTGATGGTTTGTCTCTGAGGTCCAACTTTGCATGCAGCTCAGGATGTGGAAAAGAGGTGCAGGACGGTGAGCTAAAAGGGGTTCAAATTGGACTGGGTGAGGGGAGACAACATGTGGTAATAATGGGTAAAATGGGAAATCAATGTGCAGTAAAGTTTGGTATAAGAAGTGGAGGGGCAGTGTATGGAGGATTTTATGAGAGTGGAGTGACCTTATGAGGTACGGGGGGGTGTAAAATGAACTTTTTAAATGGGGTCTGTGGTGCAGGAATTTGCACAGTGTGTTGGGGAAGCACGTTGCCTAATAGCAGTCAGCTAGCAGTGTAACCTCCAGATCCCCCCTCAGGGCTTTCCATGCTCTTCGGGAATGTGATGAAATGTTGACGTGAAAGTGACATGTTAAGCTGGAAAAGCAAGTTCCCAGCAAGACACTGTACAGGTGCTTTCTAGGAATTAAAAATGTGGCCTTGCATTGCATCTCTGACCCCATTTCCACTCATTACCTGACCAAACCACACAGGGCCACTATTAGAGATGAGCGAATCGAATCTGACGAACCCGAATTAGTTACGAATCTCAGGAAAAATTTGATTCGTAATGATTCCAAATTTCGCTGCAATTTGATCGCTCAAATCGCTTCCTTAAAACTCCATTTACTACTATCCAGTCCATCTGAAAAGGTGGATCCACAGGTCAGGACATTTCCTATAGGGTAAGGAATCCTGGGTAGGTGTCACATGCTACCTATCAGCAGACAGGCTTACTGATGATGTCACAGCCCTATATAAGCGGCGGCCATTTTGCGGAAGCTCATTTCAGCACTGTATTGCGACCAGAGCAGATCAGACAGAGAGAGAGCGAGGGACAGATAGACAGACAGACAGAGAGATAGATAGATACAGCAAGGGAGAGATAGATAGAACAAAGAACAGAAGAAGCGAGGGAC
Organism: Gastrophryne carolinensis; assembly: GCA_027917425.1. NCBI lineage: Eukaryota > Metazoa > Chordata > Amphibia > Anura > Microhylidae > Gastrophryne > Gastrophryne carolinensis. The sequence continues at coordinate 241,999,533 of CM051236.1, read as the reverse complement.
AGATAGAGAAGGAGAGAGGCTGTGACAGTGACAGAGAATGAGTGTTAATAACACACCTGCCTATTTAGCTTTTCCTTTTCCTGGTGTCATTCTTTAAAAAGCATGTTAGCATAAATATTTGAGGAATACCTGTCTATTAACATTGTGCATTTTCCACTGTAAAAGCAGCCAGCCTATGTATTTGAAGAGGGGGCATCCCAAATACTAGCATAAATATTTGAAGAGTACCTGTCTGCTACCTGGTTGCAATTTGTAAACAAAGTCACTTTTTATGCAAACTTTGCCTTTCGCCGGGGGGGGGGGGGGGGGGGGCATCCCAAATACTAGCATAAATATTTGAAGAGTACCTGTCTGCTAACTGGTTGCATATTGTAAAGAAAGTCACTTTTTTACTGTAAAAGCAGCAAGCCTATGTATTTGAAGAGGGGGCATCCCAAATACTAGCATATATATTTGAAGAGTACCTGTCTTCTAACTGGTTGCATTTTGTAAACAAAGTCCCGTTTTCACTGTTAAAGCAGCCAGCCTATGTATTTGAAGAGGGAGCATCCCAAATACTAGCATATATATTTGAAGAGTACCTGTCTGCTAACTGGTTGCATTTTGTAAACAAAGTCACCTTTTCACTGTAAAAGCAGCAGCCTATGTATTTGAAGAGGGGGCATTCCAAATACTAGCATAAATATTTAAAGAGTACCTGTTCTAACTGGTTGCATTTTGTAAATGAAGTCACTTTTTAAGCAAACTTTGCCTTTCGCCGGGGGGGGGGGGGCATCCCAAATACTAGCATAAATATTTGAAGAGTATCTGTTTGCTAACTGGTTGCATTTTGTAAAGAAAGTCACTTTTTCACTGTAAAAGCAGCCAGCCTATGTATATGAAGAGGGGGCATCCCAAATACTAGCATAAATATTTGAAGAGTACCTGTCTGCTAACTGGTTGCATATTGTAAAGAAAGTCACTTTTTCACTGTAAAAGCAGCCAGCCTATGTATTTGAAGAGGGGGCATCCCAAATACTAGCATATATATTTGAAGAGTACCTGTCTGCTAACTGGTTGCATTTTGTAAACAAAGTCCCCTTTTCACTGTTAAAGCAGCCAGCCTATGTATTTGAAGAGGGGGCATCCCAAATACTAGCATATATATTTGAAGAGTACCTGTCTGCTAACTGGTTGCATTTTGTAAACAAAGTCACCTTTTCACTGTAAAAGCAGCAGCCTATGTATTTGAAGAGGGGGCATTCCAAATACTAGCATAAATATTTAAAGAGTACCTGTTCTAACTGGTTGCATTTTGTAAATGAAGTCACTTTTTAAGCAAACTTTGCCTTTCGCCGGGGGGGGGGGGGGGGGGGGCATCCCAAATACTAGCATAAATATTTGAAGAGTATCTGTTAACTGGTTGCATTTTGTAAAGAAAGTCAATGTTTCATTGTAAAAGCAGCCAGCCTATGTATTTGAAGAGGGGGCATCCCAAATACTAGCATAAATATTTGAAGAGTACCTGTCTGCTAACTGCTTGCATTTTGTAAAGAAAGTCACATTTTCACTGTAAAAGCAGCCAGCCTATGTATTTGGAGAGGGGGCATCCCAAATACTAGCATAAATATTTGAGGAGTACCTGTCTGCTAACTGCTTGCATTTTGTAAAGAAAGTTACATTTTAAGCAAACTTTGCCTTTGTGCCGGGGGGCATCCCAAATACTAGCATAAATATTTGAAGTGTATCTGTTTGCTAACTGGTTGCATTTTGTAAAGAAAGTAAATGTTTCATTGTAAAAGCAGCCAGCCTATGTATTTGAAGAGGGGGCATCCCAAATACTAGCATAAATATTTGAAAAGTATCTGTCTGCTAACTGCTTGCATTTTGTAAAGAAAGTCATTTTTTCACTGTAAAAGCAGCTAGCCTATGTATTTGAAGAGGGGGCATCCCAAATACTAGCATAAATATTTGAAGAGTACCTGTCTGCTAACTGGTTGCATTTTGTAAAGAAAGTCAATGTTTCACTGTAAAAGCAGCCAGCCTATGTATTTGAAGAGGGGGCATCCCAAATACTAGCATAAATACTTGAAGAGTTCCTGTCTGCTAACTGGTTGCATTTTGTAAAGAAAGTACATTTTTCACTGTAAAAGCAGCCAGCCTATGTATTTGAAGAGGGGGCATCCCAAATACTAGCATAAATATTTGAAAAGTATCTGTCTGCTAACTGCTTGCATTTTGTAAAGAAAGTCATTTTTTCACTGTAAAAGCAGCCAGCCTATGTATTTGAAGAGGGGGCATCCCAAATACTAGCATACATATTTGAAGAGTACCTGTCTGCTAACTGTTTGCATTTTGTAAAGAAAGTCAATTTTTCATTGCAAAAGCAGCCAGCCTATGTATTTGAAGGGGGGGGGGGGGGGGCATCCGAAATATTTGCATAAATATTTGAAGAATACCTGTCTTCTAACTGGTTGCATTTTATAAAGAAAGTCAATTTTTCACTGCAATAGCAGCCAGCCTATGTATTTGGAGAGGGGGCATCCCAAATACTAGCATAAATATTTGAAGAGTACCTGTCTGCTAACTGCTTGCATTTTGTAAACAAAGTCACTTTTTAAGCAAACTTTGCCTCTCGCCGGGGGGCATCCCAAATACTAGCATAAATATTTGAAGAGTACCTGTCTGCTAACTGGTTGCATTTTGTAAAGAAAGTCGCATTTTAAGCAAAGTTTGTCTTTGTGCCGGGGGGCATCCCAAATACTAGCATAAATATTTGAAGTGTATCTGTTTGCTAACTGGTTGCATTTTGTAAAGAAAGTCAATGTTTCATTGTAAAAGCAGCCAGCCTATGTATTTGAAGAGGGGGCATCCCAAATACTAGCATAAATATTTGAAGAGTACCTGTCTGCTAACTGCTTGCATTTTGTAAAGAAAGTCAATTTTTCACTGTAAAAGCAGCCAGCCTATGTATTTGAAGAGGGGGCATCCCAAATACTAGCATAAATATTTGAGGAGTACCTGTCTGCTAACTGCTTGCATTTTGTAAACAAAGTCACTTTTTAAGCAAACTTTGCCTTTCGACGGGGGGCATTCCAAATACTAGCATAAATATTTGAAGAATACCTGTCTGCTAACTGCTTGCATTTTGTAAACAAAGTCACTTTTTAAGCAAACTTTGCCTTTGTGCCGGGGGCATCCCAAATACTAGCATAAATATTTGAAGAGTACCTGTCTGCTAACTGGTTGCATTTTGTAAAGAAAGTCACTTTTTCACTGTAAAAGCAGCCAGCCTATGTATTTGAAGAGGGGGCATCCCAAATACTAGCATAAATACTTGAAGAGTTCCTGTCTGCTAACTGGTTGCATTTTGTAAAGAAAGTCAATTTTTCACTGTAATAGCAGCCAGCCTATGTATTTGAAGAGGGGGCATCCCAGATACTAGCATAAATATTTGAAGAGTACCTGTCTGCTAACTGGTTGCATTTTGTAAAGAAAGTCACCTTTTCACTGTAAAAGCAGCCAGCCTATGTACTTGAAGAGGGGGCATCCCAAATACTAGCATAAATATTTGAAGAGTACCTGTCTGCTAAGCGGGTGCATTTTGTAAAGAAAGTCACTTTTTAATCAAACGTTGCCATTCGCCGGGGGTGGGGGAGTGGTTGCATCCCAAATACTAGCATAAATATTTGAAGAGTACCTGTCTGCTAACTGGTTGCATTTTGTAAAGAAAGTCAATTTTTCATTGTAAAAGCAGCCAGCCTATGTATTTGAAGAGGGGGCATCCCAAATACTAGCATAAATATTTGTAGAGTGCCTGTCTGCTAACTGGTTGCATTTTGTAAACAAAGTCAATTTTTCACTGTAAAAGCAGCCAGCCTATGTATTTGAAGAGAGGGCATCCCAAATACTAGCATAAATATTTGAAGAGTACCTGTCTGCTAACTGGTTACATTTTGTAAAGAAAGTCATGTTGTCAAATTGCCAGCAGCCATTGCCTTTAACCAGGGGGGGGGGGCATCCCAAATATGCTAGCATGTGTCTTTTAAGAGTACACACATTGGAGTTGGCAGCAGCAGCATTAGGAGCCCATATATTGCCTGAAAGACACACATTGGAGTTGGCAGCAGCAGCATAGGGAGCCCATATATTGCCTGAAAGACACAGCTGGAGTTGGCAGCAGCATAAAGAGCTACGATGCATCAGCTACTACCATGGATCAGCCATTGGTGGGTGGAAATCCTGGCTGATCCATGCCTGATTCATCTTCACAAAGGTGAGTCTCTCCATATTTTTCGTGGACTCCTTGGCATGACTATGGCCTCCGCCGCACTAAACACCCGCTCAGATGGCACACTACTGGCCGGGCAGGACAGCTTTCCCAGGGCAAACTCTGCCAGTTGTGGCCACAAGTCAAGTTTGGCTGCCCAGAAGTCCAGCGGGTCCTCAAGGTGCGTTGGCATGATCATGTCAAGGTATGACACTACCTGCTGGTTCAGGGCCTGCTCCAGGTCTTTCTGCTGCTCATGATTAGCCTCACTATGCGGGTGAAGAAAGCTACTCATTAGCGACTGAAGACTCAGGCTGCTGCTGCTGCTCCTGCCACCTCCCCAGCAGCCATGGCAGTGGAAGGTGAGCGCAGAGGTCCCCCCGAGTCAGACCTGCGAGAGTATGGACCATGGCGCAGATAGGCATCGGCCAACTGACTACGTAGAATGTCTCTGTAGTAGGTCAGTTTGTCCTCCCTCTCAGTGGGTGTAAAAAAATGCCCCCATTTTGTGCCGATAGTGAGGGTCCAATAAGGTGGAGAGCCAGAAGTCACCCCGCTGACAAATGGTCACTACGCAAGCACGTGAGCATGCATCGTGCCATTTGTGCAAGTGACTCGGAGGGACTACCTGTCTCGGTGTGTCTGGGTCCTCTGCCTCGCCTTCCTCACAACCCTCTAGCTACTCTGGCTGTTCCTGCTCCTCCTCTCCTGTCAGATGTCTAGATAAAATGGCCATTTTGTCAAACCTAAACTGTGATTCGCTGTGCCCCACCCCCTCCTCCTCCTCCACTTCAGCCCCCACAGGCTTCATGCGGCCATGAAATGTAGGTGCCATGTCTCTAGTGCCCTGACCAGCCATGGATTTCAACATGTGTTGTAGTACATAAACCAGTGGAATCACATCGTTCATCCTGTAGTCCTGGTGACTGACTAATAATTGGCTTCCTCAAAGGGCCTGAGCAAACGACAGGTGTCACGTATGAGCTGCCGCTGGTTTACATTGAAGTTACACAGGGGAGTCCACCTATCCATTTGGATCATAAAGAAATCAATGATGGCTTTTCTCTGTTCGTATAGTCGATCCAACATATTGAGGGTGGAATCCAACAGGTGGAAACATTGAGAATCAGACTATGTTGGGGGATACCGTTCTGACGCTGTAGCTCAAGAAGGGTGTGCTTGGCGGTGTAGGAGTGGCTGAAGTGCATGCAAAGTTTCCTTCCCGTTGTTAGAATGTCTTGCAGATGGGGGGAAGACTTCAGAAAACGCTTGACAACTAGACTGAACACGTGTGCCATGGCAGGACGCATGGCTCAAGCTTCCTTTTCATAGCGCAAACAAGATGTTCTTCCCATTGTCAGTCAACATGGTTCCCATTTGCAGTTTTCATGGAGTAAGCCATGATTTCATTTATTGATTAATTATTTTTAGCAGTTCCTCCCATGTGTGACTCCGTGCGCCTAGGCAAACCATGTGAAGAACAGCATGAAACCGCCGTGTCCTGCACACATGGTAGGCTGGAAGGGCACTGGAAAAAAATAAATAAATAAAAATACCCCCCCCCCCAAAAAAAAAATATATATATAAAAAAAAAGAGTTAAAAAAAATGTAAAAACATTTACAAAATTAACAAAAAAAAAACCTTTGATAAATTGTATATGTTACTATGTTAATAATATGTTACAAATATGTTACTATGTTACTAATATGTTACTACGTTGCTATGATATGTTATTATTATAAATGTGTTCAAATTAGATAAATGTTAAGAATTAACATGTAATTGACAATTAGCAATAGTGTGACAGAAAAAAGTGCCTAAGTGCAAAAAACATGTGCACATCCATGAACCAAAATAGACAAGTGCACTGTCACAGGCACAACGGCCTAGGAGCCTGGAGGCCACAGCAGCGGGACCTGTCCAAGTTGCTGTTGTGGTTGTGCAGGAACCACAATCACCCAGTGGGCCTTAAAGGATATGTATTGTCCCTGACCGTAGTTACAGTTAAAGACGTAGGCGCTGCCGTGCACTTTGGTACACACTGACAGGCTCTAGGACTGGCCCACCTCCTGTTCAACAAAATTGTACAGGCCTGGTACTGCCTTCTTCGCAAAGAAATGACAGCTTGGGACTCTCCACCTCGGCTCGACACAAGCCATCAGTTCTCTGAAAGGTCTACCACCTCAAAAGAAAGGGACTGCAGCACCAGCAACTTGGACAGGAGCACATTTAGCTTCTGCGCGTTGAATGAGTGGGCACATTGTCTCTTGGACTTGGCTTGGTCAATGGATTGCTGGGGGAATGACTGACTGGGATTAAGAGGAGGAGGAGCATCTGGAGTGATAGAGGATGGGTATGACACACAGGAGGAGGTGGAGACTTGGCTGGCTGGAACAGGGAGCGGCGTGCCACTGGGTAATGCAGCAGGCTGGACCGCCACTTTGGAGCCAACTCTCCCAGGCCGCTTGATGGTGACGCTGCAAATGTTGACGCAGGGCTGTGGGGACAACATTGGGACCCTGGCCACACCTTCTGCCTACACATCTTTTATATAGCCATGTTAACCTCCTGCGGATGCTTGATGAAAAAACTGCCACATCGCCGAGTAGCTGATTTTCCTACCAACAGTCCGCACTAATTCACTGCTGCTGCCGCCGCCGACGCCTCCAGGGGCCCTCTTCCACTACCTCCTGGGAAGGTAGCCTGCCGCGCAGCAAGTGGTCTACCCCAAGCACATTTGCCTCCATACTTTCCCCTTCTGCCACCATGCTGAGCGCTAAATCTGTCACTCTCCATCACTCCAAGCCTTTAACAGTGCCCTCAAAACAGATGGGTTGCTGGTCAAGACACGACCGCTAGCTGATACCGGGAGATCAGGCCTCTCACTGAGACTCCTGCTGCCACTCACCCCTAGTCTGCTGCAACCTCTGCTTGATGAATTTAGGCCTAATATGTTACTAATATGTTACTGTTACTAATATGTTACTAATCTGTCACTCTCCATCACTCCAAGCCTTTAAAAGTGCCCTCAAAACTCATACTTAGTGCGTATATGAGGAGAGCACAAAATGCTACACTACACTTAAAACAGGATTTGTCGATAACAGTAGCAGGTGTGTAACTATCTTTGGCCTTTCACTAAGTAGTAACTAGGCCCTGAAGACTTTAACAGGAACAAAGTGATAAACTTCTTAAATGCGTATGTGATGCTCTGATTAGGGCAATTCAATGTGCTCCAGTAAGCTTGAAAAATGTTTTTTTGAGAGACTGGCCTGCGTGAAAATGAATCGGGCATGGATCAGCCAAGATTTCCACCCACCAATGCCTGATGCATCAGAGTAGATTGATCATGGTGCCAGACCAACGCCAATACAAGAAATATGGATAGTGCAAAACAGATTTAAAGCGATGCTCTCCAGTTACAGACATTCCTCCGCATCAAACCACAAGTAATTATTGAGGAAATGCTTTATGTTAATCTTAATTTTTATTAATATTCTTAAGATAAGATATATGTGCCCAAAATCTGTATATGCTCTCTTCATACTGCTGCCAACTCCAGGATGTGTCTTTCAGGCAGTAATGGCTCCTAATGCTGCTGCCAACTCCAGTGTCTCTTTCAGTCAATATATGGGCTCCTAATGCTGCTGCCAACTCCAGGGTGTGTTTTTCAGGCAATATATGGGCTCCTAATGCTGCTGCCAACTCCAATGTGTTTTTCAGGCAATATATGGGCTCCCTATGCTGCTGCCAAATTCAGGGTGTGTTTTTCAGGCAATATATGGGCTCCTAATGCTGCTGCCAACTCCAGTGTGTCTTTTGGGCAATATATGGGTTCCTTAAGCTGCTGCCAACTCCAGAGTCTCTTTCAGGCAATAAATGGGCTCCTAATACTGCTACCAACTCCAGGGTGTGTTTTTCAGGCAATATATGGGCTCCTAATGCTGCTGCCAACTCCTGGGTGTGTCTTTCAGGCAATATATAGGCTCCCTATGCTGCTGCCAACACCAGGGTGTGTTTTTCAGGCAATATATGGGCTCCTAATGCTGCTGCCAACTCCTGGGTGTGTTTTTCAGGCAATATATGGGTTCCTTATGCTGCTGCCAACACTAGTGTCTCTTTCAGGCAATATACGGGCTCCTAATGTTGCTGCCAACTCCAGGGTGTGTTTTTCAGGCAATATATGGGCTCCTAATGCTGCTGCCAACTCCAATGTGTTTTTCAGGCAATATATGGGCTCCCTATGCTGCTGCCAAATTCAGGGTGGGTTTTTCAGGCAATATATGGGCTCCCTATGCTGCTGCCAAGTCCAGAATGTGTCTTTCAGGCAATATATGGGCTCATCATACTGATGCCACCTCAAGGCTCTGTAATTGTGCCGCTCAGCGACAGCGCCTCTGATCTGCATGTCATACTTCTTTACAATATTATTTCACTAACCCAGAGTGCATCCTATGCATGTTACAGCCAGGCAAAATGTTCTGCTACTCTATGGAGGCTCTTGAAAGCCCAGAAATAGGCATTTTTAATAGCGATTCATCGCAAATAAATTCGGACCGAAACAAATTTTTCCGGAAAATTCGGCGAATCGGCTGAATCGAATTTTTCAAAAGTTCGCTCATCTCTAGCCACTATCTGAGGGAGAGGGGGAAGTCACCTGTGCTTGCGATGGGGCATTTTTAAAATGAGGAAAGGATAGTTCTTTGAAAGCTTGGAAATAATAGCACACTATTTACCTCAAAAAAATTGACAAGGCCTGTGGTCTACTTATTTTGGTATTATTTTTAATTAATCACCCCCTTGGGGATCCTTGGTTGCAACTCTGCAAACTCCCCCTGTGGAAGTCTATAACATACATGTATTGTAACTGGGGGATACAGAAGTCAAAGGCAATTGTTAGACCATTGTGTTGGGCTACGTTTGGCACTGTCTTCCATTTTTAAATTGAACAAGAAATGACTGAGATATCAAGGTTTACAGTTTCAACTTATATTTTGAAATATTTGGGCATGGTCCTTGGCTCTGTGATGCCAAATAATAATCAGAATAATGGCTGGGGTCTGTAAGACAGGCATTCTCATCACCCTGACTGTTCTCCCTCTCTCCCAGTGACCACAGTCTGATGATGCAGAGCTTTTGACCACCAGCTTAGCCCTATTATTGTGGTCTATGGCAAAGGAATTCAGGTTGTATGCCATTACTCATTGCCTTGTTTCTAATTTCAGGAGCAGCTGCGTTCTGACAGGAAGGGAGAGGGCAGCCATGATGAGGTGTGCTGCTGAATGACAGTTTATGCACTTTGCCTACAAAGTCCCTTTAAGATAAACATGATAAAGAATCATCTTACAAGTAGGCAATAGCACAGCGAGTGTAAGCCCAGTGTTGAGTGATCACCCAAGATCAACTCGACATTTTGGGATGCACAGTCCCCTCCTCAGGATGGTGAAACAGTGTGCGGCTTTGCCGCTGTTTACATATTGTACCTGCTTCTCATCTGGACCCCTCCACCATGCTGCCCGCTGTGGCGTGATGCGGAAGCACTTTTATAAGTGCTTCTGGTGATATCACTTCCGAGTCACAATAGCCAATGTGCTGGTGGGTGGCACTGATGATGTCCTTCCAACCCAGCATCTAGCATAGGATTGCTGCTCCGGACCGTGTGGAAAGAATAAGCTGTGACAAAGCATACAGGGCTAATGACATGTGTGCCATTAATCTTTTGTGCAGATGGAGCACCTGGGAGTTCTGAGGTGTTGCAAATGAAGACATACAGTACTTCATAGAGAAATTGCAGGTTTCTGGATACCTATTGTTGCAAAAATAAAAACAGTTCAAATTAAAACCAATCTTCAAACACTCAATAGTTTATTAAAGGCAGTGGTACGTGCGATTGTGCGTATAAATGTACACTGATCTTCTGCTTCAAGAGTATAATATATTTGAACCATAGTCCATACTGTCCATACTGTGTCCTTTAAGGGGAATAATAATGTAAAACATTTTTACAGAGTATATAGTGGTTGAAAGTTCAATTTTAAGGGAAACTTTCAACACCCCATGATATTTCTGCTAAATTCAATATTAGGGCAATGGCTTACAGATATTTCAGAGGAAAGGTGAGTAATCCATTTCCTCAAAGTCCCAAAGGATGTTTGGTGGCCAGTCTAAAAATCCACTGCAGTTCTAATTTCCGTAATACATTTTCCCCTCAGCCCCCTCACCCCATCTTAATGGTTTCACAAATATTTTGATGAGAAATTAGTGTTGTGTCAGGGATGAATCTATGTCTGTTCTTCTGATTTCGCTGTGGTGTTCACTAATCTAGGTTTTCTCCCTTTGTGGTTTTGCCCATGTAGGCTGTAGATTACATATGTGTTGTTACAGTTGTAAAATGATTTGATCTGGTACCTTTTGCCTGTTTGGGGGAACAAAATTGCACTGGGAACAATGTCTGCAAGGGTGCATGCCTACTGTTGGGGGGAATAAGGAGATCAAATTGTTTTGATTCAATGTAGGTGGACTGCCTGTATCTGTACGGATCAAATGATCTTGTAAACTGTCATTCAACAGCTCACCTCATCATGGCTGCCCTCCCCCTTCCTGTCAGATCTCAGCTGCTCCTGAAAGTAGAAACAAGGCAAAGAGTAGTGGCACACCCCCTTAATTCCTTTGCCATAGCCCACCAATAATAGGGCTAAGCTGGTGGTCTGAATCTCTGCATCATCAGACTGTGGACACTGGGAGAGAGTAAGAACAGCCAGGGTGAAGAGAATGTCTTATAGACCCCACCCAAAATGTTGATTACTATGAGTCATCACAAAGCCAAGGCCCATGGCCAAATATTTTATAAGATAAATCATATGGTAAAAATGTAGACCTTGATACCTCGCCCATTTCTTCTTCAATTTAAAAACTGCAAACAGTTTAGGACAGTGCCAAACGTAGTCACACAATGGTCTAACAATTTCCTTTGCCTTCTGTTACCTTTAACCATTACTATATTGTGCTGTAGTGTCATGATCAACTGGTTGGTTGAAACTGTAATTTGTTTACATTAGGATGATGTAATCTGACCATGTAAATGGGCCAGTCTTATAATTGGTAAACATTGTGACGACTCTTCCATAAAGCACATTTTCAGGCAAAAAAATAAGAAAAAAGCTATACTCACCTTTTCTCCTATACAGAGCGTCGCTCCTAGTCTGGGACTGAAATGCTTACCTCAAAGGCTTCATCCAGGTCCCTCGCTGCACAGGCAACATGAGCACATTGCTCTGTCTCTCTCCGAAGTGGCAATGCCTCCACCATGAGTCTTGGTGAGCTGCCACGCCCCTCCATTGCAGTGGAGCTGCACTCCACTGTGCAGCTCCACTGCAATGTTAGCTGCCATACATCCTAAGGCAGTGGCTGTAGTTGCCATAGAGCATGTGGGCACTAATCTGAGGTATCCCTTGCCCTCCCCTCCCATCTAACGCCGATAAGTATCTCTTTCAGGTGATTGGAGGAACAAAACTTTGGACCCACTATTTAATCCCCCACAGCCCCTTTAACCCTTTCAGTGCCAAGCACGTAGATTCTATGTGCTTGCTTCTACTCTACTTAAGTGCCAAGCACGTAGAATCTACGTGTCTGATTTTCCCCCCTGCTACAGTAAAAAAGAAGTAAAAAAAACACTCACCTTACCCTTTGTTCAATCCGGCCGGGTCTCCTCTTCATCCGGGGGGTCTTTGATTTTTTTTTAGGGAAACCCTGTGCAACCAAATAATCCATTGAGGGATTACTTCCAGAAAACTGCACCCATGTCAACAAGCCTAGTACGCCTAGAAAGCTTGAGGTGTGTACTTCCAGAAATTATATAGTTTGTGGGGGTATTTCAAATGTAAAGGGTTGTTTTTCTTGAAAAACTGCAATGTGCGCATAGTGCCTAGCACAGGTGTATTTTATCTGAAAATCTCCTAAAGCGCTGTTTCAGTTTGGGGGAGTCTCCTGGGAAAGGGTGTCTACCAATACATATGTGCTACCACTGTAACCGGGAGAAATTGGTCTTTTATGTGCAATAAGATTTTATTGACAAACTTACATTTTTTATTACAACACATATATTCATATATTCAGCACATATTTTACCCCAAAATATTGGGAATACACCTAAAAAATGACAAACAAGACATTTCATGTTAAAGCCCAGACTGATGAAAAAAACTATATATAATTTCCCTGGGAAATCCCTGGAAATCCCTTCAAAAATCACAGTTGAAAATATGGAGAGCAAAATAGTGCAAAATGGTCTGACAAAATCTCCAGATAGACTGACAGTGAAAAGGGTTAATATGTGCTGGAGCCTAACGGTAATTTGGGTATTTTGCATGTGGGGACACAGACTGTGCCACCCCTGCCAACTTGATTTTAGGCACGTACATTTGCTGCTTGGATTTCAGTGTCTCATGGGTGTCAAAAGACCAGTAAGCACTGCCAGTAAGCAGCAAATCCAGAACATGCTCCTGGTGGGCTTCCCCAAAAAGTATACAGCATACGTATCATTTAATATAGTAGTTTTTGTTGCCATTCCTAAGTTGCTTTAGTTTTCTGTTTGGGTCATTCCCCTCGATTCAAAGAGCAAAAGTTAATTGATTTCGGATCTAGAATCCTAAGTTTGGGTGGGTGTTTGTCATTTTTTCCTGTTTTTTTTGGCCATTTCCGACTCGCACGAGCCTACGTACGATTTCGTATATGCTCTTACGATCATCGGAAGTTCGTTCCTAAATTGTAGGATCAAAACCTAAAACTTAGGATCAAAACCTAAAACTTAGGATCAAAACCTAAAACTTAGGATAATCGGATGTGTTTACGTGTGATTCAGAGAGCAGTTTTCCAACCTCTAAATACGTTTTAAAAGAAAGCCACTTCCGACACCTTTTAGCAGTCGGATTGCTGTTCTTGATCAGGTTTTTTGGCTATGTGGAGGAGTCTGCGCGTCTTGAGCTCCAATGAACTGCATGTATCAGCATGGCCGAGGCCATAAATTGTATGGCAATGCATACCTGATTCATGTATGCCTTATAAAAGCATTTTAATGTGGACCTTAATTAGTCCTTTGCATGTAAACCTTTATTTTGCAATACATCCATATATTTGCGTTAATTAAAGAAACTTATGTCCTTTGTTATTTATTTTTAAATTGATGTACTAGAATAATATTTTTAATTTGAATTTATTGGTGTAGTTGTTTACCTTTGCTTTGTTTAATTATTTTAGCTCATCTTTGGTCAGATGCATCACACTTACTGGGGAGAGGAGAGCGGGATAAAGTGCAGGATGTGGGTTACTGCTGTATTTTGCACAGACACAGCAGAGCTGGGGGCACGGAAAGGTCAGAAATCAAAGAATGCAGAGCAACACAGTCACAAGGCCCTTTCTGTTTGCAGGCTGCCCGATAATACCTGAGCCGCCATCTTGGCTGTTTCTTAACATGCAGAAGTTGCTGGGTGTTTTTTAATTTTTGAGAGCAATCTGTATGTAGAGGGTGTGGGTAACCACACAAAAAATTTTAAGTTGTACCATTTGAAGCCAAAATATTAAAATTAAATCCACAAGTAAAAAATGCAAGTTAACTAAAAATTAAACAAAGTAAGATTTACTTATGCAAATGCATTCATTAATGGTTGGTTACTACAAAATGAATGAAATAAAGAAAAATAAAAAACCAAATATTTAGAATGCACTTTAATGAGGTAAGTTTGTAGTGCGCAGGCGAAAGATCAGAAGGATTTACGTCCAGACAAAAAAGGAAAAAGGGCAAAACCAATGTTGCAACCTGAGAAATGAAACGGAAAATTCAGGATGGAAACTGACATAGGTCTGATTCGCGAACTGCCAATACGAACGGACGTAAATTTTAGGATAGAAACGTATTAGCTTATAGAATCACTCGCAAGTTCATACGAGTGCACGAGCGTTCGGGAAAAATAGGATGATCGGCACCAAAATCAAAGCTGTTACATGTTTCTTTGAATCAACTCAATTGTCTTGCTCCTTCTCCCAAGGCTCAGAAATCTTGCAGAAATCCTTCCCTTCAGGATTTTCCGGACCTTGTACATTTGCTTTCCTATAGGAGCTTGGATACTAAAAACCTTACCCTTTATGGACAATGTGGCCAAATATGGCTTCTGATGACGTCACTTGATGAAACATGTGTCAGTTGACAGGGAACTGCAGAGACCTGAGGTAGAGGAGTGTATTGGAAGACTGAGAGAGCTGATGAGAGAGCTGCCACGATCATGATTCCTCTGAGGGTAAAAGCAAGAGCTGCCCCGGGCGTGAATTCCTTAAAGTGGACCTGGATCTGCCGTCCCAATGGCCATGATATCATATCATGGGATGCTGGTGAGTGAAGTGGATTTATACATGTGTCTTGAGTAAACTACATCGGTGGCACTATTGATCCTGATATATATAAACAGAAGATTCATATGTACTTAGGGGCATACATACCAGTACAGACATGTGCCCCTGGGCTCGTGGAACAAGGGGGCTCAGTGCACCCTGCCTCCACTGCTTCTGTGGTATGTACATGCAGTACATACTTACCTAGCAATGCCGTCACTCCTAGTCTGGGACTGAAATGTTTACCTCAAAGGCTTCATCCAGGTCCCTCGCTGCACCAGCAACATGAGCACATCGCTCTGTCATTGGGCTTCTCTTCCTGTCTCTCTCCGAAGTGGCAATGCCTCCACCATGACTCTTGGTGAGCTGCCACGCCCTTCCACTGCAATGTTAGCTGCCATACATCCTAAGGCAGTGGCTGTAGTTGCCATAGAGCATGTGGGCACTAATCTGAGGTATCCCTTGCCCTCCCCTCCTATCTAACGCCGATAAGTATCTCTTTCAGGTGATTGGAGGAACAAAACTTTGGACTCACTATTTAAACCCCCACAGCCCCTTTAACCCTTTCAGTGCCAAGCACGTAGAACCTACGTGTCTGACTTTCCCCCCTGCTACAGTAAAAAAGAAGTAAAAAAAACACTCACCTGACCCTTTGTTCAATCCGGCCGGGTCTCCTCTTCATCCGGGGGGGCTTCGATCGCCCACCCAGGCTCCACCGGCTGCAGGGGAGTGCCCAGAATAGCCCCCCCCCCCCCGGAATTACATGTAAAAAAAAAAAAAAGACATTTACTCACCTCAGTGTCCGATCGCTCCCACCGGGTCTCCTCTACACTAGGGGGCCTCTGATCACCCCCCCTCGGCTCTTCAGCTTCAGGGGAGAGCCTGACAGGCCTCTCCCCCTCCTCTCACGACGGGCGCCACCATCTTGTCGCTAAGCCCCGCCCCTTTGGGTTATGATGTCACTCACTGGGTGTCGTCCTGGCTCCCGGCTGTTGTTCCTTCAGATGCGATCATGCTGGCCACAAGAGCAGAGGGGCAGGTGATCAGATCATCCTCTGCCCCTATGCTCCTGTGGCCAGCGATCCCCCACCCAGGCCCCACCGGTTGCAGGGGAGTGCCCGGAATAGCCCCCCCCCCCCGGAATTACATGTAAAAAAAAAGACATTTACTCACCTCAGTGTCCGATCGCTCCCGCCGGGTCTCCTCTACACCAGGGGGGCCTCTGATCACCCCCCCCCTTGGCTCTTCAGCTTCAGAGGAGAGCCTGACAGGTCTCTCTCCCTCCTCTCCCGACGGGCGCCACCATCTTGCCGCTAAGCTCTGCCCCTTTGGGGGCGGGGCTTATGTCACTCACTGGGCTCCCGTTGTCCTGGCTCCCGGCTGTTCTTTCAGATGCGATCATGCTGGCCACAAGAGCAGAGAGGCAGGTGATCAGATCCTCCTCTGCCCCTATGCTCCTGTGGCCAGCGATGATCGCATCTGTCATCGGATCGAGCGACACAGGAGCTGACGATCGGAGGTGAGTAAAGTAAAAAAAAAGATTTTCTTTTTAATAAAGTCATTTATAATTATGTGTGTGGTGTTTTTATTTACTTTTAACCCTTTGTGAACTGGTAAGGGATCCATGAGACCCCTATACCAGTTCAAAAGGCTGGTGGCTGGCAAGTCACCTGCTGCTATTAACCCTCAGCACCCCAAATTACTTGCCTCCCCAAAGACCAGGGGGGGGGGCAGAAGGGCCCGGGCCTCACAGAGTCTATGTGGGCTTGTAGCCTGCAGGGCCAGGGGCTGCCAAAGCTGGCCCCTGCGCCCTGTTCTACAAGCCCTGCATAGCTGACCCCATCCCGGGAGGGAGGACCCTATGTCATTTTTTTTTAAATTAACCCTATGTTACCTGTCAACCAGCAGGTAAAAAAGGCTTCCAGCAGCAGCAGCAGGAGCGCTGAAGCCAAAGTGATCAGCGTGGGACACGGTGCTCCGGGATGGATGGGAGGTAAGTATTAAAAAA
Organism: Gastrophryne carolinensis; assembly: GCA_027917425.1. NCBI lineage: Eukaryota > Metazoa > Chordata > Amphibia > Anura > Microhylidae > Gastrophryne > Gastrophryne carolinensis. The sequence goes on along the minus strand of CM051236.1, from coordinate 241,982,892 downwards.
AATTTTTTTTTTACTCTGTGTGTGTGTGTTTTTTTTTTTTACATTTAACCCTTTGTGAACTGTGAGGGATCTATGTGACCCCTATGCCAGTTCACAAGGCTCTAGGTCTGGCAAGTCACCTGCAGCTAGCGGGTGACTTGCCATTAACTCTGAGCCCCCCCATAACCTGTCTCCCCAAAGCCCAGGGGGGTGGGCAGAAGAGCCCGTGGCCATAGGCTATGCCGGCTTGTAGCCTACAGGGCCAAGTGCCACCCAAGTTGGCCCCTGCGCCTTGTACAAGCCCCCATAGCTGGTCCCAGGGCTGGTTATGATGGATAGTGGGGACCTCACGCCATTTTTTGAGGGGGATTTTTAGGGGTTTTTAACCCTTAAAATGGCAAGTCAATGCAGACAGGTGTTGCTAGACTTAAAGAGAACAAAACACGTGTGCAAGTGTGCAATCTTAGCACTTTTAAAGAATTTTGTTTTTCAAAAAAGTTTTTCATGGTACAGGATCATAAGGGGGATTTAATCCTTATTGCGAGTGCCTCCCACCCTGCACTTTAACCGAGATTGCTCACCTTTATCCTTGCTCCCCATGAAGCCTATATTTAAGAAAAAACTACAAACAACCAGCATCGGCGCTCTGAAACTGGGCGCTCTAGCGTTGAGCGCCAGAAGCTATGTGATAATAGTCTGTTTCTAAACACATATACAGACCAGCACCAGAGGAAAAACATATGGAGTGGAGTTTTAACACTGTGACAATGACGCTGCAATGGCAGACCTGCACATACAATTCTGCATAAAAAAAAAAAAAACACAATAAAAGTGTTTGGTTGCTGGGCAGGAGAGGCCACACAAAGATCTGAACCAAAAATTTAGAACATTACTTTAGGAAAACGCTATTTATACACAACCAAATAAAACACCATTGAGATGTATGGGAGAGCGTTACTGAGCAATGGATGCTACATGGCACTGCTGAACCTAGAACGCCGGCGCTTTTACACTGAGCCGCCGCTAGTGATACATGTGATAGACGCTATTAGAGGTGCTGACCAGACTGACTTTCATATATATGGTTTTCACACACTCTGCCCAGCGTTCACCTGGCACTACTTGGCATTACCTGGCATTAGCTTTTCTTAACTTAACTAACTTTCTTAGCTTAATAACATGATAACATTCCTCTGACAAAGGGTAATCATACAGATGTAGATTATGGCTTTCATGCTTCTTAAGTAATCATCAGGTTGTAGCAGTTAAATTTTCCTGTTGTGTCCGTATGAGATCTGCTGAGCTTCACTCCTCCCCCTCTAGTTTAAGTGCTGCAATGTTAATCATTTCCTCAGTGCTTTTGTGTTTGTACACAGCAATGCAGTGTCTCCCAAATTTACTTTGTTCCACATTTTAGACGTACCAGTGACAATCTCTAAAACAATGACTCAAACTAATGGAGAACCCAAGGAAACCTCTCCCCTGTCGGGCAAACCTCGTGGAATTAGGAGACTGTTCTGTAAGGGGTTCTGCAATGAAGCAAAGGAACAGATTAAACTGGCGATTCCTGTGGTAAGAAATACATTTGTGTTATTATGATAGTCAAAGAGGGTAATGCTAATTATTTGGTGATGGCAGTGTGACTTGCAGTGTGCATTGCGGTGTGGATTGCAACCTGCAGTCCGATTAACTTTTTAGGGTTAACACACAAAAAATGTTTGTCCTACTTTTTCCCATTGAAAATCACATGTACCTATGATGGGACATTCTTACAGGTGAGATACATCGTATATTCAATAAGGTAAGGACTTTTTTTTTAAAGTTTGGAAATAACAGCACTCTATGGGCTAAGCTAAAGAATTTGCCATTTTGCCATTTTTTCTGCATAGCCTATAGGGTGTTATTGTTTCCAAACTTAAAAAATATAATACTCTTTAACTTAATTCTCCATCACAGGTAATTTTTGGGAAAAAAAGGTAGAGCACTTTGTGCCTAAACACTAAAAAGCTACTAGTTTTGGGAAAATGCACTTAAAATTGTCTAGTGTAAAATAGACATATATCAAAGCAAAGTGGGCTGAGCAAAGTTTAATACATTTATTCAAATCAATGCAAGTTCCAGGCAGGTTCGAATTGTTGGGGTAGATAACCAAGGGCCTAGCTTAGGGTGGCATAATTTAGAGCCTTGTTTCTCAAACACGTACCCCAGGGGGTATTTTTTTTTTACTGGCCAATGGCCTGGCAGTGTGAGTAATTGTATTTTTACAGGTAAATGTAATTGCGGGTATACTTTCCCATCTTCAGTTACCAGTAAAAAAATTAATATAGGTGCCTGACTGGTCAGGTATATTATGTTAAGAGTGAAACATTATCCCTTCTTGCTTTAAAAGTACTATGAGACTTGTGGCTTATCTTGGTACTATTTAAAATTACCCCCTTGGGGGTACATGGTTGGAACTTCTTGTTGCTAGGCGGTACTTGGCATGAAAAAGAACCACTGATGGAGAGGGCAGAACATACCTGGGGTTTCTGGACCTCTTTTTGGACCCTAATCCCCTTATCTTTTGCATTCAAAACCCAGCATCTGACCTGGGATGGGGAGGGGGGTTACAGGGGTAGGTAGCAACCAACTATTTACTACGAGTCCTCAAAGCAGAAAGCCACAGGGTTACTTACTACCATAGGAGCATGGACAGCAAAACACATACTTGGACAATTTTAAAAGGTATTTTAATAGTTCATGATGATACAAAATATTGATGAATGTCAAGTTATAAAAAAAACATCTTTAAAATAACTCCCGAAAAAGATGTCACAAAAAACGGAAATTTCGCATTGAGGGAGTTTTTTTCTACTGGTGCTCAAGCCTTGACCCTAATATGTAAAGAAATTATGTTTTTGAATTTGGCAACAATGACTTATTAAAGTGCACCTATAGTAAAGGAAGTTTATGTGGTTGCCTTCCATATGCAGCCCAGTGCCCCAAAACAGCCTGTGTTTCCTTTTTTACTAATGCCTTTGCCCAATATTAATAGAAAGACTAACTGTGAGAATCTTTTTTCTCATGTTTCTCTGTGAGAAAACATTTTATAAGGAATTTTTTTCTTTAGTGCAATTCAGCACCATTCAGCTGTGTCCATTTTGAAATAGTTTGCACAGCTAAAAATAATGCTGAATTGCAAGAAAAAAAATCACAAAAAAGTGATAAATAAATCTAGTAATTTTTTTCCGCAGTGCATTTCTGCATCTTTTTTAGATGTGCAAATTTATAAAACATTTGCACAGGTAAACATGGTGCTGAATTGCACCATCTTTTTCTCCCAAAAAACATGATGGATAAAAATTCTCATGGTGCTGAATCAGCCCTAATGGCAGATAAGTTGAAGTGCTCCCTGTTCTGAGCTGTGTGTACTTTGACTGAACACATCGTCGGTGGGGGGCGGGGCTGCTCGGCCAAGAAGCAATCTGGTCATCTCCATCCGGTTTGTGTTGCTATGAAGATTGGGCAAAGGCTTTATTAAAAAAAGAAGCACAGGCTGTTTTGGGGCACTGGGCTGGGGATGGAAGGTGACCACATAAACTTCCCTCTGAGTACAGGTGCACTTTAAATTTTTGTTGTCTCCCTCTATGTTTTTAAAGCTGAAAAAAACATTGTATGAACTAATGAAATTGTAGATGTTAGAAGGCATAATTGTCACATGCTGTAGAACAAGTTAACTAAAATGATTAGCAGCCAAAGGGCAAAGTAAGAGTCATATTTCAGAAGAACCTGTGTTCTTCAGTGGAAAGACAAGTTACAATACATGCCAGACTTGCTGAAGAACAAGCCTTACTAGTGGACTGGAGGCATGGATAGAGAAGAACTCCCTCCTGTCCCCCATTGAGAACAGAGGCAGGAATATCTAGCTGTGGAAGGTCATGTGATACCCAAACTTTTATTACCAATTGTAGGAATAGCCAGCCAATCTACTGTACACAGATCTTGCTAGAATTGGAATGCCACACCTTGCAATGGCAAGAGCTAAAGAGCCCAAAACACATGTCTGCAAATGCTGTCAATCTTAACACTCTTCAATAATTCTGAAATAATAATAAAATGACATCAATTTCTTAGGCAGTATTACCAAATGTATATGTTCCATAAAGGAAGATAAAAGGTAATTTTTTTTTAATTGTCCCACTTTTCTTTAGTTAGGCCCTTGGGATTGTCTGAGGATGCATTTTGAATATATATATATATATATATATATATATATATTTATATTTATATACAGTTTATAAGTTGGTCACCAACAGAAACTTTACAAATCAATATCACTACCGACAAAGAACATAGATTGACTGACCAAAGAAATTGAACATTTTTATAACTGTCATAACGTTTTTCTTCCAGTTCTTATCTCAGCTGATGCTTTTTCTTGTGGTGCTTGTGAGCTCCATATTCTGTGGGCATTTGGGAAAAATAGAGCTGGATGCAGTTACTCTGTCCGCAGCTGTAAGTATTAAATTCATTAAATCCTAGCCCCTGCTCTAAAAGCAAAAGTTAAATAGATATATTTTACACCATGCATTTCAAAATATTGTTACATTTGTAGGCTTAAGATCATTTTATAGGAAGACTAACCCATGTATAGATGTTTTGTTGCATAAATATACCAAAATCTAAACAAAATGTATAACAGGGGCAAATATTAATACCCGAATACCCGAAGACACTGGAGGAATGTATTAGACCATATACCATTCTACAGTATATCACTGTATAATTTGTAACTTTATACTGGGAATCGTTTGGTCCAATGAGGTCTGATATGCTGCACTCAGGAGTCAGGGTTTATTTTTAAAATGTCTATCAGGCATAACAGGGTACTGAAGTTTGAAGGGTCATTGTTGTGTGTGTGTGTGTGGGGGGGGGGAGGATGAATGTGATGAATTATTATGTTAACTATGTGAGATGTATTTTATTTCATGATTAAGATAGATGTAAGTAATATGTGAATTTTTTTTTACATAGGATGCTCAAATGCTTATCAATCTCTTTACTTTACATAGGTCTTAAATATTACTGGTCTATCAGTTGGTTTGGGCATGACATCGGCTTGTGATACACTCATGTCCCAGGTACAGCACATGTTTTATACATTTTGAAATGCATAACCCTCTATGTGTCTATCAAGCAACGAATAAATGTGTCTATTAAAGTCTATCTGTAGGCGAAAATAAAAAGATAAATAGAAATGATCCACTGCAGTCCCCATGGATGCTCATTCTTGCGCTGTCAGCCCTTATGCTGACTGCTCCTAAGCTGTGCCGTGCTTAAAACAATCATATCAGTAGTGGACAGTCACGTTGTGCTGAGCCTAACTTATTTTTAAACTTAACAAAAAGGTGAATACCACAGAACTGCACAACCCCTATTGGTGAAAGTACAGTTGCTAAATTTGTATGTAGCCGTTTCTGGGCCGAAACAGTGAGGAAAAGTCATGTATCTCCTGTAGTTCAATGGCAGTTTTGCTGTTGATGACTTCTCAATAAAGCAGATATTTTAGGGGTCTGACTTACCAGACCTAAGCCTCTTGTGTGAATGATCCCAAAATAAAAGTATATATTTCTGAGAAATCTAAGCATTATATTGCTATAGCGATTAAGAGAAAATGATGCAGAGCTAAGCAGGTCTGTGCAAGCAGCATTCTTTTTTTTACTTTGTTCAAGCTCTCTTTTTTATGCATTGCAATAAGCACATCGCAGGTACATGGTGATTAAGTAATAGTTAATCTATCCACTGCATGATGCTACCATGTCCGGTAAGGTGTAACCAGCATCCCGGCAATCGGGAGCTTGTCTATATGCAGAAGCAGCAGTGGAGATTGGGGGCTGCGGACTTACCTGAAGGCGAGTGTCCCACAGGGCCTGACACAGATGCAGCATTCTTTAACTCTCAACTTAACTCTTCACTACTTTCAATGGCTTTTGTGCCGAAATAGGTTGAGCTCTGCACCTGTGTTTAACAATTGCTGCATCTGTAGAGAGACACTGGGAGAGAAGTGGGATAATTGGAAATGCAACGCCATGGGCTATCCCACTCCAAAAATTAGCCCATGCTGGAGAAAGAAAGCCATAGCAGCTATGCCACTACCCCTAAATAAATTCGATTTTAAAAGTTTTACATTTTTTATTGAAGTCTAAGGGTTCCCAACCCCTGCAGCGATCAACGCTTGAGACAAGGCAAGAACCTGAAATAGTAGTGGAGGAAATGCTAACCTAGTTGGCCCCTGTCTTTTTTTCTTGGGTAGTCTTCTGTGGTCGACTGAAGAAATAACCCAAAAATCAAGGCTTCATATTTTACCTTATGATTTCTTTTCTCAAGCATCTGTGTGTGGCCTGGCCACTGTAATGCTGACATAAATGAGCGCACCTCCAGATGCGTGCATTTCCTGACACATGCACCCCCAGATGCGTATGCACGAACTCCCAGACACATATGCGGGCATCTCCATGTGCATTGATGCATTCCCAGACATAGATGCGTGCACCACCAGATGCGCATGTGTGCACAACCCTAGATTCACTCAATCCCTAGACACTCGTGCCCACACCCCGAGATGGGCTTGCGACACACAGAGATGCACATGCACACACCCTCCCAGAAACACATGCCCCCACTCCCAGACACATATGCATGCAAATCTATCTATTATTATTGTTTATTTATATAGCGCCATCATCTTCCGTAGCGCTTTACAAAGTAGAAATTGCAGACAGGGTAGAAACATACGGTACATATACTATTTCAAATGCAGTTTTACAGATTTGACAGTGGATATTCTGAGCACAAGATACAATAGGGGAGAGAGCCCTGCCCTTGCGATCAGTCTGAAGGCAGAGGGGTGAAGATGAGGGGGAAGGATCACAAACAGTCAGTATTGAGCTTTGTGGCATATGCCCTTTAGAAGATTGGTTAGGCCAGATTATATGCTTGTCTGAATAAGTGAGTTTTAAGGGCGCCTTTGAAAGTTTTGAGGGTTGTGGAGTGGCGGATTGGGTGCAGGAGGGCATTCCAGAAGATTGAAGTTGCACAGGAGAAGTCCTGAAGGCAGGCGTGAGAGGAGGTGACCAGGGTGAAGGACAGGAGAAGGTCAGCAGCAGAGCGGAGGCTGCGTCTAGGTTGATATTGTTGGATCAGAGATGAGATGTAGGGAGGGGTCTGGTTGGAGAGAGCTTTGTATGCGAGAGTTAGAATTTTGAACAGGATTCGCTGTGGGACTGGCAGCCAGTGTAGGGATTGGCAGAGAGGAGCAGAACTGGAGGAGCGAGAGGAGAGATGGATGAGGCGAGCAGCGGAGTTCAGGATAGATTGGAGGGGTGCCAGTCTGTTAGTTGGTAAGCCACAAAGAAGGATGTTGCAGTAGTCCAGTCGGGATATGACCAGGGCATGCACTAGCATTTTAGTGGTGTCAGGTGAGAGGAAAGGACGGATGCAGGAGATGTTTTTAAGTTGGAGGCGACGGGAGGTGGCCAGGGAGTGAATATGTGGTTTGAAAGAGAGGGCAGAGTCCAGAATGACTCCCAGGCACAGAGCTTGGGGAGTTGCTGTTATTGTGTAATTGTTGACAGAAATAGATGTGTTAGAGAGGGGAGGGGAGTTAGTTGGTGGGAAAATGACCAGTTCTGTCTTGTCCATGTTTAGCTTGAGGCAGCGAGATGACATGAATGAAGAAATAGCTGAGAGGCAGTTGGGGAGGCGAGATAGGAGAGAGGAGAGATTGGGGCCAGAGAGATATATTTGAGCGTCATCCGCAAAGAAGTGGTATTGGAAGCCTAGTGAAGTTATAAATTTGCCAAGGCCATGGGTGTAGACTGAGAAAAGTAGGGGGCCTAGGACAGAACCTTGTGGCACACCAACAGAAAGAGAACGGGAGGAAGAAACTGTGTTAGAGTAGGATACACTGAATGATCTGTCAGAGAGGTAAGAGGTGAGCCAAGAGAGTGCAAGACCTTGAACCCTGAGAGAGGAGGGAATATCAAGAGGCAGAGAGTGGTCGACAGTGTCAAAGGCTGAGGAGAGGTCAAGAAGGATGAGGATGGAGTAGTGATCAATGCTTTTGGCAGTGAGCAGATCATTGGTGACTTTGTTGAGGGCAATTTCAGTGGAGTGGTTACAGCGGAATCCTGATTGTAAGGGGTCAAGTAAGTTGTTAGTGGTTAAGTATTGTGCCAGTTCTGAGTGGACATGTTGTTCAAGAAGTTTGGAGGAGAAAGGGAGTAGTGAGATAGGGCGATAGCAGAGGGGTCGAGAGAGGGTTTCTTGATTATCGGAGTAATAACTGCATGTTTGTAGGAAGAAGAAAATGTGCCAGTGGAGAGAGAAAGGTTGAATATGGAGGTTAAGGCTGGAGTGAGGGATGGAGACAGTTGAGGAATAAGGTGGGATGGAATAGGATCGAGGGAGCAGGTAGTCAGGTGGGCCCTAGAAATGAGAGGGGTTATTCCAAGCTCAGTTATTGGAGTGAAGAAAGTAAGAGGGTAAGGCGGGGGGATTGTTTGAAGTGGTGAGGAATTCTGAGGGGCAAAGCCAAGTCGAATGTTGTCAATCTTTTCTTTGAAGAATGTAGAAAATTCTTCTGCTGTTATTTGGGAGGTTGGAGGAGGAGGTGGTGGGTGGTATAAGGAACTGAAAGTGTTGAAGAGTTGTTTGGGATTTCGGGCTTGTGCAGAAATCAGTGAAGAGAAATATGCTTGCTTAGCAGATGAAAGGGCCGTCCTGAGTTCCTGAAGGGCTTGTTTATAGAATAGAAAGTCATAATTGGCTCTGGTTTTCCTCCATCACCATTCAGCAGCTCGAGACAGCTGTTTCAATCTGGTTGTGCTTGCATTTAGCCAGGGTTGGGTTTTTTTGATGCGGGCGCTGCTATAGGTGAGGGGGGCGACAGAGTCCAGAGCTGAGGAGAGAGTATAATGGTAGTGTGATGATGCAGTGTCTATGTCCGTGAATGAGGTCAAGGTCTGAAGAGGTTGAAGTGAGGCAGAAAAGGACTGAAGATCTAGGTTTCTTAAGTTCCTGCGTTGAGCTGTGGGTTTGTGTGGAGGGGGGTTTGCAGGCATTGGAGAGAGGGTCATAGTCAGCAGATTATGGTCAGAGAGGGGGAGCAAAGATCTATATATATATCTATAGATATATAGATCTATATATCTATTTATCGTCAGGGGCAAAACTATAAGGAGGTGCAGAGGGTGCAACTGCACCAGGGCCCAGAGGGTCAGGGTGCCCCTTCCTTGTTGGTCCTCCAGTTTTTTAAATCAGATTTATACTTACTTGAAATTCTTTATAAGATGTTGATGTTATCAGAGCAATGGGTGTAACAGGATAGTCCCTGGCTAGGGGTGCACCTGGGAGGGGGGTCTCTGGAGAATGGGGGATGCCCTGGGATACCCTGGGTGGGAGGATTGTGTTAGAATGGGGATTTATTAAGTGTAAAGTTTAGATGTAAAAACTAGATAGGCCACTAGATGCCCCCACAGGATAATAAATAGAATAAGTAGTGTAGTTACTTGCCATTAGAGGACAGTAGAGCGATAGCCTATAAAGGGAGAGCTGAGGAGATTCTAGAGCGTTCCAGTTCCAGAGGGCATGGGAATAGAGCCCTGCGGAGAAGCCATCGTGTAAAGCTAGGTTCCTAATCTGTGGTGTGTCGAAGTTGGACCTGTGCAAAGGCTAGGGGCAGGTGGAGTGAGCCCCTGAAGTGTAGCTGCTGGAGATTCTGTGGAGTGGATGTTAGATAGACCCTAGTACCCAGGACCCCTGTAGAGTTACAGACGAGAAGAAGAAACTGGCGTGGGACCATGAAGAGGACGGCCATAGAGTGCAGCTTGGTGGGATTCCTGGGAGTGGGAAGGAAGAGAACTTAGGCCCTAGAGTCAGGTGCCCCTATTGAGTCTTCACAGGAGGAAGCCAACTTGGGACCTGGAAGTTAGGGACCATGGGAAGGTGCCCCTGGAGTGTTGCTCACTGGATCCCAGGAGGGGATGCCTAGAGAAGGGAGAGAACAGGAGGAGACCCCATTGAGTGGTACTGTGAAGAAACCATGTTTTTCTGTTGAACTTTGTTGAATTAGAATGTGCTGTAGAGTGAAGTGTTTAATAAAGAAGGGGCATCCAGTAAAGAGAACTGTGTGCTTTACTGTCTCTGCTGTACTTTGGAGGATCATTTTGCCCATCATTCCATGGACTGAGTGAGTAGAATTCCCCGTCCCTGGTCAATTTGCTTCTACTGCAAGTTATGAGCCTTTAAACATCCAAGATGGCAGCTCATGGAACATCAGGCAGCCTGCAAACAGGAAGTGTCTTCTGACTGTGCTGCTCTGCATTCTGGGATTGCTGACCTTTTCCTGACCCCAGTTCTGCTCTGTCTGAGCAAAGCACAGCTATAACCTGCCCCTTTTACTTTATCCCACTTTCCTCTCCTCAGTAAGTGTGATGCCTCTGAGTCAAGATGGGGGCGCCCGTATCCTAAAGCCCTGAACAGAGTTGCAGCTCAGTGGGGGAAAGAATAATAAGACAGATGCTTATTAGATGCTGGGGAATCGTTTTTTTAGGGTTTGGGCTTTTCAGTAAATCATGTTGAAGGTCCGGTTTAACTCTCAGTCAGCAGGCTTGATCTCTTGGCCGCAGCTCTTTAGTTTCATCACAGCCAATTCTAATCACCTAATGAACCACCCGCTGCCCTGGAGCTGAGAATTCCTTACCTCACCCGGGATCCAGCGACATGAATGGATGGACAGGGCCATGCAAAGAGAGGGGGGAGTCTATGCAGCAGATCCAAGATCCCCCTCCCTGCATTGCTATGTCTATTTAGCAATATAAGGGGGGGGAGGTGAAAAAATTGTGCCTAGGGCAGCATGAACCCTAAATACGGCCCTGATGGTAGTAAAAGATTCAATTCATGAGAAAAAAGCCTGAGAAATTCACCAGATAAAAAGACAATGAAAGTCAATGGCAATTTTTTACTCCTAAGAAAAGTAGAGAACTGTTTACTCCTTTCTACACTGTAGTAAAAGCTGCCATCGAATTTTATTGTCTTTTTTTCTAGTGATTCAGTAACAGTGACATATTCAGGCTTTTTTCTCATGAATTGAATTTTTTACTACCATGAGAATTTTTTTCTACCTTTATTGAATCGAGGCCAATGTCTTGTTGCACTGTTCTAGACTTCAATCTGTTTTTAAAAAGCCCCTGTAGTTCTTAAGTTATCTTTAAAAGTATTAATATATATATATATATATATATATATATATATATATATGTATATATCATGAACCTTTTCAGGTGGGATGCAAACATTTTTGAAAATGGTAGAGAACATTTTCACAAATTATGAGATAAAGTGTGGAGTTATCTCCACGTGAGTCGGCAAGCTTGCCACATACAGGTGGTTAGCAAATGCAGTGTTCACTGGTCCTTTTACTATTATGGGCACACTTTCAATGAAATTTATATAGTATTTATTTTAAAAATGTGCTACTTGTGCCCCTTCTTTCAGACATTTGGCAGCAAGAACATGAAGCGAGTGGGGGTAATTCTGCAGAGGGGGATTCTGATCATGATGCTGTGCTGCTTCCCATGCTGGGCAATATTCATTAATACAGAACAACTGCTGCTGTTGTGCAAACAGGATCCAGCTATTGCCAGGTTAGTGGTCTATCTAGCTATCTAATCCCAATAAGAAAAAAAATCTGTAAGAAACCATACATGTAGCTTTTGCATTGGGTTATGGAGGTGGCAAGGATTCGGTGGCTTAATAATCTTTTAATAAAGGGTGGTTATTAGGTGTCAGATAAGTATCAGGAATATGAATCAGTTCTTGTATGCCTCTCCATGCTACCCTATCATACAGCCCATACCACCATTGTCCAGGGAAATAATCACATGCTTTTTGTGTTGGCTTGGCCAGTTATATCCATAAAGGCAGAAGCTTCATACCTGCCCTTGATGCCATGCCCTCTTCCTCATTTATTCTAAGTATACAGCACGTCCTGTTCCAGAAGATATTTCTTACACTTGGGTTATACTTCCTGTAAACAGCACTGGACTGCAGAGACAGAAAAATGGCTCCTCCCTGCCCCATATATACCCGGGACCTCCCACAAAATCCCCAGATCTTCTCTGATCTTCTCTGCAGTCTGGGCTGCAATGACTAGAAGATGGCTCTCTCTACTCGCAGGTGAGCGGGGCTATTAGCCTGCGGCCCTGTAGGACTATTCCCACCCGTTTCCTTTTATTGCCTCCCCTTAGGCTGCGCTGGTTCGGGTGAAGGTAGGCAGCACCGCTGTCAGGTGCTAAGGAGTGCTGCTCCTACCGCAGTCCCCCACCAAAGGGTAGGCGGTACAGGCCCATGGTGAGCCTTATGGGATGCCCCTCCCGCTCGCCCCATGTCCCCGCAGTTGGCTCCCTTGGGTTGGCCTTCGTTTCCCCTCGGTAGATCTGGTAGATCTCGGGGGGGGGGGGGGGGTGCATGTCTTTATATGTATATAACATATGTTTTATGTGATGATCCCTTTTTGAATTGGTTGCACTGGTTTCCTTTGCCGCTGCCGCCGCTCGCTCGTACTCCGCTCCGCGGCCGGCGGCGACATCACCTCAGGCGCAGCTGCGCCATCATTGCCTGGCTTTGTCATGTGGGCGAGTTTTCGCGTTCTTTGGGAAGGCGGGCCTTGCGGCTGACGCGTTATGCATCACTGTCTCCGCGGCCCGCCCCTCGAGGTATATGCGGGAGCCATTTTAGCTTTCTACTGCGTGTGTCTGGCGTCTCCCTATCGCCGTCCGTAAGTGCCCCTGCGGGCTGATTTATTTTGTATTCTCTCTATTGCACATTGCTTACGGGATCTTTTTGCTTATGTCTTACAGCCGGGTCATACCTTAGTGGTTTCTCCCGGTCCTATCCCCTCTATTAGTGTTAACTTCCTATTGGAGGTCTATTGTATTTTTGTAACTCCCACTTCCCTAGCGGGCTATTGGGGCATCCCGGGTAGCCTTATTGGTGTCAATCCCAATTGGCCTATTGTGCCACAATAATCACTTTATGGAGGCTTCTCAGGATAATGTGCTTGGGGTTCCTTAGGGACAAGCCCGGCTGTGTGTAGCGTGTGGGGTATCCCCTATAAGTGATGATGTCATGCAGGGCCGTATTTACCTTAAGGCAATTCTAGGCCCATGCCTAGGGCGGAATCTGTCTGACTGGGGCACATTGATGTGGCATTACTGTTTTGTATGTTTTTTTTTGTCATTAATTTACCTGCAGCCGCTAAGTAAAATAATTACGGGGCGCAGCCTCGGGAGCTACTATGACCTCGTTCCCTCGCACCTCCTTGTACTTCCGTACTCAATGTTGTCAGGTGGTATGAGCGACCCTGGCCGGCTCCGCCCACTGCTGATGTCACTCCAGCATGAAGAAGCCGGGAGCTTTCTTTTTCTACTGCAGGTGCTGCTTGTAGATTCTGCAAGCCTGGCTGTCACAGGTAACAACATCTAGAGGTGCGGAACCGAGCCACCGTGGGGGGGAAATGTTGATTCCCTCAATGCATTTACATATATTTCACAAATGCCGGCTCCATGGGAAAGTTTGTTTTCACGGCACAGGCACGTACAGCAGTGGTTTTAGAGGTGCCACTCGCAGTAACTGCTGCTGTATACTGTAGGTTCACGTGGCACCCTGCAACCACCTTCACAGTCCATTCGCCTGCCCCTGCTGCCGCTGACAGCATTTGTTAACTCATGCCCCGCCACGGACACAGCTAAGAAGCAGTAGCAGCGCTTAGTGAGCCGGAACTGAAGAGCTGTTTAGTGTTCCCCGGCGGTAAAAACAAGTAACAGTGACAGCGAGACATGGAGCCAACATGGGTGCAGGGGCAGCATGCAATGGCTCCTTTCATGTGAGACATGCCAGCAGAGCCAGCTTTACTGCTAAGCGGCCAACAAAGGTAAAGTCTGCCTGTGCTCCCTCCTTCTCCCATTCTGATTCCCTCACTACATTCCTGAGTCTAATGGCTCTGTCTCCCAAGACTTAGAAAGAGAAAAAAATCTAAATTGAAGCGCGGGGGATGGAGTCAGTCAGTGCCGCTTTGTATAGATGGAGCCTGCTGCTGCCTAAGCTCACCATGGATTAAACAGCTAGTGTCCTAATAACTGCAATCTTCCTACCATGATGCTCCCTGTCACTGCCTGCTGTTTTTTTTTTTCTCACCTTCTTACTGCTGCCCATCTTGTACTCTTCCTAACCAATTTTTCTTCTCACTTCCTAACATCTGACAATGCTTTATTCCCACTGCCCACCATCCTTTCCTCTGGCTGCTCAATATCTTATTGTCCTCTTCCCCACTGTCCTCTCCTCTTGCTGCTCACCATTTCTCTTCCTGCTGCTCACTGTCCTCCCCTCCTGCTGCCCATCATCTCTTCCCGGGTGCCCACTATCCCACTTTATATTCTTTTCCTCCTGCTTCCCACCGTGCATCTCCCTCACTCTCTTCTTTTCCTGCTGCTTACCATCCCTTCATGCTGCCCTCCAAGTCTCTTTCTACGGCTAACAGTCCTCTCTTCTTGCCAGCCACCCTGCTTTCTTCCTGCTTCTTCTTCCTGTATACTTTTTTTCCATTCTGCCCCATCGATCTCCTAAGTGTACCCTCCTTTTTGCTGTCCCCTTGCCCTCCCTGGCAGCTCAAGACCCAGCAGCTGCAACACCACCTCTACATTCCCTCCTACAGCTGTCAATCATATGACAGCCAGCAGCTAATCAGCTTCCAAGACCAATACAGCAAAACGCTGCCAGACCTCAGACTTTGGGAAGGTGTGCAGCGGGGCATCCAAACTTGTGATGCTTCTGTACTTAAAATGTGTGTACGGTGAAGAGGAGGGGCGCGTGGTCAAAAAGTGCCTAGGGCAGCATGAATCCTACATACAGCCCTGATGTCAGGGTGTGTGTTACCTGCGCCCAGCAGACGCTTGCATTGCAGTCTGGGTTAACGGTGGTTGGGCCTGCGCCCTCTTGGGCTTCGCTCAAGGAGTGTGAACGGCCTAGTCGGCTCCCCGGGGTGCCAAAGAGCTGGGATAAGAGGTATCCCTTTCCTACCAATTTGTGGCCTTGCCCTTCGGTCTCCCCTCGGCTCCCAGGGTGTTCACCAAGGTGCTGGCAGGAGTTATGGCTCTGCTGAGATCTCAGGGCATTTGCATTTGCGGCGGTCTTTGGTGTAGTGCCTGGACTCCAGGAACCTACTGGGGGGGCAGGTCCTTTCTCGCCCCCAGCTGGGAGACTGTCACCACGCATGCCAGTCTGACAGGTTGGGGGGGATTCTGGAAGTCCCTGAAAATCCAGGGTCAGTGGGGCCCTCAGGAGGCCCATCCCCCTATCAACATTCTGGAATTGAGGGTGATCAGGTTGGTTCTCGGCCACTTAACCCCACACCTGAAGGGTCGGGCTGTTCAGGTCCGCTCGGACAACCAGACGGCAGTTGCCAACATCAATCATCAGGGAAGGACCAGGAGCAAGAGGGCCCTCAAGGAAGTGTCCCTGATACTATCCTGGGTGGAGGAGAGTGTTCCCTGCATCTCAGCTGTGTACATCCCGGGGGTAGAGAATCTGGAGGCAGACTCTCTGAGCAGGGGGACCTCTCGTCTGGGAGAATGGTCCCTCAGCAGCAGGGTGTTTCGCTCCCTGTGCCACCGCTGGGGTCAGCCGGATGTGGATCTTTTTTGCGTCCCGTCACAATCACAAGCTTCCATTCTTTGTCTCATTCTTTGTCCCAGGATCCCCTGGCAATGCCTTGGACGAGGTTCCAGCTACTGTATGTGTTTCCCCTGCTGGGCAGGGTGCTGCGTAAATTAGTTCAGGAAAGGGTGCCAGGCATCCTGGTGGCCCCCTGTTGGCCAAGAAGAGTGTGGTTCCCAGACATCATGCAGTTGGCAGTAGATCAGTACGCCCTGCCCCGGGTTCCAGATCTGCTCACTCAGGGTCACCTACGCCATCCCAATTTACAAACGCTGGCTTTGACGGCCTGGCTGTTGAAACCTCTATCTTGATGGAAAAAGGACTGCCTGCCTCGGTTGTAAATACCATGATTAGGGCTAGGAAAAGGTCCTCTTCTTCCATCTACTACAGGGTTTGGCGTACTTACATTGACTGGTGTGAGTCTAACTCGCTTTCCTGTCATGTGTTCTCTATTCCTAGGATTCTGGAGTTTCTCCAACATGGTTTGGATCTGGGTCTTCAGCTCAGTACTCTGAAAGGCCATGTTTCTGCTTTGGCTATTTTTTTCCAAAGATCCTTTGCTCAGCATCCCATGGTCAAGACCTTTTTCCAGGGGGTTGCTCACGTGCGTCCCCCACGTAAGCCTATGTTACCAGTCTGTTACTTGAACTTGCAGGGGTCTCCCTTTGAGCCCTTGCAAGGGGCTTCTTTGTCCATTCTCATGCTTAAGGTGGTCTTTTTGGTGGCTATAACTTCTGTTAGGCGTGTTTCTGAATTGGCGGCGCTTTCCATCAAGCCTCCTTATTTTGAGAGACACCAGGACAAGGTGGTGTTTCGTTTTAAGCCAGATTTTCTGCCTAAGGTTATTTCTGCCTTTCATCTCAATCAGGACATTGTTTTGCCTTCCCTGTGTCTTACTCCTAGTAACCCTAAGGAGAGGGTTTTACATTCTTTGGACGTAGTCAGAACTCTGAAGTTCTATTTTGTGGCTACTGAATCCTTCAGGAAAACTGATGCTCTTTTGTGCTTCCGTCTGGACCTAAGAAAGGTCTGGCTCCGGCTAAGTCCACTATCAGCAAGTGGATACGTCAGGCTGTGATACAGACCTACTCTGCTAAGGGGAAGGAGCCTCCCTTCCGCCTTACTGCTCATTCTACTCGTGCTATTAGTGCCTCTTGGGCTTTTTAGCACCAAGCTTCTGTTGAACATGTTTGCAAGGCTGCTACTTGGTCTTCTGTTCATACTTTTTCAAAGTTTTACAAGGTTGATGTTAGGGCCTCAGCTGATGCTGCTTTTGACCTCAAGGTTCTGCAGGCGGCGGTGGTTTAAACTGTCTGCTGTTACTTTTGGGGATCCCACCCTACCTTACGGATACTGCTATTAAATGTCCCAAGTATAAGGAATATCTTCTGGAACAGGACGTGCTGTATACTTAGAATAATACAATTCTGTGATTACTCACCTGTAGAATAGGTATTATATGTATACAGCACATCCTGTTCCACCCCACCCTTGTTATCATTTTCTTTAGTTACCTCTTTATGTTGATTGTTCTTATGTTCAAAATTTTATATATTGGTTATGGTTCTCCTGGTCTCATTTTAACTGCTTTTCAATACTGGGGATTTTGTGGGAGGTCCTGGGTATATATGGGGCTGGGAGGAGCCACTTTTCTGTCTCTGCAGTCCAGCGCCATCTACAGGAAGTATAGCCCAAGTGTAAGGAATATCTTCTGAAACAGGACGTGCTGTATACATATAATACCAATTCTACAGGTGAGTAATCACAGAATTGTATTATTTGCTTCTCTAGAGTAGCCAGGTCAAAATGAGTCACAGGAGGCTGGGGCTCTCCAAATAAAATAGTTTTTTTTTTGACGGGCCATCTCAATTTCCTGAAATAGGGGCACCTACTTTCCAGTCCATAGGCCCAATCCAAAAAGTTTTTTGGGCTGCAGCCTTCATGTTTCAGCACTTTTGTCTTTGGTGCTTGGTGTCCCCTTATGATAACAAAAAAGGAAAGGCTGCTTGTAAGTGGTTACATGATGTGTCCCCAACATAGGGAGATTGTTCCTATATATCCAGCAGCAAGGATGCTAAGCAAGGCTGGACATGTGCTCAGTGCACCAAGCCTATGGGCTAGGAGGAAAGTATCCTTTATTTTTCTTAGGAGTCTGGACAGGAACATTTAGAGGATGTTGGTGTTGTGCCTTATTCTTTTCCTCTTTTGGAATGTGAAATAAACATTTGTGATAGGATTGATCATCTAAACAGGTTGAAGTACAGCGGGAGTAGGGGTAAATATGTGAGCTCAGGAGTGTGGAGCATTGTCTCTGCCTCAGCCAATCATATGATTATCAAGCCAGTTTTTTACACCACACACACTAGTTGTACATTGCTAAGGTAAACACATGGCTGCTATAGAAAAGAGTTTTCTTTTGTAACACAGAGTTGCAAACAAATAGAAAAAAAACAATTCACTGATTAGTTCAGCACCTTGAAGTCATCATACAATAATGGTTGAAATGCAACTGAAAGTGGAATTACCCTTTAAGTACAACTATAGGCAAACATTATAATCTTCAGTCAAGTGCAAGCCATCTGCAAGCAAATGCAATCATATAATTAAATACTGTACGAGTCTCCCTATTCCCTTAACCCTATTTAAAAAATGTATTACAATGTTAAAGGGTTTTTTAAACACAAAAAAACAAAAGACACTTACCTTCTCTCCTGCACAGCAGGTCCCAGTCAGTTAACCTCTCAGAAACCTTCCGTCAGTCATTGTGCAACGTCCATTCATTGCAATGGAGAGGGCAGGCCTGACACGCCCCTCCATTGCAATTAATGGACAGCACACAGTGACCGGCGGGATCATCGGGGCCATGGCTAACTGCAAGTGTGACCATGATTAACAGTGAGCATTAGTCATGGCATAGGGAGCACTTCCCTAGACTCATTCTCAGAAAACCAGTAGGTTTCAAAGTGGCAGAGCGGGTTGCCATATGGAAGAGAAGATAAGTGCAATTTTTTCTGTTTTGGGTTTAGTAATCCTTTAAGATCCTCTCCATTCCACAATTTGAAAATGTTTCAAATGTTAATGGATACTCTATAGGGAACTTTAATAACAGAAATTAAATATCTACCATTTAAAAAAAATATTCATCATAATTATAGATCTGCCCCATCACATGTGTAGAAAACGATTTATTTCATATTATCGTGTGTGGAGTAAGAAAAGCTCTGGCTGTCTCTTCAAAGTTCTTCAAATGCACAAAATGCAAATGGGGTTGGCACCACAGCAGTTACGACTTACAGTACAGTGAGCAATTACATTCATGCAAAATAAGATTTCAGTATATAATCTAATGGTGCTTTGGCCCCCATAGATGCCAGATCAGTGCAGCTTAGTGTTAACTTATTTCAAACATCCTCCTCATGTATCCCAAGTTTCTTTGCTGTTTGTGCATACAGATGACTAGCAATTTGATGACAAGCTTTCAAATTCTGCTCTGCTTAGAAACATCTGTCATTTTAATTATTATATATATCTAATTTATAATTGTCTTCAATGTTACCGCAGATTTTAAAAGTTAACTTTATTCAGCTATACCCAAAATCATACTAAGTATATCAGCATATTGAGAACTTTTTGAAACATGACAATGTTTCCGTTTTACTAAAATAAAAATGTATTTTCTTGTTTTAGACTATCCCAGAAATATATTATGATATCAATGTTTGGCTTACCTGTAAGTTGTATGTTTTTTTTGTCATTTGCTGTTCAATATGTGTTCTATGTTCTGCCTCCATTTTCCTTTTATCAGTGTATATATATTCGCATTTCACCTGTATTATTAAAGGGTTACTAAACCCTGATTTGGGATGCCCCTGTGTATGAGCCCCCCAGGGTTGGCTGTTTACTCTATCGCCCAATCAGCACTGCTCTGCACAATTATTCCTGGCCTCCAGCTGGCCGATCCACTCTGTTACACACAGCCAACGGCATCCATTCAGAGTATTGCCCCTTTAACAAGCTAGCTGAGCAAAGTATGGGCCACAGGACCAGTGTGGCTATACATCTCCAAGGCTGATTTCTGCCCAGAATCCACCCCTGCACAGAAACCCAACTATTGCCAAAATTATTTTTGGACTAAACAGAACAGACTCCTCAACATTTTGGTTGAATCTAACTTAACCTGAATTTAAACAGCAACACTAGTGACATGTTATTTGCTTATTAAAAACAATTGGGAGTAGTTCAGTATGAACACTACCCTAAAGAATAGGGAGCACCACATTATCAAAAAATTCTCAGCGATACAAAGATACCGTGATTACAGTAGATGAAACTTTCCCTTTCAACTCAGTAGTCAACTGGAATTGCAGTATCCAGGTGACTCCAGGGCCCGAGACTGCAGCCATCTCTGTTGTCTTCTTCGATCTCTCAACCCTCATAGTCAACCCAGCATGACCCAAGTGACAGTTTACTACTTCCTCCCAAATGAGCTCTGAGATCTGCTAGCTACTACTTTCTGATTAGCTAATTAGCAATAACTATAATACAACCGTTTGTCAATAATCTCACAGGTTTTAGACATTACAAAGGCAGAAATCATGGACTCCCTATTAGGTACAATATAGTTAGGACCCCCAAAGCTAGGTGGTAACCTTTCACTTACTTAAACTTATTATAGTTTTATTCAAGCTTATGATGTTATATCTTTACATTTTAATAATAGGCAAGGTGCAAAATCCCCCTCCCCAATTTCCCATGGCAAGTGTGGCATTCCCCCCTTACATTCCCCATATTCCGTGTGGCATTCCCCCCTCCTATTCCCCATATAGGCAGTGTGGAATTTCCCCCTTCAAATCCCCATATAGGCAGCTTGGTATCCTCCCTCCCATTCCCATAGGCAGTGTGGCATTTGCCCATCCCATTCCCATAGGCAGTGTGGCATTTCCCCATCCCATTCCTATAGGCAGTATGATATTCCCCCCCTCCCATTCCCATAGGCAGGGTGGCATTTCCCCTTCCCATTCCCATAGGCAGTGTGGCATCCCCCTATTATTTCCATAGGCAGTGTGGAATTCCCCCTCTCATTTCCATAGGCAGTGTGGCATACCCGCCGTCTTGGCTGTATCTGCTGCCACCGCCTGCACAGACACCCAGCTCCGTAGAGTGGTGGGGGGCAGCCAATGCTCAAGCATCTGCCACGCCCACCCATTCTACAAAGTGGGGTGTCTGTGTGTGCTGGCGCTACGAAAAAGAAGCGGTGGAGGCAGCTGTATTTGCCGCTCACGCTATCCCTGCCACTTATTCTCGGTGCCACATAAAATGGAAACCCAGCTCCGTAGACTGGTGGACACGGGCGATGCTCAACAACCACGCCCACTCACTCTACGAAACCTGGTGTCTGTGCGTGCGTGCATGCGGTACCAGCAGATACAGCTGCCTCTGCCGCTCGCAAGATGGCGGGAACAGCGCAAGCAGGAAGGATGGAAAGCTGAGTTGATTTTCTTCCTTTATTTCACATTTGCCTGGTAACGCACTGACCCCCCCCCCCCCCAATAATTGTGTCTTATAGGGCGAAAAAAACGGCAAATGGATTTCTAATATTACACAATTTTGCGATACAGCTCGTTTAAGTATATTCAAGTTGCCATATCCAAGACACATGGGCATGGGAGAGGGTAGATAGCAAATAAGTAACATAAAACTCTTCTAATCTCTGATCCTCAAAAAAAAAAAAATGAATAGCTATTTAGCATTTTTATATCTCTTTTAAAGAACCAAAGGATGGCTTTGCCATGGTACTGTACATGAATTAACTAATTTGCATGTATCTCTTGTAGGTAGTGTTGGATGATCTCGAACCGCAAAGTTCAGGTTTGTAACGAACTTTGCGAGTTTGGGTTCCCCTAAGTTTGACATTCGGCCCAAACACAGAAAACCTGATTGATGGGTTGCAGAGCAGCATAAACTAATGCAGAGTGTGCAGAAGAGCGGCTGTGCAACTTACCTGAGTCAGTGATCCGGTCCCTGGTCGGCAATCTGTGTTCCGGCTGTCAAATGGGCAGGGTCACAGAAAGATAACCTTCGCTACCATGAGTGAGGCCACTGGCAGCTGGTACTAGAAGTACTGGCACTAGAAGTGTCCTCACTCAAACGAGCAATGGTAATCTTTCTGTGGCCCCAGTCATACTCACTGCCTTCCCCCCCCCCCCCCCTTGTAAGCCCAGTTCCTCTGATAACCACCCTGACTTTGCTCCTCCTTGTCCTTGGGGAGTATATGGCTTGTGGCTTTTAGAAGTCTATGTATGGGGTGCATCACCAATGGGGATGCTCCCCAGTCAGAAGCAGCAGTGCTATCCTTAACAAAAGTGCGTGGAACAGTTTATTTTGTACCTCATTGTTTGTTGATCTGCTTCAAACCATAGTCAATAACCAGCTCTTGAGGGTTTACTGCATTATAGCAGTATGCCACCACTGTGTGTGAGTTACATAGCGCTTTGCATTTTTATGATTTTTATTGCAGGCTATAAGTCTTCAGCTGCTACAATCAAAATATTTGGTAAATCAGGTAAATGTAACTTATACTGTAAATAATAGAATATACAGTATGTTAATAGAACTACTTGTATACATGTTAGGTCATTTAATACTTATTTCTCATTTTATAAAGCACCACCAAAAGTATGTACTTATTCATATTTGTTCATCCTTTTAAACCAGTCATTGTCGCAAGGGTGGGATTATTGTCACCTGTAGCAACCCACAGACTTTGTCTCTCGATTACAGTGCAATAATCAGTTCACCTTGCAGGCTCATAGGTCCAATAATTAGCACTGTAACCTATGCAATGATTGTGGATGTTGAGGACTAGATGATCCTAGTCAGGGCCACCATCAGGGCAGTAGAGGCATGACTATAGTATATTGCTCTGATAAGTTCCTGCTGTTGCCACTATTATCTCATCATGCCTTCAGCAATAGGGTGGCAAGATTGTATGAGAACCCCCCTTGGAATGGTATGGGTGGGCCCCAGGTAAATGTCTCAGGGTTCCTGTCTGAAATGTATGACTATTACAGTTTGTGAAAAGTGATCTTTTCAGAATAGGCATGACTACCAGAGTAATAGAGGTGGCCTCATTGGTGGCACCAGTGTGGCCAAGGTAGCCCTTGGATGAAATGTCACCCTTTAAAACTATTGTGTTATCAGACAGAATAAAGTAGGCCTAAAATATTATAGAGGACACCTCGGAACTATAAGTGGACTCAGCGATGTCCAGATTTTAGAATTAGATTAATAAACTTAAAATATTACAGATTACTGCCTTCCATCTTTACAACTGTAATAATAACACATTTTCATTCAAAACTATTTTTATTTATTTTCCTAATTGATATAATGTACAAATATTTTGCAATATTGCATTATGTATGGACAGCATAAAACTGGAGCCCAGACTCATGCCAAGAAGTTGCCAATAAATTGAACCATTCGGGTACAATTTTAAAATATTAAATAAATTAACATTTGACCTAAATCATGGTTTGGCCCGCTGACTTCATGTGCTTAAGTATGGTTGGTACTTCAGCACCCCTCATATCGTGGCATCCTTGCACCCTCCACCGCCATGCTCCAGACTTCTGTTGGCCACACCGAACTGGGGTTACTGCTGAAGTGACACACGCAATATTAGGGTTTTGCTTTTAATGAAAATTGATTATGTTATTGATTACACAATCTCACAAATGTGATGCTACATTCAAGGTCTGGTCATTTGACTCTTGTGATATATAACTAATACAAAGAAAATCCCATATGCAATCCCAGAAGTAAAAAGAATCCAGCTTTTAGGAACTGCCAACATGGGGGTAAAGGACATCCACAAGACTAGTGTTAATAGGAGTTTGAAAAAAATGTCAGCCTTTGCAGAACCCAAACACATAAAATGAACCTCTTAAAATGTATTTGAACCGCCTATAGGCTGCTGTTATTTATTTAAAATAATACATCTACCTCTTTATAATCAATCTGTCCCTTCAGTGGCATACATAGGTTTTTTTCAGGGCCTCATAGCAAATATCATAGTGGGGCTCCCCTCTGTCCTGCATTAACGGTGCAAAAGCTCATATACAGGGTCTCCCAAGCATCCACAGCAATGCCTCCACACCATGGATAAGCCTCTTCTCCCTCTCATACTCCACTCCTTGCCTCTCAGCCCCATCTATGCTCTTCGGTCTCTCAACCAACAACTACCCGCTTCGAACTTTTACCTGGCAGGAACTTGCGGAGGTTTCAAATCCAGCTGGAGCCACAGTAGAGGACCAAAGTTGGATATCTCCAAGGCAGGCTTATCTATAGTAAAGGGGATCTGTGCTATGGGGCTGCCCCCTTTCTCTGGGGCCCATCCTATATTTTTTAAAACATTCCCCCATTCATTACTCTCAGTTAACCCTGATCAATAAAATATAACAATTATTCATACCTGTTCTGCACTGGGATTTCTTTCTTATGCTAGAAGTCTCACCCTGCTCTATCAGTGGCTGTAGCCCAGGTGCTGCAGTCATTTTCCTTTAGGAAGAGCAACTACTGAGTCTATAAGACTCTAGGAATGGTGGTCTGGCTCTTTTTGAGATGTTTCAATTTGGGTTGCCCTGATTTCTGAAATCCTCAGGATCATCATCGCCTTCAGTGATCCCATGGCACATATATGAGCTGTGGCAGCATCTTCACTTCGGCTGTTGCCGTCACCCACGCTATGCTTATCTGAATAGCCAATGTGGCCATGCACAGCTCCAGGCTGCAGGGATGCATCTCACCCTCTATTCTGCTTTCGTTCCCCTTTAACAATTTTTCATCATGCAAATCATTACACTTTTAGTTGATCTAATGTCCCCTCCCCACTCTCACCCCTGCCCCTCATGCATGATTAGGATTACAAAGCAAAAATGAAAAACCTTCCATGTCTGCCAAGCTTTATAGGGACGAAAGGCATAGACAGCCACTCAAGTGCATCCATTCTGTTGTGAGAGCAGGTGCAAACCAGGACAAGGTGAGTTTTTTTTGCTCATAATATCATCATATATTAAGTCAGATAGTTTAAAATGCTCCCCCCAAATAAATATATATATAAATATATTTTATTTTTTTTAAGAAACCACAAAAACATTTTGTTGCCTTTCTAGAGTATCGTATGGCCTCAGGTTATTACTGGTTTGGGAGCGAACTGCGCTAATGCTATATTGAATGCTATTTTCATCTACATTTTCAAGTGGGGAGTGGAGTAAGTATTGTTCAGATTATCAATTTACATTCAATTATGTGAACATGGTTAACATAAATAATTCTACTGACCCATCAGTAAAAAGAGCCGGGGGACAATAATATGCATCCTTGCTTGCATGTTTTAAGTTTATTGGCCATTAATATCCTGGTGATTAGTTCTTTTCGTGGGGCATCCTGATTTTGTGTGAAATTGCCCACAAAACTCACTGGCGGTCTCACGGTACTTGCACTCTCATTCCATTAATGCTACTTCTGCTTCCATGCATGTTTCTGCCCCAGCCTAACTTAATGCTGGAGATGCAGCTACCATGGGACTGACAGAAATGTGAGTTTTGCAGTATCAGCTAAGTTTTCAGTAAACACAAAAAGCTCCAAGAATAGTAATCTATGCTATAAAACAATCAGCGTGCTCTTCATACCAGGATGTTACACACAATAATGTTAGTCCTAATTATGAACTGTAAAGGTCAGTGGCATATATCAGGGCCCCATCAGCAGCAGCAGCTCCCCCTCCCCCCACAGGTAGAGCGGAGGCAGAAGGGAGCATAGACGCGCTGAGAGTGATGACTGGGAAAGAGCCTTACTTGGAAACAGGAAGTGGCAAGGGAGGCGGTGGCACACTCCCCTCTTCACAAGGAATGCAAGGACAGTACCCCCTCATGGGCATTATCTCCTTCCCCAGGGGCTTCTTCAACCTCTTGGGGACTCCCACATCCCCTCGAGGGCCAAGGCTTGTCTACCACGGTCCACGTTAACCTCCTTCCTCGCAGACCCAACTTGCACGTCTGCCCTGCTCTCTAGATGTCTCTGGACTAAAGCAGCAATGGCTGGTCCTCCCTTTATAGGCTCAGCTGCCATCCATAATGAGGAACGAGACCAGACCGTCTTAAATGTCAACCTGCACCCCCTAGAGGCAGAAAGTGGATTAGGCCGTCAGGTTCCTGCCCTAAGCCCAGCCCAGTAAGCCCAACCCCTTGGCTACACTAACATAAACCCTTAGAGGGGTGGTGGCTAATCCGCTACCCCTTCTACATTATTCTATTAGGGAGTCCTGTATCATTCAGTTTTAAAAGGTGTGTATAAAAGATTTCAAATGAAGTCTCAGTACAAGGAATTGGATGTGTTAGCACAAGCAGAGGAAGCACTTATCGTTGGTCTCTGCTCAGTATTTGCTATTTGAGTACATTAGGCTCGATTCAGAGAGACAAAAAAAGACTTTAGTTTTTGTGTCGATCTGTTTTTTTTTTTAAATGTTCCCGCTCTCGTATGAGTGTGCGAGCGATTCTATGCATGCATTGCAATCCTTCTGTAAAGTTTCTGTCCGTTCGTTCGGCAGAGTACGAGGATGTCATTTTCCAGCGTGACTTTTCCGTTTCATTTTCTCATGTTACAACGTAGGCTTTCGTTTTTGCCCTTTACCCATCGTCTTCTCCCACGAATCCTTTACGTTTCCCTTAGATTCTGTTTCCCTTTTTCAATAAATAATCGTCCAGACGGAAATCCTTATGATCTAGCGCCTGCGCACTACAAACTTAACTCATTAAAGTGCTCGCCTACATATTTGCCACCCTCACTTCTACTACAATGTTTAGCTAAACCACTTAGCACTATCCTCCATCTTCCCTTTTGAACCCTTAAAGCTCACCCCAACTACTTAGCACTATCCTCCATCTTCCCTTTTGAACCCTTAAAGCTCACCCCAACCACTTAGCACTATCCTCCATCTTCCCTTTTGAACCCTTAAAGCTCACTCCAACCACTTAGCACTATCCTCCACCTTCCCTTTTGGACCCTTGAAGCTCACCCCAACCACTTAGCACTATCCTCCATCTTCCCTTTTGGACCCTTAAAGCTCACCCAATCACTTAGCACTATTCTCCAACTTCCCTTTTGGACCCTTAAAGCTCAACCCAACCACTTAGCACTATCCTCCATCTTCCCTTTTGGACCCTTAAAGCTCACCCCAACCACTTAGCACTATCCTCCATCTTCCCTTTTGGACCCTAAAAACTTACCCAAATCACTTCACGGTTAGGTTCTTCTTCCATTTTAGGCCCCTAAAAATTACCCAACCCACTTCGTGGTTAGGTTCTTCTTCCATTTTAGGCCCCTAAAACGTACCCAAACCACTTCGCAGTCAGGTTCTTCTTCCATTTTAGGCCCCTAAAACTTACCCAAGCCACTTCGCGGTTAGGTTCTTCTTCCATTTTAGGCCCCTAAAACTTACCCAAACCACTTTGCGGTCATCTGAATCTTCATCTCTAAATATTTATTTCAGCCTTCGTTTGGTGTTAATGTATTTGTGTTTAAAAATTACAATGAAAATGTTTTTTGTTTTATTTACTAGAAGCGCATTTTTTGGGGGGTTTTACCATTTTTTTTTTACAAATGTTTAAGAATATTTTGGTTTTAAAAAACTTTAAAATTAAAAAAAATTAAACATTTAAAAACTATTTACATAAAAAAAACACACAGTGACAGGACCCAGAACACTATTCTTCTTCTGTTGTCCCCAACGAGTCAACCAGCTGCTGCATATCGGCCACCAACTCAAGGACCCTTCTATTCATTTCTTCAACTCTTTCCCGTGTGGTCCCTATATAAAATTATTTAAAAAAACATTATTTTGCGACAAATACATGTTTCTCACCTATGGATGAAATGTTTGTTAGTTGCCCACCTAAATAATGACGACATATGTCAATCTGCGAAGTCATTAATCTAAGGAAGTGGGCAGAGGTCATTCTGCTAAGTCATTAATCTAAGGAAGTGGGCACAGGTCATTCTGCTAAGTCATTAATCTAAGGAAGTGGGCACAGGTCATTCTGCTAAGTCATTAATGTAAGAAAGTGGGCACAGGTCATTCTTCTAAGTCATTAATCTAAGGAAGTGGCCAGAGGTCATTCTGCTAAGTCATTAATCTAAGGAAGGGGGCACAGGTCATTCTGCTAAGTCATTAATCTAAGGAAGTGGGCAGAGGTCATTCTGCTAAGTCATTAATCTAAGGAAGTGGGCACAGGTCATTCTGCTAAGTCATTAATCTAAGGAAGTGGGCACGGGTCATTCTGCTAATACCATTGACTATGGCTTGATGTATCTGGGTGATCATGTCAATTACCACATACTGCAAACAATGACATTTCAACTTACTTGGTTGGTGGCCGACGGATGCCTTGTTGGGGACAACCCTACGTCCTGGGCCCTGCCACTGTTGTGAAGTAGAGGCTGTCGAGACATGGCAAATAGGGTCAGTTATAATGTCTTAGTCAACAGTAATCAAATGTCAATTTCAATGGGTGTGTCACATCACTCACCTTTTCCCTGTGCCTCCTGGGCGAGATCTGCTGCATCCTCCACATCTTCACCTGCTCCAGAAGCATCTACAAAAACAGATGAAGGGAATCAGCTTTGGTGGAAATACCATGTGTGTGTGTGTGCGGTTACATGAAGAGTCACATACCAGAGGCTCCCGCCTGCGTCGCTGGGTACGACTCCCTGCCCACGCCGTGCCGCCCCTCCTCTGTGGAAAGGTCCAGGGGCTGGTCGGAGGACCCAACAGAGGAGGGGTAGGACCGTCGCCCTGGAGATCCACCACCTATACTTCCAGCTGCAGATTCATGCAGCACTGGTCGGCCTGTGCGCCTCTGGGTGCGGCGGATTCGGTAATCCATTTCCAACACTAGAAAAGAAAAACAATTATAAATAATTGCCACCTTCTGCATGAGTTACATTTGGCATGCTATGTACTTACTAGGGAAATAGAGGCAGAAAAAACGCTGCACCCGGGGCATGTGCAGCCGTTTCAGGGCCGACCAATGCTTCATGATCTGAGTGTGGGTGAAGGTGGTGTCCGTCTGCTGTTGGATTTTCCCAATGATCTCCAGGGCGACGGTGCGCTTCTCAAAAGAGTTGGGCAGGTAGTCGTACCTGAACTCCAGCTTGGTCTACAAAACACAACAGAAACATAGGATGTAGTTAAAACTGCATACAAATATCTGTCACCAATCGATCTTTGGACTAAATGACATTAACAGACACAATTCTAGGCTAATCCAATCCTTGAAGCTGGCCTCAGTGTTGTTTCGCTCATGTGGGCCCTCACATCGGTTTGCCACAGAGTTTTAAACACTTTGAAAACAAACCGTTTTTTCCTGCGCTTCCTTAAGGGCTAGGCATGCATTTATATGGCAAATCAAAGGCATTAAAAGACACTTACAAGCATGATGATCTCTTCTTGTTGGCGGTTGAAGATTGTGGGCGCCATCTTGCCTCTTGTCTGCAGCAGATAAGTAATGCCTGCACGCGTACGCGTAAGCGCCAGACCCCGCCAATCTTATTTAAAGGGTCCTTTACACACAGCTCATTCTCTTTCAGAGTCCATGAGCAATGGCACCTAAAAAATCAAAAACGAAAGCAGCAAAGGAGGTCAGCAGCAAACAGCCATCCAAACGGCAGGAGCCTGCTGCAGGCCCAATTACTCGGTCACAGAGGCCAAAAACGAAGCTGCGGCCAACCCGCATTGGTCAGCCACAGGCACTCACCACAACCACCAAAAAAAAGGAGCCAGGAAAAAGGAAGCCACAGGCCAGAAAGCAAACCCACACGTAGGGAAAAATGGGACCAAGAGGGTGCGAAGTCCCAGCCCCCCAGGTCACCATCACCCCACCCACGTGGCTACCATGGCAAGGCTACAAAAAAGAGACACCGGATAAGAAGCCCCAGCAGCTCTACCTCGCCATCACCACCACCCGCATGTGGCCACAAGGCTCATGGCAAGAGTGCAAGGCACAGCCCCAGAAGTCCTAGGTCGCCATCCCCACCCGCACGGGTGTCCAAATCATTGGCCAAGAGGGCAAGGCACAGCCCCAGAAGTCCTAGTTCACCATCCCCACCCGCACGGGTGTCCAAATCATCGGCCAAGAGGGCAAGGCACAGCCCCAGAAGCCCAAGCTCTGGGTCACCCCTGGACCAGCCGTCTACCTCCAAGGTGCAGGGGTCTTCTAAGGGCCTACAGAGGCACAGGGCACGTCTTCCTCCACAACACCCTCTCCTCCTCGGCCACATTCTCCACCGGCACAGGTGTCAAGGCAGTCTGAATATGCCACATCTACACCTGCGACTTCAGTGGCCACCCATCCATGCTCACCCAGTCCCTTTCCAAGTCCGGTTCAATCTGCAGACAGCCAGCAGTCCGTAATTTCACACCCACACAGCCAGGCCAGAATGTCCCCTGATTTTGCGCCAAACACTGAGGAGCCAGAACCACAACCAACAGGGGGCACATTGCACAGAGGCCAGTTGAGTGGCAGGTTTGGTGAGGCACAAACTCAAAGCATTGGCTAGTGGGTTCACCTTGTATTATGATGAGCTATACGGGCACAGATCCGAAGCTACAAGCAAGCAGCGCAAAGCCGAGATTTTGGAGGAGCTCACCAGACAGGTCAATGCAGCGTGGGAAGAGCTCAAAGATGTGGAGCAGATACAAAGGAAAATATCGGACCTCAAGTATGCAGCACGGAAGAAAGAAAATAAACCGTGTCATTACAGGTACATATATACTTGGCGACATTTAGCTAAATGTGTCCAACTATTATTTTCAGCTTACAAACTGGCGGAGGATTCCCCACTAAACTGCAATTTACCCGAGCTGAGGAGATGGTGCTGGGCCTGCTACATCCTGTGGCCTTAGAGGGACACTCGGCACGACAGGACACGGACATTCGACTATTCCTGATGGTTAGTAATGTTAGTGTGTCTGTGAAATGGGATCTACGTGTAAAATGAGGCTCAAAGCCATATATTAACACATGCCCCTAGGGTGTGCCTTGTAGTGGAGGTAACAATTTAAACAGGGTGTGTTATGTGTGTCAACTCATCATTTGCTTATTTCCTTGCCCATACATGAGTTTGGAGAGTCTTGAGGAACACTATTGAGATTAGCAAAGGACTGCCTGTTATGTATTTAGAGTCAATTACATGCAACACTTCCATCTTTATCTGTAGCCAATTTGGGTTTGAGCTGTGCTTTGCTCAGAAAGACTTGATTGGGGTGCTTGAAAGTTTGACCTAGAAAGAATGGCAACCAGCATAATCTAATGGCAAATGCTATTTGCAAGCTGAGTGTTGTCCCATAATGTGCGTTTAGGGATGTGTGAAGCCTCAGAACAGCCAGTACATGCATGTTTATTTTGGTTAAGGAGACCAATGTGTATGTACTTGTTGACTAATACATCTAACAGATAATGGAATTTATAGTCAAGTTCAACTTGGTCCGTTGGGGGAGTTGCCATTCATGCAAGGGCCTGTGTTTTAGTGAACCATATGTGTTATTATACATCAGCAATGCCTAGTTGTGTGTTAACATGCCTTCTTTTCAACAATGCAGCCCAGCATCATCCCTCAGCTAGTGGGGAATCCTCTGCCAGTTTGACCATGCCGTCTACTTCCGTGCTGCCTCAGACCC
Source organism: Gastrophryne carolinensis (assembly GCA_027917425.1). Lineage (NCBI taxonomy): Eukaryota > Metazoa > Chordata > Amphibia > Anura > Microhylidae > Gastrophryne > Gastrophryne carolinensis. Next base: position 241,951,424 of record CM051236.1, on the reverse strand, counting down.
AGGATCCGATATATATGGTAAGTGTCTTTTTCTGATGTTGCTTATGCATGTGCCTTGCCATGTTTCTTTTGGCTGAATTACATATGTATTCCCAAAACTGAACCTTTTTAATTTACATGTCCCAACAGACCCACACACTGATGGAGGAAATCCAGGAGCTGGAGGAGGATGGACCCTTCTTTGGACCTTCTGAACAGCTCCCCCTGGGACAGAATCTGCAACTGTCCCAACATGTTTCTACACCAAATCCTCAGCAGCAGAGTGAAGCTGCCAGCCCATCGTGGGCAGCATGCAGAGACTAAGCCGACAGTCCCCAGTGTTAGCTCTGCTGCTGAGGATTTGCCAAGCAGACCTGTGGCTGTTGGTGGACCTAGAGGCACATCATCTGCACGCCCCCCAACCCGGGGAATTGGGAGGCGTAGTCGACTACGTCGCCCAGTTTCCCAGGGGAGGGGTGCGCCGATGATGGAGTCAGCATGGCACCATGAGAGGCGGCTATTTCGCCTCCAAAATCAACTAAACCACGAGCATCTTCATGGGCAATTAGACACAATAAACAACACCTTAAACTCCATGCTGACTGAATTTAGGTCCAACAACAGCCACATGGCCACCTTATCTAATTATTACAGTGCCATTCTTGAGGAAGTTCGAAATAGCAACAGCCACATGGCCACCTTAACTAACAATTTCAGTGCCATGATGGCTGAATTTCGAACTTCAAATAGAAACATGTTGGAACAGTTGCAGATTCTGAATGCCACACAGACCCAGGTGAGGGCCCACCTCCAAGGGCCCCAACCTGGGTTTTATGGGCATCCCCCATTTTAAGGCCAATTTGGCCTGTATCTGCTCCACATCTTTGCTCTACATCCCCACTATATTGACCTGTCTGGTGAGCCCTACCAATATAGCGTTTTGGTATGGCTTTGCTTGTTTGCTTTGGATTTGCGCCCATATAGCCCATTAGAGTGCTGAGGTAGCCCACTAGCCAATGCCGGAGGTGAAGCCTCAATGAACCTGCCACTCAAGCTGTTGCACTGCATGCTTGTGGTGAATTACATTGGTTCTGGCTCCTTCTGTTTGTAGGCATGATTGGGGGACATTCTCGCCTGGCAAACTACTACCTTGACCCCTGGCTGAGATTGAACTGGACTTGGGTTGGGACTGGGGGTTCTTGTTTGGGTGGTCCACTGAGTAACAGATATAGATGTGACATAGGTTTGGCTGCTTTACACCTGTGCCTGTATAAAATGTGGCCAAGCAGGAGAGGGTGTGTCTATGGGCCTATTTGTTTGCTGAAAAATCTGGACATGGCAATGCTTGTCACATATGTTTTTGTTTTTGACATTTGTATGAAACTTTGGACAGGAGTGCCTTACTTTCAAACTCCTTCCTGTGGCCAATTGCCTGTGGCTTAATTTGACAAAAATTTCATTTGTGGTTTGACCATGTATTTTCATGAACTATGGGACTGACCATCAACTCCAATGTTTGCTTTTCAAATAAACACCATAAATGTTAACGTAACCTGTTGTTGACTAAGTTTATGCCTTTAGGTTTTTGGTGAATCAAGATGACTTAAAGTTTGCAGTAACAAATTGGGAACAAAAAAAACCATGAGTCTCAAATCAGGTGTGAGGTTGTTTGTAATTAATTCGTTACTGCTTCTAAAAGTAAGAAACAAACATACAAACACAAAGTGCAAAAAACACAATTAACAAACAATAAAGGGACAAAACAAACAAAGGAACACCAAATTAAGAAAAATGTGTGTCTATTAAATTAGACCGCACGGCTTGGGCAGACGAACTCGGTGGGCCACGATAGTCCTCCTCTGGGACATCGGTGGGTGGAGAAGGGGGCTAATCCACAAAGGCGGGACACGCTGCAATATAGCAAAATTATGCAACGCTGCACAGGCCATTATAATATCTATGACCTTTTTGGGGTCATACTGAAGTGCTTCCCCGGTATGGTCCAAGCATCAGAAGCGGGTCTTCAATAGGCCAAACGCCCTCTCCACCACAGCCCTGGTCTTCCTGTGTGCCCTATTACATGCCTCCTCGGCTGCATTCTGGGGTCGAAGGATGGGCCAATCAGGCATACTGCTAACAGACTGCTAACAGGTATTGGTTTAGGACTGTGCTGCTCAACATTCTTGGATGTCTTAACTTTTCAGGACCCCGTAGCTGCTTTGTCTGAGGCAAAAACAGCTCTAACCCGGCACCTGCACTTTATCCCGCTCTCCTCTACTCAGTAAGTGTAATGCATCTAAGCTAAGATGGCGCAGACCCTATCCTAAAGTCAAGAACATAATTTCAGCCAAGTGTGGGGAAAAGTAATGATTAATTTACTAAAAATTCAAAGATTAAAATTTGCAAATGCAGAACCAACATTTGGCAAGGCTTTGTTCTTTGAAAAATCTAATGGTTAAGGTCGAGTTTCACATGTAAACAAGGTGTTCAAACATGCATAGTTTCATACATGGGACACAAACTAAATTCATAGCCATACATATAAAAAAAAGGAGGTTATTGGCGTAAACTTACCAAGGCGCCATCCACCGGAAAATTCCCCAGACTCAAACCGACCGTACAATCCAGATCTTTGCAGAATGTAGGCATCATGGGATGAGCCTGGAAACCCGGCAACCATACTAAGGAACCGCATATCCGGGGCCACCACTGCTTGGACATTCATTGAGTGACCCATTTTGTGGTTACTGGGAAACAATAAAAAAAAAATCAAGGCAAGGCAAACTAGTGAAACACTAACTAATCACACCCGAAGCCAAACCTGTGGGCCAATACAAATAACACTAACCAAGTACATTAGTATTTGGTACACAACAAAAAAGATATGTATGTTTGAAAAAGTAAAGATTAACTTTGAAGTGTCTAATTCAGGTACACATTAAAATGTTTCCCTTTAGAACACATGTTAAATTTTTGAAAAACTAAATACGGTCCATTGTTTCACAGGGTCTCTTTTCAAGGAGGGAATAATTACAAGGAGGGAATAATTACGAGGGACTTTTTACAAGGAGGGACTTCTCCACAATTGGGAAAACAATAATGTCAAGTAATTGTAAAAATGACAGATTGCACTTGCCTGTAGATAGACTCATCGGCTGCCGGAGGCACCAGGGCAACGTGGGTGCAGTCAATGGCACCCATGATGTTGGGCATGTCGGCGATGTTATAAAATGCCAGCTTAATTGCGTTCTTGGCTACCATGTCGTCAGGAAAACAAATATATTTTTGAGTAATGGTAGCCATGCCTTCCAAAAACTTGGATAGCGCGCGGCTCAGCGTAGGCTGGGAGATTACCACGGACAGGGCACCCAGCCTCTGGAACGAGCCGTTCACCGAAAATTGCTTATATTGCTTGGTTATACCTGAAATTGCTTGCCCTTTCCTTGTGCTGCAGGCTAACCATGGCCGCAGCTCACTATACAACTTATGGAGGGAAGCGCGATTAAGTCTGGTGAGCTCGAACAGCTCAACATCATGCATGCCATCGATGTGCATGCGTCGCCGCCGGTGCAATCTGGTCTCAGCCCTTCGGACAATTTCAATGCCCATGAGCTGCAGATCCTCATGCTCCTCAAATGCACTAGAGTCATCCATAGCTGCTAGTCTCGAAGTCAAAATGGTCCCGTAAGGGGATCGCAAAGGAAACGGGTTTATAGGGTGGTGGTCCGTCGGCAATCAGCTCTCTGAATGAGAAGCAAGCCCATAGCAATAACGTAAGTTATCTGAACGAACTAAAAATATCAGATTTGGTTTGGAAAATGACCCAAACTAATGCAAATGATCCGTTCGTCGAAAGCGCATATACGCATTTGTCCGAACGTTTGTATGAATGAAAAATGAACGAAAAAAACCAAAAAAATGACAAACACCCACAAAAAATTTCACAAACAGCTACGGAAGTCCAGACGAATGTGTCTCTGAATCGAGCTTATTGTCTTGTGTCTGAACGCCAAGCATGCTTATCTGTTTCCACAGTTGCATGATCTGAGTTTCATCAAGTTCTGGCTTCATCCAGGGTTAACAAGCATGCACTAACCCTGTTTCTGTTTTTTAATCAAATTATTGATGTGTAAATTTCATGTATAAATGGTAATTCCAAGCATGTCTTCACATGTCTTTATGGTTTATGGACAGAAGTGGTGTACATTGCCCGGATGGGCCCCATGGCAGGGCCCCCAATTAGCAGAACCCCCCATACACTCTCTGGGCCCTCAGTGCAGAAGTGCAGGATGCAAGCAGAGGCACACACAGAGACGAGGGAGGCCTGTGGAAAGCTGCTTACTCACAGCAGAGGGTATAGAGGGAGGCGGTGGCGCACTCACGACGGCAAGGAAAGCATGCACAGGCAAGAAGGAAGGTGGCAGCAGGAATGGCCAGGCAGGACAGTTTCTAGGCAAAATAGTGTGGGACGGAACAAATTCTGCCCCCTCTTTACTTCTTCTATGGTGCTGCTGCTGTTCCATGCAGTCATGTGCCATGTTTTGCTTGCTTAACTGAGATCTATATAGGGGAGATGAGGGGCCTGACTAACAGTGGTCCTGACTCATCTGCAGAAAGCAGGATGGCTGGTATAAAAGTGCCCCCAATGACCTTGGCGCCCAGAGCGACAGCCCTGCTAGAAACAGCCCTATGGCCAGGTAAGTATTTACTCTGGTGCCAACATTTTGTAGAGGAGGTGTAGGTAGCCCGAGGGCCTGTGCCTGCACTGCCTCTATGGTATGTATGCCCTTGATGGACAGTTAGTCCAAAAAGTTCAAATGGGAAATACTGAGCAGCGACCAAGAAGTGCTTGTAATGCTAGCACTCAGGACTGACGTCAGCACCCGCCAAGCCTGATTAGCTGCCAAGGGCCCCCACGCCCAGGGGGGCCCACTGGCAGCTGGCACAAAACTGTAGAAGAAAAAAACTTTTACTCACCTGCGGCCGCGATCCCTCGTATTTTGCCTTCTCCTCACCACGGAAGAGCCCGAGGGGTGGAGGCGAGGGGTGAAGAGGACACCCGATCGGAGGCCCCACAGGCTCTTCCGTGGTGAAAACAGAGCTTGCCATTGACTTGCCATTAACTCCCGCCCCCAATTACCGGCCTCCCCAAAGACCGGGGGGGGGGGGGCAGAAGAGCCTGGCCCGTTTGGCTTTGCGGGTTTGTAGCCAGCAGGGCGGGGTGGGCCACCAAAGCTGGCCCCTGCGCCCTGTTCCTACAAGCCCTGCATAGCTGGGTAGGGGGACCCTATGTCATTTTTTTCTGAATTTTTAAGGCTTTTTAACCCTTAAAATTCCCAAAAAATGGGGTGCCCCCCCCCAAGGAAAGGGGGACTCATATCATTTTTTTTAAATGAACCCCTTATGTTCTGTCGGTCGAAGGTATAAATAGCTTCCAGCAGCAGCAGGAGTGCAGAAGCCAAAGTGATTGGTGAGGTACAGAGTGTAAGATGGATTGGAGGTATTAAAAAAACAAATAATATAATGTGTGTTTTTTTTTCTTACATTCAACCCTTTGTGAAGTGGTAAGATGTCCAGGAGATGCCTTTACCAGTTCACAAGGGTTAGGGGCTGGCAAGTGCAGGTTTGTAGCCTGCAGGGCAGGGGGGCACAGAGGCTGGCCCTTGCACCCTGTTCTATGCCATGGAATTCATAGACCCCTGACCCACGACTCTCCAACGCAAAGGGGCCCACTGAGACCATGCTGCCCGAGGGCCCACATAAACCTGGAGCCGGCCCTGCTAGCACTAAAACATACATTTTTTTTGTACTGAGACTTTGATTTGGAATATGATCCGATCCAATATCAAGAGCACATGTATTGTTTCATAGGACAGATTACTATTCTTGGGCCTTTTTGTGTTTGCTGAACATTTTTGGTGACATCCCAAATTGGGATATTAGAAATCTGGATGTCCTGGTTGCTTGATTGGAAGTGAAAGCAGTGATTAGCTTGTTACCCATTTCTAGAGCATTATTGACTGGTGGTCCACATTAAAATAAAAACACTCAATACATATCTTACTCTAAGACAATGATTTGTACATTGTCAAATGTCTATATTTCTATAATGTATGTAATCCAGTATACATGTAACCTGTAGAGGTCAGTGTTGCTGTAGTGTTCTTTTTATTTAAATTAAGTGTAAAATAAGTGTTTAATTTGGTTCAAAGGAAATACATTTATGGATGTAATAGTTGGTTATTTCTTTTAGGGGCTCAGCTTGGGCATATACAGCATCTCAGTGGTCAATGGCACTTTTGTTATACATATATATAGTTGGGAAAAAACTGCACGTGGAAACCTGGGGAGGTAAGTGAATGCATATTAGTTATATACCGTATATATTTTAGATGCAGAGGAGTCAGATTAAGATAGACATTTGTGGTGTAACAGGAACTGGGTTTAATGGAACAAGAGTGCACTAAGAAAAGGTCACCTAACATGGTGAATAACATAGACAGGAAAAAGAAGTCATAGAGATCACCTCAATGTGGAAACAGGAAACACAACATGCAATAGAGAATGCATGTAGAGAATGTACAATAGAGTCTACACATAGATATAAGTGACAGTGCCATCTACTGTCATAAATGAAAACTGCATTAACCTAGCAATATAGATGTAGATCACATACAGAGACAAGCTGTAAGCTGTTGCACAGTATCTCCAACAGATATGACTGCTTTCGCTCCTGATTGAGGAGCCCAAAGCTGTTTGCTGAGTATTAAAAGTGTAACTATACTCAGAGGGAAGTATATGTAGTCACCTTCTATCCCCAGCCCAGTGATCCTAAAACAGCCTGTATTTCTTTTTTTACCTCAGCCTTTGCCCAATATTCATAACAACACAAACTGGATGCAGTCGACCATATTGCTGAGCAGCCCACCCCCAGTGATGATGCAATCAGAGTACACACAGCTCAGCAATGGGGAGCACTGCAACCTAGCTGCCATTATCAGCCTGATTCAGAGCTTCTCTCGCATGCATTCCCGCCAGCAGGAATGACATATTTGATCTATTTTCCGTGTTGGGTGATTCAGAACCTTGTTTTTGTGGCCGAGTTGTCCATTTTGCAGAAAATTACGGTATGTGTAAGCCAAACCAAATGTTCGGAGTATAAATATGGCTCAAGACATTCGTGCGTCCATAATTTTATGGGTTTTGCTTGCACTGGAGTGGGATTCAAAGCACTGATTTGTGGGTTTTCAGATCTATAGAAGCCGTAGGTTTCGGGTACAAACTTACGACATATTTTTGCTAGCGGAAAACTTTTTCTGTTGCTAGTGAAAATACAACCTACATTCTCCGTACCTACAATGGAGCCCCTTGATTTGTTCTGTGAAGAACAAGCGTCAGCAGCAGCAGTGGCTGTTAACCATGTACCTTCTGGAGCTTAAGCATACCCACTGTCACCTGGATATCGAACAGTTGATCAATCAGCAGGTGTTCAAACTGACCCAACTGAACCGCCTTTCTCTTGAGAAGCTTTACTCAGAGCTGCAGCCATGGCTGGCCCCTGCCACAAGAAAGGGACATGCAATTGGAGGCATCACCAAATTGCTTGTCTGCCTTCAATTTTTAGCGAATGGCTCCTTCCAGAGGTTAGGGGCACCGTCAGTTGGCATGTCCCAACCTTCGCTGAGCTGCGCCCTGACTAAATACATCTCTTTCCCTGACAGCACGGCAGCCTGGAATGTGGTGAGGTTGGGTTTTGTCAACATTGCGAATATGCCAATTGTCATGGGTGCCATCAGTTGTATGCATGTGGCCCTGGTTCCCCCAGCTGCTCAGGAGTATATGTTTCGGTATGTTTAGGTCAAAATTGCTTTCCTTGTAGGCCACTCTCCTCTTTTGAGGCTAGCCTAGCTTCCCCTCCAAACCCATTTGGCCATTGTTTTACTTTTTTTTGTTGTTGTTCACTTGTTGTTGGCAGTCTAGTGACCCTTTTTTATTTGTGGCTTCTTTTCAGCAACCGCAAGATGGGGCACTCTTTTAACATCAAATGTGTTGTGGGGCCAGATCCTTGCTTTTTCATTGTTTTGACTGGCTTTCCTGGCTTGTCCTATGATGCATATTTCTTGTGGTGAGATGACTGGCGGTTGACTTGTGGGTAAGTCTGTTTATTTCTGAGTGGATCTACCTGTTTGTTGTTTATGTAGCATTTGCAATGTGCCCTCCATCACTTTGACTGTGCTCTTGCCCCTCTTTGGATGTCCCCTTCTCCCTGTTGCAGTTACAAATGCTTAGTCTTACCTTTGCTTGTTTGGTCCTAATCTTTTGTAATATTTAATATTTGGTCTAGGCTGTTTTGATGTTATGTTGCCTGTTAGTAATATAATTTTCATTTTCACTTGTCTTTTATGTGATTCAGGTTATCCGTTGCTGCCTTGGCTCCTGATGCCCTTCTTAAGGCCGCAGACACCTGGCCAGGAGGCTTATAATTGGGCCCACAGCCGCACATGGATTGTAGTACAGTGTTCTCTCGGGCTTTAGAAGGCCAGATTTTTCTGTCTGGACCACACAGGGGACGCCCTTTAATACAAGTCAGAGAAGGTCTGCAAATTATCATAGGGGGATCATCCTTCATAACTTTGCCTTGAGTGAGAGGGTGGCAGCATATTTGGAGAAGATAACCCCTGCTTGTGCCCCAGAGATTCCAGGACATCTGTATGCTGGCACCCAGAGCCGTGTGGCCCAAAGCATTTGACAGCATTTGTTGGACAGCTCTTTTTCCTGAATTTTATTTATTTATTTTTTTTCACTACTTATGTCATTTGTGATTAATTATGTCACTTGCCTTGTATGGGTGTGAATAAATAACACCCACAGTTCTGGTTTTTGGTATTTATTGTCTAATTACATGTTAAGTGTCACAAGTTGTTGGGTTATAGCACAACTGTAGATGCAGGTCAACAGAAATTTGAAAAAAATTCCAACATGGCAGGTTAAGGGGATGCTGGCCTGCTTTGGGAGTTTACAGCTTGCTGTGCCTCCAGCCTCTCCAACCTTTGAAGGCCAACCTGGTTGGCCTCCACCAGAGCCCCAACCAGCATCTCTTTCTGCTGGTGGTGGCGCTGCTTCTCCACAACCATTGCAGCCAAGTTTTCATGGAGCAAACTGGCGGTCCAGAAAGGAAAGTATGGCTTTAGTGAGTTATCCAATGTTTCCTGTACAAGCATCCCTGTGGATGTTCAGCCCTAACAAACTCAGCACCAGACGGGCTGAGACAAACCACCACCTTCAGGTCATCCCACTTTTTCTTGTCCTGGGCACCATCATAAGTACTCCCCCAATGCTTTGTGGTTTGAGTGGGACCGAAACCCAGCCAGTCGATCATAATTTTTGGCAACACCATCCAGCAGAACCTCCAGCTTGGCATCATTACATTGGCCATTCAACTTGCCCCTTGCGCCCAGGGTGAGTGGCCAATGCTGTGGTCTGCTGGGTGGTGTCTTGGCAGAAGGGGGAGTCCCTATGCCCAACCCCATGCCCAGAACGGATGGATCCCAGGCTACTGATTGGGGAAAGAGCATGCCTGGCTGTGGCAACGCTGCTCAGCCTTCGGATCCCCAGTTGGCTCTGCATAGGCTCCGCTGTCTTCATACTGTTCCGGTGTCCTGACCTTTGGTTAGTTCATTGTGGGATGTTCCGGGAGCCCTGGTTTTCTGACTCCCGCTGTTGATGCTTTAAACTGCTGCGGGTGACCCGCTCAGAGTGGCTAGTGTGGGTATCAGCAGGGAAGTGACTTCAGGATGAACGGCATATCCTGGGGCTGGGGCTGCAGTTCCTGGGCCAAGTGCTGCTGGTTTCTTGGCCATGTCTATGTTCCTGGCTCTGGAGGCTGTGGTGGCACCTATGGCGTGTGGCTTAGTGAAGTCTTAAGTCAGCAGTGGCAAGAAAATCTGACCCGTGTTCTTTTATACCTAATTGAGTGGGAAATTGTATTGGAAACTATTGTGTATTTAACATGCCCCTCAAAGGTGCAACCTATAGGCTACATGTGCTTATGGATGCAAACACACTACCTGGGCCACCAGGGCGAATCGGCACTTGTGCGCCTCGACACAGGGGTGCGTTATACAGACGACATCCAAAGATTTAACCTGGCACCCACCTTGTTCACCCGTGAGCAGCAGGAGGACATTATGATGGTAAGTCACACTTTCATGCCATTCGCCTACACATGTGTGCCGCATTACACTCCTGCCAAGGTGCAAACAGGCTGAAAAATAAAAGCGAAGGCACATGGTGTCACATTAATGGTGGAGGCCTGGCCTTCCAGCCTTACAGGGCCACAGTACTTTGCTGCCACTGTCACATGGACCACTCTGGTATGTTTGTATGTGACCCAGGGGTGCACGCACAGGGAGTGATTTATGTTCGACATTTCTATGAAATTCACTACTAATGTGGGATGGGAGAGCAAGCTTCGCCTTGTTGCTGGCACAGGTCAGCGAGCCCTATCCGACAGTAGATAGAGAGTCTTTTGGCCTAAGTGCGTCTGCACTTGCAATTTGCTACTATTGTGGGGTGGGAAAGCTGTAATAGATGGCATTGGCATACACTAGCATATACAAGGCGGCTTGGGTGCTTGCACTGTCCCTGAAAATTACTTAAAGGGGCAGGGGAATGTTTGTGGAGCTAAAGGAGACCCAAACAGAGGATGTTAACATAAGTTAACAGTGCACATCTGTTTGTTTGTTGCAGACTTTCGTGGATCAAAGGTATTACTTCAACCCACATGAACAGAGGACTTTGGTAGAGGAAGTGGCAGCACATCTAAGTGGTGAGGGGAAGTCACAACTTCACCCAAATAATGCAGCACTGGGCAGACCTCAAATGGTGAAAGTAGCCCTGGGTGTGGAGGTTCTACAGCCAGAACTTCCCAGGTAAGTGGATTAACAGTGAAGGTGAGCTACCAGGCTAATAAGTAGCATGTGTGACAAACGTATACTTTCTTTTGTAGCTGGGGAGTTCTGGATGCGGCTCAAACCCACCCAGAGGTGAGGGGTCCGGCCAGTGGACCCTGAAGAACCCTGCTAAAGTCCTCTTCCTCCTCTGAATCAGCACCACCACCAGTCATGGAGGCCACTGAAGAGGAGGGTGTGTTCGGTTTGGAGTAACCCACAGCTCCTGCACACTCCTGTAGGCCAATACACCAAAAAACACAGGTTGTGCTGCATGTAAAGTCTAATGACATGTTTGCTAAGTGCTGGTGTGTCGTGCTTCTCTGTCCCTACAGAATCGTCAGAGAGTGAGTATGCAGCGATGGAGCAACGCGAGAAGGCTCTGGTATGTGTCAAGCCAGTGAAGCATAACAATACACAAGCATGGCCATAAACACTTACGCCGGTTCTTTCCCTCTACAGACCCTGAAGAAGGGATGGCGCCACGGAGGAGGGTACCCTTCTAAAAGTATGCCTCAACCAGTTTGGGTAAGTATGTAAAAATGTGCGTGTATGTACAGGCACACATGTGGTAATTTATACACTTTTCTCTTTGCAGGTGCCATGTTGGTTCCATTTTTTAAAACATATTGTATATATTTGTTTTAAATAATTATTGGAAATATATTAGTTTAAAAAAAAATTTTAAAAAATGTTCTTAAATAAACCAAGAATTTGCAAGTTATATGCTGCATGTTGGTGTGTTTCCCATGCAACTACATAAAGCAGATGCTAAGAAAACAAACAGTAGTGTAATACAGAAGACTAAAACAGAAGGTGGCCAAAGTAGGTGGTGCGTAACAGTGGGTAGAAACAGACGACATGGCAATCAAGGTACAAAGGTAGGTATGTGCAAGGACATGCAAACTACAGGAGATGCCCAAGATGCCAGCAGGGAGGAGAAAAGTAAGTATGTGCACAGACTACATGGGATGCCCCAGGAAGCACATTAAAAAGCTAGTTACAACAAAAAAAGACGTGCACCAGAAAGCTATGCAAGGACACAGCACACCAAGAACAATGGGGTCCACGGCAAGTTACATCTGAAAAAGGTAAAAGGTAAACACTGGGCTTCCGAAACTACCTCGGCTGCAAATACTGTAAATGCTCGGCTAAACCATATGTGTACGCAAAGCAAATATGCCCGCTTACGCATTAACAAACTTTTCTCGGAATGCGGCTTTGAATGAGACAAGTGTTCACAGTTTCCCGGTTACCAAGATCAGTTCCCGAAAAAAAACGAACATGCATGCTCTGAATCCAACTGTATGTGACAGTTTGGTTGTAACTGAATTAATTAGCATATGGCATTCACCATATTACTACTTCCTGTTGTTTTTTCCTGGTGTATTATGGGTATTGGGCAATGGCTGAGATAAAAAAAAGACTGTTTTGGGGCACAGGGCTGGGGATGGAAGGTGACCCCATAAACTTTCTTTCTGAGTATATATGCACTTTAATATGCACGGCAAGCGGCTCTAATTGAATGAGAGCCTGTGCATGCACCATAGGAATGGGGAAATGTGAGTTTTTACTGGACTGATCTGGGAGGGTTTTTCACAGGAGCCAGAACCAAAACCCAGATTCCACTTTAATAACAAGGGTACCAAAGTAAAATCTTATAAGACCCCTTAAAGACACCTAGAGACCCTATTCATTGAAAAGAATCGATTCTCTTTCTCAAAGCATGAAACCAGTACACATGAATGACTTGATCTAACTGTGTAAAAAAAGTGTCTACCCTCCCCCATTGGTGGCTGTATTACATTATACCCCTGACATTTAGGTTAGTGCCTGTCCCAGCTTCTAAACTAGTGTTTTCCAACCTTCTTCATCAACAGGCCAGGTTTTGCAGATCTCCATACGGCAGCACAGGTGAAATAATTGGTGGTTACACAGAGCTATAGAGTTGGCCATGTGGAGATTTACAAAACATGGCATGTTGGTGGCTCTTCAGGAAATTGTTAGGGAATACGGATATAAGTCAACTTCATGGTCAGAACATAGCACTGTGCTGTGATGTTATTTATTTTCGCTGATTATTAGAGAGCTCCTAAGCCAGGAAAATCGGAACTTCATCTAGTTGGTTGGAGTCCAAAATACAACAGCAGACTCTATCTACTCTAGTCCATTTACTACTGAACAAGCAGGGGGTATTTCTAGAATTTTTAGTTTACCTTTATAAACGCTGGTTTTAGTGTCTACAATGACTGGTCTCTGTTTTTTATGTTTCCAGGATGGTCCAAGGACTGTTTTCAGGAGTGGGGTATATTTATTAGCCTTGCTATCCCCTGTTTGCTGATGATTTGTGCTGAGTGGTGGGCATTAGAAGCTGGAGGTTTCTTAGCAGGTCGGTTTCTATCCATTCTTTTTTTTTGTAATTTGTATTCAAGATAAGCATATTGAGAATTAAATAAACCCTATGAATATTACAATAATTCCCTAATTAGTGAATATTACCTAAAGTCCTTTTATATCCCAATACTAAATGGCTACTAATCCCTAGTCTTGTAACAGACTACCCTGAAAATAAGGGTATTACAACAAAACCAATGAATAAAGCCATGTGAATTAAAGAACAAACATCCCGAATATAAGCGTGTTACAACAAAACAAGTGTGTGTGTGTGTGTGTGTGTGATAAATATATTCATTTTTTTACAGGGCTTATCAGTGCAGTACAGCTTGGAGGACAATCAATTACATTGCAGATGATTGCATTTGCCACAACGGTAGGAATTTCCCTATCAATGTATTTTAACAATTAGCAAAGTACACCAGTATATACTGTTTGCTTGTTGGACAAAAGAGCAGTTACACTTGCTCATGCACACAGTGCGCAATTATATAAAGGTTAGCAAGCTAAAGAACCACCTACAATGATCAATATATACCAGACAAAATTGGCCAATACATAAAAATAAACAGCACACAAACATTCAAATTCCATCATTAAGGCAATCAATGCCATATCATACAGACAATACAATAAATGGATTAACGTTTAGCCTAGTCTTAATCCAGGGGGGCACATTATACAATACAATTCATTATGCCAAAACAAATACTGTAAATAATAGGCAGAAGCATATTAAAACCTGTAACAGAGCTGCTTTCAGTTCAAACAGATCCACTAACCCAAAACATTTCATGGTGTAGGCATTTTACCCTGGGCACAGAAGCATAATTACAAAAGTGCAGAGGTAGCTACCCTATCATTGTGGCTTCTCCACCTTATTTATCAGATTTGCGCTCTCCTGTCATCATATATAGGAAAATGCAGCACTATTTATCTAAGCCGTTTCAATAACACACAGGACAAACCAACATAAAGATGTGTAGGCGATGGGGAGAGTCTCACCACACTAATTGATATCAAATGCCTAGATATATGTGCTAAATCATTCAACAAAGTGTTCCAACAGTGCAACTAAACATCTGAAAATCCTGCCTATGATCCGGATCACTATAAAATCTATTTATTTTCAAAGTGCAAGTGCTCCCAGTCAATTGAGAATTGATATTCCCAACTATAACAACTCATAAACATATAAAAATATCAATCTACTCTATTCACCAATTAAAGAATAATATGAAAATATAATCACCTGTATATATTATTAAGTATCCCAAAGGGGAACCACTGATGTATATCACAATACCAATCCAGAAATTAAATCACAAATCTATCACAAAAAACATCACCAGAAATAAAGCCAAGTGTTAGGGCGAGCGCTGCACGCCCATCTAGCAGCACTTCACTTACCTCCATGGCTGCATCCAGCCGTCATCCATTTTGCAGCACTTCCCTCATGGCTGTTCCCAGCTGTCTCTCTTCCCCCAATGCTTCCTTCTCACATGCTCAGGTGCGCGCACGTCTCCGTCCACTAGAGGGTGAGCGCACTAGATTCCTGAGATTTAAAGGGCCTGTACAGCACTTATTGGGGCCTGGTCATCCAATCCTGCATCCAATTCTCCTATTTAAAGAGGCACTTCCTTCCCTCAGTACCGGATCTTGGTCTCTCCATGCTTGTTGAAAGTCAGACATTCTTGGATTGCTCACCCGTGTACCGACCTCTGCCTGTCCCCGACTCTGAACCTTTGCTGCCTGCCCCAACCTCGGCTACTCACCTTTACTGCGAACCTGTGCTGCCAGCCCCGATCTCTGCCTGTACTTACTACGCCTTTTGCCTGCCACTTGTGTACCTCGCTGAACCTTGGCTGACTGTGGGACTGGGCCGCTGTTGGGGGGTAGCGACCTGGGGGTCACTCGCCGCACAAGACCAACCTGCCTTGCGGTGGGCTCTGGTGAATACCGGTGGCCCCTTAGACTCTGCTCCCCAGACACGGTACCCGCCATCGGTCCCACAGTTAAAGCGGTTCCACACCCGAGTCCGCTCCACCCAGTCCGTGACACCAAGGTATCATGAATATAACATGTGTGAAGTCTCCCCACCACCTACTGCACCAGGAGCCACACGTTCTGTGGGCACATCACCCACTTCATCAGCCTGAAGACTCTCCCCATCGCCTACACACCTTTTTGTTGGTTTGTCCTGTGTGTTATTGTTCGATTTATATGTTTTTTAAGGGATTTTAATATGTTGAGTGTATTGTATGTAGTGATTATAAATATGAAATTAATAAAAATTTATTTTTTGATCAATTTATGAGTTGAGAGTGCCTCCCTGGTTTGAGCTCTTTTGCAACTTTGGGAGCGGCACCTCTGCAGATTAAATAGAGTATAGTGCAAGTCCCCATTTTTTCTTTCCCACAATGTCAGGAAGTAGTTACTGTATTCCTAATGCCCATAAAACAGGCCTGCTGATGCATGGGAGGGGGCTGATAAGTTGTATGGGGCCCAAAAAGTTAAAAAAAAGGCACAAAATGTCATGTTTTGTAGTCCGAAATGAAGAGTAGAAATATTCTTCATTAAAATTCAGTAGAAGTATAGGATGGTAAGAAATTCACCCTGCTCCCCTCCCCACCTTGTAATATTCTGTAAGTCAATTGTTACTTTTACTTTAATTGTATCCATACAATTGATTTGACTACATTTTGTGTATAGAGAAGTCCTTCCCCAGGCAATTGGTCGTAAGATTACCAGCTCCAATGTTCCAAAGTGCGGAGCAGGCAGCAGTACCCAGTTTACTGCATTTTTGATGACCTGAATATTCTTTGTGACTGAAATCATTTAAGTAGTTTTAGGACATATGGTTTATAAGCCCTTAAAGTGAACCTAGAAGAAGTTAAAGTAAATGAAAAATGGGCAGGCTGATTCATTACTAGCGGCAGGTAGCGTCAGCTGACCGGATTTCAGAGTGACCGCTAGTTGTCCATGTGCTTGGCCATGGTTCGATGTTTCAGAGCACCTCAGTCGCTGGTCGGCATTGTTGAATACGTTATGTGATTCACCGTACTATGCTGTATTGGAGCGAATGATAGCGTCAGCGCAGTGCGACTGACTCACAACACATTCATCAAAAAATCAGCCTCAAACAGTTCCGGCGCTCAAAATTGGGTCGATGTAGCCCACAGTGCCAGAGGCTGTCTGATTAAAGTCTGTTTCTGAACATGTATCCACTAGTAACAAAGCGAAAACATATGGAATTATTATTATAACATTGTAACATGAACACTTTAATACCAGACATGTAAGGACAAATTTGCATAAAAATATTATTAATCTAAAAAGTTTTCAAAAATGAAATTTTCTTGTTTAGAATGGCCGAAGGTTTGTGTTTTTTTTTATAGAGAAAAAAAATGGGATCAGGAAAGGGAGTTAAAGATCGTCCATAGAAATGTATTGGAGAGTGCCAGGTAGTGAGAGGTAATACGTGGCGCTCTGCAAGGCTGAACGCCGGCGCTGTACGCTGAGGCTGGGATAATGATGAGTCGTACGCTACATGGCGTTGTTCTAGTCGCTCACCAGATTTGGCTTCATAAATGTGTAATTGCGTGCCCTGTCCGGTGTTCACCTAACGCTACTTGACGCTACCTTATTATGTACAGGCACTACCTGGCGCTATCCCTTCATGAATAAGGCCCTAGGTTAGTTTAAACTCTTCCCCGGGCTTCCTGATTTATAGGTGTGTGCATCAGAATGTTTGCTTGCCTGGCAAACTTAAAGCAGAATAATCTAAAAGATTCCACGCCGCTGGCTTACCCCCAATTCAGGATGCCCTGTTGTGTGAAACCCCACAGGGGTTCGGTAGGGTTGGCACCTGGCTGTTTTTTTTTTTTATTTTACTTTATTTTATCTTTTCTTTTACTTTACTGGCCACTGGCCAGGCAGATGGGAAAAAAACATACCTGCAATTACAATTACCAGTAAAAATACTGGCCAGGTAACAACCCTAGGCGCCAGTAATAAACCACCTTTCCCCGGTCCAATGGCACATGTGCGAGCTCTTGCCCAAACAGAGCCATTTGCAGACTCGAATAGTTTTCAATGGTGAAAACACCGCAACCCCTGTATACTCGGGAGCATTCAGGGGTGCTCCCCATTGAAGGCAATCAGAGCCCTTTGCCAGAGAATGTAAACATGGCACCCACATGCACCATTGAACCAAGGAGAGGTGAGTTTTACTGGGCAGACTGGGGAGGTTTCACACAATACGGGATGCCCCAGGGGAAATGATCAAGTAGAATTCCTGTTTTTTTCCACTTTAAGCCCAGGATCACGGAAGGGTAACTAATAAATACCCTGGAGGGTGGGGTTTAAATAAACATGATTTTTATTTACTTTAGGTCAGCATTAATATATAATGTTTTATTTTCTGTTACAGCTTCCTAATGGCCTTGGTATAGCTGCGAATGTCAGGATTGGTAATGCTTTAGGAGCGGGAGACATAGAACAAGCTAAAAAGGCTTGTAAAGTGGTTCTTATTTGTACAGGTAAGTGTTGAATGAATGAATGGTTAGTATGAGTCACAGGCCGGGAATAGGTGAGCGGACTTACAGGCCGGGAACGGGTGAGCAAAATGAGGAATAAGCCCACAATCCCTGACAGAACCCAAACCTGTTGCAGAGTATGATTGCTGGGTGCAGAGTCAAATCCAGATAGACAATTGTGGTGTAACAGGACCTGGCTTTATTGGAACATGCGTGTAGTAAAAGAAGGTCACCTTACATGGTGGATAACATGGACAGAAAAAAATCATAGAGAAGCTCAGTGTACAGGAAATACACCACAGCAGAGCAGCACACCCCGAGTACCCTGAATACAGGTTGGCACTAGGGGGTGCCTGGGCGGAAGTGCCCACATAGGCTGAACAAAGGGAGATAGAAGGCTACTGAGAAGCCTGTATTCTGTCTACTATTGTTTGGGATATTGTATGCTGGCAATGTTTCCTGATTGTTGTAGAAAATCTTCAATATGTTCTTCCAAATGAAAAATTCTGAACCTTTTCATTGTGGCCCGCGAGTTTGTGGCTTGGAGATTAAGATCTGTCTCAAAATTGAATATTACCTCCAGTACGTGCATCCCGGGATGTTACAGGGCAATGTTAAAGGGTGCACTAACAGAGTCACTCGGTTAGGTCTGGTATATTATTTTAACAGTAAAACATTATTCTTTCTTGCTTCAAAAAGTGCTTCAAGGCCAATGATCTACGTATTTTGGCAACATTAGTCATAAATCCCCCCCCCCTTTTCGGGCTTCTGGTTTGCCACTGCTTGGGGATATTAGGCATAAAAAAGTTGAGAACTACCACTAAAAGCTATAAAATATATTTTCATCCTGTTTATCAAAAATATCAACATATACTTCGACAAATTTCACTTTTTAGGGATGTTTTTTAGACTTTGTCAAAATGATAATTTTAAAAATGCGTCTATTCATGAGTCTGTAAGTCTCAGTTACCCAGTAATTGGACACATTTGACTTTCTTGTCATGGACCAGATGTTTATGGAGAGCAAGGGGAAAACATCAAGATAATTCTTCATCCACTGGAATGCTGAGTAAAGGGATTATTTAAGAAATGCTAACACCACGTAGCTGCAGGTGTTGCAGTGAGCGCCACCAACAAGTCATATTGCTGATGCAAAAGCACCTCTCCTAGGGCCATGTAGTGTTCCATGTATCATGTGTGCTTTGCTAGTGTCGATACTCTTACCCACACCACATAATGTGCATGGTGTCGTCGTACATAAACTGCAATTAGCCATTCCAGTCCTGTTTTTTTTGGTGCTCAGTCAAGTGACACAGGATCCCTGGCCTGTCCACAATGTTTTTTTTTTAGTTTTAATGCCTGCCAATCATGTGTCATGCCATTTGTATGTTCCCAATGTCATTCCATGTGTTTTCAGTGCTGCCATCCCCAGGTAAAGCCTTGTATTAAACATGGAGCTGTATGTCTGCGTATTATGGTTTCACAGGCACTGTTTATTTACATGTTAAATTGTTAAATACAAATGATTTCTGACCATCCCCACCGGCGCTACCTGTCGCTAGCCTCAACTGCGGCAGGCGTTGAGGAGCTAATATCATCTCTCCACAGACTCTCAAGTGGCGCTATGAGGCGCTAGTGATAAATTGGCCTCCATTTTTGTCATGTATATTTTGTCCTTTGGGATTTTTTGTGTGCAACATTGTGGGAGTTTTTGACTATTTGTGTATGAGGCCGTAATACATATTTGATTTCCTATTACTTTAATTGTAAATTCATACTTTCTGTTTTTCAGCGCTCAGTGGCTCGGTAGTTGCCAGTACAGTGTTAGCATTGAGAAATGTCATTGGCTATGTATTTACAAATGACAAGTGAGTAAAAACTGCATTTTAATAATGTTTCAATGTGTAATTTATTAACACTTTTAATTAGTTTTGTGATTGTCATGTTGGTTGGGGTGAATTCTAACTGAATATATCACTACCTCAATTCACTTTTGCTAGGTCTACATATTGACAAACCTGAAGGTGGTAGATTAAGTGGACCTATATTCAGTTTTGACTAGAGGTCCAGTTTCAAGAGGAGCAACACCCCATTTAAGTCTATAAGACACTTGGGCAGTTGGTCTACCTCTTTATGGGGCATCCTGGGAGACCTTTCAGGTCTTCTTCCTGCAATTCTGGAACAGAGAAACAAAGTCACTGGACTCTCTGGTAATGATTCCAGAACCAGTCTGTCAGTCTCTTCAGTGATGGTCAAGTCCTGGAAATCTTTCCCAGGGAAGGCCCTGGCATCAGGTGAATCTAGTTCGGATCACAACGGATGTGAGTGCCCATGACTGGGGAGCCCATACTCTTCACAGTCTTCAAAATTTGGAGAACTGAAGGCAGTTCAGTTAGCCTTGAAAAAACTAGATTAAGAGATGAGGGGTCAAGAAGTCCTGATCATTTCGGACAATGCCACAGTGGTAGCTTATCGGAATTATCAGGGTGGCTCAGAGACAATCTGCTCCAGAATGGAAAGAATTATAGCATCCTTGCATGCTGTGCACATTTGAGGAGAGCTAAACATTTTAGCAGATTATCTGAGCCAGGTTGAACTTAGACAATCAGAATAGGAGTTAAAGCAGAAGGTCTTCATCAAGCTGGTTCATTTCTGGTGTTCCCCAGAAACAGATTTTTTCGCCAACAGAGCAAATTCAAAATGCCAAGTCTTCTTCGCTTAGGAATCAGGGGGCCCTAGGGGTGGATGCCCTGTGCCCTGTGGGGGGGGGGGGGGGGGTTCAGTCTTTGCTATGTCTTCCTTTCCATTCAGATCCTTTCCCTGGTTTTAAGGAAGAACTCACTAGAGCAGGCCCGGGTAATTCTTATTGCCTCTTGGTGGCCCAGGCGGTTATGGTTCTCCCTACTCCACCAGATGTGGATGAGGATCCCGGTGAAGCTTCTTCTTATACCTGACCTGTTACATCAGGGTTCGGTGTGTCAACAGGTTCGGAGCCTCAATTTGACAACTTGGATCCCGAATGGGGACGATTAAGAAGTAAGGGGATGTCTAATTAAGTTAATAGAACCTTACTCCAGAGTAGAAAGGAGGTGACTTGTAGAATTTACGGCAAATTATGGAAGAATCTAAAACATAGTGAGTTGCCAGCACATACTCACATATGGACCCCACCAAACAAGGCCGCACAAACCTAACTATCAAAAAATAATGTCTTTTAATATCAAAAATACCAAAATACATACAGGTACTTGTGCAAATACATATACATTCAAACAAACAAAACACTTCACATAAACATAGACTGATTAAAAAACGTATAGGACAATGCCCTCTAGTGGAAAATCCTGTAATAGCTCTAATACATATACAAGATGATACCTAATACAGGTGCTGTATACTATGCTATAAATAATACAAAAATAGGGGAAATGGATGGCAGATAAAATTAACTATCTAATATAAATCCACCACAAGAAAAAATATGAAAAGGGGTGATCCCTAAAAAACCTCCAAAATCCTCTGGTGAGTCTGACCACATCTATGGACAAACGCAGTGCATAAATATGATGCAGCACTAATAAAACAACAAAAAACTGTGCCCAATTACTTCAAAGATAAAGACCACAAAACAATGTGAAAAACCGCATGTGCTATCAAATATCACTCTGTCCTAAATGCCATCCAAAGAATAAATAAATAAATACATACATCAAAACAGCTCATATCACCATTGAGCAAACAGGATGTAAGTTACCACATGGAGGGCTGTATACACATCGACGCGTTGCGTGGGCGTAGCCCCGCCCACTTCCTCAGGATGCAGATAGTCAGGTGGAAATACCCCCTGTGTCCTGTCTTCCCTCCCCGGTGATGCCTGCTTCTTTTCACAGCTGAGTATTGCTTTTTGTCATGCATATTTCTTTTTGTGTTCTTAGTGTGCTTTAATTAGCATACGTGTCACTGTTTTTGTATATATACATATATAGATTAATTTGTGTATAATAAGTTGTAATTGAATATTTGGGTCCTTATATTATCACTAGTTTTGCACAATGTACATTCATATTTTGCTTTTCACTAAGGGTTGAAGTTTTTTGGCACTTTTGTTCTGTTTATATTTGGTTTACAATTGATTTTGTTTATGAGTGATAGGGGTTCTTTGTCATGGGGGTCATTATAGATACACATGATTATTGCTGTATGATACAGGTTTAGTAAGCTGATAGTGTTTAGCAGGCCAGGATTGTATACCATACGGGTTATTTATGAGGATGATTTATATGAGTGGATTTTATTGCAATACAGGACATATAGCAGGGTTGGTTTTTTAATGTGTTTTATGGTTGTCTTATTTGTATGTCTTGTTGTGCTTTTCTTAAATAAAACACTGTACATATTATCATTGGTTGTGCTCCTTTAGTCTGTGGGCCCTGGGGAAGTTGATACACCCCAGGCTCCATTTTTTGTTTGCATTAATGGTTTAGTGTTAAGCACGCCTTAACTTAGAATTATATTAGTGGTGCACCAGGTTTTTTTCATTTTTATCTTGCAGTCCCGCCCTTCAGTCGGGAATTTACTGACCCTGAATTGGAATATGAGAGAGACAAGGTTTCTGTGAGAAGTGTTACCTAGAAAGTGGCATGGTCAGTAAAGCATTTTGAGACAGGGCACAGTTGTTGAAAGGGGCCTAGGTGTATCAGAAATATAAAATATTTTCCGTATCCCTCATATATAATATAACTCCTTCCTTATATAAGAGTAGCATGAACTTGTAGTGTTGCCAGAGCAGCAAGTCTTTGTTTGGTCCACCTTTATACTGTTATGCCTAACAGAATAAATTAAAAAAATATAAGAACCAAATGGCAACACCATCATGCAACAGCTGGTTATCACTTGCTTGACAGCTCTCATGTTTTTTCTGCACCTGGCACTGAGCTAGCGTGCGTGATAGGTGCTCTTACACTCTGGGGGTTGAGTCATGTTTAATTTACATTAGTGGCCATTTTGGTGCTTGGGAGCTATCCCATTTACTGTCTGACTTGCCAGAGGGGTCACATGGCTTTCTAACATGTATATAGTACCTAGTGATGAGCAAACCGACTGTAATGAACTGAAATTTGCTCAGATTCTCTGCGAAAATTTGTTTTGGCACAAGTCCGAGTTGATGATTTTTCGCTATTCTAGAAATTTGATTTGGACAAACCCAAATTTTTGGGGGGATATTTAGGAAGTTTGCTAATCTCTAATAGTAAAATCCTCCAACTTACAGACTATAAATTACTAATATGACAGAGCTTCAAAAGGAAGACATGATTTGTGGACCAGTGTCATGAGGAAGTGAATTTTTATTCAAGATAACAGATATAACAGATATTTGCTCCTTAAAAAAAAAGAACAATGCCACTGTCAATTCTAACACATTCGACTTGTCTAAAGGACAAGTATCTTCTATCTACTCTTCTGCAATGGGTAATGGGCAGGGAATATTACCATTACACATCTAGCCAGCATAGAGTGTTGCAATATTTTATCAGCTACAGTAGCATACTAAAAGCTGAGAAAAGTTTGTTATATTCTATTCTAGTTATAGGAGTTATAGGAGCGTGTGTAATTACAATATCCCCAGCCCTATCACATGATAGTTGTCCTTTTAATTACTATGTATGACATTGTGTGAAATTTGTTTTTGTCTCTAAATTTAGGGATGTTATTATTTTGGTTGCACATACCATGTTCCTTTTTGCACCATTTCACCTGTTTGATAGTACAAATGTAAGTTTTGCTATTTATTATTTTTATTTCACAGTTGTATAATCATATGCCAACATAGCTGAAATATTACACTTATATACAAAAATTCTATTTTCAAATATTTGGCCCCCTTTTTTTTACTTCTACCTCTATTTCCAACCACTCAGCGAACAATCTGTCTGAGAAAATAGTCTTATATAGATTTATTTTTGAGTCTGGACCAGTTAAGTTATGCGTTTTCACATGTGCTATTTTACTCCTGAAGTGTGGGACTCCTTCTCTAACATTTGTATGCCCCAGTCATGAAGTTGTTCTAGTGTTGTGTAATATAGAAAAATACGGAAAAATTATACTCTGCCCTCTAACCAGCCCTCTCCTTGTGAGCTGACAATAGGCCATGTTTTGCAGATTTCCACACAGGAATAAAGGGGGGTGGGAGCAGCTCAATCACTATTATTTATACAAAATTATTATTATTATTCAGGGCCTGGGAACTAATTTACCGCCCAGTTGAACCCTCTCATCAACTAAATATCAAGCAACAAACATGTCTAGCTATGTGGAAAGACAGAGATTTGGTTGCATATATCTGCAGATACATGTGGAAGCCACACTGCCCCGACAAGGCACTCTGTGTTTAGTGTGGTCCCTACTCTTAATTTTGAGTCCCCAACATTGGGACATGCAATGCAGACAAATATTTGAGAGCTACTCACCTGGGAAGCTGCCAGCCTCCCTTTAGAACACTTCACAGGGAGAAATCTATATTGACTGAATTCCTCCCTGCTTGTGCTCATGGCAATTCAAATGAATAAAGGGGGGTGGGAGCAGCTCAATCACTATTATTTATGCAAAATTATTATTATTATTCAGGGCCTGGGAACTCATTTAACCCTCTCATCAACTAAATATCAAGCAACAAACATGTCTAACTGTGTGGAAAGACAGAGATTTGCACACAGACACAGGTGAAGCAATTAGTGCTCAGACAGAACTATAAAGAAGCTAAGTAGGGATCCACAAAACATGACTTGGTGGTGGCTCATGAGGAGAAGTTTGGGGAACAAGGGTTGGGGAACACCAGATGAAAAACTTGTGTGCAAGCATGTGGTGGCCATATATGCACAATAAAGAATATAAAAATATAAAATAAATATTATCTTTTAGGTAGCCTGTAGTGGAGTTTTAAGAGGAACAGGAAGGCAGAAAATTGGTGCGTTTACCAATGTCTTTGGATATTACCTTATGGGGTTACCAATCGGAATATCGCTGATGTTTGCTGTAAAGCTTGGGATTATAGGTAAGATTTTATTCCCTGGTGAAAATACATATGTTTATTTGTGTTTGCCTTACTAGTAAATCAACTTGGAGACTATTGTAGATCCCAAGAACTGAAAGCTGCAACTCCCAGACACAGTTCTAGCCTCCACTCTTCTCTGAGTTCAGACAGACTTATCTGCAGCAGCATCAAGTTCTGTTTATGTACGTACAGGTACCAGTCACTTAGTGTGCAATTAAAGTGGTGGTCCATTCTGTCCCCCACCCCATCTGCGCTATCTTCCCTCCCCATGTGCTAAAACAAGACAGAGGCATTTAACAAAAAAACATCTTTTATGAGATATTAAATTCAGTTTTAGTGTTATTGCACTATCTCTGCCCTCTTTGTTCTTCCCGCATGCTTAATACCCTATGGGAATAATATATTACCCCGACTGAGAGCGTGCCTCAATAACCCTAAAGAAGATCTGATCTGGGGTCTGATTGTTTTGTGGAAGAGCAATTTACTGCTGAAGATTCGTTGACCTTATGTATATGTGCAAGTTACCATTCAAACATCTGGTAAAAGTTTGAGCTTATTGGTGGTGGTGTCACTTGGGAATCCATTGATGCATACACCGTGGGATGTCGCAAAACGGACACTCTAAAGCCTAATTGAAAAGACTGTCAGCTCTGTGCTGTGTACCTTTACTATTGTTTATTGGTTTTTGACCTATTGGAATTGGGATTCCTATACACGTTGAGCTGAAATCATAGCATTTTATCTTTATACTTATTTAGCTTTAAAGCGCGGTGTCATATAGATCAGGCTTGTCTGATACTATATATATCTGTTTGCAAAAAAAAACACATTACCTGGACACTGTTGTCTAGCACCCGTTCCCCAGGCAATTTCAATGCTCGGCTTGGTCATCTTGAACAGGCTGCACAGAGCAGCATCTGCCAAAATCCTTTTTAATATTTTTATTAAAGTGAAATCAATTTTGGGGGGAGATGACATGAAGATATTCAAAACTCTGCATATACAAATACAATGCAATACAAAAGGACCTCAAATTTTAAGTTTGAAGAGGAGCTAGGTATTGATCAGCAATAAGTCAGCCGGTAGCACCTACTGCCACACAGCTACTACTAATTCTTGAACGTAAAACATATAAACAACAAAAACAAAAACAATGATTTAAATACAAAGGCTACAGTTTGAGGCCCTACAATGAAAAAAAGCATATAATTAGATTGTAAATTGTGCAAAGAGCGGCAATCGGATTATTACATTGGATCCAGTGCATCTCCTAGAATCAAAACTTGCCTGGATAAGGGATATCTCAAGTCTAAACTATGCAGTATGTATAGTATAATCAAGGCCCAAAATGCAGCTAAAAGTATTCCATAAAGTAAAAGACATCAAAAATCAATTTTTTTTTAATAATATTAAAAAATGAATCTAATAGGCTGATCTTGGCAGTTGAGATTTTAGTTTAGCCTTTATGTGAACCAAAACAATTACACATTTTGAACTTGAGGGACATGTGTAATAGTTGAGGTTCTTATGTTTTACAATGATGACTGTTCTAATTAAGCTGGACCAACACCCTTAGAAGAATCTCTGCTCATATGCATCCCTCCACAGGGTAATTTAGAATGCTGTAAATAAAAATCGATTTACTTTTTTGTAACTCCTGCTGTGATCAATTTTACAACCAAAATGGCATCCTCTGAAGCTGCAGGCTTTCTGCAAAGAGCAAGTGCTGCTGGGTTTTCTGCCTCTTTGCATTGTGAGGTTATGTCAGTTGAATCCAGACAGCAGGCAGCAGGAAGCTCTAAAATGGCCGCTACAAGAAAAATTAGGTAAGGCAAAATTTTAGCTTGAGTAGATGCAGGAGCAAATGTAAGTGGTGACAATGATTCAGTATCATGCATGCAGATGTGGCAAGGGAGTTTTGGGGGAAGGATAATGTTCCAGTTTAAGGCTCAGACCTCAGCTGCCATAGGCTGTAGTCAATTCAGCACGATTTGTAGAATGTTCATTTTAGGTGAAAAAGAATAGTATTGTATTTACAGTGGGTAGATCATGCAAGTAAATAGCACTTTTTACTCACCAAAAAAGTAGTGCACATATTGCAACTGGTGCTAAATCGAGATGTGAAAGGTGTTCTACTTTCTTTTTAAATAAAAAGTTCCATTAAATTTTATTGTAAACATAAGGGTTGATTCACCACCAGGTGTAAAACAAACCTTTTACAAATGGTCCTAAATCAACCCCAATGTTTTGCCTTTGGTCCTTGGTATCTCAGGTCTGCAAACCTGCCAACTAGCCTTTGTATCCTCGCTTGCTGTTCTAGCTCCCATGCCTTAGAACTCCCATCCAATGTATGGTTAGCCAGCAGTCTGGGTCTTGCCTAAGCCAGACGTCCAACTAAAAAGGCAAGTTTTGAGATTACCTTTAAAGTGGACCAAAACCCTCCTGCTGGATCTTATAGATTCCTAGGCTGATCCATCCCCTCCCCGTGGGGCATCCAAAACCAAAAGCAATCGGATTATTACATTGGATCCAGTGCATCTCCTAGAATTAAAACTTGCCTGGATAAGGAATATCTCAAGTCTAAACTATGCAGTATGTATAGTATAATCAAGGCCCAGTATTCCATAAAGTAAAATACATCAAAAACTCTCCTGCTGGATCTTATAGATTCCCAGGCTGATCCATCCCCTCCCCGTGGGGCATCCAAAAGCAAAATGCCCCGCTGTGTGAACCCCCCCCGGTCACCCATAAACCTTCTTTCCCGGTCCAACGGCCGCATCCCTGCTATCCCTCTAGTGGAAAGAGTGGAACAGCTCATGTTAAGGTGAACAGTAAATTGGGAGGAGGTGAGCAGGGTTGAGTGGCAGATGGAGAACCTTGGGAGAACAGAGGATGCATATAGATTGGTATTGTTGGATAGGTGATAAATTGTATTGAGGGTTGACTGAATACAGTTTTATATGTTGAGATATGTTGAGATTAAACAAAAAAATACTCCCATGCAGACCATTACGCCTGGTCCGGGGAAACAGCTCTTCCCTTATTCTTGGATCCATGTCCTGCACTGCCCACCTGATCGCACATGTTTTCCTGCTTTTCAGACAGTGAGACACCCCCTGCCATTAGTCACTGTTAGCTGGCACCCCCCCCCCCCTCCATTCACTGCAATAGAAAGAGGCGTGTGAAGACCTAACATGCCCCTTTCCAGTGCAGTGAATTAAGGGATGCCAGCCAAAAATAGACGCGTGAATGGGTGGGCAGCGCGCAACGTGGATCCAGCTATCAGGTGAGAGCTTCTTTCCCAGGCCAGGAGCAACATTCTGCGTGGGACACAAGGTGAGTATAGCATTTTTTTGTTTTCAGCCTGAAACATCTTTAAACTAAATTATTTCAGATATTGGCAGCCAGTATAGGAATTGACAGGAGCAACACTAGAGAAGTGAGAGGAGTGGTAGATAAGGTGAACAACGGAATTCAAAAATGGATGCCAGTCTTTTTGCTAGTAGACCACCAAGGAGTGGAGTGTTACAGCAGGCTAGTCAGACTGATCAGAGCAGTGATGTTAGGTGTGAGGATGGGACAGATGTCTTTGAGGGAAGAGATGTTTTTGAGTCGGAGATGACAGGAGGTGACTAGTGACTGAATGTGAGGTGTGAGTGAGAGAGGAGTCTGGTATAACACCAAGACATCGTGCTTAGGGAGCTGCATCCTCCGGTGGCTGTCAGGCAGACAGCAGCCGCCATTCTTGGACAAGGTAAGGCGCGTGCGCGCGCAGGCATTCAATATATTGGGAATGGGAGGAAGGGGAGGGGGATAGGCTTCTTCCTCCCGGCGGCCATGACGTCAGGACTGCAGGGTTTCCTGCACAGCAAGAAAACACGTTCTTGGGCCTTAAAGGGGCAGCACAGGTGGTCTTGTATATAATTAATTAAGGGGATTTTGCTCCTGCCCTATTTAGGTGGATTTAGGAGACTAATCCTCTGGTGCCTCAAACTAGGATGGTGGACCAGGAGGACGATATTTGTATTGTGGATCCATTACCGGATCAGATGGGAAATGCCTCCACAGATTTGTTTAATGCGGACCTATATCCATCGATTAATCCGTCAGCTGCCGATTCTGGGAGGAGGAGGCCCAGCTCTGCCCCAGTCCTGATGTTTTCTTACAAGGGGTACTTATCTTGGGTCCCCTTATTTTTTTTTTTTATTTTTTAGCCTAAGACCCCGGACAGTATTACCCAAAGCGTGTCTAAATAGGGATCTAAATCACAGAAGGAGAGCAGGAGGTGTCCCATATGTGAGAATAAGCTATCGGATTCTTATAAGAAACCCCTATGTCAGTCTTGCACAGAAAAGGTGGAAATAAGGAGCATGAGTCAAGTTTAATGGAAATGATGAAGGATCTGAAGAAGCATATTTCTACCTCTATCATGGGCCAAAAGCTCCCTGGGGGGGGGGGGGGGGGGTTAAGTAACCAGGTTAGTTTTTCTCAGTCGGCCACAGGACCCTTTAATTCCTCCCCGATGTTTGGGCCCATGGATGTTTTCACTCAGGAGTCAGACATGCCAGATGAGGAAGGGGAGGTGTCTTCCCTAGGGGAAGAGGAAGATCAGGCCTCTATCTCTGGGACTTTGTCTAAGGGGAGGTGTTTGTTTCCCCTTGGAGACTTACCTTTCCATTTGCATATGATATATGTATCTATGGATATAGCAGAAAAAGAGTTGGGACCCAAAAACATGATTTGCCTCCTGATTCGTCATTTTCGTTCCCTTTCCATAATTTTCTCAAAGATATGATTTTACAGGAATGGAAGGATCCATCTAAAAGGTTTTTAGGTCTGAAAAGGAGATAATCTTTTGCAGGAGAGGATTCGGATTTTTGGGAAAAATGTCCCAAGTTGGATGCTTCTTTTGCTAAAGTTTCAAAAGAGGCGGGGTTAGCCTTTGAAGATTTTGGGATACTTAGTGATCCCTTAGATAAGAAGATGGATTCTTTGCTTAAGAGAGCTTGGCAGGCAGAATCCAATTCTTTATAACCTATTACATGTGTAATTAGAAATTTGGGATTTTGAATTCAACAACTGAAGTATTGCTTATTAGAACAGACCAGTATGGAAAAGATACTTAAGGCCTTACCTATCCTTACAGATGCTATGGCTGAGTCGGTAAGAGTATGACTGTGACCAATTCCGTGCACAGGACTCTCTGGTTGAGGACCTGGTCTGGGCATTATGGGGTCAAATATGCGACTTTGTGCTATGCCCTTTAAGGGACAGTTCCTCTTTGGATCTGAGTTAGAGAAGGTTTTGAATAGGATGGAGGATAAGAATAAGTGCTTTCCTGCCCGGCATAAGCTTTCTGCTAATAGGAAATCTTAGGACCTCTTTTAGACGCTCCTTTCTTAACAGAGATGCCTCTAAAAGAGCCAGAGGTGCCTCCTCCTCTGCTTTAACCTCTGCAGGGAGGGGAGGGGTTTCCACATTGTTTGGAACCTATCAGTCTAAACCCAAGAAACAATGATGCCATGTTTCGGGTTGGGGCCAGACTAAAGGGTTTTCACAGCTCCTGGCGGGACCGTTTAGATTGTCCCTTCATTGTCAAGGAGATAAGAGATGGGTTTCACATAGAGTTTTCTCAAACCCCTCAGTCAAAATGTTTGATCTCCCCTCTGCCCAAGGGCTTAGAGGAGAGGATGGCTATTCAGGAAAGTTTACAGATCATGTGGTCCAAGGGGGTAATTATCTCAGTTCCCCATCTACAGCAGAGTGCCGGATTCTATTTCAGCATTTTTCTAATGAAAAAGGCCTTGGGCGAGTTCAGATTCATTCTGAACCTAAAGAGACTCAATCTCAGTGTCTCGGTACAGGCATTTTCGCATGGAAACAATTTTCTCAGTCAAAGACATGCTTACACAGGGCTCTTTCATGGTCTCAATAGATCTGAAAGATGCTTACTGGCAGATTCCGATGAGTTCCCGTGCACAGTCTTTCCTAAGGTTTGCAGTAAAAGACAGATCAGATCTTACACTTCCAATTTGTTTGCCTTCCTTTTGGACTGGCTTCAGCCCCAAGGATTTTTACGAAGGTATTAGCGGGACCTCTGGCATATCTGAGACAGAGAGGAATTGGCATTTTGGCGTACCTAGACAATCTGTTGCTTTTTGCCCCGTCAAGGGACAAATTGCTACAGAATCTAAATTGCACCTTATAGCTGTTAGATCAGCTTGGTTCAGTTCCTCGAGAAATCAAGCCTGGTTCCCTCACAGGTAATGACTTATTTGGGATTCGAGATCAGCACAATTCATCAAACTTTAATTTTGCCATCTCAGAAAGTTTTGACCCTCCAGGAAGCCGTATGGTCCTTTTGTGCCAGTCTGACATCTTCAATAAGACAAGCCATGAAGGTATTAGGATTGCTGACATCGGCTTTTCCTGCAGTAAGATGGGGTCAATTGCATTCAAGGACTCTACAGATGCATATTTTAAGCAATTGGAATTGGTCTCGGAACAGGTTAGAAAAATTGTTCCAGTAACCAGATTAGTGAAACTATCTCTGGATTGGTGGCTGACCGAGGATCAGTTTTTCAAAGGTCTAGCCTGGAGAGACCCCAAGGAAAAAATTGTAACTACGGATGCTTCAGCTTGGGGTTGGGGAGCCCATTGCAAAAATTGGACGGCACAAGGAAAGTGGTCCAGGGCCCTGAGCCAGTCCCCCTCGAACCTTAGGAGAGTTAAAAGCAGTAAAAGAAACTTTGAGGGCATTGGCACAACACCTGGAGGATCAACATGTTCAGATAAGATTGGACAACGCCACTACAGTGGCATATTTAAACCATCAGGGGGAACAAGATCTGCTCGTCTAATGACGTTTGCATCAGAGAACTTACTATGGGCAGAAGGAAACCTGAAGTATCTATCGGCAATACATCTGAAGGGAACCTTGAATCAGGTGGCGGAATGGTCATTGAATCCAGTAGTGTTCAATTTGCGATCTAAGAGGCATTCCAGAGGTGGATCTATTTGCTTCAGCAAAGAATCACAAGTTGAAGAAATAATTCTCTTTGAATGCGGTGGATCCGGCGTTAGGAGTGGACGCATTGACCCATGCGTGGCAATTCAGTCTAGCCTATGCATTTCCTCTGGCTTGGTTGATTCTGGTAGTATTGAACAAAATTCTCAAGGATCCACCAATTTATCTGGTGGCTCTGTGGTGGCCCAAGAGATCTTGGTTCTCAACTCTGGTGGCACTATCCATTCGGGAGCCATGGAAGATTCTGGCATGTCCAGAGTTATTGTTACAGGAATCAGTACTTTGTCCAAACCCACAGATGTGGAATCTGACAGCATGGACCCTGAAGTCTCCTTACTTTTGAAGAAAGGATACTCGAAGAAAGTTATTGATACATTGTTATCAAGGAGGAAGATGGTCACTAGGAAAATTTATTTGAAAGTCTGGAAGATCTTGGAGAGTGCAAAACAGGAGATTTTCCTTCAAGCTTCCGGTGATTCTGTAATTTTTGCAACATGGAGTTGAAAAAGGCTTGAGTGTAAGCACCTTGAAAGTCTGGCGGCCTTATCGGCCTTATCGTTTTTTTTGGATAAGAGATTATCTTTTTCTATGGTCAGGCGTTGTCTTCTGGCAGTCAAACGGTCTAAACCTGCTCCATCAAAAGCGGTGCCTCAATGCAATCTAGCTAAGGTTCTTTCGGTTTTGAAGTCCCCTCCTTTCTTCCCTATCAAGGAATTGGACATTAAGTTTCTTACCTGGAAAGTATTAATTCTGGTGGCTATTACTTCCGCACGCAGAATTAGTGACATTCAGTCTTTGTCTCGTCGTCATCCTTTCCTTCAAGTTTTTCCAGATGTATATTTCTAAGAGTGGATCCTTGTTATTTACCAAAGATTTCATCCGATTTTCACAGAACGCAAGAGATCGTCCTTCCATCCATAGGCTGTGAAGATTCCACGGATTTAAGTTTTTTGGATGTTAGAGCACATCTGTTGGATTACCTTCATCGAACCAAAGATTGGAGGAAAGCCGACAGTTAGTTTGTGTCCTTTGCAGGCCCAAAGAAAGGCCAGAGAGTGTCTAAGATGACTTTAAGCAAGGTGGATGAAGAGTACGATTAAAATAGCTTATTAAAATAATTCCATACCAGGTGGAATCACGGCTCATTCTACAAGAAGTATTTCTACATCTTGAACAGAGCAGGCTAGTGTCTCTATGGAACAGATTTGTAAAGCAGCTACTTGGTCCTCAGCTAGAACATTTGCGAGGCATTATCGGTTGGATCTACTTTCTCAACAGGATCAGTCTTTCGGTAGAAGTGTTCTCTGGGCTGGTCTTCTCACCCAATAGAGGTAGATCTCGTCTATCTCTCAGTGTATGCTGGCCAGAGGATGTTTTGAAAAAACTTAATTTAGGTACCTGGTAACTTCTTTTCTAAACATCCGAACAGGCAGCATACGGTATTTTCCCTCCCTTTTTTATTTGGAATTAGACCATTATGTCATGTTTTATGAAGTAAAGTTGTAGGTCTGTTTCTCTTTTCTCTCTTTCAGATCTCTATAACAACTGAGGATTGGAGGGTGGAGTCAAGTTTTTATCCTATTCTGGTGGTCACATGTTCCCCTTTTGGGGGAGGGACTCGGAAGTCTCAGTGTATGCTGCCCGTTCGGATGTTTAGAAAAGAAGTTACCAGGTACCTAATTAAATTTTTTTTATTTTATTGAGGATGGTACCTTACATTTATTAAGATTACACCATTAAGAGCTCTATTCACTTAATTATCTCGCTTTCTCTCCTTTCTCTGTTCTTGTTTTTAATTATCTTGAGAGTATATGTGGGTCTGTCATTTTTATATATGTTGGATCTGTGGGAAGGTGCTCTCTTTTGTGGAAATTGTTTTGTAGCTAGGTTGGATTACGTACACCCCCCCCCCACCACCACCACCAAGTGGCCATTGTCACATTAAAATAAAGTATTCAATTTATAAAGTATTTTATTAGAACCTAAGGGCACTCATGGCAATCCCTAAAGCTGCTGGATATGGTGCTGAAACATTTTAGTGTCTTTCATTTTTTAATTTTTGCACAGCAGAAGATTTGTTCCAGGACTGTCATAGCATGTGGGCCTAAACTTAAATGATGAAATGTCAATTGCATTGTGTCTTTTTAGGTCTGTGGATTGGGATGTTATGTCCTGCGTTCTTGCAAACCTGCATCTATGTAACCTATATCTTTTGTATGAACTGGAAGGAGGCCTGTGAAGAGGTATTTTAGAGCTAATAGGCTTCCTTCTTTGCAATGTATTTTGGGACAACTAGTGTCCTCTTGACATATGTTAACTTCAGCTGATTATTTAAACTTACTATTTGCCAGGCTAGGATAAGAGCTGGAGTAAAACCACAGAAGGCCCCCGATTCCAAAACTTTAGAAACTGAAATCTATAAAACGGAATTTGGCCCTGAGAAACATGGTAACTTGGCAGGTAATTGTATACATCTCATGCTGCATTATCAAAATATTTGAAAACAGCTAATTTGATATTAGTCATACTGGAGGCTACTCAAATTGGAAAATTATTTTATGTCACCGAAAAGAACGCAGTCAAGGAGGAATCATCTTTCCCATTGGCATCTAACACCACAGATATAATTTTTACAATTTAATGGGAAGCAAAGATACAATTCCATCCATTACATTCAGTTTAATGTTCTTTTTGCGGTTTGATCAACCAAGATATGCCCAAGAAATTAGGCAAAATCTCATTTAAAAAAAAAACTTAAAAATTCAATCAAAAGTGGACTTACACTTATTTGCCAAAAAGAAAGTCCTCATGGTGCAGAGCTGATTTAGTATTTTTTTTTTTTTGTCCTATGTTAGAAAATGTGTGTTTTATAGAACAAGTTTTCACTATCTGCAAGCTGTTGCTACTGGCAATGCACACCTGTAAGTCTGATTACCAAGAAGAGAAACATGAGCCCTGTACACACAGAACACTGCTGCTATGGACGCTAATATAGGAACTAATAATAACTAATATAGTAAAAAATGTAAAAAAAATGCTAGATGAGCTTAGCACCTTAAGGATATTTTGTAGGCACAAAAAATGCGCTTTCAAAAATTCTATAGAAAGTGGACATACCCTTTAATGATTTATAACCCTTTTCTACTATTCAAAACAACAAATAAATATGTTCAGCTTCGACATTTAAGCAGATTAGCATCAGAAGTGTAACTTTCATGTTTACTTTGGTGCAAATAAATAGAGGGGGACCAAATGATCTCTATGTATCTTAAATAATTAATAAACAAAAAATGTCAGTAAAAATAATGCTTCACTCTTGCTTTTTATCTTAAAATAAATTTGCTAACAGGAAAGCTAACAATGACAATTAGAGGCAAGGTACCAGGTATGCCCCAATAAAATCAATATTCTCACATGGAACACACACACATATATATATATATGTATGAAGTGAAGAATAAATACACCCTTTATTCTTCACTTCAGAAAACACACAAAAGTGGGGGAGGGGGATGTTAGTGCGTCATATGTGGTGAATGTTAGAAAATGAAAAACCTACACCTCTTCTCCAGCGCTGCTGACTGGGCTCCCGCAGCCACCAACGATCACCCTGCCTGTCTGTCCCCACTGTTGCCACTGCTCCTCCTGGTGGTGGTGAGGGGCCTGCGGTTGTACGCCATTGATCACAGCAGATGCCGGCCGCACCTGCCCACCAGCCACTTGTGCTGTCAGAGCCCAGCTGGGACCTACAGTCCTGCAGGTGGGACAAGGGGAGGTGTGCCTGCTCTCCCCTGCTCTTGTACTGCAGTCTGCCTTGCTTTAAATGCGATGGAATAAATGTTTTATGAGGAATGTGGTTCCAGGACATCTCTACAATTTGTGGATTACCAGCACCCATCCACATGCACACAGTACATGGGTTTGTAGCAGAGTTTCTTTGGATTTCCTGGGTTTCTCCACACTCCCTGAAAAGGGGTGGTTATGAGGAGGGTATTCTAGCACAACATTTGCTTCAGAATTTTTTTTTCTTATTTTCCTCCTCTAAACCCTGGGTGTATGTAATAGTGCAGAAAATATTATATATATATATATATATATATATATATATATATATATATATATATTGTGGTAATGTGTATGGAAATTTGATAAATATTGTGTATTTTTCCCCTGCTATGCTGTATCAGCCACGATCCATGACGGTTTTTCAGGACCCAGCTCACATTTCCCAGTCCTCTACAGGTTTGTTCCCTGATCTCAGACCTTGCACAGGTGATGCATCTGATTGCAGGGGAAGCCTGAATAAAAGGAACTGCTGAGCAGTGGTGAATGAGGGACTGGATTTAAGCCGAAGGACTTGGCTTCTGCGACCCCAAAAACTTGGACTTGTGTGGATGAGCAGTGTGGGCGTGTATGCCCTGTAAATCGGAACCTGATACGCCGGATTTGCAGCTTGCTGGAGTGTCAAACCCCGGACTTGCATTGTGTTGGTGAAGTAACCACTTGATTTTTTGCATTACATGCTGCAACCTCTGAAGTAAGAGCCATTTCTTTTCTGCTGAGCGTGTTGTTTTCAATAAAACTGGTCTTTAATTTTGAAGAACTGCTTTCTGTGTCACTGCCGTTCACCCCAATCGCTCACAATTGGTGGAGGATGCGGGCATAGTGACTGTTGCTAGGGGCAACGGAGTGACAAAACGCGGCAATTAACAGTGGATGTTGTGGGTAAAAGCGGCAACTAAAATATCTCACCAGACGCCAATGGAGGAAATAATAAAGCAGCTAATCCAGGCTAACCTCCAGCAGCAGCAGGCCCTGGCACAGCAGCACCAAGCGCAGCAGCAGACCAATGCAAACCAGCAGGAGACAAATCGCCTGTTGATGGAGCAGACTGCTGCCCTCAGAGAGACTGTCCTAACCAAAATTTCACAACTGGAGAGAAGCCCGGTTGAGATGGATGGTGCGAGGAGAGCCGTACAGTGGTTCCTACAAAAGATGACCCCTGAGGATGATGTCGAGGCCTACCTCTTGGTATTCCAGCACATGGCTGAGAGAGAGCAGCTGCCAATTGCTGAATGGGCAGACGTAATTGCACCGTTTCTGGCAGGTGAGCCCCAAAAGCGTATTTTGACCTCAGAGAGCAAGAGGTACGGGACTATGCCAAACTTAAAATGGAGATCCTTGCTCGCCTGGGTGTTACGCCAGTGGTTCGGGCCTGAAGAGTACATAATTGGACTTTTTCCTTTAATAAGCCTGCCCGGTCACAGATGTACTTTCATCTTTTCCAAAAATGGTTGGAACCAGAGCAGTCCACACCTGCGCAGATCATCGAGAAAGACGTGGTGGACCACAACGGTGGGTGGGACAAGGCAACCCGCAGACTGCTGAGCAAATGGTCAACATGGTTGAGAGATTTATCACGACGGATGCCCCTGCAGTACCAGCAAACTCCAAGACCAGCAGACCGGTGTCTACGGTGGGTAAGCAAGTAACCCCCTTGGAGGTGTGTGGAAGGGTGTAAGAGGGCAAAAGACTGACCCCCAACCCCAGAGGCCCCTAATCCTAGGGTGGACGCCTGGGCAAGGAGGGTCTGTGGTCCACAGTGCTGGAGGTGCAATGAGTAGGGGCACATAGCCATGGATTGTCCCCTCTCCCCTGAGCCCATGGAATGTACCACCAGTTGCCGAAGGTCCCTGTTCGCAGAACCCGCGTGTACCGCCATTCAGCGGTCAGAGACTGAAACACAGATTTTGATGTTAAAAGTAAATGGCTATGCAGTTAAGGCTCTGTTGGACTCTGTTGGTAGCCTAGTAACTTTGGTCCGGGCCAACCTTGTGCATGGAGGTTATGAACCAAAGAAAAATGTTAACGTGCTTTGCATCCATGGGGATATCGTGGCTTACCCTGTAGCCGTGGGTAAGTTTGAGACCCCCGCTGGAACAATGAACCATGAAGTCGGCATGGTAAAATGCCTTATGTATGATGCAATAGTCGGTCGTAATTTTCCCTTGTTCTGGGAGTTGTGGGAAAGGTGTGATGCTTCTGCCGCCAGTGAAGTATCTCTGGCAGAACCTGTAACCCTCCCCGTCGTTGAGTCAGTTGAACATGTGGCCCAGAGCAGATTATACAATAGACCGGCCAGGGTGAGGACCTTTAATCCTGAGGACCGGGTCCTGGTATTAGTACCCACGGGTAAAAGTTAATTTCTTGCAAAGTGGTGGGGTCCATATGAGGTTGTAGAGAAGGTGAGTGAGGTGAACTACAAGGTTCATCAACCTGGTAGAGGAAAGCCCTACCAGATCTACCATATAAATCTGATCAAGCCGTGGAAGGATCGTGAAGCCTTAGTAGTTACCCCGACTAGAGTAAAAGAGGTGGTGCAGACCGTTCCCCCAGTCGAAATAGGTGAATCCTTGTCAGGCCACCAAACGCAGGAGGTCAGGAAGTTTCTGCAGAGAAATAGACATAAGTTTAAACTGGAACATAGGCCGGGGAAGTTACAGGGGAAGGTAGATGCTTTATCCTGAGTCTACTGTATGGTCGGTGAAAATTGTCAGACCTCGGGTCTGAAGAAGAGAGGGGGGATATGTGGTAATGTGTATGGAAATGTGATAAATGGTGTGTATTTTTCCCCTGCTATGCTGTATCAGGCACGATCCATGACGGGTTTTCAGGACCCAGCCCACATTTCCCAGTCCTCTACAGGTTTGTTCCCTGATCTCAGGCCTTGCACAGGTGATGAGACTGATTGCAGGGGAAGCCTGAATAAAAGTAACCGCTGAGCCTGTCAGTTTGCTGTTGACCAGCCTGGAGGAAGGAGCCCAGGCTGTACTGCTCAGTGGTGAATCAGAGAATGGATTTAAGCCGAAGGACTTGGCTTCTTCGACCCCAAAAACTTGGACTTGTGTGGATGAGCAGCGTGGGCGTGTATGCCCTGTAAAGCGGATCCTGATACCCCGGACTTGCAGCTTGCTGGAGTGTCATACCCAGAACTTGCATTGTGTTGGTGAAGTAACCACTTAT
This sequence comes from Gastrophryne carolinensis, assembly GCA_027917425.1. Taxonomy (NCBI): domain Eukaryota; kingdom Metazoa; phylum Chordata; class Amphibia; order Anura; family Microhylidae; genus Gastrophryne; species Gastrophryne carolinensis. The sequence goes on along the minus strand of CM051236.1, from coordinate 241,912,464 downwards.
TTTATTGCATTGCATGCTGCAACCTCTGAAGTAAGAGACATTTCTTTTCTGCTGATGGTGTTTAATTTTGAAGAACTGTTGTCCGTGTCACTGCTGTTCTCCCCAATTGCTCACAATATTTAAAGACTCTAAAGATTTTTAGGGCACCAAACACAATTAGAACACATGTACGGATTGAACCATTCCAGGTTAATTTCTTACAAAGTAAACAGAAATGCTTTCTTCAGCATGATTTCATCAGCAACACATAACAGGAAAATAAGATCACTTTGTTTGCTTGGCCACTCAGGTAAACCACCACACCAGGCTCCATTCCAATACAGGGCCTCCTCTACTCAGCTGTGGTGCTGTCTGGTCCTCTGCTGCTCAGCAGTTGGCTTGACTCCTTTCCTGCCACTCAACATCTATCCTTCCATACACACATGTACATTCAGGCTGCAATTTTCTTGCACAGCCCAGGTGCATCCTGCATCAGTGCATCCATGCACTAAGAGTTGTCATGCTCTTTATGGGGCATACCACCCGACTTACTGGTGTAGTAGAATAAAACAAAACCTTTTTTCCTTAAAAGGGGTCAATGGGGTCCAGGTGAGTTTGCTGCTCTGGGTCGTGGAGAGGAGAAGGGTTGGAGATACCTGTCATGGGAAAAAGGGGATTAAGTAACTTAAGTCTGGTTTCCTATCTAGGGGCATCCCCAAAAATAGTGATTGAGGTCCACTTACCAGTAAGTGCAGGTAGAGTTGTGTGTGCCTACACTCCAGGCAACAGGATGAGACGCAGCCTTTCAGAGAGGCCCCGTGCCATCCCCGGGCACTCCGGTGAATCCAGAAAGAACCTCTATAGGGGGAATAGTAAGGGTTAGCAAGGAAGGGAATAGGGGGTCCCTGGGCCTAGTAGGGAGAGACAAGAGAGTTCAGCATATAAGGGGTTTATTGGGTGGAGTACCCAAAATAACAGAAATAACAAAGTCGAAGGCTCTGAATCAAACTTGGGGGGGGGGGTTCTTATTTTTTTTTAATAAAGGATACATATTAGTACCATTCCTACCCCATTTTGTGCAGGGCAATCATCCTGGTTTCACCCCCAATTTGCCCTCTGACTATATATATATATATATATATATATATATATATATATTTAATTTATTTTTGTATTTATTTTTAATGAATGAATTTATTTATTTAATTTTTTTTTTTTTGTTTTCTGTGATTATTCGGGGTACTTACCTGCTTGCTTCTATGAATCAAAGCTGTCTGAAAGATTAATTCACCTATGCAAAAGTGCTAAAACCGGTTGTGTGTTTTTTTGTTGCGACTTTTGGGATTTTTGGGATTTTTCTTTACGTACAATTTTTATCTAACAAAAAAATACATTTGCATTATAGGTGGGAGTGGGCCTTCCTGAACCCTATTGGCCCATATACATTGCAAAAACATTACTCATTTTAATAAAATATTTCATTCTTTATTTCATTTAAGCAACATATTGTAGCTGTTAAAATCAAGGCTCAATTGGGGGATTTTGTTTTGTGTGTCCCTACCCTCATAGTTATTGCTGACTGGTAATATGGACTAGAACGGGTTAAATTTGATATAGACCTAACTAGGAAAGGGGGATGGACCTGATCCCTCTGAGTACCAGTTGTTTAATCCATTAACCTCGCCCATTTTTTTTTTCTTCAGTTAAAAGATATGCATTTATTTTGATCTAATAAAAACAATTTAAAATTAAATTTTACATAATTCATGCTTATGTCCTAAATTCAATACATCTGATTGACTGGTTTCTTGATAACATTTGCAGTAGTTCAATTGAGATCCTCTATAGGGCAGACATGTTTCACTGATTAGCTTCTTCTGTGCCCTCTAGTGGCTATAAGAGGAAATACATATATGACTTACAGCATATATAGCATACATTAGTAATCAATGCGTATGGCTTATTAGAAAAACACGCACACATTGTTTTTAGTTGCAAGCACTACATCGGTTCCACAAAACAGAATTCAAGTAGGGTACCCAAATGCGTTACCTGCCAAACTTAACATTTGAGGCTTAGTCTTTGCCTATAGGGGTAATGCGTAAAATATTCAATTAAAAATTGCTTTGCTTACAGTACCTTAAATGACAAATGATTACTCTTTGTCCTATACAAATGATAATAAACATATCTTTTACCTATGAGCTTGGGTTACATGGTCTGCCGAGGCGCTTTCTTTCCCCTGCTCTGAACGCTGAATCAGTGTGGGTTAGCGTTTCGGTTAATTATGTTCCATTTGGTGTATCTACCCAAAGTGACATGCCGGGCGAAGTCAACTGCTGAATGGCCATGTTGTTTTCCCTGTGTAGATTTTCCCATTTTTTGCGGAGACCGCCAAATGAGTGTGTCAAGCCTACCCGTCTTTTTATTTTTTCACCCACCTTTTCAAATGTCCACGCCCTTCAACAACTTATAATCACCTCCTAAAAGTCTCTCGTTATCTAGCTCCCATCTTCCATGATTTTTTATACTATATATTTCCAACATTAATATTCCGCATGTGCCCCGGCATTGCTGAAGCAGACACAAAAATCCCCATTGAATAACGATGGACTGAAATCCAATTCATAGAAATTCAAGCAGAATAATAATGTTGCGACTGCAGCTTGTAAATATATAGTATATTCATTAAGGCATGTCCATCCCCATGTCCCTTTCTTTCTTAACTTAACTTTATTAAACATCCATGCCTTTTAGGATCAAACATTGACTGTAATTAGAAACCTGACAAACATACAGTGAAGTTAATGGCAGGCTACGAAAACATGGAAGACTGGTTGCCACCATGTGGATTAATCATGCCTATGTCACTTAATTGGAAAAATAGAATGAAATATTTTATTAATATGATTAAATTTGTTGCGAGGTCTATGGGCAATAGAGTTCAGGGAGACACACTCCCACCCATAATATATATATTGGCAAATATATATATTATTGAACCTCCCAATGGCCAGCATATAAATAATTATTTATTGCCTAATATTGGAGAATCCATCCCTATATATCTCCCCAATACCATGAGGGGAGTAAGGATTGGAATCTAACGAAAAATATAAATAAAAAAATTAATAGCCTGACTTTTGATTTTTGAATTGTATTTTTTCAGTTTTCAGTGTTTTATCGAATGCCATTTTTAACGGGCACTGGACCTGTGCATGAGCTTGTAATGTTCAGGGCCAGGGGCCGACTGGGCGGCACATGAGCACTGGAATTACAAGCCCATATGCGTGGTTTGCAGGGTTGGTAATGCTTAAAGGGGGGGGGGGACTCTCCCTCCAGGCTCCCGCGTAGGCTCCTTTAAATGTATGCCGCTGGGGCTTCTAAGGACTCTCCAACTGCATTTGGAAAGGTGGGAATACAAGTTCCTGGCCGGGGACGCCATGATGAGCCGCCAGGGAGCAGCTTTTTATATTAAGAAGTGGGGCATTTGTGGGAGATTCTTTGGAGGCCACTCCTCCAAGTATATAAGCTGGCTCCTCCCTTCAGTCCCTCGCTGGGTAGCAAGTATGACAGTAGGGCAAACCTATGTTCCTCCTTCATGCAAATGGCGGCACAGCTGGCAGCTTCTGATGGGTGGCACCTCCAAATATACAGGCTAGAGGGGGCCCTAACAAGCCACGAAGAAGGACGAGGAGACAGCGCGGGACACAGAAGACCCACCAAAGGAGGAAGACGTGCTGGCGGGGAGCAGAGGATGGAAGACAGGGACAGGTGAGTATAAGTTAAATTGAGAAAAATAAAAAGATTTTTGTGTGGACCATTTCACCATGGTCAGGAGCCAGCATGGCACCTACCGGGCTTGGTGGGTGCCATGCCAGTAAAATGACACATTACTCACACCCCCATTTGGGGCATTGATGGTGAGGAAGAGCCCAGTGCTGTTTCAGGCACCCCTGGAAGAGCCCCAAGCCCATATTGAAGGGCATAAGGGCTTGTCACTTGTCACAAGACAGAGGCAGCCAATAGCGCGGCCTCTGATCCCTGGGTTATAAGTCCTTATGCTTTGTGCCCGGGCTGGTAGTCTTTGGGGGGACAACCCCACTTTTTAAAGAAAAAATAGAAAGCAGGCAGTAGGAACGCAATCTCACATTTGGTGGGATTGCCATGTAGCCAAAATATTCTGGCACAAAATTTTTGAAGTCCTTAGCAATGTTCTGGATGCCACTCTAACACCAGACCCCTGGATTGCACTGCTAAATGGCCCAATAGTCGGGACAACCAAAAATAATAAGAACCTTATTTACCACCTTTTAACGGGGGCTAAACTGGTCATTGCCAGGTCTTGGAAATCCCCCAAACTTAGTTTTAAGGAATTCCAGGTCTCGATCTCTAATATTATGGCTATGGAGAAAATGACCTCATTACATAATGGTACTATGGAAAGATTTAGAGACACATGGGAACCCTGGACCCAGAAATATCTGCCTGCCGACTTCGACACTGATCTATTAGAGACATGACCTTGAGGTGCGGACGATCTTCTCATGTAAACACTCTCACCCTTTATAGGGCACCAGGTAGGATTCTTTCTGCCCTGGTTAAGGCACTCTCTCCAATAGTTTATGTTGATCCTACCGCACTTTCCAGGGCTATATCTCTTTTTCTCTTCTCTATCCCTTTCTTATTATCTCTCCTATTCCCCCTCCCCTCCCTTTTTTTTTTATTTTTGTATTTATTTATTTATTTATTATTAGTTATTAACACATATAGTCTGACAATTTGATCTGATTTCATTTTTGTTTTATCTGTTAATTACATGCAAGTGATAATAAACATGCGACAGTTGCTTGTATCAGGATGTAGTTGTGATGCTGGTCAACAGACCTGAAAGCTGTATAATACTACCCTTTTTCCTCATTGGAAAGATAATTTCTGTGATTGTATAGCAAAATTGCTGTATATCCTTTACTTTCAAATAAAAATCATTGAACAAGAAAAAATAGAAAGCAGAAAAAGTTAAGCGGCATTCTTTAAAATAAGGGAAAGTGACAAAAAATAACAGCCAAACATTTGTTGGGAAAATTCCAGAAAATAACAAAAAAAATTAAACCTGATGTCAGTTTCAATGTTAAATTAAATGCCGGTAAAAACAACATTCAGTAAAACACTGAAAACTGAAAAAATAAAAATTATTTGACCTGATTGGCTGCGGGGAGGGTAGAAGCTGATTGATGGGCTGCTCAGAAGCTCATCAACCAGCTTTTCCGGGTTCAAGCCAAACGTCGAACCTCGGCACAGACTTCTCGCAAAGTTCGGCATGGACCCTAACTTTGCGAGTCAGGTTCGCTCAATTCTATAGGTCACCCCTAAAAACCCTATTTCAAAAGCAAGAACAGCAAGCACAATGCAGGAGGATATATTGCTTTGGCGCGTGGTATGGTGTGGCTGCACCCGATTGGATGTGTTGTCCCTGGACATTCACTGTCTGGTGTGGAACTTAAAGAGTGATCAATATCCCTAAGGTGGAGAGGCTCTCCCTTATTGTGCGTTACCTTGCATGATTCCCTGCCTTACGGTACCTAGAGCTAGTGGTTCCATCAAAATGGGGTGGAGTAGGCCCCATTGCCACTGTGATTTATTGTGATCTGGGAAGTGAGAACAAATACTTAACTGGATATTAACTGAGCTTGGTTTGGATCTAAAGGGAATGCTGGAGCTACATTGGTTAAGTCGATGTTGAGTGGTATGGAAGTTTATTGGCCGACCATGACATATGCCTATTGGATTGTGACTGTTACATACTTTGGATTGGAATTAAAGCTGACCTTTATTACCACTGCAGTGTGTCACTACTGTGACCTAGGTATTCCCTTGCACTGGATTACTGGAATGAATTAAGTGTCCAACAGGACCCACTTTGCTTCCCTAGCTGACCAGACTCATTTAACCTTTTAATATATATATATATATATATATATATATATATATATATATATATATATTTCTTAAAGCTGTGCAGAGGCTGGGGAGTATTGCTTTAGATATAGGTATACAAAGAATCGTTATAGTTATGAATAATTGTAATAATTATGATTTTTTACACAACTATCAGTGATGTTAGGTACTGTTAAAAGGACATTTATACTTGAAAGTCTGATTCTTCAAAACGTACCCATCTTGAAGACCGGTCCCCATGACTTTCTTATGCTCATGAACATTATATGCAGAAGGAATAAGCTCTGTTATGGTAAATAGAGCAGTGCATGGAAGGGAGGAGTTTCATCCACCTGTTCTGCTTAAAAATAGTTTATGTTCTTTAAATGGATGCACATGTTCATGGATGGATCATGGCATTCAATCTCCAAGATGTGTACGGTTAAAAAAATTGGACACGGGGGGGGCGTGGCTTGGCTGGGGAACGAGATGGAAGCTTGACCTGGGAGCTCCTGACGAGGTCCCCTAAGAAGCCTTTCTATTCGCGCTCTACTTCGACAATGGGGCGACTAAACAAACCCGGGGCTTCTGCTAAGACCCCCAGATCCTCCCAGACCCCTAAATCTGCGAGTAAGAGGCTCCCAGAGCTGTTCCAGAGCCAAAGGAAGGAGGACCACCGGCCTTCCAATATGGCGGACGCACGTTCCATGTGCAGCTCGCCGGAGCGGGAAGATGTGACCGCCTCTGATGGTGAAGACTGCACTCTCTCGGCTCAACTCAGTCAGCTCCCCACTCGCAGTGAACTAGCGAGTTTCGCAGGGGAAATCAAGGCCTCAATCACCGCAGCTATTGCGGACCTGCGGGGAGACCTGAAACACCTCTCCCAAAGAGTGGACAAAGTTGAGGGGGAAGGAGCCGACACGTCGTCTAGGCTGGCGGAGGTACGGGATGTGGTCCGAGCTCACAACAAGCACTTACTGGACTTCCACAGACACCTGGAAGACCTCGAAAATCGGTACCGGAGGTGTAATATTCGAGTCCGGGGGGTACCGGAGGAGGTGGCCCCGGATCAGACGCAAGAGGCCCTGACTTCCATTTTCAACTCTCTCTTGGAGAGACCGCCAGGTTCGCAGATCGAGTTTGTCAGAGCTCACAGGGCTCTCAGGCCCCGCAGCGCTGGAGATTCTACCCCTCGAGATATCATCTGCTGTTTGCTGAGTTTCCCACTGAAAGAGGAAATCCTTGCTAAGGCGAGAGGTCGGGACAATATTTTATTTAATAACAGTGAAATTCAGTTGTTCCAAGACCTATCAAGCATTACCCTGCAGAACCGGCGGGCTTTGCGCCCCCTCACAGCGCTACTCAGAGAGCGGGGTATCCCATACAGATGGCGGTTTCCTTTCGCCCTATCTGCTTCAAGCAACGGCAAGTCGGCCACACTCAGGCTCCCGGAGGACTTACCGGACTTTTGCACCCAGCTGCGGCTTCCTGTGATATCCCTCCCGGACTGGCTTCAGGACTTTTCCATCCCGCTGCGCAGAGGCGCTCAAGACGATCACACCAGCTCTTATCGGCGTGCGCCCCGGGATCGCTCCCCGCGGGCCCCGCGCGGAGAGGGCAGCCGTTCCAGATCCAGGAGCTGAGTTGCAGGCTAACGCGACCATTACGGCCTTCACAGCTAAGCTGATTTACCCCTATTACTGTTGTCTAGGATCTAGCTAACTGACCCACCCCTCTTAGACTGTAGGCCGCTAAATATGTTTAGCATTGTAGGCTCCCCACCTGAATCTCCTATAGATTTGTTTTCATAAGTTTACTGTTTGCCGGTTCTTATCGGGGGTGGGAATCCTGGGTTGCTAAGTTGATGTGCGGGATGGTACACTGAGAATGCTAGTTGCTTCACATGTTTTGGGCCCTTTCCCCTTATGCATGTATATAGACGAGGGCATTGCTTCTGTGTGTCTCCTTTGTGGGGGGGGCGCTGGGGGCTGGGAGACCTCTGGCTCCACACTTGGGGGCTGGGGGTCTTTCTGCCTCCTGGGCCCTCGTGAGCCATTGGACTATGGTATATGCTTAGCCCACTATGTTGTTGGTTGTTATGTTCACTGTTATCGCTGTTGGGTTCCATTTTATGATTCACATGTGTTAGACCCGCACTGGTCCCGGGCGCTCCCCAGATGGGGTCGCGGTATGGGTTGGCTCTCTGTCAAATGGGGGGGGGGGTGTGGGAGGTCGGGAGTGAGGGTCCTGTAGGTTTATTGAGTCCATGGATGGGTATGGCTTGGGGCGTCCCTTTCCTTTCGTTTACTCCCTTACGAGCTTCGCCATGGGTCGGCGCTGAGCGCACGTTCTAGGGCGAGAGGTGGATATGACATTTCGGTCTCCCACATTGAGCGGAGATGCAGTGAGCTGGGGAGGGGCGGAGCTCGGTGAGGCGAGGTTCGGCGATGGCGGGAGGTTGAGTTGAGTGACGGGGCGATGGGTCAGTGCTCCTCTTTCGCTCCACGGCGCTTTGCCAAGAGGCGGCGCTCAGTGACCGGCGACCTGGCCAGCATGACCTGACACTTCAAGCTTTACAGCGGCTTGGAGGTAGGGACTACCCCCGTAGCGTTACGACGGCTGCGTGCTTTGGGCCGATGGAGGAGACATTAAAGTGGACCAACACCCACCCGTGATCGGCCCGGGAATCTATAAGATTCCCGGGCCAATCACCTCCCTCCCCGCGGGACATCCGAGATCGGGATGTCCCGCGGGGTGAAACCCCCCCAAACCCCCCAAACTCCTTACCTTAGTACGGCCGCCGCCGCCTCCCTCGCGCCCCTCTAGTCGTGCGCGCGCCCGCGCCGGCCGTCTGTGAATGGCCGGCGCGGGCACGCGCGCGTCAACAGGGACGCGCGGGAGGCGGCGGCGGAGGAGCCGCTTGTCCGCGGCTTGTCCGTCGCCGCTGACAGAGGTGAGTTCGGGGGGTTCGGGGGGGTTTCACACAGCGGGGCACCCCGATCGGGGGTGCCCCACCGAAGTGGACCAAGACCCAGGATAGTCAAAATCCTGGGTGTTGGTCCACTTTAAGGTTGGGTGGATGCCCCCTCGGCTGGGGCCTGGGCCGGAGGTCGGCTACTTAGGCGTGGGTCTGGAGGGGGGGGGGCGGGGGAGTTTCTCTGTTTATGTTCGCTCCCTTGCTTTTTGCAATACTGGGAAGATAGGAGGGGGCCTCGTTGGGGTTTTGCGGGTTGAGCTGATGGTATGAGGCTTTCGGTCTCTTTTTTCTGATTGTTTAGGGGGGGTTCCCTTGGCCTCCCGCTGTCCCCCACAAAAGGGTAGATAGCCCAGGTTGGAACCAGAGAGAGCCTGATTTTTAGTCTCTCTCACCTTGACCTTGGAAATCTTTCACTGAGGTCGCGGTGGGTGGCTGCCGAAGGGGGACTTTGTCTCCTCTTGGGTCGGTTACTCTAGTCGTTCCTAAACCCTGTGTGGGGAATCGGGGAGAATCTCCTCGTTTCCTCCTGCCCTCTTTAGGTGCTTGGTTTCTGTGTTGTGTCTGCGTGTCTGGTTTGTTTATTCGTCGGTATTTCCTTTTGTGTCCTTCCCAGTGTTCTTTCTATCTGTCCCTATTGTTCTTTCGTCTCTCCCCTTTCTTCTTTTTCCTTCTGGGTTATTGAGGTGTGGTAGGAATCTACACACGCTCCTGTTCAGGGGCGTGTTTCTGACTTAGAGGGTGCTCTGGTAGGGGGCGGTGATCGGTTTTTCTAGTAATGATGGGTCCCCTATGCCTCAATGTTGTCTCGGTGAACGCTAAGGGCCTAAATACTCCTGTTAAAAGGCATGCCCTCTTCCGAGAATTAAAGCTGTTCAATGCTCACATTGCTATGGTCCAGGAGACCCATTTCCAGAGAAACAAGGCCCCATATCTGGGCAATAGGGTGTACTCGACTTGTTTTGCAGCTCACTCCCCTACTAACAAAGCGAAAGGGGTAGCTATCCTAGTGGACAGAGCTATCACGTTTCGGCTCCTTGCGGTTGAAAGGGATATGGAAGGTAGATTTGTGTTTGTGAAGGGGGCACTTCTAAATGGTCAGGTTGTCACCTTGGCAAATGTGTATGCCCTGAACAAAGATCAGCACAAGTTTTGTTCCACGGTGCTGGCCAAACTGGACTCTTTTAGGGAAGGTATGTTACTATTAGGGGGGGACTTGAATTGTGCATTGAATCACCTGGTGGATACCTCTGACGCTAAAACTGCCATTTCTTATGGAGCACTGAAGCGGATTAAGAGATCCTTGCAGGAGTTGGAGGTAATTGACACCTGGCGTTTGATGAGTCCAACAGGGCGAGACTATACCTATTACTCTCCCATTCACGCTAAATACACCAGGATTGACTATATCTTTCTATCGCAGAGAGACTTAGGGAGGGTGGTCAGTGCGCAGATCGGAAATATCACTTTCTCCGATCATGCGCCTGTAGTGCTTTCATTGACTCTCCCTTGCGTAGAGCGGAAGGAGTGGCACTGGAGACTCAATGAAAGTATGTTGAAGGACCCTGGGGTGGTTATGAGGCTGCAGGAGAGTTTGGCCAGGTATGTCAAGGAAAATGTTACAGAGGGGATGGATCCGGTTGTGGTTTGGGAAGCACAGAAATGTACAATGAGAGGGTTATTAATTCAGGAGGGGACGAGGCTCAAGAGGGAACGACTGCAGCAAAGAGAGGATCTGGTTAAACAGATAGCTGTTCTTGAATCCGCACATAAACAATCGCTGTTAGATAAATGTCTACAAGATTTGGAGCTGAAGCGTAAGGCACTTAAAGACCTGTTGGCTAGGGAGAATAGTAGGTGGCTGGTCAGGCGCATGGGGCTGTATTATGAGCAAGGCAATAGATCCGGTAGGATGCTCGCACGGGCGCTCAGACCCAAAATTGCCCGCAATTGGATTGATGCCATTAGGGGGAGGGATGGGCTCCTGCTCCAGAATAGTGAGTCCATTGCTGGTGCTTTTTGTAACTTTTACTCGGACCTTTATAATCTACAAGGACATCATTTGGGGAGGGATCAGGACAGTCTCATGGCCTCTTACCTGTCGGATTCAGGAATGCCTTCGTTGTCTGAGGATGAGGTGGCCCAATTGGAGGCCCCGATATCAATGGGGGAGCTGCAAAAGGCACTTAAATCTACTAAACCGGGTCGGGCCCCGGGCCCTGATGGCTTCCCCACACAATATTAGAAATCCTTCTCGGGCCTGTTGCTTCCTATGATGAAAAGTGCGTTTGAATCCACCTCATCCTCGGGCACTTTGCCAAGCACCTCCTTGGAGGCCCGGATAGTGGTGATTCCAAAGGAGGGGAAAGATCCGACAGATTGCAAAAGCTATCGCCCTATATCCCTTTTAAATGTGGATGTGAACATTTTTGCGAGGGCCCTAGCCAATAGGATTGCCTCCCTCCTGCCGAATCTTGTTACACAGGATCAGGTGGGTTTCGTTCCGACCCGGGAGGCCCGGGATAACGTCACCAAGGCTCTTAATGTACAGTGGTGGGCTAGGGCTCGGCAGATCAGAGCGCTCATGCTTTCTACTGATGCTGAAAAAGCGTTTGATCGGGTTGACTGGAGGTGGCTGGGTAAGGTACTAGAACATATAGGTCTGGGAGCGGAAATGAGGAATAGAATCCTGTCGCTTTATTCTAATCCCATTGCCAGAGTACGAGTTAACGCTTGTACTTCCCAAGTGTTCCACATACGCAACGGTACTAGACATGGATGCCCTCTGTCCCCATTGATATTTGCTCTCTCACTGGAACCATTCCTTAGAAGAGTTAACCTTAACCCAAACATTAAGGGGGTGGCTATAGGTGCGAGGGAAAGAAAGGTGGCCGCATATGCGGACGACATGCTTTTTTTTCTGAGCTCTCCGAGGATCTCGGTTCCAAATCTTCTAAAGGAGTTTGAGAAAGATTAATTTCAGCAAGTCGTGCGCTATGAACAAGTACGTGAATTGCAGAAGCTCTTTCCCTTCACCTTGGAGGGGAAGAGCTTGAGATACCTGGGGGTCCGGGTGCCGTTCTCTCCCTCTGAACTGTTCCAGCTCAACTTTGCTCCTCTGGGAGCGAAGATTAAACGAGACTTAGAGGGTTGGAATAAATTGAAGCTGTCCTGGTTTGGGCGCATCGCGGTACTTAAGATGAATGTGTTACCGAGGCTGCTGTACCTCCTGCAGTGTATCCACATTACTATCCCCAACTCCTTTTTTGTCACTATGACTAAGATATTTATGAACTTTGTTTGGGCGGGTAGACCACCTAGAATCAGGAGGCGTATTTTGATGCTCCCCAAGGAGCAGGGAGGTTCCGGACTGCCATGCCTTAAGACATATTACCGGGCCGTTCACGTTGGTAGGGTTGTGGATTGGCATATTAATAGGTCCCAAAAAGATTGGGTGCGTATAGAAGGGAGATTGTGGAAAATGGGAGGTTAGATGTTCTATGCAACTTGAGGAGATCTGACATTCCGACCCCGGTCAAAACCCATCCATTTGTGGGGACCTCGCTGGCCATCTTCGACCTCCTCTGTAGAGGCCCGAAGGCGATATCCTCTCAGCCAGGTCATCTTACCCCGATTTGTCATAATTCGGCCTTCCCCCCTGGGAGAGACCCCTCATTTTTGAGAGACTGTAAGGGCCCCAATCCCCTGAGGGCTCACCATTTATGGGACAAGGGGGCTTTTATAGGTAGGCGAGACTTGCAATTAAAATTGGAGCATGAGGATTCTGTGCTTCCCTACCTCCAGCTGCGACACTTCCTCCTAGGGCAGGATATTAAAGCTCGACTGAGGAGTGACCCTACAGAATTTGAAAAAGCCTGCCTGGGATTGGGTCCGGGGTCTCATCTTTTGTCTTGGGCCTACCAACTGTTAGGGCGGGAGGAGAAAGCGGAACTCAGACCATGGGAGGGGAGGTGGGAATCAGATTTCGGCAGATCCCTCTCGAAAGAGGAATGGGGAGATATATATAGAAATGCTCACAAGGGACTGCTCAGCAGCTCTATGCAGGAGACGAATTATAAGTTGATCACACGATGGTACCGGACTCCAGAGTTGCTGCATTCTTTCTATCCCTCGGTTCCGGACACTTGTTGGAGGTGTGGGCAGCCTGGGGCTACAATGATGCATATTTGGTGGTCCTGTCAGGCCCTGGGGGAGTTTTGGTCAAAGATTAAGGAGATTAGTGACCTGGTATTGGGTGAGCCTTTAGATTGGAGCGCGGAGGCAGTCCTTCTGGGTTGGTCTTCAGATGGCAAGGGGTTGGCGGTCGGTGCCCCTCTGGCTAGACATCTCTTAAATGCTGCTAGAGTACTTATCCCCAGGAACTGGAGGTCCCAAAAAGTCCCTACAGTTAGAGATTGGTTCTGTCAGCTTAACCATGTTGAGATCATGGAGGAGATTTGCTATGCCAGGCAAGATAGGCTAGACGCGTACAGGAATATCTGGACGACTTGGTCGCTCTTCAAGGATACTGCACTTTATAAGGGAGTGGGAGTCTGATACTGCTCGGGCGCTGCTCTTTAGTAAGTTTCATATTCCCTGGTACTGGAGTGGGGGTCTCTAGCTGAAGGAGCACCCTGGAGGGTAGATGGAGGGTTCCTTCCCCCCTCTGGGGATCTCTCGCCTTTTAAAGCCTGGTGGGTCCCCCTGGGATCTCTGTTCTCTTGATATCTGGGTCCTGCTTTCTCCCCCTCTTTGTCTCTTTCTTTTCACCTCTCCTTGGGTTCCTCCCCTCTTTCTGGCCTCCCGGGCTGTGGCTATCTGCTTTTTCTCATGGGTTTCCGGTGTCTTCCTGTACCCATCCACTCAGTCCTCTTGTGTGTGTGTGCCTCCCCCCCCCCTCCCTCTAGTCAGGTTACCCCCTGTTACTCGTAGTTTTGTCTTTTGTTAGGTGTGTTTGGTGTACGTTCATTGCTTGAGGCATGGAGGCTTCGCCGTTGATGGGCCCCCCCCCCCAGGAGTCTTGTTCTAGGCATGAGATCCTAGCCCAATCTCGCTAGCCCTAATAGGTGGGTTGTTAAGGCGGGGTCTCCCCCTGTTTGGATAGTGTAACTCGGGGGGGGGGGGGGGGGAATACCCAATGTTGTACTTGTATAATGTATGCATTGCCTCTGTAACATGTACTATTATGGAAAATGCATTCCTACATGTTGTACGTCTTATTGATGTCCTAATAAAAATTGAGTATGACAAAAAAAAAAAAATTGGACACCGTGCCAGTTGCTGCATAGAACAAAGTTGAGTATTGGTCAGTCCTTTTGAAGAAATTTTACCCCTATAGGCTTATTTTACATGGATTGTACAGATTAACGTGACTTCCCTCAGAGTATAAAATGCAGCAGCCTTTATCTGTTTTATTTGTGTTATGTTACAGGGGAACCAGTGATAATTGACTCCAGTCATGAAGGTGCAATTATACTGCCTGACCTCTCCTCAGGAGAAGATGATACTAAGCAGTTGGAGATAAAGGATGAGCAGCCAATGGAGACCACCAATGTTGTAGGAGAAATTCTCACTACCAAACAGCTGATTGTTCGCAGAGGTCTCACATTACTTCTGTCAGTCGCCATACTTGTGATTGGTGTTATAATTAGACTCCTTACCACCAAAAGGAGCTGACAAGTTTAGAGCATGAATTTGAATTTTGAAGCAGATTTTTTAAGTAAGTAACATTTGGGGTCTGTCCAAGCAAAATGTAAAAAACATGATTCAACAGCTTACCTCATCATATCTGCCATAGAAGCAGAAACTTTTGGTACTCCCCGTTTCCCCTAGCAGTAAACCACCATAGGGCTCAACTGTCAGTCTATAACTCTGCCCCCTATTGCTGTCTATGTAATGCAGCATTGTTATTAGGGGTTAAAATATCGGATATAAACACTCTGCCTGCTATAGTACTGGAGAACGGGCATGCCCACTGGCAGGAAAATCAAAAATGAATGAAAGCTTCAAGTTCATAGTTTTTCACACTTTGGGGAGTTCATTATAAGAAAAAAAAACGAAGATTAGGAGCTTTAGGGCTATGTTATTATATGGTATATGCAGTTGTTCACTAGACTCTGCACCCCCCCCCCCCTCTATTTTCTTCTATTGTGGTGGAACTACTTGTGGCAACTGACCCTGCAGTACCCTACTAGTGACCATGTATGTACTGCTGAAAAAACATTGGTTTACTATTATTCAGATAATTTCTAATCCACTTTCCCACGTTTCCCCTATCCAGGCATTCCCAAATTTTGTACCAACCTTTTACCCAGTGAGAAGAACAATGAACTGAATTGACATTTAGACATGGAAGCAAACCTCTGTACAGATGGATCATCTGATTGGACGAATTAAGCATGATAATTTGTATGACAAATAAAAAAAGAGAAAAATAAGGCATTTGCAAAGCATTTGGCTATAAGCCAGATGTACAGCTACAGGTTTGACCTCACGACACTTATAAAAGCAAGGAAGACAGCAACAGAGACTGGAATGGAGGTCTGTCATCTTAAGTGGCTTTTGTCAGTGATGCAATGGTAGCTGAAGACTGGTCTGGAGACCACATGTACAACATCTAAAAGAAGACCACACAAAGCAAGGCCATGCTGGTCAGTCTACTCTTGCTATTATAATAGTGGGTATGCATAATGCACAGTAGCTGGGCCTTCATTTCAGGTACACAATACTTGTAAGTTCATTGATTTGGTTGGGAACCAGTGTAACATTCATTTCTGACCCAGGAGCCATTTTTCAAGAGCACAAGGCCAGTCCGCATACTGCTCATTCTGCTGTGAGCAGCCTGCTTTGCCTAAATGTTCTACTATAGCCTGCAGCACTCCCTCACTATTTGGGCCATCATTGGTCAGCAATTGCAAAGGAGGCTTGATGATTTGAGTGCACATTTACATTCAGCATGGTGTAATATTCTTCATACAATCATTAAAGGGGACACTAAAGTCACCAAACTGTCTGCTAGGCACTGAGGCCGGACAGGAGGTTTAAAAAAAACCTGATCCCCACAGAAGCATGGGGGATGTTGCTCTGTAATGCAGCCACAAGAACAGCTGGATGTGGGAACCTAGTGAGAGACTTTAGGGGACTCTTTTATAACCTCATTGATGGCATACAATGGTGTTCATACTCCATACCAAATAAATTAAGATATTTTGAATATTTTATTTCCATTTTTTCACTCAAATAATTTTAGTGAAATGTTCTATATGTACAAAATAAAGATACATCTGTTAAAAAGACATGTCTCAGAGAACTTTGTTGGTGACGCTTACATCATAACTGCGCATAATACGCCTATATTCATCTACCTCTGATGAACAAATGTGTGCCGGGAGCCAGATGAGAGCATGTGTGCAGCTGACCGCTCCGGAACAAGAATACTTCAGCCAACAGGACAACAATCGAAGTTTTTTCGTATGTCTTTCCCTTTTAAAGCAGACCTAAACCCTCCTGGCAACTCAGTGATAAGTAGGGTACAGTTCTGCAAGGTACTCCCACTGCAGATGAGCCATCAATTCAGGAGATATTGACACTTTATTTATGGTGCTCTGTTTAATGGTGAACAGGAAACATACTGCATTGAAGCATTTCTACTTTTGGAGAAGATGTGGTGTTATCACAATCAATGGCGATTTTCCTCTATTATCTATTATATTATATAATGAGCTGAGCACAAAACACCAGAGCTGTTGGTTTTCCTTGTGAACAAAGAGACATTTTAATCCCTCCCTCTTTCTTTTGTACCAGGTTTGACATACAGGAAAGTGGGGGAGTTTCCAGCATACAATTAATACAGTTTCATTTGGCTATTCACATAGCTGAGAGTGTTGCATAGTATTTGGATCCTAGATCCTCCCAACTATTAGCTAGCTGTAGGGCCCTGTGGGACACCCACCTTCGTAGTAAGCCCACAACCCCCAATCTCCGCTGCTAGCTTCACCTTTAGACAAGCCCCTGTTTGCAGGGACGCTTTATACACCTCGCCGGACACGGTTGCCCCCAGGACTTGATAGCACAAAGGATGTGGGCTTACGGGAGAGTGAAGGCAGATGAACCAAGGGCCCGACAAGGCAACGGAGACAGGCTGGGTCATACATGGGAAGGCAGTCCAATAATTTTGCAGCACCAAAGGAGTAGGCAAAAGAAGGGTCGTGGTCAGGCCAAAGGTCAATCCGGGAGGTCATGGGTTCGCAGTACAGAGGAAGAGACGGAGGCGTATTCGGGGTTCAGGCAGGGTCGGTACAGACAGCAAACAAGAATGGTCAAACGAAGCAAAGGTCGGCAACAATATCAGACAGGCGAAACACAATCCAAGGCACACTCAGGAAACGCTATCACGGGCAATGGATACGTGTGGGGAAACTGCCTTTAACTGATGGGGGTTAACAGGATTGGTTAGAAAGGAGTGTGGTGATTGGTGAATACAGAACTCTTGGGCTGATTGCCTCATTTAAACTTTAAAGGGCGTTTTTCGCCCATAAACTCTCTGGGCTTATTGGCCCTTTTACTCAGCCGCGAGCACATTGACAGGGGCCGGGATGCGGAGGGTGGAGGAAAGGCAGCCGTGCTCGGCGCCGCACAAGCTGTCACTGCTCGAGACGCTGATCAGCGCGGCCGCTGAGCAGGAAGCACTGTGACCAGCCGCCCGGAGACAGTGCGGGGCCGAAGGCAGGGTGAGTTGAGCGTAACACTAGCATTCACAGATGGTATCAATTAAGCATGCCATTCTCATATTGGCCACTAGATACATGCTAAAGGTACATGCTAAATTATAGGTTTCAGCATCTCTCACAAATCATTCCTTTTTGCAGACTGGAGGAAAAATGGGTGAGGGTGAAGTGAGGAACATACCCTTGGCCTAAACAGCACAGACCTGGACTTCCTATCTTTCTCACCAGGTTTCCCCACAACCCCCCCTTGGGGCTTGCTTTCCCCTTGCACTCACAGCTCCACAATAATCAAAGTTTGCTAGTCTGTTGGAGGGAGGAACTGCGTAATAATTGTTTTGTCTTTAGCACGGCCACTATGCATATATATGATGCCCGAGGGCATAAATGTATTGAAAGGCTAGTTTCTTAAACAAGGAATAACACAAAACCTTATGAGGGCTATTATTAAAAAGACAACTAAAAGTGTGATGACTAGGTTGGGTATCACGTTGGACCAGCTTCCGAACCATATTCCAAGCCATGATGTAAAACCATTATCAATTCCTGAGTTCTCAGCCATTTCTTCCGATAATGCTGTGAGTCCCTTTAACCCTTTAAGGGCCAGCCTACCTGGAGTTTTTGTCTTCTCTTCTTCTCTTCTGTCTTCTGTTTTTGTTTTCTCTTTGTTGCCAGACTACTTTGCACTATTTTGCGCTCCCCATGTGCAAATGCGATTTTTGAAGGGATTTCCAGGGATTTCCCAGCATAGTCTGGGCTTTAACATGAAATGTTTTGTTTGTAATTTTTTAGGTGTATTCTCAATATTTTTGGGTGAAAGAAGGTTCCAGAGGAATAAATTGTTTATGATCTAAATTATTAATGAATTATTATTAAATTACTAATTTTACCGGAAAATAGGTAACTTGGATGAATGGAGTCTGTGGATTTCTACCTGGTTATTGTGATTCTGATCCAGGGCTGGCTGATGCACATATAATATAAGGTTTATTTTGGTGAATTGCCTCAATGTTCATGATATATATATATATATATATGTATGTAGAGATATATCTATATGTGTATACACAGACTCAAGTAATGTTTGGGTTAGTTTCTCCAAGTAATTACTATAACTTCAACTATTTAACTGAAACCATATGTTTGTACTACATTACTGCTTCTGTGTAATAGAAGGAGTTGGAGGAGGAGAGATTTAGGTGGACGAGAGGAATAACTTTTAAGAATGAGAATGTGGGGGAAGGGGTCACTCTTCTCTTGGCGGGCTCTCTTTGCTTTGGGTCTCTGAACAGACAACATGTAAGAGATCGCCACATGGCCAGTATGGTGGGGGTTGGGTGAGAGAGACAAAGACCCTAATTTTGATTAGCCTGAGAGGTAAAGATTGCCGCATTTTCTATGGACACTATTTACATTTCTGCTTTGTAACTTCATATCGCATTTACATCATTCATATTATTATTTCCCTGTAATGTAATCATCGCTTTTTATATTAAAACCATTTATCGATTTTTGGTTATGACCAGTACTTGAAGCACAATAGCTGAGATCATTTTTGGATGGCCCAGTCCTTGTTAATAATTTAAACAAGGAAAAAGAGAAATATCACAAATAATGATATTTTACAATGTGCAAAAAACAATGCAACACAATTTGTAGTGTTTTTTTGTAATAAAAAATGTAAGTATGTCAATAAAATTTTATTGCGTGTTAAATCCCAATTTCTCCCGGTTACAGCAGTACCACATTTGTATAGGTAGACACCCTTTTCTGCCCAGGAGACTCCCCCAAACTGAAACAGAGCTTTAGGGGATTTTCAGATAAAATACAACTATGCTATGCGCTATGTGCACCTTGCAGTTTTTCCAGAAAAACAACCCTTTACATTTGAAATACCCCCAAAAAACTATATATTCTCTGGTACACACCACCATAGTTTTCTGGAAGTAATCCCTCAATGTATTCTTTGGTTGCAAAGAGTTTCCCTAAAAAAAGGATAAAAAGCATAATCAAAGCCACATTTTCCTAAAAAAAACTATATACAAACAAGAAAAAACAAATTTAATCTGAAAAAGCAACATCCCCCGAACAGAACGGTACCCAACATGCATAGCTACTGTCAAGGGAAGAGTTGCCAAACACCACAAGGTAAAGCATGTGAGTAACTGTAATTTTACTTGAAAATTTCAGCTCTGCAGACAAAGTGCGCACCTTGCGATTTTTCAACCAAAACAACCCTTTACATTTGGAATATCCTGCATAAACCATGTATTCCCTGAAAGTACACATGTTAAGCTTTCTAAGCATACCCAGCTTGTTGTAGTGGGCTCATCTTTCTGGAATTAATCCCTCAAATAATTATTTGGTTGCGCAGAGTTTCCCTAAAAAATGTATAAAAAAGCTGAATAAAAAACAACTTTTCCTAAAATATAAATATGCAAACAAGAAAAAACAAGCTAAGTCTGAAAGCGCAAGGTCCCCCGAACAGAACAATACCCAACATGCATAGCTACTTTTAACTCTTTTAATTGCCAGCCTACTTGAGATTTTGTCACCCTCTGTTGACAGGCCATTTTTCTCCATTTTGCACCATGTTTTGTGGCATTTTTGCTGTAATTTTCAGGAAAATTATATATACATTTTTTGCAGCAGAGTTTAGGCTTTAGCATGAAATGTCTTGTTTGTAAATTTTCTTATGTTTTTTACAATATTATTAAGTAAAAAATAAATAAATACATTGACTTCTTTATTTTAAATAAAACATTTATTTTATTAAAGAAAACCATATTGCATGTGAAAGCCCCCTTTCTACCGATTAGAACGGTACCACATATTTATCGGTAGCCCCCCGTTCCTGCACAGGAGCCCCCTCCAAACTGAAACAAGTACTTTAGAACATTTACAAATAAAATACAACTACCATCCACACTACAAAGGGTTAAATCGAGAAAAAAATTTTGGGGGGGAAATGACATGGGGTCCCCCTTACCCGAAGTAACCAGCCCAGGACCAGCTATGCAGGGCTTGTAGGAACAAGGCGCAGGGGCCAGCATTTGTGGCCCCTGGCCCTGCAGGCTACAAGCCCGCATAGCCCATGGCCATGGGCTCTTCTGTCCCCCCTTGGGCTTTGGGCAGGCAGGTAATTAAGGGGTTGCGGGGGGTTAATGGCAAGTCAACCGCTAGCTGCAGGTGACTTGCCGGCCCCCAGCCTTGTGAACTGGTATAAGGGTCTCATGGACCACTTACCAGTTCACAAGGGGTTAAATGTAAAAAATAAATACACTGACACAAAGACAAAAAAATATATATTTTTTAATACTTACCTCCCATCCATCCTGGAGCACTGTGTCCCTCGGCAATCACTGGCTTCTGCTCACCTGCTGGAAGCCTTTTACAGCTGCTGGGTGACAGAACATAAGGGGTTAATTAAAAGAAAAAAAAACAACATAGGGTCCCCCCTCCCGGGGGACCCCATTTTTGGGGGGATTTTTAAGGGTTTAAACCCTTAAAAATCCCCCCCCCCCCCCCCAAAAAATGACATGGGGTCCCCCTTACCCAAAGTAACCAGCCCATGACCAGCTATGCAGGGCTTGTAGAAACAGGGTGCAAGGGCCAGCTTTTGTGGCCCCTGGCCCTGCAGGCTACAAGCCCGCATAGCCCATGGCAATGGGCTATTCTGCCCCCTCTGGGCTTTGGGGAGGCAGATAATGGGGGTGCCGGGGGTTAATGGCAAGTCACCCGCTAGCCGCAGGTGACTTGCCATCCCCCAGCCTTGTGAACTGGTATAAGGGTCTCATGGACCCCTTACCAGTTCACAAGGGGTTAAATGTAAAAAAAAAGACACTGACACACACACAGAAAAACATTATCTTTATTATATATTTTTTTTTTACTGTCAGCTGATGACAGATGCCGATAGTGATCGGCGCATGGCGGGTGAGAGGAGAGAAGGCTCCAATCGGAGCCTCCTCGCCTCTCACCCGCCCTGCTCCGATCACCACCGTCATATAATGTGTGAACAGTACCCTGAGGGAAAGGCACAAAGGGCTCTCCCAGTACAGCTATGTTTAAAACAGGTATAGTATTTTTTGCCCTATAAGACGCACTTATTTTTCCCCAAAAGTGGGGGAAAATGTCCATGCGCCTTATCGGGCGAATGTAAAAAAAATAATAAAAAAAAATAAAATAAAAAAAATGTAAAAAACTCACCCGTTCCCGGCACTTCCGCGTTGTCTGCCACATTGCGAGAGGCCAGAGGAGCGGTGGGGGCTCTGTCCCGGTCCTGCCGCTGCGATTGCTGTCTTTTCAGGCAGATTAACGTAAAGCATTTCCTCAATAATTACTTCTTGTCTGATGTGGAGGAATGTCTGTAACTGGAGAGCAGCACCTTAAATCTGTTTTGCACTATCCATATTTCTTTAGTGTTGGTCTGGCACCATGATAAATTTTGGCTGATCCATGCCCGATTCATTTTCACGCAGGCCAGTCTCTCATTTTTCAAGTGTACTGGAGCACATTGAATTGCCCTCATCAGAGCATCACATACGAGTTTATCCCTTTGTTCCTGTTAAAGTCTTCAGGGCCTAGTTACTACTTAGTGAAAGACCATAGATAGTTACACACCTGCTGCTGTTATTGACAAATCCTGTTTTAAGTGTAGTGTAGCGTTTTGTCCTCCCCTCATATACGCACTAAGTATGTCAGGCAGAGAAGTGCCAGGATGGGCACAAAGAAGTTGCGGCAGGCTACTCTCCCAGGAGGTAGTGGAAGAGGGTCCCTGGAGTTGTCGTCGGCGGCAACAGCAGTGAATTAGTGCGGACTGTTGGTAGGAAAATCAGCTACTGGGCGATGTGGCAGTTTTTCATCAAGCATCCGCAGGAGGTTAACATGGCTATATGAAAGATGTGTAGGCAGAAGGCGAAGTGTGGCCAGGGTCCCAATGTTGGCCCCACAGCCCTGCATCAACATTTGCAGCGTCACCATAAAGCGGCCTGGGAGAATTGGCTCCAAAGTGGTGGTCCAGCCTGCTGCATTATCCAGTGGCACGCCGCTCCCTCTTCCAGCCAGCCAAGGCTCTACCGCCTCCTGTGTGTCATACCCATCCTCTGTCGCTCCAGATGCTCCTCCTCCTCTTAATCCGAGTCAGTCATTCCGCCAGCAATCCATTGGCCAAGCCATGTCCAAGAGACAACAGTATGTGCCCACTCATCCAACGCGCAGAAGCTAAATGTGCTCCTGTATAAGTTGCTGGCGCTGCAGTCCCTCCCTTTTGAGGTGGTGGACCTTTCAGAGAACTGATGGCTTGTGCCGAGCCGAGGTGGAGAGTCCCAAGCTGTCATTTCTTTGCGAAGAAGGCAGTACCAGCCCTGTTTTGTTGAACAGAAGGTTGGCCAGTCCTTTAGCCTGTCAGTGTGTACCAAAGTGCACGGCCGTGCCTACGTCTGTAACTGTAATGACGGTCAAGGACAATACATATCCTTTAAGGCCCACTGGGTGATTGTGGCTCCTGCACAACCACAACAGCAACTTGGACAGGTCCCGCCACTGTGGCCTCCGTGCTCCTAGGCCGTTGTGTCTGTGACAGTGCGCTTGCACTTAGCAATGGTGTCACAGAAAAAATTGCCAATTACATATTAATTGTTAACATTTATCTTATCTGAAGACATTTATAATAATAATAACATAATAACAATAACATATAACATAATAACAATAACATATAAAATGTATCAAAATATATTTTGGGGTTAATTTTGTATTTTTTTTTTTTTATTTAATTTTTTTTATATATTTTGTATTTTTTAAAAATATATATTTTTAAATTTTTTTGTATTTTGATTTTTTTTTAATATTTTTTTTTTCATTGTCTTTTTTTTAAAATATTTTGTTAATTTTTTTTACAAATTTTTTTTTGTTTTTTCTAAATATTTTTTTTTTCGGTATTTTTATTTATTTATTTTTTTCAGTGCCCTTCCAGCCTACCATGTGTGCAGGACACAGCGGTTTCACGCTGTTCTTCACGTGGTTTGCCTTGAGCAACGGAGTCGCACATGGGAGGAACTGCTAAAAATCATAAATCAATAAATGAAATCATGGCTTACTCCACAAAAACTGCAAATGGGAATCATGGTGACTGACAATGGGAAGAACATCTTGTCTGCGCGGCGACAAGGAAGCCTGAGCCATGCGCCCTGTATGGCACACGTGTTCAACCTAGTTGTCAAGCGTTTTCTGAAGTCTTCCCCCCATCTGCAAGACATCCTAACAACGGGAAGGAAACTTTGCATGCTACATCGCCAAGCACACCCTTCTTGAGTTACAGAGTCAGAATGGTATCCCCCAACATAGTCTGATTTGCGATGTTTCCACCCGTTGGAATCCCACCCTCCATATGTTGGATCGACTATACAAACAGAGAAAAGCCATCACTGATTAACCAAGCGGGTAGAGGGACTCCCCTGTGTAACTTCAATGTAAACCAGTGGCAGCCCTGTCGTTTGCTCAGGCCCTTTGAGGAAGCCAATTATTAGTCTGTCGCCAGGACTACGGGATGAACGATGTGATTCCACTGCTTCATGTACTACAACACATGTTGGAAACCATGGCTGGTCAGGGCACTGGAGACATGGCGCCTACATTTCACGGCCATATGAAGCCCGTGGGGGCTGAAGTGGAGGAGGAGGAGGGGGGGCACAGCGAAGCACAGTTTAGGTTTGACAAAATTGCCATTTTATCTAGTCATCTGACAGGAGAGGAGGAGCAGGAGCAGCCAGAGGAGCTAGAGGGTTGTGAGGAAGGCGAGACAGGACCCAGACACACCGTGGCAGTATGCAGTGGAGATGGAGACAGGTAGTCCCTCCAAGTCACTCGCACAAATGGCATGCTCACATGCTTGCGTAGTGACCGCAGAATTGTCTCCATTTGTCAGCGGGATGACTTCTGGCTCTCCACCTTATTGGAACCTCGCTACCGGCACAAAATGGGGGCATTTTTTTACACCCACTGAGAGGGAGGACAAACTGACCTACTACAGAGACATTCTACGTAGTCAGTTGGCCGATGCCTATCTGCACCATGGTCCATACTCTCGCAGGTCTGACTCTGGGGGACCTCTGCGCTCACCTTCCACTGCCATGGCTGCTGGGGGGGGGGGGTGGCAGGAGCTGCAGCTCCATCAGCAGCAGCCTGAGTCTTCAGTAGCTTTCTTCACCCGCATATAGTGAGGCTAATCATGAGCAGCAGAAAAACCTGGAGCAGGCCCTGAACCAGCAGGTCATGTCATACCTTGACATAACCATGCCAACGCACCTTGAGGACCCGCTGGACTTCTGGGCAGCCAAACTTGACTTGTGGCCGCAACTTGCAGAGTTTGCCCTGGGAAATCTGTCCTGCCCTGCGGGTAGTGTGCCATCTGAGCGGTGTTTATTGTGGCGGGGGCCATAGTCATGCCAAGGAGGACTCGTCTGTCCACGAAAAATGTGGAGAGACTCACCTTTGTGAAGATGAATCAGGCATGGATCAGCCAGGATTTCCACCCACCAATGGCTGATCCATGGTAGTAGCTGATGCATGGTAGCTCCTTATTCTGCTGCCAACTCCAGGGTGTGTCTTTCAGGCAATATATGGACTCCCTATGCTGCTGCTGCCAGCTCCAGTGTGTGTCTTTCAGGCAATATATGGGCTCCTAATGCTGCTGCTGCCAACTCCTAAGTGTGTAAAAGACACATCCTAGCAATAGCTGCTGGCAATTTGCCAACGTTACTTTGTATACAAAATGCAACCAGTTATCAGACAGGCACTCTTCAAATATTTATAGTAGTATTTGGGATGCCCCCTCTTCAAATACATAGGCTGGGTGCTTTTACAGTGAAAAAGTGACTTTCTTTACAAAATGCAACCAGCTAGCAGACAGGTACTCTTCAAATATTTATGCTAGTATTTGGGATGCCCCCCCCGGTGAAAGGCAAAGTTTGCCTAAAAAGTGACTTTCTTTACAAAATGCAACCAGTTAGCAGACAGGTACTCTTCAAATATTTATGCTAGAATTTGGGATGCCCCCCGGCGAAAGGCAAAGTTTGCTTAAAAAGTGACTTTCTTTACAAAATGCAACCAATTAGCAGACAGGTACTCTTTAAATATTTATGCTAGTATTTGGGATGCCCCCCGGTGAAAGGCAAAGTTTGCTTAAAAAGTGACTTTCTTTACAAAATGCAACCAGTTAGCAGACAGGTACTCTTCAAATATTTATAGTAGTATTTGGGATGCCCCCTCTTCAAATACATAGGCTGGGTGCTTTTACAGTGAAAAAGTGACTTTCTTTACAAAATGCAACCAGCTAGCAGACAGGTACTCTTCAAATATTTATGCTAGTATTTGGGATGCCCCCCCCCCCCCCCCCCCGGTGAAAGGCAAAGTTTGCCTAAAAAGTGACTTTCTTTACAAAATGCAACCAGTTAGCAGACAGGTACTCTTCAAATATTTATGCTAGTATTTGGGATGCCCCCCCCCCCCCCCGGCGAAAGGCAAAGTTTGCTTAAAAAGTGACTTTCTTTACAAAATGCAACCAATTAGCAGACAGGTACTCTTTAAATATTTATGCTAGTATTTGGGATGCCCCCACCCCCCAGGCGAAAGGCAACGTTTGCTTAAAAAGTGACTTTCTTTACAAAATGCAACCAGTTAGCAGACAGGTACTCTTCAAATATTTATGCTAGTATTTGGGATGCCCCCCCCCCCCCCCCCGGCGAAAGGCAAAGTTTGCTTAAAAAGTGACTTTCTTTACAAAATGCAACCAGTTAGCAGACAGGTACTCTTTAAATATTTATGCTAGTATTTGGGAAGCGCCCCTCCCCCCCCCCCGGCGAAATGCAAAGTTTGCTTAAAAAGTGACTTTCTTTACTAAATACAACCAGTTAGCAGACAGGTACTCTTCAAATATTTATGCTAGTATTTGGGATGCCCAAATTATTATTAATTAGTATTAGTATTTGGGATGACTTTCTTTACAAAATGCAACCAGTTAGCAGACAGGTACTCTTCAAATATTTATGCTAGTATTTGGGATGCCCCCCCCCCCCCCCCCCCGGCGAAAGGCAAAGTTTGCTTAAAAAGTGACTTTCTTTACAAAATGCAACCAGTTAGCAGACAGGTACTCTTTAAATATTTATGCTAGTATTTGGGAAGCGTCCCCCCCCCCCCCCCCCCGGCGAAATGCAAAGTTTGCTTAAAAAGTGACTTTCTTTACTAAATACAACCAGTTAGCAGACAGGTACTCTTCAAATATTTATGCTAGTATTTGGGATGCCCCCCCCCCCCCCCCCGGCGAAAGGCAAAATTTGCTTAAAAAGTGACTTTCTTTACAAAATTCAACCAGTTAGCAGACAGGTACTCTTCAAATATTTATGCTAGTATTTGGGATGCCCCCCCCCCCCCCGGCGAAAGGCAAAGTTTGTTTAAAAAGTGACTTTGTTTACAAAATGCAACCAGTTAGTAGACAGGTACTCTTCAAATATTTACATGCTTTTTAAAGAATGACACCAGGAAAAGGAAAAGCTAAATAGGCAGGTGTGTTATTAACACTAAATAGGCTTCAAAGCTAATGCAAACACTTTAAACTTTCCCTGTCTTTCTCTGTCACTGTCACAGCCTCTCTCCTTCTCTATCTGTCCCTCGCTTCTTCTGTTCTTTGTTCTATCTATTTCTCCCTTGCTCTATCTATCTATCTATCTATCTATCTATCTATCTATCTATCTGTCTATCTGTCCCTCGCTCTCTCCCTGCCTGATCTGCTCTGGCAGCAATACAGTGTCAGAATGAGCTTCCACAAATTGGCCGCCGCTTATATAGGTCTGTGACATCATCGGGGAGTCTGGCTGCCGATAGGTAGCATGTGATGCCTACCCAGGATTCCTTGCCCCATGGGACATGTCCTGACATGTGGATCCACCATTTCAGATGGGCTGGATAGTAGTAAATGGAGTTTTAAGGAAGCGACTTGAGCGATCGATTCGCGGCGATATTTGGAATCGTTATAAATCAAATTTTTCCTGAAATTTGTAACGAATTTGGGTTCGTCAAATACTTATGCTAGTATTCGTACTCTTCAAATATTTATGCTAGTATTTGGAATGCCCCCCCCCCCCCCCCCCCCCCCGGCGAAAGGCAAAATTTGCTTAAAAAGTGACTTTCTTTACAAAATTCAACCAGTTAGCAGACAGGTACTCTTCAAATATTTATGCTAGTATTTGGGATGCCCCCCCCCCCCCCCCCCCGGCGAAAGGCAAAGTTTGTTTAAAAAGTGACTTTGTTTACAAAATGCAACCAGTTAGTAGACAGGTACTCTTCAAATATTTACATGCTTTTTAAAGAATGACACCAGGAAAAGGAAAAGCTAAATAGGCAGGTGTGTTATTAACACTAAATAGGCTTCAAAGCTAATGCAAACACTTTAAACTTTCCCTGTCTTTCTCTGTCACTGTCACAGCCTCTCTCCTTCTCTATCTGTCCCTCGCTTCTTCTGTTCTTTGTTCTATCTATTTCTCCCTTGCTCTATCTATCTATCTATCTATCTATCTATCTATCTGTCTATCTGTCCCTCGCTCTCTCCCTGCCTGATCTGCTCTGGCAGCAATACAGTGTCAGAATGAGCTTCCACAAATTGGCCGCCGCTTATATAGGTCTGTGACATCATCGGGGAGTCTGGCTGCCGATAGGTAGCATGTGATGCCTACCCAGGATTCCTTGCCCCATGGGACATGTCCTGACATGTGGATCCACCATTTCAGATGGGCTGGATAGTAGTAAATGGAGTTTTAAGGAAGCGACTTGAGCGATCGATTCGCGGCGATATTTGGAATCGTTATAAATCAAATTTTTCCTGAAATTTGTAACGAATTTGGGTTCGTCAAATACTTATGCTAGTATTCGTACTCTTCAAATATTTATGCTAGTATTTGGAATGCCCCCCCCCCCCCCCGGCGAAAGGCAAAATTTGCTTAAAAAGTTTGATTTTTGAAGGGATTTTCCAGGAAAATTATATATTGTTTTTTAAGCAGAGTCTGAGCTTCAACATGAAATGTCTTGTTTGGCCTTTTTTAAATTTCATAATAAATAAATAAACTTCTTAAATTTTTTGCAATTTGTAGTGTTTTTTTGTAATAAAAAATATAAGGTTGTCAATAAAATCTTATTGCATGTGAAACCCCAATTTCTACCGGTTACAGCGGTACCACATATGTATTGGTAGACACCCTTTCCTGCCCAGGAGACTCCCCCAAACTGAGACAGAGCTTTAGGAGATTTTCAGATAAAATGCAACTGCGATATGCGCTATGCGCACCTTGCAGATTTTCCAGAAAAACAACCCTTTACATTTGAAATACCCCCCACAAACTATATATTCTCTGGAAGTACTTGCCTCAAGCTTTCTAGGCATAACAGGCTTGTTAATGTGGGTGTAGTTTTGTGGAGGTAATCCCTCAATCAGTTCTTTGGTTGCACAGAGTTTCCCTAAAAAAGAATAAAAAAGAAGAATCAAAGCCACATTTTCCTAAAAAAATATATATATGCAAACAAGAGAAAACAAGTAAATTCCCCCGAACAGAACGGTACCCAACATGCATAGCTACTGTCAAGGGAAGAGTTGGCAAACACCCCAAAGTAAAGCATGTGCGTAATGGTAATTTTACTTGAAAATTTCAGCTCTGCAGACAAAGTGCGCACCTTGCAATTTTTCAACCAAAACAACCCTTTACATTTGGAATACCCCCCACAAACCATATATTCCCTGAAAGTACACGTTAAGCTTGTTGTAGTGGGATCATCTTTATGGAAGTAATCCCTTGAAGAATTCTCAGGTTGCACAGGGTTTCCCTAAAAAATTTTTAAAAAAGCAGAATAAAAAACATGTTTTCCTAAAATATAAATATGTAAACAAGAAAAAACAAGCTAAATCTGAAAGCGCAAGGTCCCTCGAGCAGAACAATACCCAACATGCATAGGTACTATTAACCCTTTTAATTGCCAGCCTACTTGAAGTTTTGTCACCCTCTGTTGACAGGTCATTTTTCCCCATTTTGCGCCATGTTTAACCGTGATTTTTGCCAGAATTTCCAGGAAAATATATATATATATATATATTGCAGCAGAGTTTAGGCTTTAATATGAAATGTCTTGTTTGTAATTTTTCTACTATTTTTTAAATGTTTGCGTAAAAAAACAAAAAAATAAATAAAATAATATTTTTTAGACAATTGTCTCCTTTATTTTAAATAAAACATTTGTTTTATTAATGCAAACTATATTGCATGTGAAAGCCGCATTTCTCCCGTTTACAACGGTACCACATATGTATCGGTAGCCCCCCCATTCTTGCCCAGGAGACCCCCCAAACTGAAAAGAGCACTTTATAACATTTACAAATAAAATACTACTATCCACACTATAAACATAAAGGCTCCTGGGGGTTAATGGCAAGGTGACTTGCCAGCCCCCAGCCTTGTGAACTGGTAAAGGAGTCTCATGGATCCCTTACCAGTTCACAAAGGGTTAACAGTAAAAAAAAAACACAGAGACACATAATTAAAAATGACTTTTATTTAAAAATAAAAACTTTTTTTTTTACTTTACTTACCTCGGATCGTCAGCTCCCGTGTCCCTCGATGTGATGACTGATGCGATCATGTTGACTACAGTAGCAGAGGGGCAGAGGATGATCTGATCACCTGTCCCTGTGGCCAGCATGATCGCTTCTGAATGAACAACAGCCAGGAGCCAGGACGACACCCGAAGGGGCGGGGCTTAGCAGCAAGATGGCGGTGCCCATCGGGAGAGGAGGGGGAGAGGCCTGTCAGGCTCTCCCCTGAAGCTGAAGAGCCAGGTGGGGGTGATCAGAGCCCCCCCCCCCCCCCGTGAAGAGGAGACCCCGCGGGAGGGTTCGCTGCCGCAGGTGTTTGTTTTTTTTTCACAGTTTATGATGCCAGCGGCCGAAGCGGGGGGGGGGGGGGCACTATTTCAGGTGCCCTCCTGAAGACAGAAGAGCCCCGGGGGGAACGGATGGCCCCCGGGTGAAGAAAAGACCCGGCCTAATCTAACAAGGAGTCAGATGAGTTTTTAACTTTTATATTTTAGCTGGCACTAGAAGGGTTAAAAAAAATCCCCTTCTGTGTCCAAGGGGTAACTAAAATTTCACCCGCCAGAAACCCTGGCCCACAAAGCTGGGAGCCACACCCCTGGGGCCTGCCCGGCGGATGGGCATGGCCCCTGCACAGCCAGCCCCCAGTGAAAACAATGGTAGCCTCCAGTGTTCAGATGCCTCCACTGTCCCCACAAGGAGCTGAAAGGACACATATACCCACCAACTTGAATCCAGAAGCACATCCCTAGGCTCCCCGAACCAAGGCCACGGAAGACTGATCAGTGGCATGAGAGCTGTAAAAACAAATAATTGAGGCAGTGTCATGGAATTGGAATGTTGTGTTTCTTGTATTATAGCTTCAAAAGCACTAGGATAACTAACAAAGTATAAAACGCTATGTTTTCTCTCCCGAGTCAACCAATTTCTGAAAGACTAAGAGGAGGGAGCTCTACATGACAGCTGCAGAAAAGGTCTGATGTACATAACTAGTGAGGAGACAGTCATTGACTGCAAAGAGATTTTTACAAAATACAAAAAAATATTATTTTATCCATGATACTCTGGTTTATCCAATTAGATGATTAGTTAGTGATTTTGTTCTAAAAATGTTAAAACATACTATACAATACTCTTTTTTAACAGTTTAAACTGGGTTTCTGCAAAGTAACTGTGAAGCTATGATATTTTTTATATATTTGGTTCCCAAATAAATTGTAAAAAGTCTTATACAATCAGAAATTACACTGTATAGGATGACCATTTTGTTTAGCCACATGGTTGGTTTGAGACCTTGCTTTGTTCTGAAGACTGGTTTGGTAGCTTTAGTTTTATCTGTGCATTTGCATGGAAATTAAGTTGACCAGCAGAAAACTACCTGTGATCGTTTTATCTGACCTAGTATCACCTTGGTTAGTTTGTCTGGGCCAATTAGAGATCAACTGCGGTATTGCAAATGAACAAGGGGTCAACCTGAGAAAAACAGTGGACTGGTGAGAAACAAAGAGAGATTCACTTGGACAGCCAGATGTGTGTCTTGAATGAAAGGGACACAGGCGGACAGTGACATTTTGCTTTGGGATAGAGAGCTAAATCTTTGAAAATGTTTTTACTGTCCATTCATAAATAGATCTGTATACATGGAACAGAGATCACATGTTCTGATTTAGTAGCAGCCCTGTGCAGCGCTGCCTGGCGGAAACAACGAGCGGGTCATTTGCCTGGCATCTCCTTTCTTACCACTGCTTACTATCGCTCTCAAAATAATTTGTACCTTAATTGGCACTACATAAACTTGCTGCCTTGGTGATCCTTGACCATTCTTGTTTCCTCACATTCAGAACCTCTCTAGATTCTGATGCTCTCACTGATGAGACCACCCTCAAGGCCCTCATGGCCTTAATATATCAAACCTTGACTACTACAAAATCTTTCCATCTAGTTTCCTAATAACAAGACTTATAATTTTCTACAGTGTATAACAAGTGCTGCGGCAAGTATTTTCTATATCTTACGCCATTTCTCTTGTTTTGCTCCCCCCCCCCCCCCCCCCCCCCCCCCCCCGATTAAAGGCTCCTTTCCCTAACACAGTGTTCACCAACCCTCTCCTGGAGAGCCAACAACATGTCATGTTTTGAGGGGGTCTCCACACAGGCAGCTCTGTAGCTCTGTGTGAGCACTAATTCACCTGTGTGTCTGCGCGGAAATCTGCAAATCTGTCCTGGCTCTCCAGGAATGGGTGGGGGAACACATAATGTACCCATGATAGGTAGATAGATCCTTTCTTTTCTCAGAGGCAGACCAGACTATTCCAGGCAGAGCACATTGATCTCCGATTATGAAGTGGCTTACAAAAAGTATATCGCAAAGGGATGTGCTCATGTCCAGACCCCTGATTCTAAAGTCTCATCTATTCAAAACTAAACTGAGGCTTCCGCTGCAGCTCTGACAGCCCAGGTGGAAGCCCAGAACATGCAGATCCTGCAACTT
Organism: Gastrophryne carolinensis; assembly: GCA_027917425.1. Classification (NCBI taxonomy): domain Eukaryota; kingdom Metazoa; phylum Chordata; class Amphibia; order Anura; family Microhylidae; genus Gastrophryne; species Gastrophryne carolinensis. Next base: position 241,879,730 of record CM051236.1, on the reverse strand, counting down.
CGGCTCCAACATGACAACCTAAAGAACAGGCACAGAAGAAATAACCTTCATCTAAGGGGTATTGCCCAATTGTCTTCAGGTGAAGACCTGAAACAGCTAATCACCTCCAACTTCAACACCCTTCTGGAGAGACCCATCGAGATTGACAGGGCACATAGAGTGCTTGGCGCATCCTTGAGATGATATCTACAGGATTCTTTTTTATCAGGAAAAGGAAGAGACATTCCGCAGAGCCTGGCGGCATGGCCGACTGATTTTGACTGAGCCAGCATACTGATTCTTCCAGATCTCTCAAGGTGTATGCTGAAGATCTGGAAATTGCTTAAACCTGCTCTCGAAGCAATTCAAAGCTCAGTGCCATTTATTGCTGGGGCTACCCCCTACACCTGATGAGCACAAGACCGGGACATCTTCATTCTAAGATCCCATCAGGGACTAGATGGGATCCTTTCTAGGTTGTGAACCTGTCCCTGTTCTCAGTTGTCTTTTACTGTCTGACCCCCCCCTCTCTTCGACCCATCTCAAAGACGTTCAAGATCTTTCAGACCAAGAACCAGAAGCAGAAAGCCCACCAGACCAACTGACAATGAATCCGGATGCCTCCTGGGCCTAACAATTTTTCCACAGATCTCGGTTGCCTGTTAATCCTTTTTTCCCCTTACATTTTGTAGCTGCAGCCATGAACTTAAGCCGTGACTGGCTTTCCTATAATTACGCCTGAAGGGTTCCTTCCCCTCCTCCTCCACTTACTTCCTACTCCACTTCCCCCTCCCTTCCCCCCACCACTTCCTCCTCTTCTCACCCTTCTCATCCACTTCTCCCTTATCTCCTTCTTTCTGTCTTTGCCCCCCCGCACCCCCACCTTACTCCCTTCCTCACCTACATTATTCCCACTTACCCTCACACCTCCTTACTTCTTTCCTTTCCCTTCTCTTTTTTTAAGAATATAGCCTCCAAAAGATCTATTCATTAGGCTGTAAGTCTGATTCTTCTTTCCATTACAGAACTATAAAACCTATCCTATACTCTACCTACATTAGCTGCTCAATTAAACACACCAAGCCCAAATAGATTAGGACTCCAAGGTCCTCTGGTTCATCCGTTAGACACAATCCCCCACCTAGGCCTATCCCCGAAGACTAGGGAAATCTTAAATTTTGCATTGCTGCCAACTAGTGTATTTGTTATTCGTTAACTTTTTCTTCCTTCCAAATTGTTCAATACTATTTTCTAATCTTGTTTTCCTCCTTCCGTTTGTCATACCTGGAGTTCCTCCTTAGCCTTCGCCTGTTTCTCTGTAGTATGCAGCCTGACCACCAGGTGGTGCTGTCCTGCAGAGCTCCTGGAGATCAGCCAGCACCTGTGCTAATTTGCTGCTGGCCTTTATATGCTGAGTCTGCCATGTAGTCAGTGCTCAGCATTTTAGTCTGTCATCTGGAACCTAAACTCTGTAGCAGAGCTCCTGAATCCTGAATCCTGAACCCTGAACCCAGGACTTCCTTGTGAACCATTGGTTTCCCTTCTGTTTGCATTTTGGATTACTTTGGACTGTTTTTCCTCACTGCACTGTATGTATAGCAATCAGAGTGTTTATGTTTGCTTGTTTCTCACAATAAACACATTGTGTTTGCTGCACAATCCCAGTTTCTCTGCCTTGCAGTACTCTAATTATTGGTCACTCTTTATTAATTGATATCTCCCTTGAGATATCCGTGACACTGTTGACCTTGCTTTTCTTCTGCACTTCCTTTCCCTCCCCGCCCTCAACTTTCCCTTTGAACATGCATGAGACTAATCTGATTTCTCTCAATGGGAAAGGTATGAGTACCCCTGAAAAGAGATCAATGATTGAATGATCTCAAAGTGCTCAATACTCAGATCGCATTCCTGCAAGAGACATACTTCAAAACCACTAACCCCCCATCTCTTAAGAACAGGTTATTTCCAGCCTCCTTCCACTCCTCAGACTCCCATTCTAGAGGTGTGAGTATTCTGATATCTTATTCTGTGGTTGATTATCTGTGTGGTGGAGAGGGGAGCTGGTTATTTGTTAAAGGTATAATTAATTCAGAAATTTTTTGTTTGCCAAATGTGGGGCAGGTCACCTTTCCGAAGGATGTGCTTGGGAAGATAGCTGATTTTACAGAAGGCAAGCTAATCATTGGGGGTGATTTTAACTTGTCCCAGGAACCTCTAGTGGACTTCTAAATGCCACTCTTACATCACCTACTCTAAGCTATAAAGAATACCAAAAAACCTTACATCTTCACCAGTTGGTTGATCCTTGGCACATCCTAAATCCAAATACTAGGGGTTATACATTCTACTCTGCACCACACAACATTTACTCAAGAATAGACTTCTTCCTAACACCACACTATTTACTTCCACAGGTAACATCCACCTCAAAAGGTAATATTACGATCTCTGACCATACCCCCCTATTCCACAAACTCACTACTCAAACTGCTGCTCCCAGCCCCAGGTCTTGGTGACTTAATAACTCCCTTATACAATTGTTGCTGATCTGTAACAAACTATTTTTTACATCATTCTTCCCAAACATTAGCCGAGCCATACAAATGTCATACAAATGAGGCCCACAAATGTGTCATCCAATGTGCACTTCTACAACATGGGGCAAGGGCTAAATAAGAAAAAGCGAACAAAACACTGATCAAAGATATTCAGAAGCTTGAGGCTTTTCATAAGCAATCTCTCTCTGCAGCACATCTCGCAATTCTGATCCCCCTTAGAGACCAGCTTAAGAAGATGTGTACTGCCAGTCAAACTCCAACTCCTAAAAAGCCACAGAATTTACTATAAAACTGGAGACAAATGGCCTAGACTCTGAGGGGATGAAAGAGCCAAATCGTTCATTCCAAAAATTCTAGATCACAGAGGCAGTCTAGTACACACAAGCCAAGATATTGCCAAGACTAATATAAGAACCTGTATAATTTACCATCTCAGCCCACAGGCCCTAGACTTGACAAAATAAATAAATATGTTCAGCAATCAAGCCTCAAGAACTAATAGAGAAATTGAATGACCCAATCACATCAGATGAGCTAGCTAAAGACATTTCAGAGTCTGCAACTGGGAAAAAGCCGGGCCCTGACGGTTTTCCCTATATAAAAAACATTTACAGACTTTCTATCTCCCAAACTCTTAGACATTTTCAATTCCCTAATTCCATCAACTCTCTCCTTGTGGACAGTATTCCTGCCCTCCAGTTAGTTTCAGACCCATCTCCCTCATCAATTCTGACATGAACCTATTCATGATGTTGGGCATATCGCCCAGCTTGTAAAAGCCAAGACTTCACAATATCTCAGCATACCATGGTGTCAGGGAAACAGATTGTCCACCAAGCCATGCCATCCAGAAATTTATTGAGAGTGTGGCTGAGCGTAGGCTGGTACATGCCCAGCTGAGACATGTACAGCCACTGGAATGAGCCATTCGACAAAAATTGAAGGCAGTCAACCAATTTGATAATACCTGCATGTGCATGCCCCTTGCTTGTGGCAGGGGCCAACTGGAGGCCTCGAGGGACACACGGTCAAGTCGGGTCAGCTGAAATAGCTCAAAGTCATGCATGCGATAGACATCCGCACACGGCCAATGCATTTGAAAGTCTGACAGACACACGCAAAGCAAGCTGCGACACTGGAGAGACTCGTACTCTGCAAAGTATTCCTCAGAGGGCTCCATTACGCTTTGCCACACAACAAACCACTACACTCCCGCCAAGGATATAGAGCCCATATGTGAAGTGTGAAAAACCTGCTCTATAGGCCCTTCCCATAGGGAAAATCATGCCTAATCAAGGCTGTGAATCATGCGAAAACCCATACTTATCATGTATTATATGCTTAACCCTTTTAGTGAGGGGGATAAATGCCCCTCACTAAATGCCGAACTAAAATCCACAAAGAGAACTCTAACCTAAGTGTTTGGGATATCCAGATACTCGTACATATAGTGGAGGGCCAAATTCACAGCATCGTCAGATGACCTGTTCGCCTTGTAAGCAAATTGCATGGGGTCCATAAGGCTGCCAGTGGTTGTTTGTAGATATTCCAGCATGATCTTCTCAAAAGCTTTTAAGACAATGTGGAACTACGCCCATGTTGGTTTATCAGGATGTAGTCTATCCAGTAGTAGATATTGTGAAAGTATAGTTTTCCCCACTCTCGTGAAGAATGGGTAAACATCAATGAGATGACAGCTGCCAAAAAGCTCAAACCTCAAGATTTTGTGTCCAGCGCCAAGCTATGCCATCAAAGGGCAGCCCGATATCTGAATAGAGGGCTGCTGCTGCACATGAAGGTTGGGACATAAAAACCTAGAATAAGGTTCTGCAGGGAACTGCTGAAAGTCTGCTTAAACTTTTTGGGGTTGGGAAATCATTTCACATTTTGCTCATTCATTGTGGGATATGGGAGAGTCTTTACACTTTACACTCTTCTATGAATCTGGAATTTTATGAAGGTGCATATGTATTATGTAACAAATAAAGAGGAGAAATGGGCGACACTACACGCAATTCCACATTTATGAAGCCGAATCTGGTGTGCGACTAGAACAACGGCATGTAACGTACGATTCATCATTATCCCAGGCTCACAGCACAGCACCGGCGTTCAGCCTTGCAGAGTGCCACGTCTTACCTCCCACTACCTGGTGCTTTCCCATACATTTCTTAATCCCTGACAATCCTTAAATCCCTGATCCCAATTTTTATTTATTTTATTCCACATTTATGAAGCCGAATCTGGTGTGCGACTAGAACAACGGCATGTAACGTACGATTCATCATTATCCCAGGCTCACAGCACAGCACCGGCGTTCAGCCTTGCAGAGTGCCACGTCTTACCTCCCACTACCTGGTGCTTTCCCATACATTTCTTAATCCCTGACAATCCTTAAATCCCTGATCCCAATTTTTATTTCTTTTTGTTTTTTTTTTTTAATCACATTTTTTTTATTTATCCCCATTATTTTGGCCCACAAAATGTAATTTTTTTTTATTTATGCATAAATATTTATCCATGTCTGCCACTAAAGTGATAATGTCACACTTCTCCAACAATGTCATTCCATACTTTGCTCACTGATGTTAATGTCTTTAAAAACGCACTTTAATCACACAGCGCCTGGCGCTATGGGCTCCAGCCACACAATCTAGAACGCTTGCGTTCGCTAACTGTCAGGTTTTAATGAATATGGGTTGAGTCTCTGACAATCGGTCACACTGAGCAGTCGCTGTCGTTCGCATTATGCTGCGCTCTACCGTTGTTAAATATGGTATTGGCGTGTGTGCCTATAGCGCCGAACATTGCTATGCATACGCTGTTTTAACCCTTTTAGTGTCAGCTACGTAAGTCTAACGAGGCTGATTTTAGACCCTTACAGAAAAAAAAGTATAAAAGTTAAAAACTCACCTGACCCCTCCTTGGATTGGGCCGGGTCTTCTCCAACCGGGGGGCATCTGATGCCCCCGGGGCTCTTTTCTCTTCAGGAGAGCACCCAAAATAGCTCCCCCCCACGTCAGCCGATGGAACAATTAACTGTAAAAAAAAAATTACATTTACTCACCTGCGGCTGTGATCTCTCCTCTTCACTTGGGGGGCCTCCGATCGCCCCCCCAGGGTCATTTGTGGTGAGCAGAGGGCGAGAAATCGCCCTCTCCCTCACTCCCTGGGTCGCCGGCTGCTAGCCCCACCCTTTGTGGGCGGGGCAGGTGACATCGCGATGACCCGGCACCTGTCACCTGGCAGCCAGCGACCCATGAAGCTCAGTCGCTGAGGGGGATCGGAGGAGGAAGGTTGGAGGGTGCAAGATGGCTCTGATCACTTGCCCCTCCCAGCCCTCCTCCACCGATCACCAGCAGCTGTCATCGGAGCGTCGTGGGACATGATCGGGACATCAGGTGATGTCGAGGTGAGTAGAGAAAAAAAATGATAAATGTCATTTTTTTCTTATATGTCTGTGTGTTTATTTTTACTGTTAACCCCTTGTGAACTGGTAAAGGATCCATGAAACCCCTATACCATTTCACAAGGCTGGGGGCTGACAAGTCCCCTGTGGCTAGCAAGTGACTTGTCATTAACACCCGGCACCCCAATTACCTGCCTCCCCAAAGCCCAGGGGGGGCAGAGCAGCCCGGCCCACGGAGCGGGGCCACCAAAGCTGGCCCCTGCGCCCTGTTCCTACAAGCCCCATAGCTGGTCCCAGACTGGTTATGATGGGTAAGAGGGACCCCATGTCATTTCTTTTGGGGATTTTTAAGGGTTTTTAACCCTTAAAATTCCCAACAAAAATGGGTCCCCCCCCCGATTTTTAATTAACCCCTTATGTTTAAAGTGTGGATAGTAGTTGTATTTTATTTGTAAATGTTATAAAGTGCTCTTTTCAGTTTGGGGGGTCTCCTAGGCAAGAATGGGGGGCTACAAATACATATGTGGTACCGTTGTAATCGGGAGAATGGGGCTTTTACATGCAATATGGTTTTCATTAAAACAAATGTTGCAATAAAGGAGAGAATTGTCTAAAAAATATTTTTTACTTTTTTAAGCAAAAAATATTTAAAAAAAACAGTAGAAAAATTACAAACAAGACATTTCATGTTAAAGCCTGAACTCTGCTGCAAAAAGTATATATACTTTTCCTGGAAATTCCAGCAAAAATCTTGTTTAAACATGGCGCAAAATGGGGAAAAATGACCTGTCAACAGAGGGTGACAAAACTTCAAGTAGGCTGGCAATTAATAGTACCTAAGCATGTTGGGTATTGTTCTGCTCGGGGGTCCTTGCGCTTTCAGATTTAGCTTGTTTTTTCTTGTTTGCATATTGAAACATTTTTAATACATTCTTTTAGGGAAACCCTGTGCAACCTAAGAATTCTTCCAGGGATTACTTCCAGAAAGATGATCCCTCAACAACAAGCTGGGTACGCTTAGAAAGCTTATTATGTATACTTTCAGGGAATATATGGTTTATGGGGGATATTCCAAATGTAAAGGGTTGTTTTGGTTGAAAAATTGCAAGGTGCGCACTTTTCAAGTAAAATTACCGTTATGCGCATGCTTTACTTTGTGGTGTTTGGCAACGCATCCCTTGATAGTAGCTATGCATGCTGGGCATCGTTCTGTTCGGGGTATGTTGCTTTTTCAGATTTTGCTTGTTTTTTCTTGTTTGCATATCGTTTTTTTTTAGGAAAATGTGGCTTTGATTCTTCCTTTTTATTCTTTTTTAGGAAAACTCTGTGCAACCAAAGAATTGATTGAGGGATTACTTTCAGAAAACTACGCCCACATAAACAAGCCTGGTACGCCTAGAAATCTTGAGGCGAGTACTTCCAGAGAACATATAGTTTATGGGGGGTATTTTAAATATAAAGGGTTGTCTTTCCTGAAAAAACTGCAAGGTGCGCATAGCGCATAGCACAGTTGAATTTTATCTGAAAATCTCCTAAAGCTCTGTTTCAGTTTGGGGGAGTCTCCTGGGCAGGAAAGGGTGTCTAACAATACACATGTGGTACCGCTGTAACTGGGAGAAATTGGATTAGAATTGGAAAAATAGATTTTTAAAACATTTTTTGCACATATTTCACCCAAACGTATTAAGAATACACTAAAAAGGCCATACAAGATTTTCATGTTGAAGCCCAGACTGAAAAAAACAATATATAATTTTCCTGGGAAATCCCTGAAAATCCCTTCAAAAATCAAGGCTGAACATGTGTAGCGCAAAATAGTGAAACGTGGCCTGGCACTTAAAGGGTTAATGTTTCATTTCATAGCGGGATATTTGGCGTTTCATTGCATTTTTAGTTTGCGAGAAGGTTTTGCTTTTGCTTTTGTTTTGTGTACTTCGGGTTTTACACCTATGAGGATCCACCATGCGGCCCAGGAGACCTGCGAGACGCCTCCCCAGCTCCTCCTCAGACTCTGATACCCTTCACCCGCCACCCCTGTCCCTTCAGCCTCCCCTGCCCCCCCAAAGAAGAAGAGACAGAGGGTGGATCCTCGGGTTAATGGCCAAGTGGTCAAAGTAAGTGTATAGTGTGCATAGAGGGTTAATGTATTCTGTACTGTTTCTTTTCATTATAGCTACTTAAAAATATTCTATAATATGTTTAAATATGTAAAGCTTTATTGTATGTACAGGCCAAAGTAGTAGTTTTTATGTAATCATATAACTTTTTAATAGTCCAAATTAATTTTAAACATTTATTAATTTATTGTTTTTTATATTTTTTTTAATAATATTTTTATTAAGTTTTTTAATACATTTTTTAATTTTATTTTAAACAATAAATTATCTTTTTTTTGATTGATTACATTTAAAACTATATCCATATAAATGTCAATAGATCAATATTGTATTTTTTTATTAGTAAATATTAAAAAATATTATAGTCACTTTTGCTAACATTTTTTACATGTTGATTAGCATTTCTGATAAGAATAGAATTTGATATTTGTGTGGATTTTTGCTTTATAGGATTTTTGCATTCGGGAGTACGACTATGCCCTGAGTGCCAAGCGTAGCATAGTGGTGGAGGTGGAAGCCACTGTGTCCCGGTGCTTCAACACAAAACTGACAAGAAGGTGGATTATTCAAAACTGATCTGACTTTAAAGTGGACCAACACCCGATGCTGATCGGCTCGGGAATCTATCGGGGGTGCCCCGCTGTGTGAAACCCCCCAGAAAGCCCTGAAGTCCCTACCTGCTCCTCGATCCAGCGCCGCCGCTTGCGCATCCCTCTAGCAGGGCGCGCACCCGCGCCGGCCGTTTGTGAATGGCCGGAGTGGGCACGCTCCCTGTAAGAGTGACGCATGGGAGGAGGCGGTGGGTGCGCTCGCTTGTCCGGCGACGGACCTCGCTTGTCCGGCGGAGGGGATTGGCTGCAGCGGTCACGTGGGAGCGGGGACAGGTGAGTTTTTGGGGCTTTCTGGGGGGTTTCACACAGTGGGGCACCCCCGATAAGGGTGCCCCACTGAAGTGGACAAAAACCCAGCATAGTCAAAATCCTGGGTGTTGGTCCACTTTACAGGACAATGAGGGCGTATACTGGCTCTATGATGCCTATGCATCTGGTAAGTCCAACCTACATACATGTCCAAATTGAAGTCATGTGTGCACATGTTTTTGAGTGTAATGTACCTTTTTTATTGTTTCCTGTCAACAGATAAGCGTGCTCCCCTGGGTAAACACGGGAAGGCGATCCTCCCCCGCACACGTGTTGTGTGTTCAGATGAGTCTGTGGGGGAGGGTCCCTCTCGTAGATCCCATATTGAGGACCCAGGGGAGGAAGGGGATGACACCCCAGTGGAGAGTGCTGCTGGGGTGAGAGCAGTATGGAGCCTCAGCTCCTCACAATCGGACTCAGCTGAGTCCCAAACTCCCTGTGGCCACTCTCAAGTGGGGAGTCCCAGTGGGGAGGAGGCAAGGGACTCCACCACACTCCCACGAAGATCAGGCAGTGAGAGAGAGGAGGGTGGCCCATAGGGTTTGGGATCTGCTGGGCCCATTGTGAGGAGCGGAGGCTCCACACCTCCACCAGATGCTGCAGATGAGGCACTGGGGCATAGTAGTGGTAAGAGTTGCTATAATTAATACATTAATGTATATGTAAATATGTATTTCAACATATATGCAATGTTTAAGGCCCAAATACCTTATATGGTGGCAAGGGGGCTATGTGGCCTATTTCACAGTAGCTGCTTTACTGTTGTACCCCTAAATCCTAATCTAACGTGCCTAGAACCCGTGTTAGCAAAAGTTGGTATAGAATGGTGGGCCAGATTAGATTATTTTGGCATCTATTATTTAGACAAACTTGCCTCTTCTTTAAGGGTTAAAATAGTTTGGAATCATATTACTTACTAAAAATAATTTTTGCCCTTTAATAGGTATATACTGTATTTTTGGAACTGCAGAACTTATTTATATATTTTTCCCTACAGCTTGCACAATGGAGCATCGCAGACTGTTGCAGTATGTCCGAAGGACAAGACTGATGCTGCTGGGGAAGAAGAAAAAGCCATAGGGTGGGGGGAATTAGGGTTTCCGCTGTGCGGCATAGTTTTATGGCCATGTTGGCCATAGTTTTTAATAAATTATTTAATAGTTTTACAAAAATGTGTCTCTGATTTTTATTCTATTATTTTAACATTCAATAAACACACACACACACAAAAAATCAAAACCAAAAATAATTTAAACTTATATTGCCAATGTGATCATTGACAATATAACATTAAATCAAATTTAAGCATAAAAGCAGCATTAAAATGCCCAGACACTATTAGATTTGGGTGAGCGAATGTACAGTGGCTTTATAGCGACTGCAAAACATCAGATTCATCAATGGCAGCCAGGTTAATATAGCGACTGAGGAGCTCTGTAACAGCGACTGACGGCCGATCAGAGCGACCACTAGCGGTCACTCCTAGCGCCGCAGTACAGACGCTCATCAGCTATTACCTGGCACTAGTAATGAATCAGCCTGCCTGTGTATTTACATTTTGTAAGATTGGCTCATGCATGAACAATGCCATGAGTTCAGCAGCTTAAAGCTAGTTAAGGGCTCCGATTCCGGGCTGAAGGTAGATTCAACATAGATCTTGTAAACTGTTTTTGATTTGGCAAGATATGGTTAGGGCTTGTATTCTGGCAGGAAATGTGTGACCTTTCACAGAATACAGCTCTGTATTCCCTCTATATTCTGCAGCAAGCCAGTAGCTACCAAATAATGCACAAACGTCACTAGCTTCCACCATCTTGCATTTGGGAAAACATTTGATTGGATGCTGGGATAAGATTATGTTTGCTCAATCCACCTACTATGTATATAGTATTCAAATAAGCATTCAAACCATGTTCAGAAAGTTTGTTAGCACTTTAAGTGCACAACAGGAATGAACAAAATGTGAAATTAATAATTAAACATTTAAAAAATCACTGACATATGAGTTTAGCCTCAAATTAATTATTCACAAGAAGTGATAGTAGAAAAGGGACCTCAGAATTTGTTATGCAATGTTTCCCAAATGCAATAATATGTGGTGGGAAGCTGCTATTTATGCACATGTGTGGGCTGGGAAGCAAATGGGTGCTATTGGACCCATTTGGGAAGCTGCTATTTATGCACATGTGTGGGCTGGGAAGCAAATGGGTGCTACTGGACTTTTGGATCACAGATCTGGCTGGAATAAATTGCAGACACCATTTTGCATTTGCAAGGCCCAGAGGTACCAAAATGACAGAAACAAGTGACCCCATTTTGGAAAATACACCTTACATTAAACTTTTCAATGTCATGGACAAATGTTATTAAGTACTGTAAAACCCCTGTGGGTTGAAGCTACTCACTACACTTCTACATCAATTAATTGATCAGTATAGTTTTTAAAATTGGGTCTATTGAGAGGTGTTTCTGCAATTTTTGTACCTCTGATGATCTACAAATGTGACATTGTGTCTGTATTGTATTCAAGTCACATTTTCTAAATTGAAGGCTAAAATAATACTTAAATGGAAAAATGGACACCAAAATTTACTACACAGTTTCTCCTGCACACTGAAATATGCCACATGTGGTGGTAAACTACTGCTTGGACACATGGCTGAGCTTAGGAGGAAAGCAGCTCAGATTTAAAAGAGCACCATTGTGAAATGGTGTAACTAGGGATGAGCCAATCGAATCTGACGAATCCGAATTTGTTACGAATTTCAGGAGAAAAAAAAAACAATTTGTAATGAATGGGAATATCGCCACAATTTGATTGCGCAAATCGCTTTATTAAACTCCATTTACTGCGGTCCAGTCTCCAGGGCATCTAAAATTGGCAGATCCACATGTCAGGACATGGGGCAAGGAATCCTGGGAAAGTGGCAAGGCGGGATTACGCTGAATCAAATGCAGCATGCAGCCTATTAGCAGCCAGCCCCCTAGGTGATGTCACAGCCCTATATAATCAGCAGCCATCTTGCGGCCTCTCCCTTCGGCATTGGACAGAGCGAGGGACATAAAGAGAGACAAAGAGAGGGACAAAGAGAGGGACAGTGTGCTGCAGCAGCGATTCACTTCAAAGCTAATTTCCAGCATAAAAGCACTGATTGGTTAGGGAGACAGCTTGAGACACAGTGACAGTGTGCTGCTGCACTAGTGTGTACAACTTGCAAAGGCTTTTTTTTGACAAAGTATAAATAAGTAGCGCACACACTCTAGTTACGTAAATGCTTATTATGTATTCATCGCACTTTTTCGCTGATGATGGGAGCAGTAAGGCTCCAGAAATGTACCTCCGATAGGCAGCAGACAATTTAGGTATACACCTCTCACAGCCCTTTCAATGTATGCTATTTAATTATCCATACACTTTTGGGCATTTTTGGATGATGCAATTGTTCATTACTTATAGTATAGCTTTTGCCACAGGAAAAGTCTTGCATGCATACACTTTTATGCGAACCTAAACCGCTATTCATGTTTATGGCATTTTTTCTGCATTGTCCTGTATGCATGTACAAATTACTATGGATCAGGCAATTTTGCTATGGTGTGAGTTGATTTGATACTTACCTTAATACGAACATAAACCACTAATATTGAGTGTACTGTAATGTCTTTCACTCCGGTTTGATTGGAATCTATTGTTGAATTACTGGCCATGTGAGCTGACTAGCACTTTGTTATCATTTTTTATTTGAATACATAATAAGCATTTTACTTAACTCAAAAGTGTGCTGTACTCATTTATACTTTATTGGATGCAATAGTGTGCTTTGGGACACACAGTTGTAGCAGCACCCATTGTCCCTTTTTTGTGTTATTGTGAACGATTGAGGTGTACATTATTTCCTAATTTATTGTTCTTCATTTTTTTTACAAAAGCTAATAGTAGCCAGTCAGTTAGGGTGAGCAGAGCACTAAAAGCTTATTGTCCTCTATTAAACCAGACCTTCAGCGTGATTTAATGAAAAGCCCAAACTCTTAAAAAACGGTTCCCCAGCATCTAAAATTAATATATTTTACGTTTTTAGTCACTAACTTATTATTCTTTCCCCCACTGGGCTGCAACTCTGTTCAGGAATTTAGGATACGGGCGCCGCCATCTTGACTCAGAAGCATCACACTTACTGAGGAGAGGAGAGTGGGATAAGGTACAGGGGGGCGGGTTATACCTGTGCTTTGCTCAGACAGAGCAGAGCTGGGGTCAGGTAAAGGTCAGCAGTCCCAGAATGCAGAGCAGCACAGTCAGGAGGCACTTCCTGTTTGCAGGCAGCCTGATAAGATGGCGGCTTCCATAAGCCACCATCTTGGATGTTTAAAGGCTCATAACATGCAGTAGATGCAGGTAGGATGATTTTTAATGTGGACAATCTGTATGTACAGGGTGTGGGAAATATATAAGATAGACTCCATTTCAGAGTGAAGGTCCGCTTTAAGTGTAACCTGTGTGTACATATAAGTGGTGTACCATTTTGTTCCTGTTAAAGTATTCAGGGTCTAGTTACTGTGAAAGGCCAGACAAAATTAAACACCTGCCCAAAAGTACACACCTGCTGCTGTTGTAGACAAATACTGTTTTAAGCCTACTTGAGGGCATTGAACTGGGCCTAGTTACTGTAAAAGGCCAGACAAAATTACACCTGCCCAAAAGTACACACCGGCAGCTTTTGTTCCTGTTAAAGTCTTCAGGGCCTAGTTACTGTGAAAGGCTAGACAAAATTACACACCTACTGCTGTTGTGGACAAAAACAAAACAGTTTTACAACAGTTTTAAGCGTACTAGAGCAGTTTGAACTCCCCTTTTACAAGTGCATACTACATACGTATATGCATATGCGTTTTAGGCGTAGTGTAGCGTATTGTCCTCCCCTCATATATGCACTAAGTATGTCAGGCTGAGAAGTGCCATAGAGGAGTGTCAGAGGCCTAAATTCTTCAGGCAGAGGTCACAGCAGACTAGGGGCGAGTGGCAGCAGGAGTTGCAGCGAGAGGCCTGATCTCCCGGAATCAGCTAGTGGTCGTGTCTTGACCAGCAACGCATCTGACGTCATCAATTGGTTAACACGGTCATCCACTTTATTACATATGACATCTGACACCCCCAGTCAACAGTCGGTGGGTTCCTCAGACACAACCCTCAGTTGGCATGGCCCGGGAGCAGTCCCTGTCCTCCCATAGTCTCTGTGCTATGCTGTTCCCTCCCCCAGAGAAGTATCTTATGTTTTTGGTTCAGCTCCACTTTTTAGTGAGGACACTCTAATAGCGGACAACAGCTACTGCCAGCCAAAAAGTGTAGGAGGCATCCGCTGCTACCTTTCGCTAGGCAGGCAAGTAGTGATGAGGAGAGTGGCGTGGGAGGTGGTGTTGCGAGTGTGCAGACACCTGAAGCAGACACTGCTGAGCAACCTGAGGAAGACATCAGTGATGTGCAGAAACAACTTGATGACGATGAAGCTGATCGCACTTGGGAGCCGGGTGCATAAGGGGCTTCATCATCATCAGGAGAAGAGGGTTGCCCATGAGGCAGAAGCTGAGCAGCATAGTTGGCAGTCAGCAAGTGGAAAATCTGGAGCCAAATGTGCCCAGGCCCGGGGTAGACCACCTTCTTTGCAGCAGCCTACCTTCCCAGGAGGTAGTGGAACAGGCGTTCCTGGAGTCAGCGGCAGTAACAATGAATTAGTGCAGACTGTGGGAAAATCAGCTACTCGACGGTGTGGCAGTTTTTGACCAAGCATCCACAGGAGTTTAACATGGCCACATGCAAGATGTGTCGGCAGAAGGTGAAGTGTGGCCAGGGTCCCAATGCTGGCACCATGGCCCTACGTTAACATAAGCAGTGTCAGTCTGCCAGCAATCAATCCGCGTAGCCATGTCCAAGAAACAACAGTATGCGCCCACTCATCCAACGCGTATTCTTGCAGGCCCCAATACCGCAGCCAGAATGGTGAGGCCTGGAAAGTGTTGAGGCAGTTGCAGACCATATGCAGAGTCCTCCACCTCACCCACCTTAAAATCAGCAAGACCGTTCCAGCCACAGGTTATGAAGTCACTAATGCTCTATGATGATACCCATGGCTGGGATACAGTTGCCCCACCCACGCAAACTGCAAATGGGAATCATGGTGATCAACAATGGGAAGAACATCTTGTCTGCGCTGCATCGAGAAAGCCTGAGCCATGCGCCCTGAATGGCATGCTTGTTAAATCTGTTTGTCAAGCTTTTCCTGAAGTGTTCCCCCCATCCACAAGACATCGTAACAATGGGAAGGAAACGTTGCTTGTACTTCAGCCATCCGTACACCGCAAAGCACACCCTCCTTGAGCTGCAGCGTCAGAACGGTATCCCCCAACATAGTCTGATTTGCAACATTTCCATACATTGGAATTCCACCCGCCATATGTTGGACCGACTATACGAACAGAGAAAAGCCATCCCCAATTTCTTGATGATCCAAGCGGATAGGGGGACTCCCCTGTGTAACTTCAATGTAAACTAGTGACAGCTCATACGTGACACCTGCCATTTGCTCAGGCCCTTTGAGGAAGCCACTTTATTAGTCAGTCACCAGGATTACCGGATGAACAACGTCATTCCATTGCTCCATCTACAACATGTGTTGGAACGATGGCTGGTCAGAGCACTGGAGACATGGCGCCTACATCTCATGGCCACATGAGCCCTGTGGGGGCTTAACTGGAGGAGGAGGGGGGGAGGGGCACAGTGGAGCACAGTTTAGGTTTCGCGAAATGGTTGTTTTTTCTTGTCATCTGACAGGAGAGGAGGAGCAGGAGAAGCCAGAGGAGCTAGAGGGTTATGAGGAAGGCAAGACAGAGGACCCAGACACACTGTGGCAGTATGCAGTGGAGATGGAGGCAGGTAGTCCCTCACTTGCAAATGGCACGATGCATGATCACTTGCTTGAATAGTGACCGCCGAATCATCACCATTCAGCAGCGGGATTACTCCAGCTTATCGGACTCTCGCTACCGGCACAAAATGGGGGTATTTTTTACACACACTGAGAGGAAGGACAAACTGACCTACTACAGAGACATCCTGCGAAGTCAGTTGGCCAATGCCTATATGTGCCACCGTCCATCCTCTCGCAGGTCTGACTTGGGGGGCCCTCTGTGCTCACCTTCTACTGCCATGGCTGCTGGGGAGGGATGGGGTTACAGGAGCAGTACCAGCTCCATCAGCAGCCGTCTGAGTTTACAGTCACTGATGAGTAGCTGTCTTCACCCACAGAGTGAAATAATTCATCAGCGGCAGGTAGACCTGGAGCAGGACCTGAACCAGCAGGTGGTGTCATACCTTGACATGACCTTGCCAACACACCTTGAAGATCCTTCTGGGCAGCCAAACTTGATTTGTGGCCACAACTAGCAGAGTTTGTCCTGGAAAATCTGTCCTGTCGGCCAGTAGTGTGCCATCAGAGCAGGTGTTTATTGTGGCAGGGGCCATAGTAACCCCAAGGAGAACTCCTTGTCTGTTCACGGAAAATGTGGAGAGACTGACCTTTGATGAACCAGGCATGGATAAGCCAGGATTTCCACCCACCAATTCCTGATGCATTAGAGTAGATTGATCATGGTGCTAAACCAACACTTCACAAATATAGATAGCACAAAACAGATGTATGTCGCTGCTCAACAGTTACAGACACTCCTCCGCATCAGACCACAAGTAAGCATTGAGGATTTGCATTACGTAAACCTAACTTTTAATAATATTCTTAGGATAACATATATGTACCCAATTTTTTTTTTAAATCAAACAAAAGGGAAGGTGTGCAAAAAACACCATGTGCCACCTACACCACCAAGTATTGATGTGGGGCCCCCAAATCCGAACCCCATTTTGGGGGCCCAAAAATGGCTGTAAAATGAGACCAACAAGGGCCAGAGGACTTGAGGGTGATTATCCCACACAAAATGAGCTCGAGAAAGTACTCAAAATAATCACAGGAAACAAAAAAATTAAACATTACACCAATAAAGAAAAAAATTAAAATATTCGTTTTTTTTAATGGGTGTTGGGGGGCTAACACCTGTGTGATTGTCCTGCACAAAAAAAGTTTAAGAAATTCACCAATAAATAAATACATCAATCAATATATACATAAATGAATTAATATTAACATCAATAAATAAATATCTGGTGCAAGCAGGCACCAGTGTTTGCAGTGTATTCTTGCAGGCCCCAATACTGCAGCCAGAATGGTGAGGCCTGGAAAACGTTGAGGCAGTTGCAGACCATATGCAGAGTCCTCCACCTCACCCACCTTAAAATCAGCGAGACCGTTCCAGCCACAGGTTATGAAGTAACTAATGCTCTATGATGATACCCATGGCTGGGATACCGTTGCCCCACCCACCTGCCCCTGCCCCAATTGCAGACATAGGGGTTCCCAGATGCACAACTTGGCTTTCAGCAATGTGGAGGCTGAGAAGGAGGGTAGCAGGGAGGGGCGATGAAAGTCCTAGACCCAACGTGGACTAAAGGCAATCAGATTTCGGTGGAAGAGGTGGTGGCCCCACAGCCCCAGACTGTCAGCACAGTAGGGCAGTGTGGCAGAATGGCGGGAAATGAGCGGTGTGGGAAGAGTCCGGAGCCCAGAGACTTGCATAACAGTAAGATAAATTGATAAATGAAGTCTATCACCAGGAACCTGCAAGGCAAACAGAAAAACATTGTTAGTATTATTGTTATGCCTCCACTCATTGCCTCCTGCTCCACTTCTTTTTTTTCCTGCCCCCTTATCCAGTCATGGGAGCCTGGAGTAAGCAGATGAGAGGTTGCTCATGATGGACCTGAAGGCCGGCAAGGTGGTGTGTGATAACGGTGCTGAACCTAATAGCAACCTTCGGCCAAGCTGGGTTGAGGCAGATTTGTTGGCTGCTCAACAAAATAAAAAAACAGGAAGGTACATTTTCCCAAGTGGCTCACAGGGTGAGTTGCTGGACTGACAGCAGGCAGCCAAGGGACACTTTTGGAGGCTTCTGAGGAGGACTTGTCCTAACAGCAGGGTGGAGAACGTGACATTTTCGTGGCAGCATTGCGGAAAATTATTATTAGTGATGAGCAAGTTCAGGTTCGCTGCGTTCGCAAGGTGGTGAGCGACAACGGTGCTAAACCTAGTGGCAGCCAAGCTGAGTTGAGGCACATCCATTGGCTGACGCATGTGCTCAACAGTGTAGTTCCAGCTCCAATGCCCAGTGTGAGTTTACGTGCAGACCAGCAGCACTTCACCACCAAAGAGTGGGCCTCCATGAGGGACATTTGAGCTGTGCTACTGTGCTTCTAATATTCCACCAATATGGTCAGCGTTGATGATAGCATTGTCAGCATTAACATCTACATCCTTTGCCTGCTAGAAAACACTTCAGGACACAACAAAGAATGTAATAGTTCCACAGAAATAAGCAGAGGAGAGGGAGGAATGCACATTTCTACACGGTCAGCCAAGTGATGTTTTTGGAGGCTTCAGAGAAAGACCTTTCCTCACAGCAGGGTGGCACCCAGCACAGCTCATATGTGTCACTGGAACGTGCCTGGGGGGGATGCAGAGGAGGAGACACCTTTCACTGAAGACAGCTTCTCTTTGACTCAGGGCAGCCACCTGGTTCACATGAGCCACTACATGCTCCAGTGCCTGCAGACTGACAGCAAAATTACCCACCTAGTAAACAGAGCTAATTACTGGGTGACCTGCTGTATCCCTGCCATAATGATAATATCGCCTCCTTGATTTCAGCATTGGAGCAGGATAGAAAGATGAGAGTACAAACACATTCTGGTGGATACATTATTGAGGGATTTCTTGGATGAATATGAGGGCTCAGTGGCGGCACAAGGCTGGGGAGAAGGAGGTGGGGGAAGACACAGTCCATTTGCATACTTTGCCACCAAGCACTGAAGCTAGGGAAATCTGTGAAGGACCAGAAAACATTAGTTAGTATTATTTAGTTGTTAGTATTGTGACGGGTGGAAACCATGGGTAACACTACAAATAGGAACCATTTGAGCCCTGTCAGTGGAATAGGCCCCTCATACCCCTCGATTCAAAGAGCAAAAGTTAATTGATTTCGGATCGAGAATCGTAAGTTTGGGTGGGTGTTAGTCATTTTTTCCATTTTTTTTGGCCATTTCCGACTCGCACGAGCCTACGTACGAATGCGTATATGCTCTTACGATCATCGCAAGTTCGTTCCTAAATTTTAGGATCAAAACGTAAAACTTAGGATCAAATCCTAAAACTTAGGATCAAAACGTAAAACTTAGGATAATCGAATGTGTTTAGGTGTGATTCAGAGAACAGTTTTCAAACCTCTAAATACGTTTTAAAAGAAAGCCACTGCCGACACCTTTTAGCAGTCGTATTGCTGTTCTTGAACAGGTTTTTTGGCTATGTGGAGGAGTCTGCGCGTCTTGAGCTCCAATGAACTGCATGTATCAGCATGGCCGAGGCCATAAATTGTATGGCAATGCATACCTGATTCATGTATGCCTTATAAAAGCATTTTAATGTGGACCTTAATTAGTCCTTTGCATGTAAACCTTTATTTTGCAATATATTTGCGTTAATTAAAGAAACTTATGTCCTTTGGTATATATTTTTAAATTGATGTACTAGAATAATATTTTTAGATTGCATTTATTGGTGTAGTTGTTTACCTTTGCTTTGTTTAATTATTTAAGCACATCTTTGGTCAGATGCATCACACTTACTGAGGAGAGGAGAGCGGGATAAAGTGCAGGATGTGGGTTACTGCTGTATTTTGCACAGACACAGCAGAGCTGGGGGCACGGAAAGGTCAGAAATCAAAGAATGCAGAGCAACACAGTCACAAGGCCCTTTCTGTTTGCAGGCTGCCCGATAATACCTGAGCCGCCATCTTGGCTGTTTCTAGACTCATAACATGCAGAAGTTGCTGTGTTTTTTTATATTTGAGAGCAATCTGTATGTAGAGGGTGTGGGTAACCACACACAAAATTTTAAGTTGTACCATTTGAAGCCAAAATATTAAAATTAAATCCACAAGTAAAAAATGCAAGTAAGATTTACTTATGCAAATGCATTCATTAATGGTTGGTTACTACAAAATGAATGAAATAAAGAAAAATAAGACCAAATATTTAGAATGCACTTTAATGAGGTAAGTTTGTAGTGCGCAGCCGCAAGATCAGAAGGATTTACGTCCAGACAAAAAAGGAAAAAGGGCAAAACCAATGTTGCAACCTGAGAAATGAAACGGAAAATTCAGGATGGAAACTGACATAGGTCTGATTCCCGAACTGCCATACGAACGGACGTAAATTTTAGGATAGAAACGTATTTGCTTATAGAATCACTCGCAAGTTCATACGAACGCACGAGCGTACGGGAAAAATAGGATGATCGGCACCCAAATCAAAGCTGTTACATGTTTCTTTGAATCGACCCAATAGTGTATAGAAACCTTAAATAGTTCTAGTTAAACCCTGTTAGATGCATCTCTTTGAGAATCATTACATCATGAAACCACATGATGGCAGTGTTGCCTAAGGAATGGACCTAACCAATAATTAAATAGTCCGGCGCCCTCCTTTATTTAGATTAATAGAGACTTAGCCAGGTTGCATTGGCAACATTACCTGGCCTGCCATTGGTTGAGACTGGCAACTTAGTTTGTTAAGGCAACAATACAGAGGGTATATAAGGGAGAAACCAACCTTTCCAGAGTGTTCTAAGTTCTGCTAAGATGTCATGAGGGGAAGCGTTTCAATGTAGTGGAGGAGCTGAGAGACAGCCATGGAGGAAACCAATGGATTGTACTGTTTGCTGTAACCTATGAATTATGCCTGTAACTGAATGTTGCTGTATATCATGGATGGAAGCCTTTCAATAAAGACCCTGATGTTTGCACCAAGGAGTGTCATCAATGGAGACCAGCGTCGACTGAAGCATGTTAGTGCACCTCAACCCACACATGCCACACCAACATGGGATACCCTACCCTAGGTCCAAGAACTCCCCTCGCACCCCAGAGCGCGTACCCACGGCCAGACATGCACCAGCTACATTTGGTGGCCTGTACAGGGACCTAATGGGTTAAAATGGGTGTCACAGAGGTGTCAGGATCCCAAGAGACCACTGTGCCAAGTTTGAAGCAAATCCGAGAACTTTTTATATTTTGCCTTCCTGAAGTAAATGGACTGTTTTCACTGTGTGTGGGTGATATCCCAAGGTGCCAGAAGCCCACAGAGACTGTTTAATTTGATCCAGCTTTAATTTCATTTTTGGAATTAAAAAGTGCTTATTTTTGGCTGAAAATAGGAGAGAAGTGTCCAGGACCCCGGCCTGTTGGATTACTGTGTTTGAGGGTGATTGGACTGGCCCTTTGAATTTGGCACAAAATTACATTTCATCTCAGACCCAGTGCTGAATGGGTTAAGTGTGCAGCCAGCATTTTCTCGCCATTCTACCTCAGTGTTTCGTGCCCTTTTCCAGCCTTGTGTCGCCGCCATCGTCCGGTGTCGAGCCGGGCTGCTGCACCGCAGAAGAGAGGCGAGACGCGAGGATCCAGGAGTGGGCCGAAGCAGCGAGGAGGAGAAAATTACAAATAAAAGGAGGGGAGATCCCCTCAATGTCAGTATGTGCACTATCTGCGATCCAGACGTCCCACAAACCAAAGACTTGCACAAACATAAACACTAAAGGACAAGGTTTACCGTGGGGCTGGCACATATGCTATTACATGGGTTTAGTCTTAAATACTCAAAGCTTTAATGAATATCAAAAAGGCACACTAAACATACCATCAAAAAACATACAGGTTAAAAAACATATAGGTGACAGTAAAAAACGGGGGCCCCCCCATGCAGCTATTACAGCCACACATACACGTCACATCCACTCACAGCATCACAGCACTAGCATGCCTGATTGTTGGGAATACACATTAGGGATACCCCTTCCGGGGAATATTTGAGTAGTCTCTCCCAGCACTAACGTTGGAACTGGCCAGTTCTAATCGGCAGAAGGGACACGTGGATCCAAGTCTGAAGCCCTAAGCCACGGGTCCAGGGATATGTGCCCCGCATCCAGAATATATAGGGGTTCCCACAGGGGCGAGTCCTGCTAACTCGAGTGGAGCCTCATTGGCCTGGCACAAATGCAGTGATTACACAGACCCCGCCCGTGTGTGCGGCTTGTACTTAGCTGTATCCAATGAATCCGTCACGTCAACATGTCCTCATGCTCAGTCTGAAAAGCGTATGGGGACAGGGCGCCAGCCGTATATATCCTGTAGACTGTGCTGCGGCACGCCAAAGTCCTCCCAAAGGCCAGTAAATGATACGATCATGAGCGCCAAGGCATCAGGCGTGTGAGGCTGTAGAGCGGAGATGCAGGTGGGCCGGCCGTCAGCCGACACGTGTTTCGCTCCGCCCACCGGAGCTTTGTCAGGGTGGGGGGCGGGCGGATCCATCTCGTATTTGGCTGCTGTTACGATCCTCCTCGCCAGTCCCGCCGCCAATCAGCATCTACATCTTAATCACGTCACATACAGGCTGCAAATGGCGCGGACTACGAATCCCAGCAGACCTGTCTCATACAACACACCGCCGCTGCTCCCCGCTACAAGTAGTTCAGGCTTCTCAAACCAATAGCCATTTAGGGGGGCCACCCGATTGAAATCTCTATTTTAGACTGTACCTCCAACGCTGCCTTATTGTTCAATTGAGCTTTCAAATGTAATCGTCAGTAAAGCAAAGTACCATCCACATCCTCCCATTTCGCACCATCAATTATGAGACACGGGAATACTTCTTCAGTTTCACCATCCGCACATAAGATAGTCAAAGCAATGAGTCAGGCCTTTATTAGCGGCCATTACAGCGGGGTATATATAGGGGCAAACATAAACACCTAGGCATATTCAGACATACCATAGCCAGCATTCAGACATTGCGCTCACCTTGCCACAACATATAAATCTTTTAGACAAGCAGGGCTACAGCCTTGGCGTTATATTATTATTTCCCTAGTTACAGGAGGTAAGGGGAGGGCACACCCCAAATTTTCTAACTTTACCAGAACATTAGTGGCATAGACCCAGCCGGGGTAGGTAAACACCCCACCACCAGACTTGTAGTCCACCCCATTTTTCATACCCTCATAGTGACAAATTTTAATACTGTCCTGATTCTAAACAAATCCAGAGAGTTTCTACAAAGGTGCCAACACATTATAATCCCCTTTATGCACTCAACACTGTATACCTTCAGCTCTCATAGGAACGCGTTGAGCCCTGACTCTATGTTAAGGCCACGGGGGGTCATTGTGCCCATCCGCAGGAATTGTGGAACAGAACAGGAATTTAAACAGGAGGCCCGCGAATTGACTAAGAGGTTTCGAGATAGGGGGTACCCACACCGTTTGCTCAGGACATGCGTGTGTTGTATGAGACAGGTCTGCTGGGATTCATAGTCCGCGCCATTTGCAGCCTGTATGTGACGTGATTAAGATGTAGATGCTGATTGGCGGCGGGACTGGCGAGGAGGATCGTAACAGCAGCCAAATACGAGATGGATCCGCCCGCCCCCCACCCTGACGAAGCTCCGGTGGGCGGAGCGAAACACATGTCGGCTGACGGCCGGCCCACCTGCGTCTCCGCTCTACGGCCTCACACGCCTGATGCCTTGGCGCTCGTGATCGTATCATTTTCTGGCCTTTGGGAGGACTTTGGCGCGCCGCATCACAGTCTACAGGCTATATATGGCTGGCGCCCTGTCTCCAACTGGCCAGTTCCAACGTTAGCGCTGGGAGAGACTACTCAAATATTCCCCGGAAGGGGTATCCCTAATGTGGATTCCCAACAATCAGGCATGCTAGTGCTGTGATGCTGTGAGTGGATGTGACGTGTATGTGTGGCTGTAATAGCTGCATGGGGGGGCCCCCGTTTTTTACTGTCACCTATATGTTTTTTAACCTGTATGTTTTTTGATGGTATGTTTAGTATTTGATATTCATTAAAGCTTTGAGTATTTAAGACTAAACCCATGTAATAGCATATGTGCCAGCCCCACGGTAAACCTTGTCCTTTAGTGTTTATGTTTCAGCGAGGAGGAGAGCTGCTGCCGCCGCCGCCACTGCTGTGGTGCAACCAGAGGGTACTGTTAACCCGTGCCCCGGGGGAGACCATTGCCCCAGCCCTGTCCCAGGAAGCCGCCGCTTGTCCATCACGAGCTTGCGGAAGGAGGAGTCCCCTGTTTACCCTCTCCCAGTACGCCCAGGGCGCCAGTACAAACATTTTACTGTACGAGCAGAGGAACCCTACGTATTGCCAGGAATGGGAGACCCTGCAAGACTTTTAAGCCTATCTGAAGCGCAGAGGTGGGTTTATGTACAGTGTGCCCTAAAACTGGGTTTGGAGTACCCCTACCTTGACGAGGGAGGGATGCAATTTGTTGAGGACATGAGGGAAGCCTGGATCGAGAGGAAGATCCGGATGAAGTTGTACCTGCCAGAGGGGGTGTCCCTCAATGAGTTGAATCAGGAGGACTGGGATAAGTACCAGGACATTTACCATCAGCTGCATCATGGCCGTAATATTTACTATGTGTAATTTAAGATACTGCCCTCAGCATGTAGCCTAATCAACTACATGCTGGCGCTATCTAGGAATTTGGGCATCAGTCTGGTAAAGGGAGAAACCCTTAAAGGAGCCCAGCCAGTACTAACCCTTTCACTCCTAGAATTAGCAAGTGGTCCTTGAGGAAGAGTTAATTTTACACGTAAAATCACTTAAAGTAAGGCTGCAGCCGAGGTGAAGCCGGAGATAGTTTCAGAAGTGTTTCAAAGAGTTTAAAGTTTGTATTTAAAGTGAACCAACACCCAGGATTTTGACTATCCTGGGTTTTGGTCCACTTCGGCGGGGCACCCCGATCGGGGGTGCCCCGCTGTGTGAAACCCCCCAGAAACCCCAATAAACTCACCTCTCCCCGCTCCCAAGTGACTGCCCGGTCCAATCCCCGCCAACGTCCAGGCGGGGAACAGGAACGTCCAAGCGGCTTACGCCGCCGCCGCCTCCCTCGCGTCACTTTCGGCGCATGCGCGCCCGTGCCGGCCATTCACAGACGGCCGGCGCGGGCGCGCGCACACCTAGAGGGGCGCGAGGGAGGCGGCGGCGGTGGAAGATAAGGTAGGTGATTTGGGGTATTTGGGGGGGTTTCACCCCGCGGGACATCCCGATCTCGGATGTCCCGCGGGGTGGGAGGTGATCGGCCCGGGAATCTTATAGATTTCCGGGCCGATCACCTCTCGGTGTTGGTCCACTTTAAGTGGAACCCTAGAGTTTGGTGGGAAGTGAAACACATAGACCTGCAAGATTATTTGAATAAGTAAATCTCACTCACCTCACCAGCTTAGAACTGCCAACCATATATAACAATTAAAATATTTTTCTTCTGTATGCATAATAGTATATTTATCATGAATGTTTACCAACTCTGTATAAAACCAATTAACTGTACAAATTGCCTTTAATATTCCTTTAATTTCCTTCACACCAATATGTAAACCGCAGTGCATACTCATCAGCAGGAGCACAAACTGAAACCAACCAATAATGGCGCCGCCATCACAAAGCGACAGTCTTAACCCTTTAACCGCCAGCCTACCTTGAGATTTTGTCACCCTTTGTTGCCAGACCATTTTGCACTATTTTGCGCTCCACATGTTCAACAGTGATTTTTGAAGGGATTTCCCAGTATTTCCCTGGAAAATTATATATTGTTTTTTTCAGCACAGTCTGGGCTTTAACATGAAGTGTCTTGTTTGTAAGATTGTCAGTGTTTTTTAAATATTTTTGTGGAAAATATGTTAAAAAAAAAACAAATAAACATTTTTTTACAATTTGTAGTGCGTTTTCTTAATAAAACATGCAAGTTGTTCCAGAAAATCATATTGTGTGTAAAAGCCCTATTCCTCCCGATTGCAACAGTACCACATATGTATTGGTAGACATCCTTTCCTGCCCAGGAGACACGTAAAACTAAAAAGAGCGACTAAGCCAATTTTCAAAGAAAACACAACCATTTTGCTCTCCTTGCGGTTTTTCAACAAAAACACCACTTTTCAATTAAAATACCCCCCACAAACCATATGTTCCCTGAAAGTACACACCTCAAGTGTTCTAGGCATACCAGGCTTGTTGTTGTAGCTTCAGTTTTCTGGATGCAAGCCTTCCCGAAACTCACTGGTTGTACCGGATTTCCCTAAAAAAATTGCAAAAATGCAGAATTAAGACCAAATTTTCCTATAAAAAACATGCGCTAACCAAAAAAAACAAACCAAATCTGAAACTGCAAGGTCCCCTGAACAGAACAATACCCAACATGCATAGCTACCTCCAAGGGTAGGGTTGCCAATTACCCCAAAGAAAAGCGTATGCATAACAGGCATTTCACTTGAAATTTCCTGCTCTGCAGACAAAGTGCACACCTTGCGCTTTTTCAACCAAAACACCACTTTTCAATTGAAATACCCCCCACAAACCATATGTTCCCTGAAAGTACACACCTCAAGCGTTCTAGGCATACCAGGCTTGTTGTTGTAGCTGCAGCTTTCTGGACACAAGCCTTCCCGAAACTCACTGGTTGTACCGGATTTCCCTAAAAAAAATAGCAAAAATGCAGAATTAAGACCAAATTATCCTATAAAAAACATGCGCTACCAAAGAAAACAAACCAAATCTGAAACTGCAAAGTCCCCTGAACAGAACAATACCCAACATGCATAGCTACCTCCAAGGGTAGGGTTGCCAATTACCCCAAAGAAAAGCGTATGCATAACAGGCATTTCACTTGAAATTTCCTGGTCTGCAGACAAAGTGCGCACCTTGCGCTTTTTCAACCAAAACACCACTTTTCAATTGAAATACCCCCCACAAACCATATGTTCCCTGAAAGTAGACACCTCAAGCGTTCTAGATGTACCAGGCTTGTTGTTCTAGCTGTAGCGTTCTGGACGCAAGCCTTCCCGAAACTCACTGGTTGTACAGGATTTCCCTAAAAAAATAGCAAGTAAAAAACCATTTTCTACTACTTTTTTCCTAGTACTGTTCACTGTGCCTGCATTAGAAGATTTCAGTTGCTTGACCAATGAGGAGTATATATAATATATATCAAGCAACTGGAATCTTCAAATGCAGGCTGCAAAACAGAACAGCAGTAGTACATCTCATAGTAATGAGATCCATTCACAAAAAACGGAGATCTCAGGTAGATCGCCGTTTTTTGTCAATGAATCTCATTACTATGAGATTCAAACATAAAAAAATTGTCTCCTACGGCCACCCACCCCTCAAAAACAGAATCCCAATTGCAAGCAGTGAGGGGCATACCAATTGCAGGCAGTGAGGGGCATCCCAATTGCAGGCAGTGAGGGGCATCCCAATTGCAGGCAGTGAAGGGCATCCCAATTGCAGGCAGTGAGGGGCATCCC
The DNA here is from genome assembly GCA_027917425.1 of Gastrophryne carolinensis. Classification (NCBI taxonomy): domain Eukaryota; kingdom Metazoa; phylum Chordata; class Amphibia; order Anura; family Microhylidae; genus Gastrophryne; species Gastrophryne carolinensis. The sequence goes on along the minus strand of CM051236.1, from coordinate 241,852,208 downwards.
AATTGCAGGCAGTGAGGGACATCCCAATTGCAGGCAGTAAAGGGCATCCCAATTGCAGGCAGTGAAGGGGCATCCCGATTGCAGGCAGTGAGGGGCATCCCAATTGCAGACAGTGAAGGGCATCCCAATTGCAGGCAGTGAAGGGCATCCCAATTGCAGGCAGTGAAGGGCATCCCAATTGCAGGCAGTGAAGGGCATCCCAATTGCAGACAGTGAAGGGCATCCCAATTGCAGGCAGTGAAGGGCATCCCAATTGCAGGCAGTGAAGGGCATCCCAATTGCAGGCAGTGAAGGGCATCCCAATTGCAGGCAGTGAAGGGCATCCCAATTGCAGGCAGTGAAGGGCATCCCAATTGCAGGCAGTGAGGGGCATCCCAATTGCAGGCAGTGAGGGGCATCCCAATTGCAGGCAGTGAGGGGCATCCCAATTGCAGGCAGTGAGGGGCATCCCAATTGCAGGCAGTAAGGGGCATCCCAATTTCAGGCAGTGAGGGGCATCCCAATTGCAGGCAGTGAGGTCCCCCTCCCCCATATTTGAATCTCATAGTAATGAGATCCATTCACAAAAAACGGTGATCTCAGAAAGATCGACGTTTTTTGTCAGTGCATCTCATTACTATGAAATTCAAACGTAAAGAAATGGTCTCCTACGGCCACCCACCCCTCAAAAACATACAGACCCCCTCCCCACACATTCACTTACCTGCGATCCCAGAGAAAGAGGCTGCCTGGCACCCGCGTGGTGGCATAGCAGGGGGCGCCGGCTGATGACAGCTGCCATGCGCCCCCCGCTAATTGGTCCGGGGGGTGATCGGGTGAATTGGGTCACCCACAGGTCACCTCCCCCTGCGCCCTGGACAGAAAGATGACGCCGGCGGCCGCATGATGCCTGGAGAGAGCAGGGGGCGCCGGCTGATGACATCTGCCGTGCGCCCCCCGCTGATTGGTCCGGGGGGGTGATCGGGTGACTTGGGTCACCCACAGGTCACCTCCCCCTGACTCCTGGACAGGAAGATGACACCGGCGGCCACATGATGCCTGGAAAGAGCAGGGGGCGCCGGCTGATGACAGCTGCCGTGCGCCCCCTGCTGATTGGTCGGGGAGGCGATCGGGTGACTTAGGTCACCAACAGGTCATCTCCCCCTGACCCCTGGACTCCCTTCTGCATGATTCGTCGGCAACTGGGCCGCTGATGCCCCCCTGATGCCCGTAAGGTAAGGGAACGCCAGCCACGTAAAATTTACGTGGCTGGCGGTTAACTGCAGGAGAGGCAACCACGTAAATTTTACGTGGCTGGCGTTTAAAGGGTTAAACTACAATAAAATGGTGGCCGCAGGTTATCATAAGCATGATAACCAATAAAATGGTGACCGCCACGCAGGCCGACAGGAACAATAACAGGAAGCGATAACTCGCAAGACCCGGCCTGATTGGCCGCACATCGCTCCCATTGGTTAACAGGGAGTGAGCGTCAGGACTGGGTAACCAATAGGAACCCAGCCCTGCGCACCAGGCCCTCTAGCGACGTCACACGTTTACACAAATAAAAAGATGCTACTAAAGCATCTCACATATCACCGTCGAAGTGACGCCGCCGCCCACCCAAGCAAGGATGGACGTACCTCTCGCCTGCAAGTCCAACAACTTACAAAGTAAGTAGCTTACTACTGACCACCAATGCTTTACTTCTCTTAAAGAAGCCTTTACTCAATTACAATATACATTGATCTACTCTTTTCCTCCTAAAGGAATATACCTGGACAACCAGAGAAAGTTATACATTACCGATTACAGGTAAAATATGTGAAAAATCATTGTTAATATACCAAATAGCTACATATTATAGCTCTTACCTATCCATTTCCTCTTTAAGGAAAGGACATAAACCACACCACTAATATTAAGGCACAAAGCCATCCACCCACCCGAACAAACAGAACACTCCTGCCTGAAGATATGCACAAGGTATTGAGATACACTTATTATTTTTACCTTATTATATTTTATTTATTTGTATAAAATTTTGACAATATATAAAAGACCCTACCATTAATACACCTATTATCTATGCATTTAGACCATAATGGCAGCTTACACTGATGAAGCGACAAACCGCGAAAGGCTTCTGTAATCAGCCATTTTCTACTAGTTATGTACTGCAAAAAAAGCTTGCTACAAACTACATCACTTGCTACAAACTGTAAAAAGAATGTGATTTACTGGTGTGGATTTAAAATGAGAATCTGTAATCTCACAATAAATACTATGTGATACTTGTATTTTACCTAAGCACTTTATATGTCATTCTTTTGATTGCTAACTTCTAACTCTCCAGAATGGTCAGGGACACCCTTCCCAAAAGGGCCCAAAAAACTCCCGAGCATAAGGTTTTCCCTAAAAATCCAAAAAAAAAAAAGGGACTAACCTTTCCCCCCCCCAACCTACTTACCTAAGAGCTGATCTTCTTATCACAGGTCTGAAGATGTTGTTGCCTGACGGAAGGAGAGTACGTCAGATGCCTGGCTGAAAGAGAGTAAGTCAGATGCCTAACGGAAGGAGAGTACGTTAGATGCCTGGACGGAAGGAGAGTACGTCAGATGCCTGGCTGAAGGATAGTAAGTCAGATGCCTGGCCTCCTTAATTTGTAATACAGTCATTGCTGCTGTAAGCAGAACCCTGTCATTACTGGGATTAAGGCGAAAATGTGGAGGGGCGTGAGGCCGAGTCACTGTGTTATCAGTTTGGGTCCTCACTAACTCTACAGGGTTGCGAGAAGGGGGAGAGCCAGCAGATGTAGTGTAAGACTGGTTTGTCTCTCCAGAGAAAGTTGAGCATCTGAAGGGTGGCACTACTAATGGCCCAGAGGACTTGAGTGATCTGCGGGTTTCATAGGTCCACGCCTGACAAGTGTTCTGTGCGAGAGAATAGACGTCATAGTTGTAAAGTATCATGACGAAGTTTTAAAGTACTAAGTGCACAAGAAGAAACCAAAAATTAAAAAGAATGTTGATATGAAAAAGTTGTCACTGCAGTTTTCAATGATCACATTCAAAAGGAGAAGTTTACAGGTCCGAAAGACCAAAAAGGAGGTTTTTTCCTAAAAGCCCACCTATGGTGTGAGGATTGGCACTATTAAGACCGTTTTATAACTAACCTGGGAGGTGCAAGTCTGAGCAGCTGCCACTCCCCCTTTGTTCATTTTGAATTTGTGCAAGCACATGGGGTGTGGGGTCTAGGCTGTATTGCAAGGTCTTGACCCTTCCAGTCTATGGCTTGCACACAAGGTTTAGGGCAACCTCAGGTAAGCTGCTCCCTTTTTATCTCTTGCATTATATGTCCCAAATGGGGCTCTCATAGATTAGAGTTAGGACTGCACCCATAGAGGCACCTTGGCGCGGTGGTGCAGCTTAGCATACTTCTGCAGATGTGTGTGACCAGCCTCTGTTTTTACCAGATTTAGAGACAGATTATAGGTTGGTCTGCAAGCTAACAGGGTTGAGTGCTGCGGCTCCTTTAAGATTTTAGTAACCTAATTGCCCTGCTGACTTGCACCTCCCAGGTTAGTTATAAAATGGTCTGAGCAGCTGCCACTCCCCCTTTGCTCATTTTGAATTCGTGTAAGATTGTGGTATTCAGAGTAAGTTGTGGTATAACAGGGAAAACCACAGTGCTTAGTCCAAATTGTGGTATAACAGGGTACACTCACCTCAGTGCTTAGAGCAAGTTGCGGTATAACAGGGTAAACCTTAGTGTCTAGCCCAAGTACACCGCAGTGCTCATAGTAAATTCTGGTATAACAGGGTACACTCACCCCAGAGCTTAGTGCAAATTGCGGTATAACAGGGTAAACCTCAGTGCTTAGAGCAAGTTGTGGTATAACAGGGTACACTCACCCCAGTGCTTAGAGCAAGTTGTGGTATAACAGTGTATACCCCAATGCTTAGAGAAAGTTGTGGTATAACAGGGTACACCACAGTGTTCAGAGCAAGTTGTGGTATAACAGGGTACACTCCAGTGCTTAGAGCAAGTTGCGGCAAAACAGGGTACATCGCAGTGCTTAGCGCAAGTTGTGGTATAACAGTGTTCACCCCAGTGCTTAGAGCAAGTTGGGGTATAACAGTGTACACTGCAGTGCTTAGAGCAAATTGTGGTATAACAGGGTACATTGCAGTGCTCAGAGCAAGTTGTGGTAAAAATGGGTACACCTCAGTGCTTACAGCAAGTTGTGGTATAACAGGGTACACCCCAGTGCTTAGAGCAAATTGTGGTATAACTGGGCACACCCCAATACTTAGAGCAAGTTGTGGTATAATAGCATATGCCCCAGTGCTTAGAGCAAGTTGTGGTAAACCAGCATACACTCATCCTAGTGCTTAGACCAAGTTGTGTTATAACAGGCTCACCCCAGTGCTTAGAGCAAGTTGTGGTATAACAGTGTACACCCCAGTGCTTAGAGCAAGTGGTGGTATAACAGGGTACAACCCAGTGCTTAAAGGAAGATGTGGGGCACCCAGACTGGACCATATCGCCAACAAGTTTCAGAATTAGTGGAGGTGGATCTATCCAAGAATATTTGCCTCCATTCCTTGGGTCTAGACAAGACTCATATCCCATGTATGGTTGCACAACTAATAACTACTAACAACTTAACTCGGAGGAGGGGGGCATCAGGATACAAGGGTAGATCTAATTATGTACCCAATAGTCCATGGCTAAGCAAAAGAGAGGCAAAAGACATGCAGCAGCTCATTGTGCCTCTAGTATATTTGATTCCACTGAGGAAGTGCTTCATTACGTGCTTTTTTGGTCAATACTCTCCCTCAGTACAAAAGGCCTAGAACCAGTATTGCTCTAGACCAGTGGTTCTCAACCTTTCTAATGCCGTGACCGCGCAATACAGTTCCTCATGTTGCAGTGACGCCAAACCAAAAAATAATTTTGGTGGCTACTTCAAAACTGTAATTTTGCTACAGTTATGGTTCGGAATGTAAATACCTGATATGCAGTATGCATTCTCATTGCTACAAATCAGACATAATTTAAACATTGTGATTAATCACAAAAACAATATTTAAATATATGTTGAGAAATATTTATTACTAATTCCAATAAATAACATTTCACCATGGAATAGCATGTGTCGGAAACTGTCATTTCTCCTAGGAGGCTGCGGCGGATTGTGTGGCAACTCGAGATTCTCGGGAGCTCTCTTTCACAAAATCCGCCGCACTCACAATGAAATCAATAGGAGGCAGATTCAATACCGAAAACCGCTTAGCAGTTTCCTCATTCAGAATATGGGAAAATAGTGGGAGATATCGGATAAAATTATACATTGGGGAACAGTGTGAACTACATCTTATAGTGGTCTCTTATAGTAAAAGACACTGTGTAAATGTATGGTGCTTTGTGTAGGTGTAAGCTGCTTAGTGTACCGTGTAATGATTACACACAAAGCACCTTACACTTACACAGTATTGTGTGTATGGTGTGTGTACTGTTTTTACATTATTAACCTTTTTTACACCAGCAGGCTGTCTCGCAGGCTCTCTTGCCTCTCGCCTCCTAGGCTTCTGTCCTCTGGCGCTTGCTGCGTGCGCCCACTGATGATGTCAGCAAGTGCCGGACACACGTAATGTGCTGCTATGGACTGTGGAGCATTCCCCCTGCCCCTTAGGTCCCGGACAGATAATGTAACCATGTCTGCGCATGCACGCAGGAATTCAGTTTGGAACGTGCATCCATAACAGCGTTCGTTCCAGCTGAATAGCGCTGCTGCAGACGGTAGCGCAACTTATTTTCCGATGGCTTTAGGCGACCCCTGTGTTTTGGTCGTTCGACCCCTGCCGGGGTCCCGACCCACAGGTTGAGAACCGCTGCTCTAGACAGTCCACCAGGCTATACAGGGTTCCTCTACTGCCAGGGTCCACCTGATCACAAATACTTGGTCCAGCAATCATGGTCAGGGGCATTAGGTTACTTTAACAGCCCACTGAGCAAATCTAATGGAGGTTGCTCAGTTCCTGCACTGCATCTCCACCTCTACATCCACAGCACTCAACCCTGTTAGCTTGCAGACCAACCTTAAACCTTAAAGTCTCTAAATCTGGTTAAAAACAGAGGCTTGGTCACACACATCTGCAGAAGTATGCTTAAGCTGCACCACCAAGCGCCAAGGTGCCTCTGTGGGTGCAGTCCTAACTCTAATCTCTGAGAGCCCTGTTTGGAACATATTGCATTGTATGTCCCAAATGGGGCTCTCCCGGGTTATGGTCTGAGCGGCTGCCACCCCTCCTTTGTTTTTTGAATTTGTGCAAGCACATGGGGTGTGGAGTCTAGGCTGTACTGCAAGGTCTTCGACCCTTCCACCCAATGGGCTGCACACGAGGTTTTAGGGCAACCTCAGGTAAGCCTGCTCCCATTTTATCTATTGCATTGTATGTCCCAAATGGGGCTCTCAGAGATTAGAGTTAGGACTGCACCCCACAGAGGCACCTTGGCACTTGGTGGTGCAGCGTAAGCATACTTCTGCAGATGTGTGTGACCAAGCCTCTGTTTTTAACCAGATTTAGAGACAGATTTGAGGTTGGTCTGCAAGCTAACAGGGTTGAGTGCTGTGGCTCCTTTAAGACTTTAGAGGGCAGAAAAGCATGTGCAAATGTGACAATTTGAAGAGGGAATTGCCTCTAGCAAATAGGTGGAGGAAACTGACGATTCCAATGAGTAACAGACTTATTTCTTTTTTGAAAACACATGCCAGCAGTGAAAGTTTGGGACAGCGAAAATCTCAGGTTTAGGTCCACTTTAATTTTGAAGTTACTACTGGTAATGGTGCACAAGAGTTAAATATAATTAGCTTCTATATTGCATGTAGTTGCAGGGTTCTCTTTAATGAGATTTGAAATCTGAGATTGATACCAATGTAGGAGATACCAATGTAAGGGGAATGTAAATTGAATTATCATCCATAGGATGCACAATGCTGAAAGGCCTGAGGTATGAGGCGGCAATGGAGGGGCATTACAAGTTATTTGGGGTTTGGTTTCCAGTGATTTGTTGAGAGCTTTGAGGCAGCACAATCTGCTGCCTGCTCCTTTCTAGTTTCATTCTGGTGTACTCTAAGGGGTTTATTCATCAAGGGATAGCGGGAGGTAGTGCCTCGTAGCGGCAGGCAGCGTCTGGTGAACCCTGGACACTGTACGCAATACCACATTTATGAAGTCGATTCTGGTGAGCGACTCTAACAGCGCCATGTAGCGTACGATTCATCATTACAGGCAGTTCAGCGTATAACGCTGACACACTAGCTTCCAGAACACCAGGTATTACCTGTCACTACCTGTTGCTCTCCCAAACATTTCAGTGGATGGACCTTTTGTTCTGTTTAAACGTGTTTTTTTTTGTTTTTCATTTTTTTTTCTCTCAAATAATTATGTCACCTCTCCTAGCCTAGAAAGAGTCATTTTTGAAAACATTTTGATTCGCTTTGTTACAGGAGCATATGTGTTCAAAAACAGACTTTAATCACAGCATCTGGCGCTCTATGCTATAGCGACCAGATCCAGAGCGCCTACGCTCTGTGTGTCTGTTTTTTTGCTGAATATGGTGTGAGTCGCTATGAGTCGCAATGAGCTGGCACTACCTTTTACTCTCTGCAATGCTGTACTGGTGTTAGAATGCCCAACATACATCTCATTCATCAATGCTGGCCAGGTTACTACAGCAAATGAGGCACTATGTACAGCGTCCGCTAGTATAGCACAGCATATACTAGCAGTCGCTCTTAGCGCCTCTGTACAGACGCTCATTTGCCGATACCTGGTGCTAGTAATGAATCAGCCTGTAAGTCTGTCTTTGGCATACCATCAGTGTATGAGCAGAAAATGTGGAATAGTTTGATATGGGCCCCAGACAGGATGCTGAGGATATAATATAGGATGTCTTGGATGAAGTTGGGTACAGTTAGGCTGGGGGAGAGTACAAGGGAGCAAGGATTGGATGGGGTGTTGGAAACTACAGCCTAGTCAGTAACAAGCAGTGCGGCCCACCAGGAAATCTCTTGGGTCTCTTTATGGCCAGTCTGCCCCTGCCTACCATTGACCTACAGTTGAATGTTGCTCATATTCCCAAAATCTATTTTTGTGCTATGTTATTTAATGTTGCTAGATCATCCATTCTGACACACAGACATGCAATATTTTTAATGACATCAGTCAGGGGATTGCCTGAAGCCTGTACAATGACTGCTCTACATTTTTAAAATGTCACATAACTCAGAACAGTAATATTCCACACCACCCTTGCTGTTGCCCCCACTGTTTACAAATGGTTCCTGTAGGGCTGGCACTCTAGCAAAGAGATACACAAAGCATGACCTGCCTTAAACACATGTTTATTTGATCCATAGGCACATATACAAATACCCAAACGTTCCCTCAAAAAGTTAAAAGGCTAATTAGCATAATAAACACGGGGGCCCCCCCATTCAGCCACACTCCCAGGCATACATCCATCCCTCACTAACACACACCTATACACACTTGGCTGGCCAGCCAGTAAGGGGCTAGTGAACGGGGAATCCGGTGGATAGAAGTAGAGGCAGTCACTGTTCCAAGATCAAGCATGTAGTAAAGTGCAAATGCTTCATATGCCATAAATTCAGAGGCGGCTCCTGTCACATGTAACAGCGATTAGTTAGCTCTCAATACAGAGAAATCCACAGCTGTAATTAATCAGAGCTCCAACAGTATATGCCTACAGGCGGAATTCATATGCTATGAATGGCAATGTGACTATAATGGCGGGAGACGCACAGGTCAGGCCACCTCTATTGGGGCCATTACGCCTGGCACCACTCGACCTCCTAATACCTTCTCCTCTAAGCGCGGCTGCAACTTTCGTCCACTGTCATCGCGCACCGCGCGTTGCCGTCGGGCTGCTCCCACATCAAAATCTCGTGCGGCCAGTGTGTGTGAGGAGGGAAGCCTGTGACAACCCCACAGGACCCCCCTGTGACAACCCCACAGGACATTGACTCTGATGAGATCTTTGAAGAATGGGAAAATGAGATTTAATGCCACAATTACAACATTTGAGGGAACGGTCAAAGAGGTTCCCACCGTTGAACTCGAATAAATATTTGTCCCTATTTTTGCAGTTAGTGCAGCGAGACCTGGGAAAAGGGAACTGGGCGTCCTTGGGGGGTGAAAATAACCTCACTTGGGATGAAAGAAAAGCAATCAAGGACTTAGAACAAGCACCTGGTTTGATCATAAGGCCCAGTGACAAGGGGGCAATGTAGTGCTCCTTAATGAAGAGCACTACACTATAGAAATAGAGGCCCAATTTGCTGATGTAAACACTTACCGTAAAATTCGTGATAATCCATTTCCGAAGGTTGTGGCAAACTTGAATGACAAACTTGACTGGGCCGGGGAAGAAGGATTAGTAACTCCCAGGGTTTCAAACTACCTGAGGGTCTATGACTACAACATCCCTGTATTGTACACTATTCCCAAGGTACACAAGAGTCTGTCTGCACCGCCCGGTAGGCCTATCGTATCTGGGAATGGAGGCCCGCTGGAAAGAATAGCCAGATTTGTCGACGAAAATCTAAAACCACTTGTTAGAGTTTTGCCGTCTTTTGTGCTTGACAGCAATGACCTGTTACGTAAACTTAGGCGGGTCCAGATACAGGACAATTGGTTACTTGCCAGTATCGATGTAGAAGGTTTGTATACCTCCATTCCCCATTCGGTGGGCCTCGAGGCGGTGGGACAGACTCTTGATGAATTGGGACCTGGGGATGCCCCGTACAATGAATTTGTTGTGGAGCTTCTTGAGTTTGTATTACTCAATAATTACTTTCGTTTCAATCAAAAGTTTTACCATCAGATCCGGGGGACAGCCATGGGGGGGGACGCCTGCCTGCACCTCGGGCGGTGGGAGAGCCTGGAGGTGTTTGGTCGGGCGGATTTTGGAGCACGGGTCGCCCTCTGGCTGCGATATATAGACGACATTTTGGTGGTCTGGAAGGGGACCACACAGGAGTTTGTGGGTCAGTTAAATCAGAATGATCGCAACATTCGGCTGACCTTCAAATATGATTCATGCAGTATAGAATTTCTGGATTTGCTTATTAGAAAACAAGATGGAAATTTAATTACTACGACTTTTCGTAAACCAACAGCAGGTAATACTTTGCTTCACTTTTCCAGCCCCCATCCTGGTCCACTTAAGAGGGGTATCCCCTTAGGACAATTCCTCCAGATTCGAAGGAACTGTTCCTCTGACTCTGATTACCAGCGTGAGGCACGAGACTTATGGCGAGATTTTGGGATCGAGGGTACCCCCATAGACTATTGCGAACATGCAGGAAAAAGGCTGGAGAGGTACACCGTGACGATTTACTAGCGGGTAAAGCCAGAGGTGGGAAAAGAGATAGGAACGTAGATGCCAAGGATGATGGACAACCAGTGCGGCTGATTACCCAGTTTGGAACGCACTGGGATAAGTTCAAGTACATCTTAAACTCCCACTGGCATATTTTACAGTTAGATCATACACTAGCTAAGTGTGTCGGGCCCAGACCACTACTTATTGCAAACATTCATTTTTGTAGTACACCATGCCCTTTTTTTAACCTGGCCTTCCCTTTTCCCCTTCTTCCTTCCTTTTCCATTCCCTGTTGTTCCCTTCCCCCTTCTCTGTTTTTCCTCCTCTTTCTTTTCTTTCCCTCTTGACCCCTCCTCCCCCTCTCTCCCCTCCCCCTCCCTTCTCCCCCCCCCTTTTTTTTCTCCGGTTTGGCCTAGGTGCGATTAGGTGTAAATGAATAGTGGTTATGTATGGTGTAAACCATAATGCATCCATCTCTATATATAGGGCCCCCCCGGTAGTTTTTCCCTATTTTTCCCTATTTTCCTATATGCCTCTAGGTCTTTGAGAGTGTAGGCGCTGGTGAGCAGATGTGTTTACATGGAGTGTATGTTGGTAATCTTTGGTTGTGGCTTGTGGGTGGTTTTGCCCTGTTGCCTGGATTTGCTGTGCTATGTACAAGGTGTAGCACCTCCCATTCATAGCCATATTCCCTCCCTTCCTCCTCTCTCCTTCTCCCTCTCCTCCTCCCTCTTTAACAATTTTAACAATTAGGATATGATGAGATCAAGGAAAGTTGCCAGCTGCTGAATGTGCGCGCAACATCCACAATAAAAATGCTCAAATTATGTTTTAAACATGGTTGTCCTGGCCATTCGATGTGTATACAATCTGCTTGAAATCCCCAGGCACGGAAGTGCTTTCAGGTGCCGGCAATATGCTGAGAAGCTGGCGACCGGCATGAAACAGTTAAATACTGAACGGCTGAGTCCGGCCCGAGAGCGAGTGTCACGAAGAGGATAAATAGCGGAAGCTGATTGGCCCGCGTCACCCTGACGAAGCCCCGGTGGGCGGGGCGAAACGTACGTCGGCGGATGGCCGGCCCCACCACGCCCCCCCAGGCTTCCCTCCTCACACACACTGGGTGCACGAGATTTTGATGTGGGAGCAGCCCGACGGCAACGCGCGGTGCGCGATGACAGTGGACGAAAGTTGCAGCCGCGCTTAGAGGAGAAGGTATTAGGCGGTCGAGTGGTGCCAGGCGTAATGGCCCCAATAGAGGTGGCCTGACCTGTGCGTCTCCCGCCATTATAGTCACATTGCCATAGCATATGAATTCCGCCTGTAGGCATATACTGTTGGAGCTCTGATTAATTACAGCTGTGGATTTCTCTGTATTGATAGCTAACTAATCGCTGTTACATGTGACAGGAGCCGCCTCTGAATTTATGGCATATGAAGCATTTGCACTTTACTACATGCTTGATCTTGGAACAGTGACTGCCTCTACTTCTATCCACCGGATTCCCCGTTCACTAGCCCCTTACTGGCTGGCCAGCCAAGTGTGTATAGGTGTGTGTTAGTGAGGGATGGATGTATGCCTGGGAGTGTGGCGGAATGGGGGGGCCCCCGTGTTTATTATGCTAATTAGCCTTTTAACTTTTTGAGGGAACGTTTGGGTATTTGTATATGTGCCTATGGATCAAATAAACATGTGTTTAAGGCAGGTCATGCTTTGTGTATCTCTTTGCTAGAGTGCCAGCCCTACAGGAACCATTTGTATGTATGTGTGTTGTTGCAGTTGGATAGTTCGGTTCATGGGCGCCCCACATTTGGGTTGGGGCAGAGCACCGCATCAATATATTAGGATCTCCCTGGATATTTTATTATTTTTTTGCCCCCACTGTTTCCCTGCTTTGTTCCCATAGGCACAACATTAGAGTAAGTGACATTCTATATCCAAGAACATTAAATAAGCTATACAATACAAGCTTAAAATATATTATATTACAAATAATAATATAAAAAAAACATAACCATATACTGAAGGGAAATATTCAAATGTACTTTATATATCAGCACTCAGTTCATGGAGATGCCTTTATGGGCATGGTTGAGTGAACCCGAACTGCAAAGTTTGGGTCTGTGCCGAACATTGGGAGTTTGAGTTCCCAACACAGACTTCAATCAGAAGTTCATGCCAGGGTTCAGCGTTCGGCCCAAAATTGAAGCTGAACCAGATTCTACCCTCCCCGCAGCCAATCAGGTTGGCCTGCAAGCTGACCAGGGGCTCTGTCACAGTCTGCTATGGAAGGTGATGGGGGCTCTATCACAGTCTGCTACGGAGGATGATGGGAATATTGTCACAGTCTGCTATGGAAGGTGATGGGGGCTCTGTCACAGTCTGCTATGGAGGATGATGGGGGCTCTATCACAGTCTGCTATGGAAGATGATAGGGGGCTCTGTCCCAGTCTGCTATGGAAGATGATGGGGCTCTATCACAGTCTACTATGGAGGATGATGGGGGGCTCTGTCACAGTCTGCTATGGATGGTGATGGGGGCTTTGTCACAGTCTGCTATGGAGAATGATGGGAGCATTGTCACAGTCTGCTATGGAAGACGGTGTGGGCTCTATCACAGTCTGCTATGGTAGATGATGGGGGGGCTCTGTCACAATCTGCTATGGATGGTGATGGGGGCTCTGTCACAGTCTGCTATGGAGGATGATGGGAGCATTGTCACAGTCTGCTATGGAAGATGGTGGGGGCTCTATCACAGTCTGCTATGGTAGATGATGGGGGGCTCTGTCACAGTCTGCTATGGAAGGTGATGGGGGCTCTGTCACAGTCTGCTATGGAGGATGATGGAAACATTGTCACAGTCTGCTATGGAAGATGATAGGGGGGCATTGTCACAGTCTGCTATGGAAGATGATAGGGGGGCTCTATCACAGTCTGCTATGGTAGATGATGGGGGGCTATGCCACAGTATGCTGTGGGATGGTGGGGGCCCTGTCACAGTATGCTATGGAAGATGGTGGGAGGCTCTGTCACACAGTCTGCTTTGGAAGATGATATGGGCTCTGTCACAATCTGCTATGGAAGATGATGGGGATCTCTGTCCCAAAGTCTGCTTTGGAAGATGATGGAGAGCTCTGTCACATTGTCCACTTTGGAAGATGATGGGGAGCTCTGTCACACTGTCCACTTTGGAAGATGATGGGGAGCTATGTCACACTCTGCTGTGGGATGATGCAGGGATTCCATCACAGTCTGCTATGGTATAACAGGGGTTGTTCTACCACACAGTATGCTATAAGGATGCCAGGTGCAAGTCATAGAGATAACCTCAATGGACAGTAAACACAACATGCAGTAGAGAATGTACAACAGAGACTACACATAGATATATGTAACAGCATCATCTGTAAACAGTCATAAATGTAAACTGCATTAACCTAGCAATATAGATGCAGATTACATACAGAGACAAGATGTAAGCTGTTGCATGATATCTCCAACAATGGGGGACCAAGTGGACCAATTCCTCCCCCCTTCGGCTGGTCTGGAATCTAAAAGATTCCAGGGCCAGTTGCTAGCCTACCCCTAGGCATCCTATACTGGATGCCCTGCTGTGTGAATCCCCCCCAGGGAGCGGGTAATTTTTTCCTTATCCCGGTGGCTCCCACAACGCTGTCTTCACCGATGGGCACATCCCCACTTCCCTGTAGCTGTGAGCGCTACCTGCACCCAGGCATTCTGATAGACAAGGTGCACTGGAGCACGCACTCCACAGGGGTGCCAGGAATGCTGCCACCGGCACACCTCCGCCGACACAAATTTCAAATCAGTGGCTTTATGTCATGCATTAGTATGCACCACATAAAGCTCTGATTGGACAAGTGCCAGCACATGTGCCATGGGAACAGTAGACAGGTGAGTGAAAGTTGTTGATATGGGGCTTTCACACAGGGGTCATAATAAATTGGGATGCCCCTGGGGAAGAGACCAATCCCCTGAATAGTGAAGATCTTAATGATACATATTAATTCTGTCCCTAAGCCATTTTGTGCAGGGCAATAACCCTGCTGTTACCTTCATTTTGCCCTCTGACAGCTGTGAGAAAAAATAATATTTTTTTCATCTATTTGTAACTAATTTACTTATGTATTTGTTTAAGTTCTTTGTTTTCTGTGATTATTTGAGTACTTTTCCTACCTATTTTGTGCAAGGCAGTCACCCTGGTGTAGCCCTTGCTACTTCCATTTAGAGCCATTTTGGCCCCCTATGTTCAGGCCCCTATTAATTTCAATAGGGTTTGGGTCAAGTCCGGGTATCAGAACCAAACTTTAGCGTCAAGTTTGGCTAAACTTGACGAACCCGAACTTCTACAGGTTCGCTCACCACTAGTCATGGGCCTTTGACCTGATCACTCCTGGATGAGTTTGGATGTTTCAGCAAAAGGGGGATGTTTCAGAAGAAGGGAGGCATAAAAGAGTCTGGATACCGATGGCCTTTGGTGCCTGTAATCCAAACCACACACCCATCCCAAGGTTTTGCAGATATGGAAAGCATGGAGCATCTAAATGTTGGGACTTCTGCAGGAGTGACAGTTAAAGGATAAACTTTAAATTTCAAATACAAAACCTGATTAGCTGATCTAGGTTTCTGCTTCAAGCATTCTACATCTCACTTGCAATGCAACATGCTTTATTGTATACATGACAGGCAGCCCCCCCACTCCTCACCCACCTGGGCAGAGGAGGGCTGCCCGTCGAGGGGCTCCCAGAGGCTGGTGTGGCGAGGGGGGGCAGTACTGGCACTAGGCGTGCCCTCACTAGTGGAAGCTGCGGCCATGTTTCTGTGGCCCGGCCATATCCCATTTGAGAGAAACACTGACCGCAGACCAGGAACTGGATCTGATCTCAGGTGAGTTACAGCATCACTTCCTGCTGCACACTCTTCCTAGGTAAGCAGCTTTTCTGTGTTCGGGCCAAATGGTACGAAATTTGCAGTTGAGCAGTTGGGTACGCCCAACACTGCTAGCAACCAGTTCTGTAATCTGTCTGTAAAATCTAGTTAAAAACAGGTTCTCTTGGTACACATCTGAAGAAGTATGTTGATGCTGCACTCCAAAAATGGCAAGAAACTTACCTTGCTTTACTTTAGCATCTAATATTAACTACATTGATAATACTTACTTAACATGACCTTAATAGATGGATCTGCTGTAAAATGGTGCTTATATTATGAGTTTTGACTCATTACCTAGGCCTTATTTCTCCATTCTGATTGGGCCACTATCTGCCAAGACCATAGCTATGGCTGTAATACAACCTGCACATTATGTGGCCATTCGACTTTTTATAGCAAACCTGAAATCCCCGCTCCCCTCACTTTGTTGCTAGGAGGTGTAAAATTGAAGCAGGTGTGTGTATGGTAAAGTAAAGACCATTGTCAACTGCAGGGGCGATGACAGGAGCTAAGTAAGTGTCCAACTCCATTCACCTTTCCTCTGTACAGCAGCTAAACTCCTAATTCCCATGTGCTGTAACCCAATGTGCAACCCTCCAATCTGTGGCCAATTACCAGTTGCAGCTACATCTCATCTCTCCCACAATTCAATATACAACGCTCATCTCTGTTTTAAACCAACCAGCAGAACACTCTCATCTTTCACCTTTCACCTTAACATGTTTCTGTGTCACAGTCCATCCAGGCCACCCTGCAAAGGCCACTTCATTGTACTTCAGACGGGAAGCAGATGGATACTTTAAATATTTTTGCTTACTACTGTATATTTAGGGACTGCACCGAACCTCAGGAGACAGCATAGGAAAATAAAAAAATGAAGCATGGAATATATATATATATATATATATATATATATATATATATATATATATTTTTTTTTTTTTTTTTTCTAGGTGCTCCCAAAACATCTGTTCTGAGCTTAAGCAAAATTTACTAAAATGTACTATACAAATCAAATTTATCATTCACAAATAAAAAGAAAATAGAGTAGCGCTTACTCCCTTTATGCGAGATACCATCAATTCCTTCTGACCACATCATTACCACCATCACCATAATGCCCAATATATGCTACCATCAGTTGTTTCATCATCATCCATTTGCATTTTCCAGTGCTTATAAGTGAATGATGAATTGGCCCCTACTTTACCTTCATTCTTTTTGGCAGAGGTACTAAACTTCAATAACTAAAGCAATAAGGGACAGATTTACCAAGTCTGCCACACTGTGCTGCTTTAAAAGGACACAAGGCTGACAGTGGTATACCCAGTTTGTGCTGGTTTGCTTGTCATTTCTGTGCACCAATGTAAAAGTCCTCGTTATAGGCTCTACATAGCCTATGCCAGGGTTCAGCAACATGAATATTTACTATTAATTTGAAGGTGTGTACGTGGTACAGCCAGTGTACACATACTTTCTTTTTGGTGATACAATATGTTAGTATATATATTACACATGTGACATAACTGGAGCTATATTATTTATTCCAGATTCCAATAAACATTTCTCAACCAAAATGCAAATATTGTTGTGCTCTTGAACTATTCCCAAAGCTATGCACAAAATGTGAAAAAAAAATACCAAAAACCATGCTGAGTAAAATTCACATTGTATCCTGTGGGAACCGTGAGCCTTGTGCCATCTCTGGCCTGCTTGGCAGCCTGAGCCTTTGTATATTATTGAGCACTAAAAGGTGGAAATAATGTACTACTGAAAGTGAAAAAAGTTATAAAAGTCTTGAAGCTAAAGATGGCCTCTTCTTTCTCTCTAGAATAATTATATATATATATATATATATATATATATCTTTTTTTTTGCTCTGAAAATAGATACTGTAATTGGCTAAAGTAAACCTCTGCCATTATCTACAGATAACGTATATGCCAAAACGTTGCATGGGTCAAACCATATCAAATTAGAATAGTTCTATTAAGTAGAACAAAGTAGAAAGTACCACTTTCTATAATTTTTGTTGTGGAAACAAACAATAATGCACATATATTATTTTGGTTGGGGACCTCTGTTCTATTCATATTTAACTTTAAAGCGGAATAAAATGGGGTGTAGTCAGCACTGGGATCTAAAAGATGCCCTACTGTGTAACCCCCCCCCCCCCCCCCGGGTTGCCACAAAACCTTTTCCAGGGGCTCCTATGTTGATGTAAACAATGGGGATCAAGAGCAGTTGCATTCCAAGCATTTCTGAGCCCAGCCATTCAGAAAGGCTGGAGACGGGAGAACTCCCATGTGGCCGCTCTCGCTCCCGATTGTCACAGAAAGAGCCCTTGATTGGAGGAGAGCCTGCACATGTGCTGTAGGACCAGGAAAAGGTGGGTTTTTCATGAGCAATCGGGGGGGGGGTAATTCAGTGGGGCATTACAAATCAAGATGGCAAGGAACAAATCCCAGGATAGTCAAAATCCCAGGTTTTGTTCTGCTTCACCTACAAATCTGAAAAGTAAGGTTATCCACAACCTTGAAATATTTATCAAAATAAATGATTATTGTGAATTCATTATATTTAACATGGTAGTAATCCTCTCACAAAGGAGAGGAGAAACCTATAAATTTTATTTGGATTTTGGCTTTAATACTCCTAGATTACTCATCAAGCTAGTCTATCCAGTTACATGTTGTCTGTAACAGGAATGCAGAAATGTACTCCACCCCCTCCAGTTTAAGTGCTGTGATGTGAATTATCTTGTCATTCATTAGGTTTTCCTTTTTACAGAGTTATGCACCTTCTTCTAGATTTACTAATTTAGTAGGTCACATATTACATGTACTAGTGACCATCTCTTAAACAATGACTGGACCTAAAGGAGAACCCAAGGAAACCTCTCCCCTATCAGGCAAACCTCGGGGGATTAAGAGATTTTTTCGTCAGCTGATTCCAGAGGGATTCCTTCATGAAGTCAAGAAATTGCTTGAAATGGCAATTCCTATGGTAAGAAAAGCATTTATATTATTCGAGTTGTTTGTAGGCATTTGTTTTGACAGAATTAGACCCCACAGTAAAAAAAGCATTTTGATATTAGGGAAGTGGAGTTTGATTTTTAAGCACGCCAGCCTTTGAATACAACTGAAGGCTACTGCTGCAGCTGGTAATGCACATCAGATTTCTGACTCTGGGGTGGCACCATTCATGGAGGTGGTACTTACTGGGGGGATTTGTATTAGTGCTTCGCCACTTTAAACACTGAAAAGCTGCACTGAAAGCTTGGGAGGTTGGTTGCAGAGTAGTAGCTCTTTACTTGTCTGGGTATGTACTATATACTGTTACTGTAAATTATACTTTTTCTGGGGTATTGGGATCTACCTTTAAACTCACATAACTCTGAATGCACCACGCATATACTGTTCTTTAGAAGTTGTGATGGAAATGGAAATGTGCTGTTTAAGCTTGGAAAAATGTCAGTGTGGTACAAAACTTTCATTACAATCGGAGTTGCCACCTTCCAATGTAAATGGAAAGAGGTTTAACTAAATGCAAGCAGATCCTTGTGCAGGCATTATATAAAATAGCTCATAGAATCCTTTTTCCTCTCACATTCAGCCTTTAGGATATAAATGTGCAACATATAAATGTACTACTATGAAATAACTAAGCACAGAAAAAGCAGATACAAATGGTTCTACTTTTCTGTATACAGTATGTTGCCATGTAAACACAAATGCCATAAATAAGGAGGTGGAACAAAGGTGGGCCCCCCTGACCTCATGGGCCCCAAATGTTTCTCTCTGTGATGGGACAATATTATTTATTTAACAAACCTCAGAGTTAGTATTATCAGAAATCAGTATCCAAGCTATCCAAAATTAAAGCAAACAAAAAGTTCACTTTTCTTTCTATGTTAGAAAATGTGTGTTTTATAGAAGCAGTTTTCACTATCTGCAATCTGTTGCTATTGGCAAAGTACAGCAAGTCTGTATATCAAGAAGAGAGATGTGAGCTCTGTAGAGACAGAACGCTGCTGCTGGGCATGTTTAAAGTGGATCCAAACCCAGGATTTTCACTATCCCGGGTTTTTGCCTCTCCCTGGGGCACCCCAGCAGCCTTATATGTGTGCTCTGTATGTGCAGCAGGGGCGCACCTATGGGCGACCCCCAAAAAAGATGAAAAATGTTTTATTTAAAAACAAAAAGCAGTGGCTGGGCAGGCATCTGGTAAGGGTGGCGGGTGGGCAGGTGAGCAGCTACCTTGAACGGCGACCAGCGGGCGAGTGGCAAATAATTGGCTGCTTTCTGATGCGGGGCTACAGCAAAATGGCTGCCTCCATCACTGAGGACACATTTACTGTTGTGAGGCTTATTGTATGAGGCAGCCATTTTGATGTAGCCCTGCTCTTGCTTTTCATCATCCATTGGCATGAGGTGTGTGTGTCTGTGTGAGTTTTGCAGTGGGCTGCAGATGACAGATGGAGGTGCGGACCTGAGATGAGGGATAGTAAAAATCCTGGGTTTGGATTCACTTTAAACATGCCCAGCAGCAGCGTTCTGTCTCTACAGTAGTAAGGGATGGGGCTGCGTGGCTGAGATGAGGGGCACATTGGTAGCATGTAAGAACTGAAGGTGCATGGCATGCAGGACAGAGATGGGGCAGCAAGTAAGAGATGGTGGTGCAGGGTGTGCTGGACAGAGATGGGGGCAGAACTGAGAGATGGGGTTCAGGGTGTGCTGGGCAGAGATGGGGGCAGAACTGAGAGATGGGGGTAGCAAGTGATAGATTGGGGTGTGGATGTGCTGGGTAGAGATGGTTGGCAGCACGTTAAATATGGGGGTACAGGTTGTGCAGGGCAGGGAAGGGGTGCAGCAAGTAAGTGATGGTGTGCAGGGTGCATGTGGCAGAGATGGGGGCAGCTAGAAAGAGATGGTAGTGCAGGGTGTGTGGGGCAGAGATGGGGCAGCAAGTAAGAGATGGGGTGCGGGGCACAGATAGGGGACTGCAAGTAAGAAATAGGGTGCGGGCCAAAGATGATAGTGCAGCAGGGTTTGGTCAAGAGATGGGGTGCAGAGGGCAGCAGGGCAAATACAAGGGGATATTACAATGTATTATACATATATGTTGTATACATATATTGTACGCATGTATTTTTTAAGTTTAACACACCGCCCCTCCCTCCCCCTGTAAATAATGACTTATGTGAAAGCAGTTGCAGGTACCAAAAAGCTTGGGGGCCGCTGAGTTTTCCTGGCTTGGCTGGGTGTGGCCAGTGGCATTGCCCTGTACTCCACTCTGGAACGCACCGTGGTCGCACAGGACAGAATTGCAGCCTGCCATGCCCACACCAGTTCTCCCTGTCCTCACCATTATCGTCCTTCCCTCACAGTTACAGCGCCTCGTAAGGCTGGCATGGCTGGCGGTCATATTGTGCCTTCGCTTGCCACACCCACCAGAGCCAGGAAAAGTCAACTTGTGATGCCGCCCACACTGACTGCTTTAGGTGTTCCAGCTTGTTGCCCCTCCCCCATGTGATGTGTGGTCACATGTCAGGAAGCTGGCAGAATGGGAACAGCTAAGACAACAGTGGCAACGTCAGCCGCACTCCCACACACGACGCTCAACCTGAGCACCCGCAGTAGCAACCGCTCCGGTTGCCGCAAGGTTTATGTTTCCAGCAGCCTTGGTCCCCTTGGGACTTCTATGCTCACTAACAGTACCTCTGGTGGGGTCCATGATTATCGCCCAGATCATAGATGAGGGAGCATGAAAGAGATGGGGGAGCAGGACGGAGATGAGGGAGCATGAACAAGATGAGGGAGCAGGATGGAGATTAGGGAGCAGGACGGAGATGAGGGAGCAGTGGGTAACTCATGCATGGGTGCTCTGAAATGAGCATGACGGCTGTGATAGGGGAGCAGGGTGGAGACAGTAGAATCTGGGGATGGAGAGGGGTGTGCAGGTGGCAGATGAGGCACCATAGGGGAGATGGGGAGCACAGCAGAGCAAGATGAAGATGGAGGTCTCCCCGGCAGGTGACATTACCCAGCCAGCTCCCACCTGCAAGATCAAAAGAGAAAAAAAGTTTGAAGGGGATAAGCAAAGAAATATAAATATGGCTGCAAGGGGTAACGAGGGTGTCATTGTGGCTGCAGGGGGGAGTAGGTGTGGCTTCTGGTGGAGCAGTGGTAGCAAAGAAGAGTAGAGGATTCTGTGGCGGCAGTGAAGACCAGGCTGCCAAGGCTAGAGCGCCCAGCAGAAGAGGAGAGCATGAGCTAAGGTGGGGGTAAGTGCTACACAGCAAGATCTTTTGGATGCCATAATTAGGCCTTTAGCTCTGTGTGATTGGGACAGGAAATAGATGGATGCCGTTCTGCATATTAAGGTGTGTGTAAGTGGACAAGATCCGCTTATGATGCTCTGCATATTATTGTTTGTGTCAGGGGACACAAGTCAGGACTGAAGTGTAGTGGGGAGGGGGGCATTTGGTGCTGTGATGAAAGACGTTCTGAATCTTTGCCCCTGAGGTAGGAAACCTAGGTATCCCACTGGTCAGTGTCCTGTGCCTGTCTTCTCTGAACTTGTAATTACAGATTCAGGCTGTGCTATATTGTGTGATGTTCTGTTTTACAGGGAAGTGATTGTGAGTCAGATTATTTACCTGCGGGGGGAGGGGGGTGAGCACTTGGTTATGGACCTAACAGCAAATAACTGTTTGAAAGCAAGGGACATCTTAAACCTTTACTTTGAGTCATTGGATGCCAGTCTAGCCCCAACCTCCCTCCCAAAGGCAGGTTGAGGGGGGGAGGGGGTTGTTCCATCCCCAGATCCGTGAGTGGACACACACACAAAAAGGAAAATGGCGCTTAGTGCCCCCTCTGTGCAGCCACTGCCCATAGCACTGATGATCGTACAGGATTCCCAGGACAAGTAAGGAGCTTTTATTGGGTGGTATGCAGAGGGTTAATACATACCTACCTTCAGGCTGGGAAAGAGGGACATTTGTTAAATTAGGCCACGCCTCTCATCGAGGGATGTATAGGAGATTGTTACAGTTAAAACAATATAAACACTTTAAATGAATCATTTATTGATGCAGTTCTGCATGTTACACCTCAGACCGGGATAAATGAGAACAACTTGGGATATGGGAGGTATGGTTAACATAATCTCAAACCAATAGATTATCGGCTATATTATGTGTTATGGCAGTGCTGAGGTTGGTGTTCAGGACCTAACGCGGACCATAAAACTGGGTTTTTTACTCACCTAGTTTTTGTTCTGCTTTACTGGGGCATCCATTGTTGGGATGGATCTGTGTGTTAAACCCCCCATTTTCCTGGTATTTTTACCTCTATGGTTACCCCACAGTGCATGTGTGGGCTCTCCTCCAATCAGAATAGATTGCTGGGTGACACCAGCCAATAGAAATTAATTGCGTAACCTGGCTGTGTCCAGCCACACACTAATTTCCTTCTTCCTTAGCCATCTTGGGATCTGTGTAAAATCATCCATTACGATAATGTTGAAATCTCAGATTGTATGCAAATATCTTATGTATTCTATTCAAAGACGCTTTCTTCACTTTAGTTTAGGGGCTGTGGCTGAGCTGGAATGGGCGTGACACGGTGAAGTTTAATGAGTCATGAACACGCTTTCCTTTGGTCAGAGACAGCTATGGCATCAAATTTTTTGCATGGTCCAGGAAGAATAGAATTGAAAGGAGGGAAAGCTTTGGAGCCCTGCTAAGGCTTCTACCCGGCACTGCAGGAAATGTAGGAGATGCACATGAGACAGGCATCAGGTCAGCTGATTGCTGCCTTATTATTGCCATTGGGTTTACAGTCTCTTTAAAGTGGAACAAATCCAGGGGCATCCTAATTTGGGGTGCCCCACTGTGTAAAACCCCTCAGTTCATCTGTATCAGCTTACCCTATCGCCGGTCCAACAGCACATGCACGGGCTCCTATTCAGTGACTATGGCATTTGTCAAATTCCTTTGCCCTTCTGCCCTTCTGCAATGGGGAGTGGGAACAGCTGCATCTTTGGGCTGTGTGCGAGCTCCTGCCCCAGCCATTCAGATAGGCTGGGGTAGGAGCGTGCGCACTGCTGGGGATGTGACCTCTGGCTGCCCTTGGAAGAGGGGTAGAGCTGTTTTCAAAATCACAACAACCACCTCTGATTGGACGAGAGACCGGGCAGAGGTAAGCTGGTAAGGTTTTACATAGCGGGGCCAGCAGATGCATACAGGATGGAGGGAGCGTACATGCCACTGGGTACTCTGGTAATGATGTAAGCACTGGAGTGCTCTTATAAGTGCTGCAGCACCCAGCGGCATATACGCTCCCTCCCGGCATGTATCGTCGAACGCCATTCAAACCTAAATCGCTGGATTAAAGTGAGTATCAGGCCAAATGAAGGACAAGCTATATTTCTCTTCTTGATGTACAGGCATGGTGTACGTTGCCAGTAGCAGCATATTGCACATTGTAAAAACGACACCTTTAAAATACACATTTACTAACATAGGAAAAAATTTAAAAAATACAAAATCAGCTCAGCACCTTGAAGACATCATTTTGGCACAAAAAAATTATACACATTATATACATTATACCATAGAAAGTACACTTACCGTTTAACACATTTTATTATTGGTAGATGTAGAAAAGCTTTTGTGAGTTATAAAACTGGTTATTTTATCTTACATGGCTCAGAGCCACATGTAAGAGAACCACATTTCAGTGTATCATGCAGTGGAAAGACAAGTTATACTGCTAAAATTGCTGACAAACTTGTGCTAGTAGTTTAGAGCAGTGGTTCGCAACCTTTTTACCCCAAACACCCCCTAGGGAGTAATTCATTACAAATAGTAAGGACAAGGTTTTATGTTTCCAATAATATAGCCGACCAGTCAGGCACCCCCCAGTGGTCTAGAGGAATAAAAAGGGATGAATTTCTCTAAAACACTAGTGAAATTAGCTCTCTCTTTAACAGTGAAAAAAGGGAAGGTTTGATTGCTGCTTGTACACCAATGACTGTCTGTCTAAATGTCTAAAAATTGCATTGCAATACCAGCATCTGATGCCATTTTCATTCTATGGAACAATAACAGTCTTTTTTCAATGCTCAGAGCAAACAGAAATAGCCCTTTTTTCCTTTCCCATGCTGCATATCAGAGTTCATGGCCCCCTACTATACCTGCTCCTGTCTCTCCTGTGATTTCTTAACATAGAGCTAAAGTAGAGAGCAGCAGCCCAGCCAATCATTGCGCCGCTCAGCCCATTGCTGCTGCAGAAACTGACTAGGGGACCTCTAAGCCCAAGGCAGCCCCCCTGGGCCTCCACTCGAGTTCATACTGGAGGAAGAGCAGTACTCACACCAGGGCATAAGCAGCCTCATCTCTGGTTTCTATTGCATAGGGGCATCTACCACCTGCCCCCCTAACCATGAAAGGGGCCTTGACCACCAACCCCCCCCCCAACTGTCAAAGGAGACCTCAATTATCCACCCCTTCAAACCATGAAAGGGCATTTGCTCCAGTCCAATAAGTGACCATCAGGGACCAAGGTATGTCCACTTTTCTTTCTATCTGGGCAAGAGAACCTCTATCCTAACCCTCCTTGCAGGAGGCCTTCCAGAGGGCAAGGACCACATGTGGGTCCCAATTATCCTTCATGTAGATCCACTGTACCCACCCCAGGACCCTTCTATTACCCAAGGTATTATGCCAGGTGAGTGACCCAGGAAGAGAAGAGCAAACCTACTTGCCCAAGTCCTATCTAACCCACCCTTATTTTTTTTCCTTTGGGTTCTGAAGCTGCCTCCACCCTTTGGAGATGATAGAGTAGACCTGTTCACCCTGGAGCCAGTGGATGAACAGGCTCTCCAGTCAATGTGCTGGAGGATAAGGGGGTGGATGTCACAGACAGATTGCTACTTGCTTAGGAGGCTAAAGAGCCCTGACTGGTGTTGAAAGTGCACTGTGCATGGGAGATGCAGATGTTTGTGGAACCTGCTGCAATACAACATATTAAAGTGCAGCAGAGTGCTCTCTGCTATATATTTGTGCAAGTGAACTGACTGTATCACACCAGAGAGTTATCCACACGTACTGGAGTGTTGTACACATACAAACAGATAATTGCATAAACTGGGGTTCTCTATACATTTGTATAGACTATACATTACTGTATTACACTGGGGTGTTATCTATATTACACTGGAGTGTTATTCACAATTGATTTAATGCAATTTAATTCAATTAATTACAGATATTTAAAAGAGCACTTAAAATCTAAATCACTAAAAACACATCTCCAATAGTATAACTGACTAACTTATCTAAATGTATTTACTTATCAAATGTAATTTCTATTAGCTAAATTGTAGTACTTTAAAATGAGAATTGAACCTTTTTTTACTGTAATAATCCTTTTTTTAGTTCTTAGCTCAGCTGATGGTAGTGCTTGTGTATCTTGTGAGCTCCATGTTCTGTGGACATCTGGGCAAAATTGAGCTGGATGCAGTTACTCTTGCTGCAGCAGTAAGTATGAAGTTAATACTAACCCCTATTGTACAACAAAATAATACAAGGAAAATAATTTACAGCACAATCATAATCAGGAATGGTTGCATCTAAATATATACAGTGATATATATATATATATATATATATATATATATATATATATATATATATATATACAGGGATGTATTCCGGCTGGTCTTCTTTTCTATCTGGCAAAATTATCTATTCTTTTCTGATGGGGATTTGTTTTCTCTTTCATTTTACTTCAGGCCATCAGAATAATTCAGTCATGATTGGGTTAACATCTCGGCCGAAGGGCATGGACTGCAAGAACAAAGGTGTGGCTCCTCCTCCTGGGCCTATATCCTTCCGGCTAACTTCCTCCAATTCAGTTTCTTTCTTGCAGTTGGAACTGGAATGCAAGGGTGTATCTGAACTCCTCTCCCATTTACTTTTTGGTTTTTAAGGGTTATGCCTTGGACACGGGGGTATTGGAAACCCTGTCTGTTCTTGTCTGTTCCCTTATACTCCTCTGATCTGGATGGACCCACAGTGCCTCCGCAGCTATGCTGCATTTGGATCAGGATGGTAAGGGTAAGTGCCAGGGTCTTGGGGCGCTCTTGGGTGTCACCTTTGTTTTTTCGCCAAAGGAAAAAGCAGTCACAGGTTTTTGTCTGGTGAGCCTGATGGGGGGTGACCAAGGGAATTATTTCCCCTCTTTCATTGCTCTTTCCCACATGTTAATTGTGTATTTTACAGATTGTAAAATTAAAAATTTGCGCGCCTTTAGCGGGGCGGATTTAAGGCGGCAGCGAGGAAGGATCGCTTTCTCGACTGACACCGCTGGAAGAATTTCGTCTTAGCGAAGCAGGTAGCACTGCCGAAGCAGCCGGTTCTTGTCCAAGGCACAGTGTTCTTTTCTCGGCCGCCTCCCCTGAAACATTTTCGGCTTAGCAAAGTGCCGAGCACTGCCGACACCTACGGTTCTTCTCAGGGGCACATTGCGGTTTCTCAGGCCGCTGACGCTGGAAGATTTTCGGCTAGTCGAAGTGGCGAGCACCGCCGACACCTCTGGTTCTTCTTAGGGGCACTGCGCGGATTCTCAGGCCACCGACGCTAAAAGATTTTCGGCTAGGTGAAGAGCTGAACACCGCCGGTACTTCTCCGTTGCCCGGACGGACGCTTGGTACTTCCCCGGCCGGACGCTGGGGCTGTTGGCCTGCAGGGGTCTGCTTCTAAGCCGCCGCCGCACGGCCACCCTCATGCGGACCTAAACCATTAGGTAGGTTAATTTGATTATTGTGTTCATTAATATTATGTTTATTAATATTAATATCGTTTTAATATATATAGTAATATTGTTTTAAACTATATTTTTATATTTTGTGGGAAAGGGCAGGTAATTTATATGTATATATGGTGGTTCACACCCTTAGGTCTTGGAGTAGTCTCTTGTGACTGCCGAGAACTGTTATATACTTGGTCTCAGATCCCCAGGGATGTAGAATAGTATTATTTCACCATGAGAGAGGATCAGATCCTTAGCAGATAGATTTACCCCATGTCTAGTTTGCATGCAGGAGCCACTGGACGAGGATAGCATGGTGTGCAGGAAATCTTCCCCCCCGAAAGGGTTTTGACCCTTGTTGCCTATGCCTTTTGAGCCTTAAAACCCCCTATGAAGCCTTCAAGCAGACCTAAACCTTTAGTGAGTCGTATCGGCTACTAAGAAGGTTTTTAAGAAAAAAATTCATTTTTCGAAGAAGAAGTTTTGAAGTGGATATTGTGGCTGCCATAGTCTCCCTCTGGGTCTTAAAACTCTGTTGGCAGCCCTCAAGTGGTCCTAAACCTTTAGAGAGTCGTTTAAGAAGTATCGGCTACTAAGAAGGTTTTAAAGCAAAAAATTTTCCTTGGCTATTGTGGCTACCATTATCTCCCAGGAAGAGTTATCCGTTGGGGAGGATTTATCCAGTAAGGACTCGGATTCTGCATAAGGGGGGCGCTTAGTTAAGGAGAAGATGGATGGTTTGATTTCCTCCTTTCTGGAGTATGTTGCAGTGCATATGCATTATTCTAATCTAATTAATAGAGAATGGCAGAAGTCAGATAGTCCTCCGACCATTCCTAAACTACTAGATACTATGTATCCCTTTTCGCCAGATCAGATTGAATTATGATCCCACCCTCCTGTGGTGGACGCTCTTGTGCCAGGTATTTTTAAGACTTCGGTTATGCCATCCTCTTATAGCGCTTCTCCAAAGGATCCAGCAGATAAGCGCATGGATCAGGTGGCACGTCATGCTTATTCTATTATGGGGTCGACCTTGCAGCTGGCCTGTGCTACATCCCATAGCATCTTTGGATGAGCGTCTGTAGCGAGGCATTGAGAGCGACCACTAGTAGTCGCTGTGCTCGGCCAGCATTGATGAATATATTGTGTGAGTCACTCTAACACCAGTACAGTGCTGTATGGGAGCAAACGTTAGCGCCAGCTCAGTGCGACCGACACCATATTCATCAAAAAACAGGCTCACACAGATCGCCAGAGGCTGTGTGATTAAAGTCTGTTTTTGAACATGTATCCACTAGTAACAAAGCGAAAACATATTGAATTACATTGTAACATGAACACTTTAATACCTGACATGTAATGACAATACTGAATAAAAATATCATAAATCAAAAGCATTTCAAAAATGACTTTAAATAGGCCAGGGCCCAGGAGAGGTGACACAATTATTTTCTTTTACAATATTTTTATTGAGCAAATTTAGAGTTTACAACATGGTATATAATCACAGCATGTTCCAGTCAAACAGATAATAATACAGCATACTGGTGTTATTTAATCTAAGCGGTATAAATGTCAGATAATTGCTGTCTTTATCATTATTAAAGTGCAAGTTCTAATAAATCCTATGTGAGTCCCTGTTAACTTTAAACAGCCTGGCTGCACCACCGTGACCAGAACCCGCCCCGGGGGGGGGGGGGGGGGGGCTTTTGCTCTACCGAAGACCCTCTTGGGTCTTTAAGGCATCCTCAAAGGACTACCTGTTTAAACAGAACAAAATAAAGCAAGCAGAAAGAAGGGAAGAGGGAAGGAAGAGAAGTTAAGAAAGGGTAAAGAATGAAGAGAGGGAAGGGAAGAGAGGAAAAGTGGAGGGAGGGGGGGAAAAGGAAGGGTGGCGACGTTAGGGCCTCTATAAAGGTGGATGGAAGGAAGAGGGGCGTCCCAGAGCATGCAACATCTCCCCTCCTGCTGGGTCAGTGCTCATTAACCCTATTCCCTAGGGCCATCAAACCTAATTGCCCCTAACACTTTTTCCATTGGAACTCTCTCCATGCTTCGCATACCTGGTCAGCCTTTTCCTTATTAGACATAATGGAGGCTGTCATTTGCTCATTCACCATTATGTTCGCCATCCTCGCCTCTACCTCCTGCCATAATAGTCTGTGGGCTTTCCAATTCGCTGCCACTGTTAGTCGCACGGCAACCAATAGATGTTTTACTAGACTCCACTCATCCCTCGTATAGGGCTGCTGCTTCAATGATAATAAAGCTTCAAGCGGAGTTGGGGAAAGAGATCTACCCAAGATGTGAGATAACACTTTGTACGCCTCATTCCATAAGCCCTGTACCACTGGGCATCCCCACCAAATATGGAGGTACTCTCCAATTGCTCCACATGCCCTGTAGCATCTGGGGGAATGTGAGGCGGAGCATTTATGAAGTCTCGCCGGGGTGTAGTACCAACGGAGTACCATTTTATAAGCGTTTTCAGTCGCTAACACATTTAGCGTCGTTTTCCGCACATTAGGCTCGATTCAGAGAGACAAAAAAAAACTTCAGTTTTAGTGCCGATCTGTTTTTTTTGTGAAATGTTTCCGTTCTCTTATGAGTGTACGAGCGATTCTATGCATGCATTGAAAACCTTCTGTAAAGTTTCCGTCCGTTCGTACGGCAGATTACGAATACGAGGATGTCATTTTCCATCGTGACTTTTCCGTTTCATTTCCACATGTTACAACGTAGGCTTTCATTTTTGCCCTTTTCCCATCGTATCCTTCAACGAATCCTTTACGTTTCCCGCTCGATTCTGTTTCCCTTTTTCAATAAATATTCATCCAGATGGAAATCCTTACGATCTTGCGCCTGCGCACTACAAACTTAACTTATTAAAGTGCTTGCCTACATATTTGCCACCCTCACTTCTACTACAATGTTTAGCTAAATCACTTAGCACTATCCTCCATCTTCCCTTTTGGAACCTTAAAGCTCACCCAAACCACTTAGCACTATCCTCCATCTTCCCTTTTGGAACCTTAAAGCTCACCCAAATCATTTCTCGGTCATGTGAATATTCATCTTTAAATATTTCTGGGCCCATTAGTTTTGTGTTAATGTATTTTGTAAATGAAATGACACTGTAACATTTTTTTTTTGATTCCATCATAAAATATAAAATGTATAAAAATTTTGAAAATTTCTAATTTTTACAACTATAAAAAACAAAATACATAGCAATGGCAGGCCACAGAACATTATTCTTCATCTGTGGTCCCCAACGGGCCAGGTTTTGCATAGTGCCCGATTAGAGAACCCCTGGCCCGCATTCTGCAGGCAAAGAACGGGCATCAAGAGCAAGGGCAGGAGTGGATATCCAGAATCCCCTGAAAGAATTGAAAAATAATAGCATAAAATACACATTCTAAGCCACAATATTGTTTAACATGTCATCAAGGGCTAAAAACTATATTCATTGCCATACAGTGAAAATGGATTGATGGAATGTGAGCAAACTTACCCTGGAGCCATCCACCAGATAATTCATTCTCTTCACTCAAACTGACGTAATAAGCCGGAGCTCTGCAATATATAAGCATCATGGGACAACCCTGGATGCCCTGCAAGAACACTGAGGAATCGCATAGCTGGACCAATCACTGCTTTTATGTTGTGTGAGTGGCACATCTTGCGGTTCCTGCAACCAAATATAAAATAATTACACAAAGCAAAGGTACCCAACTAAAACAATAACTCCTACAACAAATTAAGATTCAAGTTCAACAATCCAAATATAATTCACAATGGACATAAGTCTAAAAAAATATAGCAATTATATGGATGTGTGGAAAAATAAATGTTTACATGCTAAGGACTAATTAAGGTCAGCATTAAAATGCTTCTATAAGGCATACATGAAAAGTATTGATTCAGGTATGCATTGCTATACAATTTATGGCCTCGGCCATGCTGATACATGCAATGCCTTGGTGCTAAAGGTGCGCAGACTCCTCCACATAGCTGCAAAACATGTTCAACAATAGCAATCCGAGCCCTCAAAGGTCCCGTAAGGGGATCGGAAATGAAACGGATTTATAGGGTGGTGGTCCGTCGGAGCATCCATTGGCAAGGATCTTCTTGCCTCCTCCAG
Source organism: Gastrophryne carolinensis (assembly GCA_027917425.1). Classification (NCBI taxonomy): domain Eukaryota; kingdom Metazoa; phylum Chordata; class Amphibia; order Anura; family Microhylidae; genus Gastrophryne; species Gastrophryne carolinensis. Next base: position 241,820,893 of record CM051236.1, on the reverse strand, counting down.
GACCCACAGTGGGGCCTCCTGTTTAGCATGGAGGAGCGGAAGAGGAGCAACCTGTGCCGCCAGATAGTATTTATGAAGCAGAGGTACCCCCAGGCCTCCCCTGGTGGTGTGGTGGTATAGTGTTTTCCTGTTCACCCTTGATTTGATTGGCCCCCAGATATCCTTTAATATCTTATTTTGCAGCGGCTTAAAAAGGATAAGGGGATCGAAATTGGGAGCACCCTGAATAAATATAAAAGCTTCAGCAGGAGGGTCATTTTAACTGCGGCTAGCCTACCTAGCCACGATATTTTTAGATTATACCAGGGGTTTAACACTGAGTCGACCAGCTTCGGGATATGTGAATAGCTAGCCTTAAACAGCGTTTCATATGTGGGGGTAATTTTGACCCCCAGATACGGCAATTGCTGCGTCCAGGTCCAAGGGAAATTAGCCAAAAGGGCCTGCTTCGTGGAAGGCTTCAAGGAAATATCCAGAGCTGTGGACTTAGTATCATTTATCCAGAGGCCTGAAAAGCTCCCGAATACAGAAAGGGTTTTGAATATATTGGGAATAGAGATATGTGGACCTGTAACCATCAGGAGCATATCATCCGCGAAGAGCGATAGCTTATTTTCCCCTGAAGCTGCAGAAATCCCCCTGATGCCTCTATTGCTCCGGATCTTAATAGCCACGGGCTCCAGTGCCAAAATGAATAGGATGGGGGACAGAGGGCACCCCTGCCTAGTTCCTCTATAGATTGAGAAGGGGGGAGATTCTACACCCGCGTATTTCAAGGTGGCCTTTGGTAAGTTATATAACGCATCCCCAGCAGCCAGCTTTCCCTCCCCAAATCCCCATCTCCCCGGCACCCACCGCAGGTATTCCCAGGAGATGGAGTCAAACGCCTTCTCGACATCCAAAGACAGCAACATGGACTCCTGATCAGTACCCTTAACTGAATCTATCAGTTGGAGTATACGCCCGACTCCATCTCCCGCCTGACGGTGTGGGACAAACCCCACTTGGTCCTTGTGGATTAGGCAACCCAAAAAGCAATTTACTCTAGTGGCTAAAACTTTAGCAAACAATTTAAGGTCAATAATTAAGAGGGAAATGGGTCTATAGTTGCTCCATTTTTGATGATCCTTTCCTGGCATTTCACCCTCAAAGAAATCACCCCGCATTATATGGTTAAAGAGGTTAACTAGTGGGGGGGTGACCTCTTGGCTGAGCTTTTTATAGAAGGTTGTGGTTAGTCCATCCGGGCCCGATCTTTTAGCTGGCTTAAGTTCCTTAATAGCCTGTGACACTTCGTCAGCTGTAAAATCCGCCTCCATAGCTAGTTTTTGTGGCTCAGCTAACCTAGGGAGCAAGATATCCTCAAAAAACTCAGAAACCACTTTCCCATCCATTGGTTGGGGGGCCTCATACAGCTTTGCCAGGCCTGCCCTAAATTCCTCCAATATTTTTTGGGGGGTGGTGGTTAGAGCCCCGCCTTTCACCTTCAGCCTTATTGGAGGGGCCGGATTTTCCTGACACCGAAGTTGGGCAGCCAGCAGGGTGTTGGATTTGTTACTGCAGGCATAGTATTTCTGCCTCGACCATTTATACCTAGTTTCTGCCTGACTGATTTGAAACTGGTTTAGAGCCACCCTAGCTTTTTCCAGTCTGGCCACCCCGCTACCCGCCTTTGAGTCCTTAAACTCCTTGACAGCCTCTGCATACTCCTTCTCCAGTACCCGAGCCTGCAGCTCCCTTTCCCGCCTCTAAGCCATCCCTAGGAAGTGGCCCCTCATAACAGCCTTAAAAGCTCCCCACAACATTGAGGGTGAGTCCACTGAGCCCTTATTGTGCGCGAAATATTCAGTGGCAGTCTTTTTCGCCTGCTGTACTGCCTCCTCTGTAGATAATAGGGAGTCATTTAACACCCACGAGGCCGGCCCCGTTTTAGTTAGCAAGCTGCAGCATTTGATTGTAACCATATCATGATCAGACCAAGGTACTGGTACTATCTCTGCACGCAGGATTTGCGTCAAAAAAACCCTTAAGGTAAATATATGGTCAATTCTACTATGCAGCTTGTGAGGGTGGGAGTAATGGGTAAACTCTCTTTTCCCTGGGTTCAATTCCCGCCATGTATCAACCAATTGGGCCACCTGGATTATACTGGTAAAGGCCTTAGCTTCTCCCTCAAGCTGTGGGGAGGGCGGGGAGGACCTATCTAGCCTGTTATGTAGGGTCACGTTAGAGTCCCCACATAGGATTACTGTCCCCTGTACATGTGCCTTAACCAGCTCACAGATCCTGGACAGGAACTTAGCCTGTCCCACATTAGGCGCGTAATAATTGCACAGCGTGACCTACACATCATGCAGGACTCCCTGGAGAAGCAAATATCCGCCCGCTGGATCTGCCAGCCGCTCAGTGCAGACAAATGGGGAGTTTTTGTGAAAAGCTATGAGGACCCCCTTTTGCTTGGTTTGCCCTGTGGCTTGAAAAAATTGCGGGTACCTTGGGTGCAGGTAGCACGGTGAGGAGGTCGGGGAGAAATGCTTTTCTTGCAGGCATACTACTCCCGCTCTCAGAGAGTTAAATAGTTTAAATGCCCTCGATCGCTTATTAGGGGAGTTAAGGTCTTGCACGTTCAGTGAGATCACCTTCACAGCCATAACATGAGATTAACCCAATTATGAGCGCTTTGCTTACCAAGTAGCCCAAGCACCTTCGCCGCCCCATGGGTGAGAAGTGAAGGGAAAGGATAGGTAGGGTAGATAGAAGTAACTAGAGTAAAGAGAAGAAGAAAGAGGGAGAACATCCCAAAAAACAAAACACAAGTCGCATGAGACATATAACATTCAAATAGCAATACGTGGATCTCATCCACTAGTATCATTCTACCAGGGCCTTCACCACTGGGAGAATGACAGGGGGTAAGCATGGTTCGGCCCCCGGGCACCAGGGCCACCCCACCCTAAATGCTGAACACAACAATCTTATAGCCATTATCATGATCACAACCGTGACTGTAACTGCTGTTATAACGGCCCAGCCCCACATCACCATCCTGCGCTTATCCACCCACAGGCCCCACCGGGCATCACTCCTGTTGCCCTCTATTATCCAAAATTGCACCAGCCCGGGTAGCCCCTGGCGCCCCTCAGTCCCCCCACGCCCCTCCGGCGTGGGGATACCGGGGCCCGGCAAGGGCCCCCCAGGCACCACACCCAAGCAGGTAGCTACTAACATGAAAAAACTTGGAATCAAACAGAAACTTAACTTAGTATAACCAACCATTTACCGTCCAAATGACCAGAGGTGTGACACCGAAACCTAATTTTTTGTGCCTTTTTGTCACCCCTCTGACGTGCTCTGAAAGGCCTGGGATGACAGATTCTTCAAGGCCTGAAATTTATCTCTCCCCTGCCTCTTTCGCTGGGAGCCCCCAGATGACATTGGGGCATCTTTCCTTCGCTGCGGGGCCTCTCTCAGGGATGGTGTTGAGGCTAGTGCTTGGGGCTCCTCTGGCTGCTGGAGCCCGAGTTGCTGGAAGGTAGCTTTTAACTCCAAGGCTGTGGAGGCTTGCACTGTTTTTCCATTGTATGTGAATGTCACTTTAAATGGAAAGCCCCACCTATAGCGTAGGTTTTGTGAGCGTAGGATCTGCAAATATGGTTTAAAAGCCCGCCTTTTGGCAATGGTGGTCTGGGCCAAGTCCGCGAAGACCTGATAGGGATGCCCCTGAAACTGTAGGGGCTCTTTATCTCTATCTCTCGCCGCCTGCATCACTGCTTCCCTGGTTTTAAAATAAACAAACTTAACAATGATGTCCCTTGGGGGGGAGTCGGGGGAGTGTTTGGTGAGTGCACGGTGCGCCCGCTCCAGCTATAACCGCACGACCGGTATATTGGGCGTCAGCTCCTGCAGCAGGGCCATAATCGTGCCCTGGGCATCCTCCATGGACTCAGGTAGGCCTCTGAATCTGAGGTTGGAGCGGCAATTACTATTTTCCAAGTCCTCAATGCATATCTTTCAGCACAGCAATCTCCTCATGTAACGCCTGCACTTCATCCTCATGCCCCTCCAGGACTGTTGTGACATCATTTGCCCCTCCAGGGTCTGGATTCTATGCCCCTGCTCCTTTAACTCCCTAAGGAGCTGGGTTGTGCTTCTAGTGACCACAGAGATCTCCACCCTAATCACCGCTCTAATGTGCTGCAGTGATCCCTGATCCAGGGCCATCTGGAAGCATTGGTTCTGGAACTCAGTGGGGAACTGGGCTTGGCTGTCTACAGAGTCCAGTGAATCCTCTGCGTGCAGCATGGTTAGTGTCAGAGCTATCTCCACTCGCTCACCTCTCACTGCACGTGCTGCTGCTGGAGTTACGGTCGCCATTTTAGATTCCGGCTGCTGCTGGGGTCTGGCTGATCTTGGTGGCCCCTGCTTTGATCTGTGACCCTGTCGCATGCTCCACTGGTCGGGCGACCTCTTCCCCCTTCGTCTCCTTTGATCTGGCGGCGAGTCTGAGCTTTCAGGCTGCTGATGGGTGGTCTGTTAGTGCCCGGGATGACGGAGCTCTAGCTGAGCACGTCCATCAGCCGGCTCCTCGGTCATGCGCCGACACAATTATTTTATAATTTAAAAAAAATGAAAATAAAACCCTGTTTAAAGAGAATGATGGAACGTCCATTGAAATGTATGGAAGAGCGACAGGTAATACCAGGCACTCTGGAAGCCACAGCGCCAGCGGTATACGGTGAGCCGCCTGTGATGATGAATCGGTCGTTATGTGTCGCTGATAGAGTCGCTCACCAGATTTGCTTTGATAAATGTGGTATTGCGTACAGCGCCCGGCAGTCACCATTCGCTACCTGTCGCTGCCAGTCGTTACCTGACGCTATGGCTTGATGAATAAAGCCCTTTGACTCGTTCGGGTCATTCACGGAAGTCATGCTCCCAGTTGATTAAAACCAGTTTGGATATCAACAAGTATGTGATCTTGGCTATGGAGGATTTGATCAGGTTAAGTACCAGAGGCCTAGCTTTGGTGGAAGCCTTAAGGAGTGCTTTATGGCTTAAGCAATGGCCAGCTGACACAGCCTCTAAAAAAAGAATCTGGCGGGACTCCCCTTTAAGGGGGGGCATCTGTTTGGGGAGTGCTTGGTTGACATGGTAAAGCAAGCTACTTGTGGTAAATCTATTAATCTGCCACAGAAGCCGAAGTCTAATACTGCTTCTGCAGGGCCTCTAAGGGTGTTTACCAAGGTGTTGACAGGTCTCATGTTTTCTCTAAGAAGTCAGGGTATACATATAATCCCTTACTTAGACAATCTGTTGATATGGGCCCCATCATGTCAGGTGCCCAGAAGGATACACAGACTGTCTGATAGACATTGGATATCTGACTATCCAGTCGAATATCATACCTTCAAGAGTTATTTCTTTTCAGGGAATGTCTTTAGACACTTCTCAGGCAAAAGTATTCTTCCAGAACAGAAGAGACTTTACTCCAGGCCAGGGTACAGGGTCTTTTGTCTTGCCCTCACCCGATGATTCATCAAGGAATGTGTCTGTTAGGCCTGATGGTATCTTGCTTTGAGGCAGTACCTGTTTCACACAAGACCCCTGCAGATGGAATTGCTCACAATCTGGGATCGAGGCCCACAGACTCTGGATCACGCTTTTTGCATGACACATTCAACAAGGCAGTCTTTAGCCTGGTGGCTAGGTCCTCAGCCTCTTCAGATTGGCAAATCCTTCCTTCCAGTACAGTGGAAGATCATCACCACGGATGCCAGTCTAACTGGTTGGGGAGTGTCAGGACAGTGGAATCCGAAGGAGAGCAGACTCCCCATAATAGAAAGCGATTCTATTGTGTCTCAGACATTTGACATCCCATCTGAGGGGGCATCCCATCCGGATTTAAACAGACAATCGGATGGCGGTGGCATATATCAACCACCATGGGGGCACCAGAAGCAGTAAAGCCCTCATGGAAGTGAGCCAGATTTTGCTTTGGGCCTGAGAAACAGGTTCCATGCACCTCAGCTGTACACATACCTGAAGTGGACAACTTGCAGGCCGATCATCTCAGCAGAGTGGTCCTGCATAAGAGGGAATGATCTCTCAGTCAGAGAGTCTTTCAATCCCTATGCATGTGCTGGGGAACCCCAGACGTAGATCTCTTTGCATCACAGCACGATCGGAAGGTCCAAAGTTTGTGTCCCGGTCCAGGGATCCTCTAGCAATAGCAACAGATACCCTGATTCTTCAATGGTCAGCATTCAAGCTTCTTTATGTATTTCCTCCAATTCAACTCCTGGGTCGAAGAGTTAACTCACAAAGGAGTTCCAACCATTCTGGTGGCTCCTCGGTGGCCAAGAAGAAGCTGGTTCTCAATAAGGATGTCAGAGGGAAACCCGTGACAGTTACCCGAAGATCCAGATCTTCTCACAAAGGAGTCACAAAGGCACCCCAATTGACAAGTTCTGGCTTTGACGGCCTGGCTATTGAATTCTTCATCTTGGCAGAAAGGGGGTTTTCTGTCAGTGTCATCCAGACTATGATTCAGGCCAGGAGGAGGTCTTCTTCATTGATCTACTATAAAGTCTGGCAAAAATGTATCGCCAGGTGCAAATCCAGAGGGTTCTACCAGAATATTGGATTTTTTGCAGAAAGGTCTTGATGAAGGTTCTTCATATATGTCCCTTTAAAAGGACATATATTTGCTTGTTCTATCTTTTTCAGAAACCCATTGCTGAGAATACATTTATCAAAATTTTTGTATAGGAAGTCCCTCATATGGGGCCATCCTCGTAAGCCACTGCTGCCTGTTTGGGAGCTGAACTGAGCTCTTCAGGGTCCTCCTTTGAATAAGGGAAGGATCCTCCCTTTAGGGTTACTGCTCATTCGACACAAGCTATTGGTGCATCTTGGGCTTTTCAGCATTAAGCTTCAGTAGAACAAATATGCAAAGTTGCTACTTGGGCTTGGTTCATACATTTCCCAAATTTTAGTGGGTAGATGTTAGAGCCTTTGGTGAAAAGGTATTACAGACAGTAGTAAACTAAATGTTTTTGGTATGACTTATTTCTGATAGAAAGGAATAAGGTTTTGGGGGATCCCACCCCAATTAAGGGTACTGCTTTTGGAGGTCCCAATCGTGACTGAATTACTCTGATGGCCTGAAGTAAAATTAAAGAGAAAAGATAATTATGTGAGTACTCACCTGTAGAACTGATTTCTCTTTCATTATTACTTCAGGACATCTGACCCTCCCTGTCTGCTAGGTTGTCTTGGATACCTAGACTTAGTGGAGTGGTAAATATGTAAATAGTGTGATCAACATCAAAATAAATAAATAAATAAACAAAGAGAGTTATATTTTGTCTCCAGCTTCTTGTCTCCAACAAGAGATAAAGGTATGCCTCCCGGACTGCTGGTTCTACTGCTTTTCAATAAACTGGAATGGAGGAAGTCAGCCGGAAGGATATAGGCCCGGGAGGAGGAACCACACCTTTGTTCTTGCAGTCCTCGCCCTTCGGCCGAGATGTTAACCCAATCATGACTGAATTACTCTGATGTCCTGAAGTAAAATGAAAGAGAAATCAATTCTACAGGTGAGTACTCACAGAATAATTTTTTATTTGCCATAGATCAAGATTAAAGTCCTTGTCTATGCAAATATTACCCCCCCCCCCCCCCCATTGTTCCTAATAGAGAATAATGTAAAATGAGCCATTTCAAGGCATCTCAACATCTCCAATTATATGTAAATACCTTATTTATTCTATTAAAAAAGCTGCTTTTTTACTGCAAATTCAGTTCATTTTTGGCTAAACTGAGAAGGAAATATCATGGCGCAGCTGTAAATATCATGGCACAGCGCAGCTGTGGCTAGAAACAACTGCAAAACCATTTCACTTGACATGATCATTTATGCTGAGAGAACCAAGGGACAGAATGGTCCTGGAGAGATGGAATTTAACGGAGGGAGTGAAAAAAAATCGAGTGGAATGAAGGAGAGGCATGTGGGACAGGCATCAGGTAATCTACCTGCTGCCTTATTATTGCCATTGGGTTTACAGACCCTTTAAAGTGGACCAAAACCCACTGAACATGTGAAATACATTTGGCCAAAGTCCCTGCCGATACTCTCTTCTTAGGGTGTGGAGTTGGAAATGAATATTTGCGCTTTTTGAATCGTCCTGGAACACTGGTTTTTTGGCTGCCCCTCTCTGTAAGGTGGTAGGGGATCAGTCCTTGCATAGGTGTGGCAATGACATCATTGCCACACACAGCAGTGGCAATGAATGGAGGAGGTGGAGCTTTACAGCTAAAACTGAGATTAGAGTGAAGCGGGAGCAGTGAAAATTAGGAAAAAGGTGTACTGCAATTCAGGGGATGCAAGTTAAAAATGTGGGTTTTCGGCCGCATTAATGAAGAGTGAGTTTACTAATGCTCAATAGTGGACAGTAGTTTTTTTTACATAAATTGCCAAATAACTACAGCTACTGGATAATTTTTTTAAAGATGATAGTAAATAAAAGTAATATCTGCTGAATATTGTTGCAAAATTATTACAAAATATTGAGTATTGGGTTTGCAAATTCTTTCTCAAACTATCTCTTTGCTCCGCAGGTTGTAAATATTACTGGCATATCAATTGGTTTAGGCATGACATTTGCATGTGATACACTCATGTCCCAGGTACAGCACGTTTATACATTTTTTATTCTTCATTTAAACAAATGGTTCAAATCATTCTTTTATCCTAGTATAAGGGATTGCTTGGACAAATATAAAATAGACGCCAGCAGGCTGAAGAGGCCTGAGGAGGCCTTTTTGCTGCAGCTTCAAAGTTGACAACCTACATATGCCTGGGCCTTTGTGCATATTTAACTTCCACCACTGATGGAATTTAAGCACTGGATGCTACTGCAGTGTGGCCCTTGCTGTCAATCTAAAAGAGCCTGCTCCCTCATTACTGGATACAGGAATGTGCACCAAAGTCAGCTTGATTTAGCGAGCAGGCAGTCTGGGAAGTAAGGTTGTAGCCTGTTTATCTCTGTTTGTTTATTCATTTACTTGTGCAACCATTTGGCTTCTGTCAATCAGTGTAGTGTCAGTGATAGGCCAAGCAATAATGCATCGGTAATGTAACATTTCATATTCTTATATATATGACACATATTAGTATCTGAAAAAAATGTGGCTGCCTCCAAACTGACAGCCTGCCTTGTGTGGAGAGACTGAATGACACAGGCGCCCTGCAGCTCAGCTCAGGACTTTTTTTTATCAATGCCGAGAAAGATCTTATCTCCTTCTAACATACATTTCTTCTCTTGCTTGTACTGCTCCGCTGAGCTACAGGGCGTCTGTGTGATGGCCAAAGCAAACTGTCAGCAGAGGCTGCCCCCTCACATAACCTCATTTGTAAGCATGGCTCTCAGATTTGTAGGGGGTTAAGCCCTCTTAAACAGCATACATGGTGGTGGGCGATGACTTTAATGAGTGCATTGATCTGATTTATGATGGACAATGAACTTCTTCTATAATAGTCAGCTTGTACCCCTTTTTGCAGACATATGGTGGTAAGAATATGAAGCGAGTTGGGACAATTCTGCAGAGAGGGATTCTAATTATGATGCTGTGCTGCTTCCCATGCTGGGCAATATTCATTAATACAGAACAACTGCTGCTGCTGTGTAAACAGGACCCAGCTATTGCCAGGTTGGTGGTATACCCTGCTCTCTAAATATTTTTCGCAAAGTAATCTGTGTTAAATAATTCAAAAGGCTATTTTTCTAGTGCTGGCCGGAAATGTTTGAGACTTCCAAGTCTGTAATGATTTGGATGGCTCTCTGCAGCTCCGTTCTTCTTTCCCTGATCCCTGTTACCCAAATTAAATAATGGGCTAGTAAATAACAGCACCAGAGATGTAACCAAAGGTGACCAGGTCCTGGTGCAGACATTAAACATGCACACTATAGATTACCTAGAAAAATGTAGAGAGGATGGCAGAGAGAGGCTTTTAAGACCTGCAAGGAAGGAGAGCCAATTGAGAAACTGGAGATGGTCACACCTAGGCCTGTTTTATCCCTGCCCATGACTAAGTTCAATCCATTAACACTGCTGGACAGTAATACAAATATTTCTAATATATTAAAATAAATTTTTAAAAGAACTGAATCAAGTTGCATCATACATTGATACATCAGGTAATACTGATACATTTTCTCTTATTTGGAAAAAAGCCCTCCAATGGACACTATACATATATTCCAAACATTGGTCTTGGGTATGAAAAGATCAGTCCATGTTGGATGTAAAGCTGTGTACGCATTTTGCATGGTTGCTTCTTCAGCACCACTGGAACAGATGGCAGGGCAGCAGTGGCCTCTCACTGGTAGGGACACAGGATGGTGGCCAATGTTTGTTTTGAATCCATATCCAGATAGAGAAATGAAAAAAAAAGGACCCAAAATGACGGGCAGTGCATGGGGCAAGATGTTAAAGGTCTGCCTTGAACACAGCTAGCACAATAGAGTTGATTCAGAGAGACATAAAATGAATTTAGTTTTTGTGTCGATCTGTTTTTTTTCCGTTTTGTTGCCACTGGCGTATGTGTGTACGCACGATTCTAATTATGCATCGGGAGCCTTCTGTAATTTGTTCGTCGCTGCGTACGCCAACGAGAATGTCATTTTTCAGCTTTCGTTTTCCGTTTATGTTACTTAGGAAACAACGTAGGCTTCCATTGTTTTGCTTTTTCCAACGTCGCCTCTAACAAATTATTTATGTTTCCCAGTAGATTCTGATTTCCTTTTTCTATAAATAAATGCCCAGACGGAAATCTTTCCGACCTTATGCATGCGCACAACAAAATTAACTCATTCATGTGCCCGTCTCAACTTTTTTCTCAATCACTTCTGCTACAATGCTTACCTCAATTCCATGGCGCTTGGTATATTCTTCTCTTTGCGCACCTAATGCTTACCTCAATTCCATCGTGGTTTCATTTTTCTTTCCTTTGCGCCCTTAATGCTTACCTCAATTCCATCGCGGTTTCATTATTCTTCCCTTTGCGCCCTTAATGCTTACCTCAATTCCATCGCGGTTTCATTATTCTTCACTTTGCGCACCTAACACTTAACTCAATTCCATCGCAGTTTCATTATTCTTCACTTTGTGCACCTAATGCTTACCTCAATTCTATTGCGGTTTCATTATTCTTCCCTTTACGTCCTTAATGCTTACCTCAATTCCATCGCGGTTTCATTTTTCTTCACTTTGCGCACCTAATGATTACCTCAATTCCATAGCGGTTTCATTATTCTTCACTTTGTGCACCTAATGCTTACCTCAATTCCATGGCGGTTTCATTATTCTTCCCTTTGCACCCTTAATGCTTACATCAATTCCATCGCGGTTTCATTTTTCTTCACTTTGCACCCCTAATGCTTACCTCAATTCCATTGCGGTTTCATTTTTCTTCACTTTGGCCTCTTTTATTTTTAGTTCTTCCTACGTTTTCCTGTAACCAACCCTTAATACAATTTTCTTCAACATTAATTGAGATAGAAACAAGTTTTATCTTTTGTTTTTTTTATTATGAACTGCCAATTTTTTTGGCCTTTTTTTTTGGTGGGGGGGGGTGGAATTGTTATTTAACAACATTTTAGTTTTTTCTGAAAAATGTAAAAAAAATGTTAAAACATTTTAAAATAATAACATTTTTACAATTTTAAAAACTATTTACAAGGGCATGGCAGGCCCCAGAGAATTAATCTTCATCTGTGGTCCCCATCGAAGTTCTGAGCTCCTGTATATCGCCCACCAGCCGAAACACCGTCGTAGTGAGTTGGTCTAATCTCGCCTGTGTGGTGTCTGTAAAAATAGAGAAGAAAATTATTGTTCTGCAAATACATGTTTCACAGCTGTGGATGGAATGATTATTATGTTTTAATCTAACTCATGAGGCCATATGTCATTATGCTAAGGAATTCATTAATGGAAGAGGCCATATGTCACTATGCTAAGGAATTCATCAATGGAAGAGGCCATATGTCATGATGCTAATTACATTGGCAAGGGATTTAGGTTGATTGGCGATGATGTCCTTTTCCACATACTCCAAATATTTACATTACAACTTACCTTGGTGGTGGGCAACCTCAGCTTCGGGGACCACCCTACGCTCTGGGGCCTGCCACGGCTGGGAATGTGAGGCTGTAGAGACATTTAAAATAGGCTCACTTCTAATGTCTGATTGAACAGTAACCAAATGACACTTAGAATGTGTGTGTGACATCACCCACCTTCTCCTTGTTCCTCCTGGGCTTGATCTGTTGCACTCTCAGCTCCAGATATTTCACCCACTACATATTCATCTATAAAAAGAGATTAAGGGAATCAGTTTTTGTTTAAATGGCATGTGTGGTAAAATCAGAGTCCCATACCGGAGGGTAATGTCTGAGTCATTTCATACAACTGCCTGCCCATGCGGTGAGGCCCTGGAGATGCACCACCTTCACTTGGTGGTGCAGATTCATGCCACACTGGCCGGACTGCGTGCCTCCGGGTGGGTCGTGTGCGGTACTCCATTTCAGACACTAGAAAAGAAAAGCATTTCTAAATAAAAGCCTACCTTCTGTGTTTGTTAGATCTAGCATGCGATCGGTATGTACTTAATTGGGAAATGGGTCGCAAAAAATCGCCGCACCCGGGGCTTGTGCCGTTGCTTGAGGTCCAACCAGTGCTGCATGATCTACTGAAAAGTGAAGGTGGTGTCCATGTCCTGGTGAATCCTGGCCACGATCTCCAGGGCCAGCTCCCTCTTCTCAAAATCGTTGGGCAGGTAATCGTACCTGCGCTCCACCATTGTCTAAAAAGCACAAAAATCTAAATAGTTGTCAGATCAAACAGCATACAAATATCATTCACAATTAGATCAGTTGACTAAATGACATTCCCAAAAGGGGTAGAAGGTACTAACAGCAGCCTACACACCCTGGCGAAGTGGCATTGGGCCATGCAACGCGTCGGTTGCAGGTTGCGGTTCTGGAGACCCTGGGCTCTAATGATGTGGTGATGTAAACTTCTAAATATTGCATTCTATGGACTCATAGTTCTTGCACTGCTATACTTGCACTTTGCCTTCTGCACAGCTATTTGGAGATTCTTTGAGCACCTTCTTTCACTAATTTATTGCACTTAAGCACTTTATAGTGTAGAGTCCACTACACCAACACGTTATAGGAGGTTTTATTAGTAAATTCTTATCTTCTAGCACAACACATATGTCTTTTTCCAAACACGCCACCATACAGGTATAACTATTTATATATTAATGTATTAATGAATTATTCTAGCATATATGCAAAAGGTTATGATTAATATTTAAGTAAGAGCCATTAACAGGAATATCATCTCCAGTGTGTCTTATTTGTATATATGTTTTTTAATTGAGTCTTTTATGTTGTTTTGTTTTATATGAAATGATACAATAAACTCAATACTTTATTTATTTATATTACTTGCGTGTGCGGCAGTTTTCATGTAAGGGTTTTTGGGCTACATCTAGGGCTCTTGTTCTTAGCCATTTATCTTTATATATATTGCCCTTACCTGCCAGCACCCCTTTTTTATACTTTTTAATTATTTTTCAACATAGCGGTGCACACCCAAATGAGTTCTTTGTATAAATGACATTTCCCATCACATTTCTAGCCTTAACCTATCCTTCTAGATGCAAGTGAGTTGGTTCACACATGTTCGCACTAACTTCTGTTTGGCATGGAGTTTAAATCACTTTTAAAAACAACTGTTTATTCCTGCGCTTCCTTAAGGCCTATGCATGCATTTAGATATCAAATCAACGTCTTTACAATACACTTACGAGCATAAGGAGCTCTTGTTGTTGGCGGGGAAAGATCGTGGGTGCCATCTTTCTTCTTGTCCGCAGCAGATAGGTAGCAGATAGGTAGTGCCCCAGCGGTTTCCGGGATGTGCACGGCCGGACGTACGCGAACGCGTAAGCGTCATACCCAGTCATTAGTATTTAAAGGGTAATGGACACACAGCTCATTATCTTTGTGAATGTCATTATGGCACCCAAAAAAAATAGCGACAAGCAACCAGCAGCCAAGGAGGGCAAGACAAAAAGGCCGGAGCTGCATGAGGACACATCATCCTTCAGACCGAGCACTCGGTCATACAAATCTACTTCAAAGGTGCTGGAAACGCGAAGCAAAAGTGGCCACTACAAGGCTACATTGGCCACAACTCCAGGCCCATCAAAATCTTCAAGCACCCGGAAAACTTTAGAACCTTCCTCCAAGAAGAAGGCTCCCCGGCCAACCACATCCAAACAGCAAGGGAGCACTACTTCCAAGGGCAAAAAGAAGCAGAGTGCAAGAAGCCCGAGCCCTCCAAGCACACCCTCTCCTGCTCCCCACGCAACCACATCCAAAGTGCCAGGGAGCACTACTTCCAAGGGGAAAAAGAAGCAGAGGGCGAGTAGCCCTAGCCCCCCCATGCACACCCTCTCCTGCTCCCCGCGCAACCACATCCAAAGTGTAAGGGAGCACTATGTCCAAGGGGACAAAGAAGAAAAGGGCGAGAAGCCCTAGCCCCCCCAAGCACACCCTCTCCTGCTCGGCCACATTTGCCACCGGCACACGTGGAAACCAGCAAGACCTATGCCACATCCACAGCTGCAAGTTCTGTGGCCACCCAGCCAATGACCCCCAGTCCTAATGCCAGTCCAGTCTATTCTTTTTCCAGCGATGTGACGGCCTATTCTCCCCCACACACCCAGCCAAGAACGCCCCCTGAATTGTCAACAACCAGAGAAGAGCCAGAAGAACAACCATTAGGCCAAACGTTGCGGCGAGGCCACTTGAGTGGGTGCTTTGCTGAGTCACAAACCCTCACCTTGGCAAGTGGCCTAACACTGCATTTTGATGATCTATATGGGCACAATTCCAAAAGTACCAGCAAAGTGCGAGAGGAAAGATGTGGAGCAGATCCAGAGAAAAATATCTGACCTCAAATATGCAGTAAGGAAGAAGCAGAATAAACGACGCACTCATGGGCACATATTTGATATTTGCATTTTGCAGCTTGTTGTAGTGACCACAATGCCTCATAATTTTTATGCACTTATTTTCAGGTTGCAAACAGGCGGAGGCTTCCCCACAAAATTACAATACACCAGAGCTGAAGAAATGGTCCTGGCTTTGATCCACCCCGCAGCATTACAGGGGCTCTCTGGCACACACGACACGGACACCCAGTACATTTCTGCAGGTTAGTAATGATTGTTTTAATGAGAGATATTCGAAACATCTGAAATGAGGCTCATAGGCAGATATGAACTCCCTCTAGGGAGTGGCTTGGAGGGGAGGTTACTGTTGTAGGCGGGTGTTTAATGGCTGAGGAATGGGGTTAATCATAGACACTCTCCCAGGGTGCAGTAGTTAATGACCCTTAGAAAGATTTTCAGTCTATACACGACCTTCACCGTTATTTATTGAAAATATAAAACAATTTATCTTATCAAAGCACTGCATCTGATGTGAATAATGTGAAAATTTGTGAACACTTACTTCTTAGTCTTTTTTCCACTGGGGTTTTAGCTGTGCTTTGGTCAGACAAACTTGAGCTGGGGTCAGGAAAGTTCAACATTGCAAGAATGCACAGCAGCATACTCAGAAGCCAAATGCTATTTGCAAGCTGACTGTTGGCGCCTAAGGCGCCATTTTGGATGTGTCAAGCCTCCTAACATGCAGTACATGCATATTTTTGTTATTAAAGGTGAACAATCTGTAGGTACAGGGTGAGTCATACATATTTGATAGACTCAGATTCCTTGTGAAGGTCCACTTTAACCGTTGGGGGAGTTGTCATTCCTGCTTTGCCACGTGTGTTCTAAAGCATATCTAATCATCAGGCTCATCAAGGGATGTTTGTGTGTTTACGTGCCTTTTAATTTTTAACCCAATTTAGCATACTGCCTCTGGAAGTGTGGAAGCCTCCTCCAGTTTGAGCACACCATCTACTTCCCTGCTGCCTAGGACACAGGACCAGATATATAGGGTAAGTGTACTTTGCCGAAACTGGTGATGCATGTGAATGCACATGACTAATTGGTCCCAAAGATATTTAGCCAAAAATCTGACACACTTTTTCACATGTCCCAACAGACTCCCCCACTAATGGATGTAATCCAGCATATGGAGGAGGAGGATGCCAGCTGGATTGGACCTTCTGAAATGATCCCCCTGGAACCTAATCTGCCACTGCCCCAGCATCCTACTGCACCAAATCCTCTGCAGCAGAATGAAGCTGAACGCATGCTGCCAGCCCATGGTGGGCAGCAGGCTGAGACTGAGCCTACAGTCCCCAGTGCTAGCTCTGCTGCAGAGGTTTTGCCTAGTACATCTGGTACTGTTGCTCGCCCTAGACCTCCAGCATCTTCAGGCGCTCAAATCCGGGGAATTGGAAGACGCAGTCAGCAACGACGACCAGTTTCCCAGGGGAGGAGCGTGCCGATTCTGGAGTCAGCATAGCGCCATGACAGCCGTTACATTAGGCAGGTGACTCAAAGAACAACAGAGCAGATTTAGAGAACAATTAGAGAACTTCAATACTACCTTCACCACCATGCTGACTGAATTTAGGACGAGCAACAGCCAGGTGGCAGATCAAATGGCCACCTTAAATAGACAGATGGCAGAACAAATGGCCATCTTAAATACAAACTTCACTGCCATGCTAGATGAATTTAGAACTAGCAACAGACAGATGCTGGAGCAGTGGCAGATTATGAATTCCACACATGCCCAGGTGTTGGGCCTCCAAGGCCCACCACAATCTTATTATGGGCAACATCAACATGAATAATTTGACCTGGAACATCTTTCCTCTACATCCCAACTCTATTTACCTGTGTAGTGAGTGCAACCAAGATTGGTTGGTTTATGCCTTTGCTGGTTGGTTTTGGAATTCGCCCATAAAGCTCATTAGAGTGCTCACATACCCCACTAGCCAATGGCTGAGCTTAAGCCTCAGTGAAGCAGCCACTCAAGCTCCCATGCAGCAGGATTGGGCCTAAGGAAATTCTGGCTGCCTCATCCTGTTTGTTGTCAATATTGGGGGACATTCTTGGCTGAAAAACATCACCATTTGCCTATGGAAAAGATTGGACTGGACTGGCATGGGGGCTGGCTCTCATAGGCTTGAAAAATTACAAGCAGGAGAGGGTATGTATGTGACCCTATGTATTCCTGGCTGACTATTCCCCTTGAAAGTCGTGCTTCCTATGAATCTTGATGTTAAACTTCGGCCTGGAGTCAGTTAGCTTAGAACTCCTTGATGTGGACGATTGCTAGGGGCCAGGAGTCTGGGCCAATTTATACTTATGTTTGAAAATGGATGTCCATGGAGTCTGCGAGTGCACTTCCCCAAAAATGTTTCATATTTCCAGAAAATGTATGGAATTGGACTTTAGCTGTTCTTGCCTAAGTTGATGCATTCATGTTTGTGTTGTATTTACATTAATGAAGGTTTGTAATCACAAACATGAGAAAATAAACTGCATTACGCTCAAACAGGTGTAAAATTTTTTGTAATTAAGGCATTATTCTTAAGCAAAAAAAAACCTTCACATAGTCAACAAATATAACAAACAGACAAAAACATAAACAAATCTTAAGAAAAATAAGAATCAATGACATGGGCACAGACAGATTGCCCAGAGGCACTTGGGGTGCCATCATGTATCTCATCTGGCTCCTGCCTGGGTGGAGAGGGGGGCATATCCATGTAACGGGGGACACGCTGCCTCAGGGCAAAGTTATGGAGCACGTAGCATGCTAAGATTATTTGTATAACCTTGTTGGGGTCATACTGCAGTGCCCCCCCGTATGGTCCAAACAACGAAATCTGGACTTCAACAGGCTGAAGGCCCTCTCCACTACGGCCTGGGTCTTGCGGTGAGCTCGATTATAGGACTTCTGGACCTCATTCTGCGGGCAAAGAACGGGCATCAGGAGCCAGGGCATGAGCGTATGTCCAGAATCCCCTGAAAGAATAACAAAATACTAACATAAATTACACATTCTAAGCAACATTATTGTTTAACATGTCATCAAGGGCTAAAACAGCCATAGGTTAAGACATGGGTCATCAACTATATTCATAGCCATACAGTGAAAAGGGAATGATGGAATTTGAACAAACTTACCCAGGAGCCATCCACCAGATAATTCTCCAGACTCAAAACGACGAAATAGGCCAGAGCTCCTCAATATATAGGCATCATGGGATGACCCTGGATACCCTGCAAGGACACTGAGGAATCGCATGTCCGGACCAACCACTGCTTGTATGTTCAGCGAGTGGCCCATCTTGCGGTTCCTGAATAAAAAAAAATAAAAAAATTGCACCAAGCCAAGTTAACCAACATAAACACTAACTCCAACAAAAAAAAACAGAGTGCCACAATCCCAAAATAAATAACAAAGGACATAAGTGTTTAAAAAAAAATTAAAATATATGGATGTGTTAGAAAATAAAGGTGAACATTAAATTGCTTTGATAAGGCCTACATGAAAAGTATTGATGAAGGTATGCATTCTAAACTGGTTCAAATAGACACTTGAGAAGGAGGGATTAAGGTATGCATTCTAAACTGGTTCAAAGGGACACTTGAGAAGGATGAATTAAGGTAAGCATTCTAAACTGGTTCAAAGGGACAATTGAGAAGGAGGGATTAAGGTAAGCATTCTAAACTGGTTCAAAGGGACACTTGAGAAGAAGGGATTAAAGTGGACCAACACCCAGGATTTTGACTATCCTGGGTTTTGGTCCACTTCGGTGGGGCACCCCGATCGGGGGTGCCCCACTGTCTGAAACCCCCCAGAAAGCCCCAAAAAACTCACCTCTCCCCGATCCCACGTGACCGCGCCAGCCAATCACAGCGCTCAGAGCCGATGTGGTATGCGCGTCCAAGGCCGCCTGGACGTGCATACCAGCTCAGCTGGCTCTGAGCGCTGGAGCCCGCGTCTCGCGCTTCCCTCTAACAGGGAACGTGCCT
Source organism: Gastrophryne carolinensis (assembly GCA_027917425.1). Classification (NCBI taxonomy): domain Eukaryota; kingdom Metazoa; phylum Chordata; class Amphibia; order Anura; family Microhylidae; genus Gastrophryne; species Gastrophryne carolinensis. The sequence continues at coordinate 241,801,812 of CM051236.1, read as the reverse complement.
GCACCGGCCATTCACAAACGGCCGGCGCGGGTGCGCGCCCTGCTAGAAGGAAGCGCGAGACGCGGCCGCGGCTCGTGCATGCGCCGATGGAACGGGGCTGAGGTAAGGTTTGTGGGCCTCTAGGGGGGTTCTTCCCCGCGGGACATCCTGATTTCGGATGCCCCGCGGGGAGGGATCTGATCGGTCCGGGAATCTTATAGATTTCCGGGCCGATCCCCCCTGGGTGTTGGTCCACTTTAAGGTAAGCATTCTAAACTAGTTCAAAGGGACACTTGAGAAGGAGATATTAATAGATAGTTAAAATTAAGTTTAGCTAAACAATATAAAAAAATGACATAATTAACTTACCGATAGATGTACTCATTGGATGTGGGAGGGACCAATGCAACGTGGGTGCAATCGATCGCACCCAGGATGTTGGGCATGTCGGCGATATTATAAAGTCCCAACTTAATCGCGTTCCAGGCTACCATGTCATCCGGAAAGGAAATATATTTGGGACAAAGGGTATCCATGCCATCCAGAAACTTGGATAGTGCGCGGCTCAGCGTAGGCTGGGACATCCCCACGGAGAGGGCACCCAGCCTCTGGAACGTGCTGTTCACCAAAAATTGCAGGCAGCCAAGCATCTTGGTCATACCTGAAATTGCTTGCCCTTTCCTCGTGGTGCGGGCTAACCATGGCCACAGCTCGCTATACAATTTATGGAGGAAAACGCGATTGAGTCGGGTCAGCTTGAACAGCTCAACGTCATGCATGCGATTAGAGATAAGCGAATCGATTCTGACGAACCCGAATTCATTACGAATTTCAGGAAATATTCGATTTGTTGCGATTCCGAATTTTGCCGCGATTCGATCGCTCGAAACGCTTCTTTAAAACTCCATTTACTGCTATATAGCCCATCTAAAATGGTGGATCCACATGTCAGGACATGTCCCATAGGGCAAGGAATCCTGGGTATGTGTCACATGCTACCTATCAACAAACAGGCTTACCGATGATGTCACACCCCCATATAAGCGGCGGCCATTTTGCGGAAGATCATTCTGACACTGTATTGCGGCCAGAGCAGATCAGGCAGGGAGAGAGCGAGGGATAGATAGATAGATAGATAGATAGATAGATAGACACATCGAGGGAGAGATAGACAGATTGATAGAATAGAAGAAACAAGGGACAGATAGAGAAGGAGAGAGCCTGTGACAGTGACAGATAAAGACAGGGACAGTTTAAAGTGTTTGCTTTAGCTTCCAAGCCTATTTAGTGTTAATAACACACCTGCCTATTTAGCTTTTCCTTTTCATGGTGTCAGTCTTTAAAAAGCATGCTAGCATTAATATTTCAAGACTACCTGTCTATTAACTGGCTGCTTTTGTAATCAACGTCACTTCACTACTATAAATGGAGCCAACCTCTGTATGTGAGGAGGGGGCATCCCAAACACTAGCATTAATATTTCTGGAATACCTGTCTATTAACTGGTTGCATTTTGTAATCAACGTCACTTTACCACTATAAAAGGAGCCAACCTCTGTATGTGAGGAGGGGGAATCCCAAACACTAGCATAAATATTTCAAGACTACCTGTCTATTAACTGGTTGCATTTTGTAAGCAAAGTCACTTTTCCACTATCAAAGGAGCCAACCTCTGTATGTGAGGAAGGGGTATCCCAAACACTAGCATGAATATTTCAAGACAACCTGTCTATTTACTGGTTGCATTTTGAAAGCAAAGTCACTTTTCCACTATCAAAGGAGCCGACCTCTGTATGTGAGGAGGGGGCATCCCAAACACTAGCATAAATATTTAAAGACTACCTGTCTATTAGCTGGCTGGATTTTGTAATCAATGTCACTTTACCACTATAAAAGGAGCCAAACTCTCTATGTGAGGAGGGGGCATCCCAAACACTAGCATAAACATTTCAAGACTACCTGTCTATTAACTGATTGCATTTTGTAATCAATGTCACTTTTCCACAATCAAAGGAGCCAACCTCTGTATGTGAGGAGGGGGCATCCACTAGCATAAATATTTCAAGACTACCTGTCTACTAACTGGTTGCATTTTGTAATTAATGTCACTTAGCACTATAAAAGGAGCCAACCTCTGTATGTGAGGAGGGGGCATCCCAAACACTAGCATAACTATTTCAAGAATACCTGTCTACTAACTGGTTGCATTTTGTAATCAACGTCACTTTACCACAATCAAAGAAGCCAACCTCTGTATGTGAGGGGGAGGGACATCCCAAACACTAGCATAAACATTCCAAGACTACTTGTCTATTAGCTGGTTGGATTTTGTAATCAATGTCACTTTACCACGATAAAAGGAGCCAACCTCTGTATGTGAGGAGGGGGCATCCCAAACACTAGCATAAGTATTTCAAGACAACCTGTCTATTAACTGGTTGCATTTTGTAATCAATGTCAACTTTTCCACAATCAAAGGAGCCAACCTCTGTATCCCAAACACTAGCATAAACATTTCAAGACTACTTGTCTATTAGCTGGTTGGTTTTGTAATCAATGTCACTTTACCACGATAAAAGGAGCCAACCTCTGTATGTGAGGAGGGGGCATCCCAAACACTAGCATAAGTATTTCAAGACAACCTCTCTATTAACTGGTTGCATTTTGTAATCAATGTCACTTTTCCACAATCAAAGGAGCCAACCTCTGTATGTGAGGGGGGCATCCCAAACACTAACATAAATATTTCAAGATTACCTGTCTATTAACTGGTTGCATTTTGTAATCAACGTCACTTTTCCACAAGCAAAGGAGCCAACCTCTGTATGTTCGGAGGTGGCATCCCAAACACTAGCATAAATATTTCAAGACTACCTGTCTACAAACTGGTTGCATTTTGTAATCAACGTCACTTTACCACTATAAAAGGAGCCAACATCTGTATGTGAGGAGGGGGCATACCAAACACTAGCATAAATATTTCAAGACTACCTGTCTATTAACTGATTGCATTTTGTAATCAACGTCACTTTTCCACAATCAAAGGAGCCAACCTCTGTATGTTAGGAGGGGGCATCCCAAACACTAGCATAAATATTTCAAGACTACCTGTCTACTAACTGGTTGCATTTTGTAATCAATGTCACTTTTCCACAATCAAAGGAGCCAACCTCTGTATGTGAGGGGGGGCATCCCAAACACTATAATAAATATTCCAAGACTAACTGTCTAATAACTGGTTGTATTTTGTAATCAACGTCACTTTTCCACAAGCAAAGGAGCCAACCTCTGTATGTTAGGAGGTGGCATCCCAAACACTAGCATACATATTTCAAGACTACCTGTCTACAAACTGGTTGCATTTTGTAATCAACGTCACTTTACCACTATAAAAGGAGCCAACATCTGTATGTGAGGAGGGGGCATCCCAAACACTAGCATAAATATTTCAAGACTACCTGTCTATTAACTGGTTGCATTTTGTAATCAATGTCACTTTACCACTATAAAATAAGCCAACCTCTTTATGTTAGGAGGGGGCAACCTAAACACTAGCATAAATATTTCAAGACTACCTGTCTATTAACTGGCTGCATTTTGTAATCAACGTCACTTTTCCACAATCAAAGGAACCAACCTTTGCATGTGAGGAGGGGGCATCCCAAACAGTAGCATAAATATTTTAAGAGTACCTGTCTACTAACTGGTTACATTTTGCAATCAACGTCCCTTTACCACTATAAACTGAGCCAACCTCTGTATGTGAGGAAGGGGCATCCCAAAAACTAGCATAAATATTTCATGACTAAGTGTCTATTAACTGGTTGCATTTTGTAAGCAAAGTCACTTTTCAACTATCAAAGGAGCCAACCTCTGTATGTGAGAAGGGGGCATCCCAAACACTAGCATAAATATTTCAAGACAACCTGTCTATTAACTGGTTGCATTTTGTAAGCAAAGTCACTTTTCAACTATCAAAGGAGCCAACCTCTCTATGTGAGGAGGGGGCATCCCAAACCCTAGCATGAATATTTCAAGACTACCTGTCTATCAGCTGGTTGGATTTTGTAATCAATGTCACTTTACCACTATAAACGGAACCAACCTCTGTATGTGAGGAGCGTCATCCCAAACACTAGCATAAATATTTCAAGACTACCTGTCTATTAGCTGGTTGGATTTTGTCTTCAATGTCACTTTTCCACAATCAAAGGAGGCAACCTCTGTATGTGAGGAGGGGGCATCCCAACCACTAGCATAAGTATTTCAAGACTACCTGTCTATTAAATGGTTGCATTTTGTAATCAACGTCAATTTTCCACAATCAAAACAGCCAACCTCTGTATGTGAGGAGGGGGCATCCCAAACACTAGCATAAATATTTCAAGACTACCTGTCTATTAACTGGTTGCATTTTGTAATCAATGTCACTTTTCCACAATCAAAGGAGGCAACCTCTGTATGTGAGGAAGGGGCATCCCAACCACTAGCATAAGTATTTCAAGACTACCTGTCTACAAACTGGTTGCATTTTGTAATTAATGTCACTTTACCACTACAAAAGGAGCCAACCTCTGTATGTGAGGAGGGGGCTTCCCAAACACTAGCATAAATATTTCAAGAATACCTATCTACTAACTGGTTGCATTTTGTAATCAACGTCACTTTACCACTATAAAAGGAGCCAATCTCTGTATGTGAGAAGGGGGCATCCCAAACACTAGCATAAATATTTCAAGAGTACCTGTCTACTAACTAGTTTCATATTGTAATCATCATCACTTTAACACTATAAAATGAGCCAATCTCTGTATGTTAGGAGGGGGCATCCCAAACACTAGCATAAATATTTCAAGACCACCTGTCTATTAACTGGTTGCATTTTGTAATCAACGCCACTTTACCACAATCAAAAGAGCCAACCACTGTATGTGAAGAGGGGGCATCCCAAACACTAGCATAAATATTTCAAGAGTACCTGTCTACTAACTGGTTGCATTTTGTAATCAACGTCACTTTACCACTATAAAAGGAGCCAACCTCTGTATGTGAGGAGGGGGCATCCACTAGCATAAATATTTCAAGACTACCTGTCTACTAACTGGTTGCATTTTGTAATTAATGTCGCTTACCACTATAAAAGAAGTCAACCTCTGTATGTGAGGGGGAGGGACATCCCAAACACTAGCATAAATATTTAAAGAGTACCTGTCTATTAGCTGGTTGGATTTTGTATTCAATGTCACTTTACCACGATAAAAGGAGCCAACCTCTGTATGTGAGGAGGGGGAATCCCAAACACTAGCATAAATATTTCAAGACTACCTGTCTATTAAATGGTTGCATTTTGTAATCAATGTCACTTTTCCACAATCAAAGGAGCCAACCTCTGTATGTGAGGAGGTGGCATCACAAACACTAGCATAAATATTTCAATACTATCTGTCTACAAACTGGTTGCATTTTGTAATCAACGTCACTTTACCACTATAAAAGGAGCCAACATCTGTATGTGAGGAGGGGGCATCCCAAACACTAGCATAACTATTTCAAGACTACCTGTCTATTAACTGGTTGTATTTTGTAATCAACGTCACTTTTCAACAATCACAGGAGCCAACCTCTGTATGTGAGGAGGGGGCATCTCAAACACTAGCATAAAAATGTCAAGACTACCTGTCTACTAACTGGCTGCATTTTGAAATCAACGTTACTTTTCCACAATCAAAGGAGCCAACCTCTGTATGTGAGGAGGGGGCATCCCAAACACTAGCATAAATATTTCAACAGTACCTGTCTATTAACTGGTTGCATTTTGTAATTAATGTCACTTAGCACTATAAAAGGAGCCAACCTCTGTATGTGAGGAGGGGGCATCCCAAACACTAGCATAAATATTTCAAGAGTACCAGTCTACTAACTGGTTGCATTTTGTAATCAACGTCACTTTACCACTATAAAATAAGCCAACCTCTGTATGTTAGGAGGGGGCAACCCAAACACTAGCATAAATATTTCACGACTACCTGTCTATTAACTGGCTGCATTTTGTAATCAACGTCACTTTTCCACAATCAAAGGAACCAACCTTTGCATGTGAGGAGGGGGCATCCCAAACAGTAGCATAAATATTTCAAGAGTACCTGTCTACTAACTGGTTACATTTTGTAATCAACATCCCTTTACCACTATAAACGGAGCCAACCTCTGTATGTGAGGAGGGGGCATTCCAAACACTAGCATAAACATTTCAAGACTACCTGTCTATTAACTGGTTGCATTTAATAAGCAAAGTCACTTTTCAACTATCAAAGGAGCCAACCTCTGTATGTGAGAAGGAGCATCCCAAACACTAGCATAAATATTTCAAGACAACCTGTCTATTAACTGGTTGCATTTTGTAAGCAAAGTCACTTTTCCACGATCAAAGGAACCAACCTTTGCATGTGAGGAGGGGGCATCCCAAACACTAGCATGAATATTTCAAGACTACCTGTCTATAAGCTGGTTGGATTTTGTAATCAATGTCACTTTACCACTATAAACGGAACCAACCTCTGTAAGTGAGGAGGGTCATCCCAAACACTAGCATTAATATTTCAAGACTACCTGTCTATTAGCTGGTTGGATTTTGTCATCAATGTCACTTTTCCACAATCAATGGAGGCAACCTCTGTATGTGAGGAGGGGGCATCCCAACCACTAGCATAAGTATTACAAGACTACCTGTCTATTAACTGGTTGCATTTTATAATAAACGTCACTTTTCCACAATCAAAGCAGCCAACCTCTGTATGTGAGGAGGGGGCATCCCAAACACTAGCATAAATATTTCAAGAGTAACTGTCTACTAAGTGGTTGCATTTTGTAATCATCATCACTTTACCACTATAAAAGGAGCCAACCTCTGTATGTGAGGAGGGGGCATCCCAAACACTAGCATAAATATTTCAAGACTACCTTTCTATTAACTGGTTGCATTTTGAAATCAATGTCACTTTTCCACAATCAAAGGAGCCAACCTCTGTATGTGAGGAGGGGGCATCCCAAACACTAGCATAAATATTTCAAGAGTACTTGTCTACAAACTGGTTGCATTTTGTAATTAATGTAACTTTACCACTATAAAAGGAGCCAACCTCTGTATGTGAGGAGGGGGCTTCCCATACACTAGCATAAATATTTCAAGAATACCTGTCTACTAACTGGTTGCATTTTGTTAAAAATGTCACTTTACCACTATAAAAGGAGCAAACCTCTGTATGTGAGGAGGGGGCATCCCGAACACTAGCATAATTATTTCAAGAGTACTTGTCTACTAACTAGTTGCATTTTGTAATCAACTTCACTTTACCACTATAAAATGAGCCAATCTCTGTATGTTAGGAGGGGGCATCCTAAACACTAGCATAAATATTTCAAGACCACCTGTCTACCAACTGGTTGCATTTTGTAATCAACGCCACTTTACCACAATCAAAAGAGCCAACCACTGTATGTGAGGAGGGGGCATCCCAAACACTAGCATAAATATTTCAAGAGTACCTGTCTGCTAACTGGTTGCATTTTGTAATCAACGTCACTTTACCACTATAAACGGAGCCAACGTCTGTATGTGAGGAGGGGGCATCCCAAACACTTGCATAAATATTTCAAGAGTACCTGTCTGCTAACTGGTTACATTTTGTAATCAACGTCACTTTTCCACAATCAAAGGAGCCAACAACCTCTGTATGTGAGGAGGGGGCATCCCAAACACTAGCATAAATATTTCAAGACTTCCTGTCTACAAACTGGTTGCATTTTGTAATTAATGTCACTTAGCACTATAAAAGGAGCCAACCTCTGTATGTGAGGAGGGGGCATCCTAAATACTAGCATAAATATTTCAAGACTACCTGTCTATTTACTGGTTGCATTTTGTAATCAACGTCACTTTACCGCTATAAAAGGAGCCAACCTCTGTATGTGAGGAGGGGGCATCCCAAACACTAGCATAAATATTTCAAGACCACCTGTCTACTAACTGGTTGCATTTTGTAATCAACGCCACTTTACCACAATCAAAAGAGCCAACCACTGTATGTGAGGAGGGGGCATCCCAAACACTTGCATAAATATTTCAAGAGTACCTGTCTGCTAACTGGTTGCATTTTGTAATCAACGTCACTTTACCACTATAAACGGAGCCAACCTCTGTATGTGAGGAGGGGGCATCCCAAACACTTGCATAAATATTTCAAGAGTACCTGTCTACTAACTGGTTGCATTTTGTAATCAACGTCACTTTTCCACAATCAAAGGAGCCAACCTCTGTATGTGAGGAGGGGGCATCCCAAACACTAGCATAAATATTTCAAGACTACCTGTCTACAATCTGGTTGCATTTTGTAATTAATGTCACTTAGCACTATAAAAGGAGCCAACCTCTGTATGTGAGGAGGGGGCATCCAAAACACTAGCATAAATATTTCAAGACTACCTGTCTATTAACTGGTTGCATTTTGTAATCAACGTCACTTTACCACTATAAAAGGAGCCAACCTCTGTATGTGAGGAGGGGGCATCCCAAACACTAGCATAAATATTTCAAGACTACCTGTCTTATTACTGGTTGCATTTTGTAATCAAGGTCACTTTTCCATAATCAAAGGAGCCAACCTCTGCATGTCGGAGGGGGCATCCCAAACACTAGCATAAATATTTCAAGAGTACCTGGCTACTAACTGGTTGCATTTTGTAATCGTCACTTTACCGATATAAAAGGAGCCAACCTCTGTATGTGAGGAGGGGGCATCCCAAAAACTAGCATAAATATTTCAAGAGTACCTGTCTATTAACTGGTTGCATTTTGTAATCAACGTCACTTTTCCACAATTTAAGGAGCCAACCTCTGTATGTGAGGAGGGGACATCCCAAACACTAGCATATATATTTCAAGAGTACCTGTCTACAAACTGGTTACATTTTGTAATCAATGTCACTTTTCCACACTCAAAGGAGCAAACCTCTGTATGTGAGGAGGGGGCATCCCAAACACTAGCATAAATATTTCAAGACTACCTGTCTACTAACAGGTTGCATTTTGTAATTAATGTCACTTTGTACTATAAAAGGAGCCAACCTCTGTATGTGAGGAGAGGGCATCCCAAACACTAACATAAATATTTCAAGACTACCTGTCCACTAACTGGTTGCATTTTGTAATCAACGTCACTTTTCCGCTATAAAAGGAGCAAACCTCTGTATGTGAGGAGGGGGCATCCCAAACACTAGCATAAATTATTTCAAGACTACCTGTCTACTAACTGGTTGTATTTTGTAATCAACGTCACTTTACCACTATAAAAGGAGCCAACTTCTGTATGTGAGGAGGGAGCATTCCAAACACTAGCATAAATATTTCAAGACTACCTGTCTATTAACTGGTTGCATTTTGTAATCAACGTCACTTTACCACTATAAAAGGAACCAACCTCTGAATGTGAGGAGGGGGCATGCCAAACACTAGCATAAATATTTCAAGAGTACTTGTCTACAAACTGGTTGCATTTTGTAATTAATGTCACTTTACCACTAAAAAAGGAGCAAACCTCTGTATGTGAGGAGGGGGCATCCCAAACACTAGCATAATTATTTCAAGAGTACCTGTCTACTAACTAGTTGCATTTTGTAATCAACGTCACTTTACCACTATAAAATGAGCCAATCTCTGTATGTTAGGAGGGGGCATCCCAAACACTAGCATAAATATTTCAAGACCACCTGTTTGTTAATTGGTTGCATTTTGTAATCAACGCCACTTTACCACAATCAAAAGAGCCAACCACTGTATGTGAGGAGGGGTCATCCCAAACACTAGCATAAATATTTCAAGAGTACCTGTCTACTAACTGGTTGCATTTTGTAATCAACGCCACTTTACCACAATCAAAAGAGACAACCTCTGTATGTGAGGAGGGGGCATCCCAAACACTAGCATAAATATTTCAAGACTACCTGTCTAGAAACTGGTTCCATTTTGTAATTAATGTCACTTAGCACTATAAAAGGAGCCAACCTCTGTATGTGAGGAGGGGGCATCCCAAACACTAGCATAAATATTTCAAGACTACCTGTCTATTAACTGGTTGCATTTTGTAATCAACGTCACTTTACCGCTATAAAAGGAGCCAACCTCTGTATGTGAGGAGGGGGCATCCCAAACACTAGCATAAATATTTCAAGAGTACCTGTCTACTAACTGGTTGCATTTTGTATTCAATGTCACTTTAACACTATAAAATGAGCCAATCTCTGTATGTGAGGAGGGGGAATCCCAAACACTAGCATAAATTTTTCAAGACTACCTGTCTATTTACTGGTTGCATTTTGTAATCAACGTCACTTTACCACTATAAAAGGAGCCAACTTCTGTATGTGAGGAGGGAGCATCCCAAACACTAGCATAAATATTTCAAGACTACCTGTCTACTAACTGGTTGCATTTTGTAATCAATGTCACTTTTCCACAATCAAAGGAGCCAACCTCTGAATGTGAGGAGGGGGCATCCCAAACACTAGCATAAATATTTCAAGAGTACTTGTCTACAAACTGGTTGCATTTTGTAATTAATGTCACTTTACCACTATAAAAGGAGCCAACCTCTGTATGTGAGGAGGGGGCTTCCCAAACACTAGCATAAATATTTCAAGAATACCTGTCTACTAACTGGTTGCATTTTGTTATAAATGTCACTTTACCACTATAAAAGGAGCAAACGTCTGTATGTGAGGAGGGGGCATCCCAAACACTAGCATACTTATTTCAAGAGTACCTGTATACTAACTAGTTGCATTTTGTAATCAACTTCACTTTACCACTATAAAATGAGCCAATCTCTGTATGTTAGGAGGGGGCATCCCAAACACTAGCATAAATATTTCAAGACCACATGTCTATTAACTGGTTGCATTTTGTAATCAACGCCACTTTACCACAAACAAAAGAGCCAACCACTGTATGTGAGGAGGGGGCATCCCAAACACTAGCATAAATATTTCAAGAGTACCTGTCCACTAACTGGTTGCATTTTGTAATCAACGTCACTTTACCACTATAAACGGAGCCAACCTCTGTATGTGAGGAGGGGGCATCCCAAACACTAGCATAAATATTTCAAGACTACCTGTCCACTAACTGGTTGCATTTTGTAATCAACGTCACTTTACCACTATAAAAGGAGCCAACCTCTTTATGTGAGGAGGGGGCATCCCAAACACTAGCATAAATATTTCAAGAGTACCTGTCTACTAACTGGTTGCATTTTGTAATCAACATCACTTTACCACTATAAACGGAGCCAACCTCTGTATGTGAGAAGGGGGCATCCTAAACACTAGCATAAATATTTCAAGAGTACCTGTCTTCTAACTGGTTTCATTTTGTATTCAATGTCACTTTAGCACTATAAAATGAGCCAATCTCTGTATGTGAGGAGGGGGCATCCCAAACACTAGCATAAATATTTCAAGACAACCTGTCTATGTACTGGTTGCATTTTGTAATCAATGTCACTTTTTCACAATCAAAGGAGCCAACCTCTGCATTTGAGGAGGGGGCATCCCAAACACTAGCATAAATATTTCAAGAGTACCTGTCTACTAACTGGTTGCATTTTGTAATCAACATCACTTTACCACTATAAAAGGAGCCAACCTCTTTATGTGAGGAGGGGGCATCCCAAACACTAGCATAAATATTTCAAGGGTACCTGTCTACTAACTGGTTGCATTTTGTAATCAACATCACTTTACCACTATAAAAGGAGCCAACCTCTGTATGTGATATGGGGGCATCCCAAACACTAGCATAAATATTTCAAGAGTACCTGTCTACTAACTGGTTGCTTTTTGTATTCAATGTCACTTTAACACTATAAAATGAGCCAATCTCTGTATGTGACGAGGGGGCATCCCAAACACTAGCATAAATATTTCAAGACTACCTGTCTATTTACTGGTTGCATTTTGTAATCAAGGTCACTTTTCCATAATCAAAGGAGCCAACCTCTGCATGTCGGAGGGGGCATCCCAAACACTAGCATAAATATTTCAAGAGTACCTGTCTACTAACTGGTTGCATTTAGGAATCAACGTCACTTTTCCACAATTTAAGGAGCCAACCTCTGTATGTGAGGAGGGGGCATCCCAAACACTAGCATAAATATTTCAAGACTACTTGTCTATTAACTGGTTGCATTTAGGAATCAACGTCACTTTTCCACAATTTAAGGAGCCAACCTCTGTATGTGAGGAGGGGGCATCCCAAACACTAGCATATATATTTTAAGAGTACCTGTCTACAAACTGGTTATATTTTGTAATCAACGTCACTTTTCCACAGTCAAAGGAGCCAACCTCTGTATGTGAGGAGGGGGCATCCCAAACACTAGCATAAATATTTCAAAACTACCTGTCTACTAACAGGTTGCATTTTGTAATTAATGCACTTAGCACTTTAAAAGGAGCCAACCTCTGTATGTGAGGAGGGGGCATCCCAAACACTAGCATAAATATTTCAAGACTACCTGTCCACTAACTGGTTGCATTTTGTAATCAACGTCATTTTACCGCTATAAAAGGAGCCAACCTCTGTATGTGAGGAGGGGGCATCCCAAACCCTAGCATAAATATTTCAAGAGTACTTGTCTACTAACTGGTTGCATTTTGTATTCAATGTCACTTTAGCACTATAAAATGAGCCAATCTCTGTATGTGAGGAGGGGGCATCCCAAACACTAGCATAAATATTTCAAGAGTGCTTGTCTACTAACTGGTTGCATTTTGTATTCAATGTCACTTTAGCACTATAAAATGAGCCAATCTCTGTATGTGAGGAGGGGGCATCCCAAACACTAGCATAAATATTTCAAGACTACCTGTCTATTTACTGGTTGCATTTTGTAATCAAGGTCACTTTTTCACAATCAAAGGAGCCAACCTCTGCATGTGAGGAGGGGGCATCCCAAACACTAGCATAAATATTTCAAGAGTACCTGTCTACTAACTGGTTGCATTTTGTAATCAATGTCACTTTACCACTATAAAAGGAGCCAACCTCTTTATGTGAGGAGGGGGCATCCCAAACACTAGCATAAATATTTCAAGAGTACCTGTCTACTAACTGGTTGCATTTTGTAATCAACGTCACTTTACCACTATAAAATGAGCCAACCTCTGTATGTGAGGAGGGGGCATCCCAAACACTAGCATAATTATTTCAAGACTACCTGTGTATTAACTGGTTGCATGTTGTAATCAAGGTCACTTTTCCACAATCAAAGTAGCCAACCTCTGTATGTGAGGAGGGAGCATCCCAAACACTAGCATAAATATTTCAAGACTACCTGTCTATTAACTGGTTGCATTTTGTATTCAACGTCACTTTACCACTATAAAAGGAGCCAACCTCTGAATGTGAGGAGGGGGCATCCCAAACACTAGCATAAATATTTCAAGAGTACCTGTCTACTAACTGGTTGCATTTTGTAATCAACGTCACTTTACCACTATAAAAGGAGCCAACCTCTGTATGTGAGGAGGGGGCATCCCAAACACTAGCATAAATATTTAAAGAGTACCTGTCTACTAACTGGTTGCATTTTGTAATCAACGTCACTTTACCACTATAAAAGGAGCCAACCTCTGTATGTGAGGAGGGGGCATCCCAAACACTAGCATAAATATTTCAAGAGTACCTGTCTACTAACTGGTTGCATTTTGTAATCAACGTCACTTGTCCACAACAAAGGAGCCAACCTCTGTATGTAAGGAGGGGGCATCCCAAGCCTTAGCATAAATATTTCAAAAGTACCTGTCTGCTAACAGGTTGCATTTTGTAAAGAATGTCACTTTGCCATTATCAAAGCAGCCAGCCTATGTATTTGAAGAGGAGGCATCCCAAATACTAGCATAAATATTTCAAGAGTACCTGTCTGCTAACTGGTTGCATTTTGTAAACAAATTCACTTTTTAAGCAAACTTTGCCTTTCACCAGAGGGGCATCCCAAATACTAGCACATGTACCTGCCTACCTGCCTACTGACCTTTTGCCTTTTGTATAAAAATGTCTGGTTTTCAAGTTTAAAGCACCAATTGCCTTTCACCGGGGGCCATTGTCAGTGCTACCACTTATCTTTGAAGAGTACCTGCCTACTAACCTTTTGCCTTTTGTATAAAAAAGTCTGGTTTTAAAGTTTAAAGCACCCATTGCCTTTCACCGGGGGCCATTGTCAGTGCTACCACTTATCTTTTAAGAGTACCTGCCTATTAACCTTTTGCCTTTTGTATAAAAAAGTCTGGTTTACAAGTTTAAAGCACCCATTGCCTTTCACCGGGGGCCATTGTCAGTGCTACCACTAATCTTTTAAGAGTACCTGCCTACTAACCTTTTGCCTTTTGTATAAAAAAAGTCTGATTTACAAGTTTAAAGCACCCATTGCCTTTCACCGGGGGCCATTGTCAGTGCTACCACTTATTTTTTAAGAGTACCTGCCTACTAACCTTTTGCCTTTTGTATAAAAAAGTCTGGTCTTCAAGTTTAAGGCACCCATTGCCTTTCACCGGGGGGGGGGGGGGGGCATCCTGAATGCTAGCACTTAGCTTTTAATAGTACCTGCATCTTTACCTTTTTTTACATTTTGAACAAAAAACAGGTTTTAAAACTGCCTGTGGTGCATTTAGCTCTGACCAGGGGCATCATGTGTAAGACCATCTGACAGTGTTGTTTTGCATTCATTTTTAGCTACAGTGTCAGCCTATTTTGATCTAACTTTTCTACACACCTGCTGTTACAAAAATACTGTTCTAGGTGTAGTGTAGTATATTGTTTTCCCCTCCTAAACGCAGTAAAAATGTCAGGCAGAGATGTGCCAGGATGTGCACCGAGGAGAGGCCTAGATTCAGCAGACAGAGGTCGCAGCAGACTAGGGAGAGTGGCAGCAGGAGTCGTGGTGAGAGGCCTGATCTCCCGGTATCTGCTAGCGGTTGTGTCTCAACCAGCAGCGCATCTGCCGTCATCGATTGGTTAACACGGTCACATCACAAGTCATCACAAGTGACATCTGACACCTCCAGTCAACAGTCCGTAGGTTCCTCGGACACAACCCTGAGTTGGCATGGCCCGGGAGCAGCCCCTGTCCTTCCATTGCCTCTGTCCTATGCCCCCCCCTCCAGCCGACATATCTTATGCTTTGGGTTCAGCTCCACTATTCAGTGAGGACCATGTGTTAGAGCACAGTCAGCAGCTACTGCCCAGCCAAGAAATGGAGGAGACATCCGCTGCTTCTTCCCCTAGGCAGACAAACACTGAGGAGTAGAGTGGCGTGGGAGGTGGTGTGGCGAGCATTCCGTCTCCTGCAGCACATGCTCTTGTGGAAACCGAGGAGGACATCAGTGACATGCAGACACAACTCGATGATGATGATGAAGCCGATCGCACTTGGGAGCCCGGTGCAGAAGGGGCTTCATCATCATCAGGAGAAGAGGGTCCCAGGTTGCCCCAGAGTCAGCAGCTGAGGCAGCAAAGTGGCTGTAGTGTCAGATTGCACAGAAGCACTCTTACCTAGCGTTGTAGTGGGTGCTGTGGCCGGCGGTGGGGCCGCAAACACACAAGAAAGACGATCAGCCAGCACTCCAAAAGATATTGTATTCAAATCCAACAGGTCAATATCACAGCAAAGACCAAAAAGATCCAAATAAATCCAACGTTTCGGGGCGTCTAGCGCCCCTTCATCAGGGAGCAAAAACAAGCAAGCAGAGATTCCCCTCCACTGAGGATTAAATGTCCTCAGAGAGCCCGGGATTACCACCTGATGTCAGTGGGTGTGCCCCACGTGACATCAGAGCTGATGCAGCCAATCAGAACAACACCAGCCAAACAAATGCAATTACAAACCATATACATAATACAATCATGTGAAACAAGTAAAATAAGTAAAATAAACACGGCAGAGACCTGATGCGGTCGCTCAACGGGGGCTAAGGTGGGTAGGTCGTACCCCGCAGCACCACGTGCCAGCAGAGCAGCAAGCCGCTGCGATTGGAAGGCGGCGCTGCCAGGGCTGCTCCTAGTAGGCCAGGAGCTGCCAGTCCCGCATCTGGTGTATCTGGTGTCGGCAAACCTCTCCACCTCAGACCTCCCAGCAACCCATTCGATTCAGGTTGCACACAAAAAATAAACAATACCAGTAGGAGGATAGGTCTACCCACAGTGCCCAAGTCATGCTGTCACCACACCGCCACACCCGCGCCATGGCAGGCTCCCCGCCGGCCACCCACATCTGGCACGGGGCGGCCGGTGGCGGGCCCACATCCGAACTAGCGCATCATGGGATCCGCCTGTGGCAGCACGGGTCGAGCACCACTGGGGAACCTCTCCACCTCAGTGCCAAAAGGTTAACCAGGCAGAAAATACGCCATAAGTAAAAACCACAATATGCGCCTCAAACACTTAGGGGTGAGGTGGAGGGCTTCCCTCCGTAGTGAGCCCCAGACCTGGGGCCCCACAGCCGGCAAAGTGGGCCCCCACCCACAGGGATGGTAGTCCGCCAGCAGGCCGCCGTGCGACAGAAAGCCGCACTCAACGGGAGAGCCTCCCCACCTCAACCTCGCCTACATGCTATAAACAAAATATTAAAAGATAGATGCATATCAATAAATGTCTGTCCCAATGCAGACATAAGGGAGAAAGGACCTCCATGGTCACACTGGATCCACTACAGACACCCAATTAGGGTGAGTATAAGCGTTCCCTACGGGTCCTGACCAGGAACGGGGGAGGGGGAAGGGGAGAGGGGGAAAAAAGAAGGGGGGGAAGAAGGGGGGGGGAGAGGGGTGGGGGAAAGGGGGGGAGGGGGGAGCCCTTGGTCGGAAATTGGGGAAGGTACCATAAGGGAAGTGTACCAAAAAGCAAAAAATCAATGTCATTCCATCAAATCAACGTCTCTCAAGAAAGCAAGTGTATCCAAACGCGGTGTTAAGTCCCCTCGGGTATACAGTATTCAGTCTGTGTATCCAGAAAGTCTCTCTTTGCAGTAGTCGGGTATGCCGGTCTCCCCCCCGGGGTGGTTTCTGGACATGTTCTATTACCATCCCTCTGAGTTCGTGTGTTTGGTGTCCCAATTTGACAAAATGTGCCGCAACTGGCTTTTCATAGTCAATTGATTCTCCTTTTAGGTGTCTGTTGATATTGATCCGGATGTCACTACGATGTTGTTGAAACCTCTTTTTAAAAGGGCCCACAGTCTTGCCTACGTATGCCAATCCACACGGGCACTTTAACAAGTAGACACAATATTCAGTAAGACAATTAAAGGGGCCACCGAGTTTAATCATTTGTCCCGAGTGTGGGTGTGCAAGTTCTGCACCCAGAATCAATGAATTACAGATATTACAGTTGTTACATCGAAATGTACCTCGTTTAGAGGACATGAGAATCGGGGGTCTGGAATATTTCTCTTGTGGATCCGCTTTCACAAGCATATCCCTAAGGTTCTGATTCTTATAGTAAAGTTTCCTAAATGGTCGTTTCAATACCGGACACATGCCCGGATCTGCACAAAGAATGTTATGGTGTCTCCTTACAATGCGTTCTATTGCGGGGGAAGCATTATTGAATGTCTGCGGAAAGAAGATACCCCCATCCTTCCTCTTTTCACTGTCCTTCTTACGTGGTCCCAGGAATATCTCACGGGCTTTCCCCAATGTCTTGTTCAATACGTGTTTGGGATACCCCCTAATCTGGAATTTCCCATACATGTCTCCATTTTGTTGCTCTCTTTTCACCGGATCTGAGTTAATCCTGAGAACCCTCAGGAACTGTGAAATTGGGAGACTGTCCACTCTTATAGCGCAGCAGGGTATTGCGGTCAGTGGGTTTAGAGAACAAGCCAGTGGTTAGGTGACCCTCCTTATCTTTTTCAATTGCCACGTCGAGGAATGTGACATAGTCCTCAGATATCTCGGGATTAAACACAATTGTTGGGAATAGGGAGTTGATGTAATCAACAAACACCATGAACTCCTGTCTGGTTTTCCGCCATATAACCATAACATCATCAATATATCTACCCCAAAAAATCACATTCTCCGTGTATAAGGGGGAATCAAATATGTATCTTTCTTCAAGGTATCCAACAAACAAATTTGCGAACGAGGGTGCTGCTGCGCTACCCATCGCTGTCCCAATGATTTGTTTATAATAGTTGCGCTCAAACTTGAAACAGTTATTATATAGTATCAATTCCAGACCCGCTAGAATGTATTCCGTCGGGATGGAGGGAGGATCTCGACTCAGAAAATGTTTCACGGCTTTTATCCCATGCTCGTTTGGGATATTGGTATATAGAGACGATATGTCCATAGTTGCCATCAGTGTATTACTCTCCATGGGGATGGTGTATAACTTCTGTAAGAAGTCTTCCGAGTCTCTCAAGTATGATGGTAACTTCCTTACATATGGCTGCAGGTAAAAATCAAGCCATTGTGCTAGGGGCTGAGTAGCTGAATTAGTACCCGCCACTATGGGGCGGTATTTCAAAGGGGCAAAGCCTTTATGGACCTTGGGTAAGCCATAGATTACTGGGGTAACTGGAAAATCAATATTAATGAATTGTGCAGTGTCCTCTGTGATCCAGTTGTTAGTCAATCCCATCTCCACGTACTCACTTACGTTTCTAGAGATGCTATTGATGGGGTTATACCGAATTTCCTCATAACTTTTCGGGTCATTAAGCATATCTAGTATGCCTGACCGATAGTCTTTATAGTCAAGTACCACGATAGCCCCGCCTTTATCGGCGGGTTTAATAATAATATTGTTATCAGATCTAAGGGTCCTGAGGGCCAGATGTTCATCTTTAGTGAGATTGTGGTGTTGTCTCATATTTTTGGCCATCGCTATGGTGTCCGCCCGGATGGTCTTAATATATGTCTCAATAGATCCGAAATGTCCCGGTGGTATAAACTGGCTTTTTAGTCTGAAGCGTTGGGTGTCGCCGCCCTGATAGTCTACCTTATCAGTCTTATTGGCAAAAAACTGCTTTAGTTTCATTGACCTCTCAAATTTGGACAGTTCTACATCAAATTTAAAAATATCCAGTTTAGATGATGGGCAAAAAGAGAGACCCCTGCTAAGCAGGATTACCTCAGCCGCCGTTAACATTCGTGATGAGAGGTTAATTACCGGGGTTTCTTGTTGGTGGATCTCAGAGTTCTGCTCCTGTCGCTTGACCCGCCGGCCTCCCCGCCGGGGTCGTTTACGCCGGTGGCTGACTGAAAAAGGGTACCCTTCTGGCTAGGTATTGATGGTTTCCTGATGGTCCTTCTTGAATCCGATTCGCTGCCAGAAGAGTGGTTCTCTGTGGGAGTCTCACTATCCGACAATTGCCCCTGGGTTGCGTGCCTTGGCAGCCACGTGGGACACACCCACTGACATAAGGTGGTAATCCCGGGCTCTCTGAGGACATTTAATCCTCAGTGGAGGGGAATCTCTGCTTGCTTGTTTTTGCTCCCTGATGAAGGGGAGCTAGACGCCCCGAAACGTTGGATTTTGTTGGATCTTTTTGGTCTTTGCTGTGATATTGACCTGTTGGATTTGAATACAATATCTTTTGGAGTGCTGGCTGATCGTCTTTCTTGTGTGTTTGCGGCGCCACCGCCGGCCACAGCACCCACTACAACACTAGGTAAGAGTGCTTCTGTGCAATCTGACATTGTGGACTTTGGGCATACACAGAATTGCACCTTCCTCATCGGTACACTACGGTGTATTGCATTTTTCTTATGGAGATTTTCTCTGGCATTGATGATAACCCGGACAACCGGGCTAAGACACGATCGTTCAATCAAGCAGAGATAGACACCATCCTCTTCCCTTCAGACCCGGCAGCAGCCTTCGGGAAGGACACCACCAAGGATGTGGTAAGGGAACTTAAAAAACTCAAAAAGAGGAGAACGGATCTTGAATTGCATGGACTCACATTATCAGAATACTATCGTCTCAAGAAAATTCCACGCGGTTTTAGAATAAAGAACCAACCCACCATTGGCAGGAACAAGCCAGATTTCTGCCAGAGGTGGTGCGAAGTATCCAATCAAAATTCTCTGAATTATATGCTATTAGTAATTGAGGAAGTTAGAGCCCAGCTCTACCAGCTTAATCGAGAGATAAATTCTCTGGAATTACGTGTACAGGATAACATTACTGAAGTACCCACACTTAAGGATGACCTCAAAAAACTAGAAAGTGATCTAGCAACATACTGTGAAAATTTGAAGAGGTACAAGAGGGACAAATTTAAACAGGTGTGCCGGGACTATTCAGAGAATAAGGTATACCCGTGGCTAACTGGACAGGAGGAAACCAGACATAGGTTCCCCCAATACCAGAGGTTTGGTCCAGGAAGGAGGCTGCCAAGGCACGCAACCCAGGGGCAATTGTCGGATAGTGAGACTCCCACAGAGAACCACTCTTCTGGCAGCGAATCGGATTCAAGAAGGACCATCAGGAAACCATCAATACCTAGCCAGAAGGGTACCCTTTTTCAGTCAGCCACCGGCGTAAACGACCCCGGCGGGGAGGCCGGCGGGTCAAGCGACAGGAGCAGAACTCTGAGATCCACCAACAAGAAACCCCGGTAATTAACCTCTCATCACGAATGTTAACGGTGGCTGAGGTAAGCCTCAGCAGGGGTCTCTCTTTTTGCCCATCATCTAAACTGGATATTTTTAAATTTGATGTAGAACTGTTCAAATTTGAGAGGTCAATGAAACTAAAGCAGTTTTTTGCCAATAAGACTGATAAGGTAGACTATCAGGGCGGCGACACCCAACGCTTCAGACTAAAAAGCCAGTTTATACCACCGGGACATTTCGGATCTATTGAGACATATATTAAGACCATCCGGGCGGACACCATAGCGATGGCCAAAAATATGAGACAACACCACAATCTCACTAAAGATGAACATCTGGCCCTCAGGACCCTTAGATCTGATAACAATATTATTATTAAACCCGCCGATAAAGGCGGGGCTATCGTGGTACTTGACTATAAAGACTATCGGTCAGGCATACTAGATATGCTTAATGACCCGAAAAGTTATGAGGACATTCGGTATAACCCCATCAATAGCATCTCTAGAAACGTAAGTGAGTACGTGGAGATGGGATTGACTAACAACTGGATCACAGAGGACACTGCACAATTCATTAATATTGATTTTCCAGTTACCCCAGTAATCTATGGCTTACCCAAGGTCCATAAAGGCTTTGACCCTCTGAAATACCGCCCCATAGTGGCGGGTACTAATTCAGCTACTCAGCCCCTAGCACAATGGCTTGATTTTTACCTGCAGCCATATGTAAGGAAGTTACCATCATACTTGAGAGACTCGGAAGACTTCTTACAGAAGTTATACACCATCCCCATGGAGAGTAATACACTGATGGCAACTATGGACATATCGTCTCTATATACCAATATCCCAAACGAGCATGGGATAAAAGCCGTGAAACATTTTCTGAGTCGAGATCCTCCCTCCATCCCGACGGAATACATTCTAGCGGGTCTGGAATTGATACTATATAATAACTGTTTCAAGTTTGAGCGCAACTATTATAAACAAATCATTGGGACAGCGATGGGTAGCGCGGCAGCACCCTCGTTCGCAAATTTGTTTGTTGGATACCTTGAAGAAAGATACATATTTGATTCCCCCTTATACACGGAGAATGTGATTTTTTGGGGTAGATATATTGATGATGTGATGGTTATATGGCGGAAAACCAGACAGGAGTTCATGGTGTTTGTTGATTACATCAACTCCCTATTCCCAACAATTGTGTTTAATCCCGAGATATCTGAGGACTATGTCACATTCCTCGACGTGGCAATTGAAAAAGATAAGGAGGGTCACCTAACCACTGGCTTGTTCTCTAAACCCACTGACCGCAATACCCTGCTGCGCTATAAGAGTGGACAGTCTCCCAATTTCACAGTTCCTGAGGGTTCTCAGGATTAACTCAGATCCGGTGAAAAGAGAGCAACAAATTGGAGACATGTATGGGAAATTCCAGATTAGGGGGTATCCCAAACACGTATTGAACAAGACATTGGGGAAAGCCCGTGAGATATTCCTGGGACCACGTAAGAAGGACAGTGAAAAGAGGAAGGATGGGGGTATCTTCTTTCCGCAGACATTCAATAATGCTTCCCCCGCAATAGAACGCATTGTAAGGAGACACCATAACATTCTTTGTGCAGATCCGGGCGTGTGTCCGGTATTGAAACGACCATTTAGGAAACTTTACTATAAGAATCAGAACCTTAGGGATATGCTTGTGAAAGCGGATCCACAAGAGAAATATTCCAGACCCCCGATTCTCATGTCCTCTAAACGAGGTACATTTCGATGTAACAACTGTAATATCTGTAATTCATTGATTCTGGGTGCAGAACTTGCACACCCACACTCGGGACAAATGATTAAACTCGGTGGCCCCTTTAATTGTCTTACTGAATATTGTGTCTACTTGTTAAAGTGCCCGTGTGGATTGGCATACGTAGGCAAGACTGTGGGCCCTTTTAAAAAGAGGTTTCAACAACATCGTAGTGACATCCGGATCAATATCAACAGACACCTAAAAGGAGAATCAATTGACTATGAGAAGCCAGTTGCGGCACATTTTGTCAAATTGGGACACCAAACACACGAACTCAGAGGGATGGTAATAGAACATGTCCAGAAACCACCCCGGGGGGGAGACCGGCATACCCGACTACTGCAAAGAGAGACTTTCTGGATACACAGACTGAATACTGTATACCCGAGGGGACTTAACACCGCGTTTGGATACACTTGCTTTCTTGAGAGACGTTGATTTGATGGAATGACATAGATTTTTTGCTTTTTGGTACACTTCCCTTATGGTACCTTCCCCAATTTCCGACCAAGGGCTCCCCCCTCCCCCCCTTTCCCCCACCCCTCTCCCCCCCCCCCTTCTTCCCCCCCTTCTTTTTTCCCCCTCTCCCCTTCCCCCTCCCCCGTTCCTGGTCAGGACCCGTAGGGAACGCTTATACTCACCCTAATTGGGTGTCTGTAGTGGATCCAGTGTGACCATGGAGGTCCTTTCTCCCTTATGTCTGCATTGGGACAGACATTTATTGATATGCATCTATCTGTTAATGTTTTGTTTATAGCATGTAGGCGAGGTTGAGGTGGGGAGGCTCTCCCGTTGAGTGCGGCTTTCTGTCGCACGGCGGCCTGCTGGCGGACTACCATCCCTGTGGGTGGGGGCCCACTTTGCCGGCTGTGGGGCCCCAGGTCTGGGGCTCACTACGGAGGGAAGCCCTCCACCTCACCCCTAAGTGTTTGAGGCGCATATTGTGGTTTTTACTTATGGCGTATTTTCTGCCTGGTTAACCTTTTGGCACTGAGGTGGAGAGGTTCCCCAGTGGTGCTCGACCCGTGCTGCCACAGGCGGATCCCATGATGCGCTAGTTCGGATGTGGGCCCGCCACCGGCCGCCCCGTGCCAGATGTGGGCGGCCGGCGGGGAGCCTGCCATGGCGCGGGTGTGGCGGTGTTGTGACAGCATGACTTGGGCACTGTGGGTAGACCTATCCTCATACTGGTATTGTTTATTTTTTGTGTGCAACCTGAATCGAATGGGTTGCCGGGAGGTCTGAGGTGGAGAGGTTCCCCCAGCAGCGCTTGGTTTGCCGACGTTCCCCGCATGCGCCGGCGCGCTGACAGCAACCGGCGCTGGTGTTTATACACCAGATGCGGGACTGGCAGCTCCTGGCCTACTAGGAGCAGCCCTGGCAGCGCCGCCTTCCAATCGCAGCGGCTTGCTGCTCTGCTGGCACGTGGTGCTGCGGGGTACGACCTACCCACCTTAGCCCCTGTTGAGCGACCGCATCAGGTCTCTGCCGTGTTTATTTTACTTATTTTACTTGTTTCACATGATTGTATTATGTATATGGTTTGTAATTGCATTTGTTTGGCTGGTGTTCTGATTGGCTGCATCAGCTCTGATGTCACGTGGGACACACCCACTGACATCAGGTGGTAATCCCGGGCTCTCTGAGGGCATTTAATCCTCAGTGGAGGGGAATCTCTGCTTGCTTGTTTTTGCTCCCTGATGAAGGGGCGCTAGACGCCCCGAAACGTTGGATTTTGTTGGATCTTTTTGGTCTTTGCTGTGATATTGACCTGTTGGATTTGAATACAATATATTTTGGAGTGCTGGCTGATCGTCTTTCTAAAGTGGTTGTAGGGTTAGCAGTCAGCATGGTGGTAGAATTGGGATGTCTGGAGCCACATGTGGCCGGGGGCGGGGTAGACCACCTGCTGCGCGGCAGGCTGCCTTCCAGGGAGGTAGTGGAGCAGGGGTTCCTGGAGTTGGCAGCAGTAGCAGTGAATTAGTGCGGACTGTTGGAGGGAAAATTAGCTACTCAGCAGTGTGGCACTTTTTCATCAAGCATCCACAGGAGGGTAACCTGGCCACATGAAAGATGTGTCAAGCGTGGCCAGGGCCCCAATATTGGTACCACGGCCCTGCGGCCAGTTCCAATTTCACCCAGCCAAGGCTCCAGCACCTCAGCTGAAGGTAGCTGTGCGTCATACCCATCCTCTGCCGCTCCAGATGCTCCTGCTTCTCCTACTAAAATTCACTTATCCCACCAGCAATCCATCAGCAAAGCCATGTCCAAGAAACAACAGTATGCGCCCACTCATCCTACGGTGCAGAAGCTAAATGTGCTCCTGTCCAAGTTGCTGGTGCTGCAGTCCCTCCATTTTACGGTGTTGGACTCTGCACCTTTCAGAGAGCTGATAGCTAGTGCCGAGCCGAGGTGGAGAGTCCCAAGCCATCAATTCTTTGCAAAGAAGGCAGTTCCAGCCCTGCACAAATTTGTTGAGCAGAAGGTGGGCCAGTCCTTGAGCCTGTCAGTGTGCACCAAAGTGCACGGCAGCGCTGACATCTGGAGCTGTAACTATGGTCAGGGACAATACATGTCCTTTATGGCCTACTGGGTGAATGTGGTTCCTGCAGCAGCAACTTGGACAGGTCACAGCGCTTCAGTCTCCACGCTCCCAGGCTGTTTTGCCTGTCACAGTGTGCGACTCTGCCTCCTCGTCCTCCGCCGTCTCCTCAGCCTCCACTGTACGGTCAATTCTCAATGCCCCTTCAGCCTACCATGTGTGCAGGGCACGGCGGTATCATGCTGTGCTTCTCATGGTTTGCCTTGGCGAATGAAGTCACACAGGGGAGGAGCTCCTGAAATGTATTCATCAAGAAATCAAAACATGGCTTACTCTGCGAAAATTGGAAATGGGAACCATGGTGACTGACTGGGAGTAACATCTTGTCTGCACTGCGGCAAGGAAGCCTGAGCCATGCGCCCTGTATGGCACATGTGTTCAACCTAGTTGTCAAGCGTTTTCTGAAGTCTTCCCCCCATCTGCAAGACATCCTAACAATGCACTTCAGTCACTCTTACACCGCCAAGCACACCCTTGAGCTACAGCGTCAGAACGGTATCCCCCAACATAGTCTGATTTGCGATGTTCCCACCTGTTGGAATTCCATCCTACATATGCTAGATCGACTATACGAACAAAGAAAAGCCATCACTGATTTCTTGATGATTCAAACGGATAGGGGGACTCCCCTGTCTAACTTTAATGTGAACCAGTGGCAGCTCATACGTGACACCTGCTGTTTGCTCAGGCCCTTTGAGGAAGCCACTTTATTTATCAGTCACCAGGATTACGGCATAAACGACGTGATTCCGCTGCTTCATGTAATACAACACATGTTGGAAACCATGGCTGGTCAGGGCACTGGAGACATGGCGCATACATTTCACGGCCACATAAACCCTGTGGGAGCAGAGGAGGAGCAGCACAGTGAAGCACATTTTAGTTTTGGCAAAATGGACGGTTTATCTAGTCATCTGACAGGAGAGAAGGAGCAGCCAGAGAAGCTAGAGGGTTGTGAGGAAGGCGAGACAGAGGACCCAGACACACCGTGGCAGTATGAAGTGGAGATGGAGAGAGGTAGTCCCTTCGAGTCACTTGCACAAATGGCACGATGCATGCTCACGTGCTTGCGTAGTGACTGCATAATTGTCTACATTTTCTGCGGGATGACTTCTGGCTCTCCACCTTATTGGACCCTCACTACCGGCACAAAATGGGGGCATTTTTTACACTGAGAGGGAGGACAAACTGACCTACTACAAAGACATTCTACGTAGTCAGTTGGCCAATGCCTGTCTGCGCCATGGTCCATACTCTCGCAGGTCTGACTCGTGGGGAACCTGTGCGCTCACCTTCCACTGCCATGGCTGCCGGGGGGGGGGTGGCAGGAGCAGCAGCAGCAGCTCCATCAACAGCAGCCTCAGTCTTCAGTCACTAATGAGTAGCTTTCTGCACCCACATAGTGAGGCTACTCATGAGCAGCAGGAAGACCTGGAGCAGGGCCTGAACCAGCAGGTCGTGTCATATCTTGAAATGACCATGCCAACACACCTTGAGGATTCGCTGGACTTCTGGGCAGCCAAACTTGACTTGTGGCCGCAACTGGCAGAGTTTGCCCTGGAAAAGCTGTCCTGAGCTCCCTATGATGCTGCCAACTCCTGGGTGTGTTTTTCAGGCAATATATGAGCTCCTAATACTGCTGCCAAGTCCAGAGTGTGTCTTTCAGGCAATATATGGGCTCCCTATGCTGCTGCCAACTCCAATGTGTTTTTCCGGCAATATATGGGCTCCCTATGCTGCTGCCAACTACTGGGTGTGTCTTTCATGCAATATATGAACTCCTAATGCTGCTGCTGCTGCTGCCAACTCCTGGGTGTGTCTTTCAGGCAATATATGAGCTCCTTATGCTGCTGCCAACTCCTGGGTGTGTCTTTCAGGCAATATATGAGCTCCCTATGCTGCTGCCAACTCCAATGTGTTTTTCAGGCAATATATGGGCTCCTAATACTGCTGCCAAGTCCAGAGTGTATCTTTAAGGCAATATATGGACTCCCAATGCTGCTGTCAACTCCAATGTGTTTTTCAGGCAATATATGGGCTCCCTATGCTGCTGCCAACTCCTGGGTGTGTCTTTCAGGCAATATATGGACTCCTAATGCTGCTGCTGCTGCTGCTGCTAACTCCTGGGTGTGTCTTTCAGGCAATATATGAGCTCCTAATACTGCTGCCAAGTCCAGAGTGTGTCTTTCAGGAAATATATGGGCTTCTAATGCTGCTGCTGCTGTCAACTCCTGGGTGTGTCTTTCAGGCAATATATGGGCTCCTAATTCTGCTGCTGCTGCCAACTCCTGGGTGTGTCTTTCAGGCAATATAGGGTCTCCTAATGCTGCTGCCAACTCCAATGTGTCTTTCAGGCAATATATGGGCTCCCTATGCTGCTGCCAACTCCAATGTGTTTTTCCGGCAATATATGGGCTCCCTATGCTGCTGCCAACTACTGGGTGTGTCTTTCATGCAATATATGAACTCCTAATGCTGCTGCTGCTGCTGCCAACTCCTGGGTGTGTCTTTCAGGCAATATATGAGCTCCTTATGCTGCTGCCAACTCCTGGGTGTGTCTTTCAGGCAATATATGAGCTCCCTATGCTGCTGCCAACTCCAATGTGTTTTTCAGGCAATATATGGGCTCCTAATACTGCTGCCAAGTCCAGAGTGTATCTTTAAGGCAATATATGGACTCCCAATGCTGCTGTCAACTCCAATGTGTTTTTCAGGCAATATATGGGCTCCCTATGCTGCTGCCAACTCCTGGGTGTGTCTTTCAGGCAATATATGGACTCCTAATGCTGCTGCTGCTGCTGCTGCTGCTAACTCCTGGGTGTGTCTTTCAGGCAATATATGAGCTCCTAATACTGCTGCCAAGTCCAGAGTGTGTCTTTCAGGAAATATATGGGCTTCTAATGCTGCTGCTGCTGTCAACTCCTGGGTGTGTCTTTCAGGCAATATATGGGCTCCTAATTCTGCTGCTGCTGCCAACTCCTGGGTGTGTCTTTCAGGCAATATAGGGTCTCCTAATGCTGCTGCCAACTCCAATGTGTCTTTCAGGCAATATATGGGCTCCTACTGCTGCTGCCAACTCCTGGGTGTGTCGTTCAGGCAATATATGGGCTCCCTATGAGGCTGCTGATGCTGCCAACTCCTGGGTGTGTCTTTCAGGCAATATATGAGCTCCCTATGCTGCTGCCAACTCCAATGTGTTTTTCAGGCTATATATGAGCTCCTAATACTGCTGTCAAGTCCAGAGTGTGTCTTTCAGGCAATATATGGGCTCCTAATGCTGCTGCTGCTGCCAACTCCTGGGTGTGTCTTTCAGGCAATATATGGGCTCCCTATGCTGCTGCCAAGTCCAGAGTGTGTATTTCAGGCAATATATGGGCTCCTAATGCTGCTACCAACTCCAGGGTGTATTTTTCAGGCAATATATGGTCTCCTAATGCTGCTGCCAACTCCAATGTGTTTTTCAGGCAATATATGAGCTCCTAATACTGCTGCCAAGTCCAGAGTGTGTCTTTGAGGCAATATATGGGCTCCTAATGCTGCTGCCAACTCCTGGTGTGTCTTTAAGCCAATATATGAGCTCCATATGCTGCTGCCAACTCATGGGTGTGTTTTTCAGGCAATATATGGACTCCTAATGTTGCTGCCAACTCCAATGTGTTTTTCAGGCAATACATGGGCTCCCTATGCTGCTGCTAACTTCTGGGTGTGTCCTTCAGGCAATATATGAGGTCCCTATGCTGCTGCCAACTCCAATGTGTTTTTCAGGCAATATATGGGCTCCCTATGCTGCTGCCAAGTCCAGAGTGTGTCTTTCAGGCAATATATGGGCTCCTACTGCTGCTGCCAACTCCTGGGTGTGTCTTTCAGGCAATATATGGGCTCCCTATAATGCTGCTGCCAACTCCTGGGTGTGTCTTTCAGGCAATATATGAGCTCCCTATGCTGCTGCCAACTCCAATGTGTTTTTCAGGCTATATATGAGCTCCTAATACTGCTGTCAAGTCCAGAGTGTGTCTTTCAGGCAATATATGGGCTCCAAATGCTGTTGCTGCTGCCAACTCCTGGGTGTGTCTTTCAGGCAATATATGGGCTCCCTATGCTGCTGCCAAGTCCAGAGTGTGTATTTCAGGCAATATATGGGCTCCTAATGCTGCTACCAACTCCAGGGTGTGTTTTTCAGGCAATATATGGTCTCCTAATGCTGCTGCCAACTCCAGTGTCTCTTTAAGGCAATATATGGGCTCCCTATGCTGCTGCCAACTCCAATGTGTTTTTCAGGCAATATATGAGCTCCTAATACTGCTGCCAAGTCCAGAGTGTGTCTTTGAGGCAATATATGGGCTCCTAATGCTGCTGCTGCTGCCAACTCCTGGTGTGTCTTTCAGCCAATATATGAGCTCCATATGCTGCTGCCAACTCATGGGTGTGTTTTTCAGGCAATATATG
The DNA here is from genome assembly GCA_027917425.1 of Gastrophryne carolinensis. Classification (NCBI taxonomy): domain Eukaryota; kingdom Metazoa; phylum Chordata; class Amphibia; order Anura; family Microhylidae; genus Gastrophryne; species Gastrophryne carolinensis. The sequence goes on along the minus strand of CM051236.1, from coordinate 241,772,300 downwards.
GACTCCTAATGCTGCTGCCAACTCCAATGTGTTTTTCAGGCAATACATGGGCTCCCTATGCTGCTGCTAACTCCTGGGTGTGTCCTTCAGGCAATATATGAGGTCCCTATGCTGCTGCCAACTCCAATGTGTTTTTCAGGCAATATATGGGCTCCCTATGCTGCTGCCAACTCCTGGGTGTGTCCTTCAGGCAATATATGGACTCCTAATGCTGCTGCTGCTGCCAACTCCAGATCGTGTCTTTCAGGCATTATATGGGCTCCTACTGCTGCTGCCAACTCCTGGGTGTGTCTTTCAGGCAATATATGGGCTCCCTATGATGCTGCTGCCAACTCCTGGGTGTGTCTTTCAGGCAATATATGAGCTCCCTATGCTGCTGCCAACTCCAATGTGTTTTTCAGGCTATATATGAGCTCCTAATACTGCTGTCAAGTCCAGAGTGTGTCTTTCAGGCAATATATGGGCTCCTAATGCTGCTGCTGCTGCCACATCCTGGGTGTGTCTTTCAGGCAATATATGGGCTCCCTATGCTGCTGCCAAGTCCAGAGTGTGTATTTCAGGCAATATATGGGCTCCTAATGCTGCTACCAACTCCAGGGTTTGTTTTTCAGGCAATATATGGTCTCCTAATGCTGCTGCCAACTCCAGTGTCTCTTTAAGGCAATATATGGGCTCCCTATGCTGCTGCCAACTCCAATGTGTTTTTCAGGCAATATATGAGCTCCTAATACTGCTGCCAAGTCCAGAGTGTGTCTTTCAGGCAATATATGCGCTCCTAATGCTGCTGCTGCTGCCAACTCCTGGGTGTGTCTTTCAGGCAATATATGGGCTCCTAATGCTGCTGCTGCTGGCAACTCCTGGTGTGTCTTTCAGCCAATATATGAGCTCCATATGCTGCTGCCAACTCATGGGTGTGTTTTTCAGGCAATATATGGTCTCCTAAGGCTGCTGCCAACTCCAATGTGTTTTTCAGGCAATACATGGGCTCCCTATGCTGCTGCTAACTCCTGGGTGTGTCCTTCAGGCAATATATGAGGTCCCTATGCTGCTGCCAACTCCAATGTGTTTTTCAGGCAATATATGGGCTCCCTATGCTGCTACCAACTCCTGGGTGTGTCTTTCAGGCAATATATGGACTCCTAATGCTGCTGCTGCTGCCAACTCCAGATCGTGTCTTTCAGGCATTATATGGGCTCCTAATGCTGCTGCCAACTCCTGGGTGTGTCTTTCAGGCAATATATGGGCTCCCTATGCTGCTGCCAACTCCAGGGTGTGTTTTTCAGGCAATATATGGTCTCTTAATGCTGCTGCCAACTGCAGTGTCTCTCTCAGGCAATATATGGGCTCCCTATGCTGCTGCCAACTACAATGTGTTTTTCATGCAATATATGGGCTCCTAATGCTGTTGCCAACTCCTGGGTGTGTCTTTCAGGCAATATATGGGCTCCCTATGGTGCTGCCAAGTCCAGAGTGTGTCTTTCAGGCAATATATGGGCTCATCATGCTGATGCCACCTCAAGGCTCTGTAATTGTGCCGCTCTGCAATGGCGAATCTAATAGCGACGCCTCTGATCTCATACTTTTTTACAATAGTATTTCACTAACCCAGCATGCATCCTATGCATGCTACAGCCAAGCAAAACGTTATGCAACCCTATGGAGGCTCTCGGACGCCCAGAAATAGCCGTTTTAAATAGCAATTCGGCGCAAATAAATTTGTACCAAAACGATTTTTCCCTGAAAATGCAGCTAATCGGCCGAATCAAATTTTTCAAAAGTTCGCGCATCTCTACATACGATCGATATTCATGCATCTCCAGTGCAATCTGGCCTCCGCCATGCTGATGCAGGTTATGCCATTGAGCTGAAGGCACTCATACTTCTCCACATAGCCAAAACATGATCAACACTAATTCCCAGTCCAAAATGGTCCCGTAAGTGGAGCGGAAATGAAACCGTTATATAGGGTGGAGGTCCATCGTCAATCAGGTCTCAGAATCAGACACAAGCTCATACCAATAACGTAACTTATCAGAACTAATGCAAATTATCCGATTTCAATCCGTCCATCGAATGCGCATATACACGTTAACGTGAACGCATTTACGCATGGAAAAAGTAAGGTAAAAACCAAAAAACAAGGCAAACATTCACAAAAAATACACAGACACATGCGAAAGTGCATGCGAATGTGTCTCTGAAGACAGGAAGAAAAATCCTTGGTCAGTCGCAATCCTGCACCGGCCATTGTCTGCCATCGCATTCCATGTGTCCACCCTGGATAGCTTTACTTTCAACAAGGACTAATCTTTTCATACCCTAGATCAAAATGTTGTATATACTGTATGTATGGTATCATTTGGAGGGCTTCTTTCCATATAAGGAAAGAGACAATGTATCAGTATTACCTGATGTTTCAATGTGTGTCGTAACTTGCAACAATTTGATTTAGTTCATTTAAATATTTATAAGAATTTTTTTACTGTCAATCACTATTTATTGATTGAACTTTGCCATGAACAGGGATAAAACAGGCACAGGTATGCCCAGCCTTAATTTTCTGATGCACTCTGAACATTTGGATTTTCCCTAGACCAGCCTTCTTAAAAAATTGACCAACCCAATAAAAACTGGAAGGGATATACAGCTGCTTCCTAATACCCTGATGGGGGCTATTAGTTACAAATTTAAATTAATATTAGAAAAATATTATATTATTATAAAAATATTAGAAAAGTTCTGCACATCCCCTCTCAAACATACAGTTAGGCGCAGTTTGTATTCTAAGCACACAGCACGTCCTGCTCCATCTATAATACTTACACATGGGTAATCCTCCGCCAGAGGGCGCTGTTCCCTGCAGACATGCAAAATAGGCTCCTCCCAGCCCTTCATATACCCAGGGACCTCCCACAAATCCCCAGATTTCTCTGCAGTGCTGAACTGCGAAGACATGGAGTATCACGCTCTTGCAGGCGAGCGGGGCTTTACAGCCAGTGGCCCTGTGGGACTATTTCCACCCGTCCTCTTTATGAAGAATATGCCTCCCAGCCTGGGCTGCATTGGTCGGGTGAAGGTAGGCAGCACCTTGTGTGCTTAACGGAGCCATCCTCCACCGCAATCCCCCACCATAGGGAAGGCGGTTAGGCTGATGGTGAGCCTCTAGTGGATGCCCCTCCTGCATTGTTGCCCGTGCCCCTTACAGAGTTAATCCCTGGACGCAGGTCCGCTTCTCCCTCGCTTCCTCCCGTAGCTCGGGGGAAAAGAAAGGGGGGGTATGTGTGGTAGTGTAATGTAACACGTTTAAGGCCTTTTGATCTTTCATTGTGCTTGGGTGTCAGTGTCGCACTCCTTGCTCCACATAAGTTTATGGTTGCGAGCCTGTTTGTCCTTCATTACATGAGTCGGCAGCATCATTTTCTAGCGTGACAGCAACATTATGTATGGGCGTACTATCCACTACTGTTTTTCACTTTTCGTTGGTTAGAGCTTCGCGCTCTTTGGGGGAGGCGGGGACTCGGCATGACGCGCTCTGCGTCACAGCCAGATCAAGCCCGCCCCTCGAGGTTCGCTTGGCGCCATTTTGACAATCTTCGCGCGCGCGCGTGGTGCGATCCGCCTCCTCCCTTGGTCATGTAAGTGCCCTCCGGGGCGGTATTTGTTTCTATGTGTTTTATTCGGCTGCGCATGGCACTGACACCCCCCCCCCCCTCTTATCCCATTATGTCTTTCAGACGCCAGGACTTCGGTGGCTTCTCCCGGCCTAACGTATATTATAGCGGGTCCACATAACAAATTCTCCCACTTCCTAGCGGGTCTTGGGGCATCCAGGGTTGCCTATTGCGTAAATCCCTGCGGGCATACTGCTCAGATAATCACCATATGGAGGCATCTCAGAATTATGTACCCGGGGTCCCTCTGGGACATGACCAGCTGTGTGCAGTGTGTGGTCAGCCCCATGCTGATGCTGGCAGAGCACGGGTCTGCGGACCGTGTGCTGAACAGGCACTGACCCTGCAATCAGGTTTGCCAGTGGCTGCACCTCCCTTCAATACACCCGTCTCCCCGGACCTAAATCTCACTCCAGATGAGTCGAGCGGAGATGACCAGCAAGCCGTGCCGCGCAGGCTGCCTATGGCTGAGCAGGTGCTGTCTGGTTTGCCGGTGCGTATGGGCCCTGGAGAGAAGTGGTCCCTGACGCCTCCTGGCTCTCCGGTTCCTAACGATACCGATGACTCTGCTGATATGCAGGACCTTGATCCTTCTGAGGAAGGTGAGCTATTCTCAGATTCGGGCTCCTCGGATGTGATGCCTGGGAGCCGTGATGATTCTGGGCCCGGTTCTTGGGGCCTGTGTGACACAAATGAACTTCTTATTAAGATCTTTGAGGTTTTGTCTATCTCCCCTCCTGGAGAGGCTCCCAAGCCTAAGAAGGAGAGTTTCCACACAGCGCCGCCGCGCTTGGAGTTCCTGGAACAGGATAATTTCCAGAATCTTATATCCCAAGAATGGGAATCGCCTTGTAAACTTAAAGGGGTTCCAGGGGTCTGGGATTGGAAGTACCCTTTCCCTCCTGATGGGGTTAACTTTTGGTCAGCACCTCTTGTGGTGGACGCACTGATTATAGGGGTTACTAACCCCAACCTTCATGACGGCTCCTTATTAACGTACTCTTCGGGATGCTGAGGACCGGCGCATTGACAGACTGGCTTCCCACGCCTTTTTGTGTGCAGGGACGGCTCTGCGCCCAGTCTGTGCCGCGGCCATCACGGCGGTGGCCGCCAGGATTCTTGTTAGAAAAGTACTTGACCACCGACCTGAGGACCTCCCCTGGGGGGTGTTTAATGACTGTGATGTGTTTGTGAGGTTCATCCTCTCAGCACTGGATGACACCATTAAGATGTGTGCTAGAACCTCTGCCCTTGTGGTAGCTATTCGCCGCCTGGTCTGGCTGCGACAGTGGGGTGCTGACGATGCTACGAAAAAGGCGCTCACTGGCCTTCCCTTCAGAGGACGGCGACTATTTGGGGCCCGTTTGGACCTTTTTGGAAAAAAGGGTAAGGCACCCCTACGCAGAAAGGCCGTCCCGCCCTCCTTGGGGCAGGGCCACCCCTCCACCTCCCTACGTTAGTGTCAAACGCGAACCTGAGGTGTGGACTTCCACCATGGGGTGGGCAGGCAACGCCCCGGGGCCCTCTGGCAGGACTAAGTCCAAATCTGCCAAGACCTCCCAAGCATGAAGGGACGCCCTCGCCCTTCTGGTACTGCTGCAGCAGCTGACTCCTATCTAGGAATGTACCTTCTCCTTCTGGTGGTTCCAGGAGGTAGTTCCCCTGGACACAGGATAGCATTTGCTGGGCGGTCCCTCTCAGATGTTGTCAGGGTGCCTCTAGACCCTGTTTTTCCCTCAGGATTTGGTGCAGGCCGCGCTAGGCCTACGGAGTTTGGGATTACTTACAGGTTGCCCTTAACAGAATGGGGCTATGGCCTCTATATTTACCTTCCTCCTTTCCTCAACAGTATGAGGCAGTCTGGACCATGTTGGCCTATGGTAGGCCTGGCAATTCTACTCTCACAGGTAGTCCCTATATGACATCTCTGTCTTGGGACACAGGTGCCCTGTGCAAGGGGGGCCTCCGGCCTCCTGTGCAGTTCTAGAGCTTATTAGTTCCCCCTGTGTCTTCTGGACACCAAGACCGTTACTAGTCGGTGTTGCAGGACCAACCCTGCGGATTGAGGCATTGTTTTTGGCCTCTCTTTCGCTCCCAGGCTACTCGCCATGGCGCAAATGGGGGTGATGTCTCGGACATGCCTGGGGGGCGTCCGCATTAGGACCTATCGGGTCGTCCTTCCTTACTCCCCAATCTCTACGTCAGGCCGAGTGGATTAGTCGGCCGGCGGTGTCCCCTGGGAGTTACTGGATGGGTGCTCAGTCACCTCAATCCCTCATGGTCCCTTATCCGCTATCTCCATTCCTTGGATTCGGTTCAGGCTTGAGCCTTCTTCCATGGCAACAAGTGGACTCCTGGTTACGGGGGCTCTGTCCCCCTTTGCTGACATCTTACTTTCACCAGGCAGGATTGCAGCTGGTGGGCCCGTTGGTGGCGTATCAGATGATGTCCCTTATATACCGAGCCCTTGGGCTCTTCGGCACAGTAGGTTATTGATCCTACATGGGGTTCCAGCACCCCTGGAGCTAGGTCTATGCTCATTCCCCCTTGGTACGGTGGTTCCTCTTGAGCTGATTATATTCAAGGACCCTGTCAGGGGGCACCCCCTTCCTTGCTTGCATCTTCCTGTGACTGGTCACCTTGGGTACCAAGTCTCGCAGATTGGCGGGGGGGGGGGAATTTCTTCCAAAACCCCCTGTGGTTCCTGGGTAGGGTTCCTTAGAGGGTCCATCTTACCTACTGGTTTGTTAAAACATTGAGCCTTCCGTTGACTCTATACGGCTGGACTTCTCCTCTTTTAGGACCTGTCTATTTGGGGACGCTTGGCCTGTTGGAAGACAATGGCCTGTTTTATTATTGGTCTGGAGCTTGAAGCAGGATGCTCCCTCTGGAGGGTTCCTGATCTGGGCGGGGGTTTATGCCCCCTGCTCCTCAGCGGTATTCACTCCAATGGATGTCTTTCAGTGGCAGGTTATGCTGTCCTGGTGTCACTCTGAGAGCCAACTAGGGTGGCTCTGTTGGGTCTCGCTTATACCACCGGGGCTCTGCCCATGTTTTTACTGTCCCAGAATATTCTGACTCCGGTCATGGGGGCTTAGTAAAATTATGCATTTTCTATTTTATATGCCTTCTCTTCATTCACCCTACTAGGTTGTGCTGATAAAGAGACCCGTGAGTTTGATGGCCCCTGGGTGGCCTAGTGAACTGTGGTTCGCAGATGCTTCTGCTGAGGTCAGCTGACCTGTACGCTCTCTCAGGAGTGCGGTTCTGCCCTTGTCAGGCCCCTTCTTTTAGTTCAATATCTTTTTATTCAGTTTACATCATATAAAGGAAACATTACAGAACATTAATACAAAGGGACAAAAGATCAAGGACACATCGCCCTCTACGTCCACATGTGCATACAGTATAGTGACATATCATAAGCACAAATTCAACCCGGCCCACACTTTTATATGATGTTTTGGTCGTGGGTCCAATGCCCAGGATCCCTCAGTCTCCCCTATTCCAGACCCGCTGACCAAAAGGAAATAGGGGCGGTCCGTTCACACCAAGACCCAGCACACATTTCCTCTCCTAGAAGAGGCGGGATCTCGAGGGCAGAGGGAGGGAGCCGGATGGCCCGGAAAACGCAGAGCAGCAAGGACATGCAAGGAAGGAAGAAGACGAGAAGGGGAAGAAGACAAGAAGGGGAAGGCGAGGAAGGGGGGGAGGGAGGAAGATTGAGGGACAGGATTGCAGAAGCAATGAAAGGATTGAGGATGAGTAGCTCCCAAGGCAAGGGCAGGAGTAGGGACACGCACCGAAGCAATTGCAAGGACAGAAGTACTACCACGGGCAGAGGCGTGCCGATGCATGACCACCTATGATATCTCCTGCACTAGATGAGCGTCCCTGTAGTCCAGCCAACCGACCCACGTCATCCTATAGCTCTCCCAGGAGCCTTCGGAGTCTGAAATCAACTCCTCCATACGACGAATGGCCTCAACCTCCTGAACCCACTCAACAAGGGATGGCGAGGCTGTGGATTTCCATCGTCTCGGGATGACTGCTCTCACTGCTGTCAGGAAATGCCGCAGTACCCCCGTTTTGCTACGGGAGAGAGAGCCGGGAAGCAAGGACAGCAGGGCCACCTGCGGGGAGTTCTGCACCGACTCCCCTGAGATGTTGTTGTATATAGCCAAAACCTTCTCCCAGAGGGCCTTTATTGATGGACAGTCCCACCAAATATGAACCATGTTACCCCGCCCCTCTAAGCATCTCCAACATCTATCAGAGCATGAGAGGTCAAACTTGCTCAAATCAGCTGGGCACCTGTACCACCGGGAAAGGACCTTAAAGTTCTTTTCCTGAGCTACGTTCGGGACCGCTAGTTTATGGGTAAACAAATATATCTTAGCAAGCTCCTCTTCGGAAATGGACACCCCCAACTCCTCCTCCCATCTCCGTATGAATCCCGGCGGGGAATCATGCATAGCAGCCAGCAAGGTTCAATACAGAACAGCGATTGCGTGGTCTTTGGGAGGCGCTTGTGTGAGGACATGTTCCAATTGCGTCAGTGGCAGTCTACCCCGCTCCACCAGATTGTGAGTTGCCACAAAAGCATTCAATTGCCTATGAAGAAACCATGAGACATACTGTCCCAGGGCCCTTTCCCTTAACTCATCCAGTGTGGGAAGTCTGTCTCTCATCAAAATATGTCCCATAGTTACATTGGACGAGGCCTCCCAAACTAAGAAGCTCCTAACCCGCACGCCAGGGGCAAAAGAGTAGTTGTCGAAGAGAGGAGTCAGGGGCCCCGGTCTATTGATCATGGAGCTCTAGACATTTTAACCCATGCAAGCAGGAACTGCCCCACCAGAAATGGCAGAGATTCCCTTGCCTGCCTGGGAAGTACGCCCCCCCAGGGTAGCGAGATCAGATTCACAGGAGAGATAGCCTTTACCATTTTTACCCACTGCCTCCCTCCCTCCCCCCGGGCCCAATCCAGAATACGGAGCACCATAACCGCTGTATGATATGTCTGAAGGTCCGGAAGGCCGGCTCCACCATCAGACTTGAGCCTTGTCAATGTGCTAAATCTTATACGGGGCCTCCCCGTTCCCCACACAAATCTTAGAAAAGCCTTCTTCAGCTTCCTAAAGAAACTACTAGGCAAGTGAATGGGTACCGTTTGGAAGGTATACAAAAATTTGGGAAGGACGTCCATCTTCAGCACATTGATCCTTCCAAACCAAGTGAAGAATCGCCTATCATACGCGGTCAGGTCATTTACCATCTTCAGAAGCAAAGGGGAGTAATTTAATTCATATAGCCGTGAAAGGTCCGAGGGGATCTGTACCCCAAAATATTTTATTGAGTGGGGTTGCCACTTAAAAGCAAAATTCAGTTTAAGCTGCTCTACGGTCTGCCTGGGGAGAGATATGTTAAGGGCCTCTGACTTAGCATAGTTGATTTTGAAGTTGCTGACCTGACCAAAGGTCTGAAACTCCCTAAGAGCAGCCGGAAACTAAGTTAATGGAGAAGTTAAGTGTAGAAGCAAGTCATCGGCATATAAAGATGCCTTATACTCCCGCCCCCCACCGTTATCCCCTTAACATCCGGGCTCCGCCTAATGGCCATAGCGAGATGCTCCATAGTGATTACATATAGCAACGGAGACAAAGGGTAACCTTGCCGAGTGCCATGCTGATCCCAAGGGAGGAGAATAGGAGGCCTTTCACTCTCACCCTCGCTGTGGGCTCAGAGTACAAAGCCAAGATCCTGGACAGGAGTATCGGGCCAACACCAATCTGCCGAAGGGACGCCTTGAGAAACAACCAGTCCACCCTATCAAATGCCTTCTCCGCATCACACGAGAGAAGGCATGCCTTAGTCCCCTCAGCCTTGGCGTACGCTATGGGGTCAAAGAGTTTATTGGTGTTGTCCCGAGCCTCCCGCCCAGGCACAAATCCCACCTGATCCAGGTCTATCAGACCCGGGAGAAGTGGCCCGAGCCTGGAAGACAAAATCTTGGCATACAACTTGATATCCATGTTGATCAGGGAGATCGGCCTATAGCTGCTGCACACCGAAGGATCCTTCCCAGGTTTGGGAAGAACCGATATAATGGCCTCCAATGACTTTTTAGGGAACCCGCACTCAGGCCCAATGGAATTAAAGACCCTAGTCAGAAATGGCACTAGCTCGGCTCCGAGCTGTTTGTAAAATTTAGGGGTAAAGCCGTCAGCCCCGGGGTTCTTACCCTGCGCCGTCTCCTTGATTGCCTTGGCCACCTCTTGCGAGGAGAAGGGTACCTCCAGAGCCGCCGCCGCCGCCTCCTCCTCCGACATCACAGGAAGGGGCGTGTTATTTACATAGGTAACAATGGCTTCAGGTGGCTCCGCGTCAACCAAGGAGTAGCTGGTCTGCCCCAAGTTATATAGCGAGTGGTAATAGTCCCTAAAGCCATCCACTATCTGGGAGGGTGTGACGGCAGTTTGACCCTGTGGCCCCCGGATGCTGGGAATAGTGGCTGCGGACCTTGGATGTAATGCCCTAGCGAGCAGGCGCCCACACTTGTCAGAATGCTGGTAGTATGTCACCTTCTGTCTTTCTCTGAATCTCATATATGCCTGATTGGATAACCCCCAAAGTTTATCCCAAGCCTTCATCAGGTCCACAAATATAGTCCCTGTTGGATCTCTTTTATGTTCCAATTCCAAGGTCTAAATTTGCTGCAAAGTCTGGGATATCTGCGAGGCTCGTTCCCTCTTTAATCTAGCCCCATGTTTGATAAATTCACCTCTGACCACGCATTTAGCGCCTCCCACTGATATGGGAGAGGTGCAGAGTCCTGCTCGTGGTGTTTGAGAAACTCAGAGATGGCCGTCCTTACTCCGGACAGGCACGCAGCATCCCCGAGCAAATTATTATTAAGTCTCCAGCTCCAGCTTTTAGGGTACAGTCCAGGCAACACCACTGACAGAAAAACTGGAGCGTGGTCCGACCACAAAATCTGGCCAATCCATGCCCGCGGAGCCCACTCCATAGCATGGTGGTGAAGGAAGAGGTAGTCAAGTATGAACTCCTGGCGGCCGAGTAGAACGAAAAGTCCTTGTCTCGTCCATGAAGTACCCGCCAGGAATCCACCAGCTGCAAATCAAAGAGCCTTTTTTTCAGTCGATTCCTCTTGCTCAGGGACACTGCCGACCCGCCAGAGGAGGTGTCCAACTCCGGATGCATGGGAATGTTGAAGTTGCCCCCCACAACAAGTGTGCCCTCTAGAAATTCCGCTAGCGTCCTCAACACCCCTGCGCAAAAGCTAATTTGGTGGGTGTTGGGAGCATAGATGTTAGCTATAGTGTACATCCTAGAGAACAGTTCAATCTTAAGAAATATGAACCGCCCATTCGGGTCAACTTTAGTGTCTATTACTTTATGGGGGAGAGATTTATGAATGGCTATTGAGACCCCGGTCACCTTTATGTTGGGGTTGGGGGGCATGGTACCACAAGGGGTAATATCAATTCTTCATAGCTGGTATATGTCTTACCTTAAAGTGAGTCTCCTGAAGGAGTAAAATGGCTACTTTCTGCTTATGCATGTTATATAGTACCTGCGTTCGCTTCTCCGGGATATTCATCCCCTTTACATTAAAGGAGCTAATTGTCAGTTCCGCCATTATCCACCAGCCCCCACCCACAGTGCAGAATAGTCCGTGTAAGGGTACCAAGCGGACAAGGCAGAACCGGGAGAGGAAGGGGGGCGGAAGGACAAGGCACACAGGAACTGGAAACAGAAGGGGAAAAGGCAAGGAAGGGGGGGGATGCAATGGGCAGTGGGTGAGGAAGGGAGCCAGACAGAAGAAGGTAGACCGAGGGGAGGGAGACACAAAAAGGGGAAGGAAGGAGGAAACTAAAGAAGGAAAGAAACCTGCAAGGGGAAAGAGGAAAGGAAGTTTTTTCCCCCAGCAAAACACAAGTAAATGCAAGTGTTCACTAAGTTCTCCAAAATGGAGTAAGCGAACCGGCCTACTTGGGGAAGATGAAAGACTACGGCAGTAGGTGAAAGAGGTGCACTTTTTCATGTGTAAAATATTTGAACCCGCATCTCTTAACACTAACCATGAACAAACAATAGGTCCAGGACCTCAACATGAAGTTGCCGCATAACGGAAAACGGAAACCATAATTGCACGTAGATTGCAACCGGCAGCTCCACCGCCACCTCCGCCCCAACAATGGTGAGGCGAAGCAGGCAGGGGCCCCTCACCGGCTCCCCCTCCCACCCGGGCACAACACAGCTCTTGCCATCCCCACGTCCAACCTCTCCTTAGGTGCACCCAGGGCAACAAGGACCATCCCGCCCCCTGCTGCTTAGGCCACCCCGACCTCACAAACCCTACCACACATGTCACTGCTATACAGCAGGCAATGATATGCAGACCGACCTTTTTTTTTTTTTATAAACGGTCAGCACGGAGCCCAAGACGGCCAACGCCGGGGCAGGCCGACCCACAATGCACGTCAGCCTACCCCGTGAACGCCGACCCCCCAGAGACCCCGCACTGGCCTAGTGACCATCGTCTTGAAGGCATCCAATCTATAAGGCGGGGCGCACAGAGAGCCAGGCAGGGGCGGTCACTAAATCAACAACCAGGGGTGGTTACCAAAACAACATTCTGGGACAGGCAAACAATAAAAATACATGGGAAGGGCTCCTCAATGCTGTGCAGTCCATCAGGCCGGAAGGGGGGCAAACCGATGACCAGCCGCCACATCACCAGCAAGCGAGTTTTAGACAGCCCAACGTCGCCCGACGCCCCCGATCCTATTTCTCTGGGGCTGCGGCTCTCCAGGTCGCGGACGGGGGCCAGGCCCAACCAATCTTCAAGGTGAATGCTTGGTATGTCCAAAAAACGGAAGAGCTCCGGAAGCTGCGCGTGGGAACGCAGAATAAACGGCCAGCCTCCCTTTATGACCACCAAATGGAAGGGATGACCCCACCTGTAAGCAGCCCCAGCTGACTTTATGGCTTCCAGCAGAGGCTTCATCACTCGACGCATAAGAAGGGTACGCCTGGCCAGATCAGGGAGCAGGGTTACCTGCGATCCATTGCACCTGACGGGGCCCTTCTCCCACACTCTTCTCATTATATCTTCTTTAACTCTGAAGAAATGTACCCGGCAAACCACGTCTCGTGGCCTTGCAGGATCAACGGGGCGCGGGCTGAGCGGCCTGTGCACTCTATCAATCTCAATGCATTCATCTGGAGGCTTGTCCAGAACCTTGTTAAAGATCTTGGTAACCGTGTCTCTAAGGCTGCTGTGTCCAGGTACCTCCGGGAGTCCGCGAATCCGAATATTATTCCTGCAACTTCTGTTTTCTAAATCATCTAGGTGCATCAAAGTTCTGGTAGTTTGCTGTTTAGAGTGCGATAGAGCTTGCTGCGTTGCCATTTGCACCCTCTCTAGTGCTTCCAAACGCTGTTCAGTAGTAGATTGCTGCTGCTCCATAGTGTTCACCCTCTGGGATACCTCAGAAACTGATCTTGTGACCTCCTCGAGCTCTCTTCTCAATAGGGACTCCATCCGATTAGTGTAATTCTCAAAATCCCTCCGAGACGGAAGAAACTTCAGAAGTATGTCAAGATTGTACTGCTGAGATCTGCGGTCGGCAGGGTCAGGAAAATCAACAGCTGCTTGAGACCGGGTTGGTGATCGCGGCGACGTCCGACTGGTAGGGCCATCAGAGAACACCGGACTCGCTGCGCCATCCGAGCACTCCGCTTCATCAGATATATTGAACCCACATACAATGGGGCCGGGGGATAACGGGTTTTCCACGTGCAGCCTCCTCGAGGCGCCCCCTGCAGCCCAGTGATTGGCCGCCCCGCCACAGGTATTGTAAATGGGGCTATTGGAGGGTGTCACCTCCAGGCACCGCTCCCCCGCGCCAAGGTCGCCCGGGATGCTTCTGCCATGAGGGGGGGTGCCCCTCTGCCACCGCCGTTACTAGGGACCCGGGATGGGACCCTCGTTTAAAATATTCAGGCTCCCCCTGCTGATGTAATGGGTCTACATGTACTGGGCGCTCACTCATCTCGGCTGTGTCAGGGGAGGGGGCCATGGTATGTGTCACCTCTCCGGCCTCACTGGAGGATCGACCCTGCTGCTGCCCGTGCCCCTGAGCTCCCCACTTGCCTTTGTCATGTTGCTGCGCCTGTGGTATGCTGATTGTGGGTGCCACCGGGCAGTCCCTGGAGTCCCCATCACCCAGTCCGGCTCCCGCCGCGGTCCGGTCTTCAGAACAGGCAGGCGGGAGGCTGCGCCGCTCCTCTCTCTCTGCCTCCGCCTGCCCGGCAGTTTGACAGCTCGGGGCCCCGCTCTGCCGCTTGCTCTCCCCGGCACCCGAGGTCAGTCCAGAGGTGTGGCCGATGCCAGCAGAAGCAGCTTGGGCGCGCTGCGCCACTGCCGCCGCCTCCTTCTTCCTCCTCATGGCTCCGTCGTCGGGCACCGCTGGTCTCCCCGGTTCCGGTGCCTCCTCCTCAGACCCCCGACAACTGCGGGATGGGGAAGCAGCCCCCGGAGGGACCACCCCAGAACCATGCGGGGCACTCCGGTCTCCTCCAGCCCGGTATCCATCCGACGGCCTCGCCCTCTCCGCCATCTTGTCTTTCTCCTCAGTAGCCGCCGACCGTTCATTCGCCACAAAAAACTTGCTGATCATCCCAGCTTTCCCCGTCTGCATGCCTCCAGGGGTTGTCCGGTTCTTCCTCCGTTTGGACATCCTATCAGGTAGGAATGTTGATGCAGGTATGGTATAAATCCAAAGGGAAACGTGCAGAGCTCCAACTTCCACGTCCTCACGCTGCCATAGCCAGGCCACGTCCCCCAGGCCACTTCTTTTGTCGTCCCAATCTACAGACTCTAGTCTGGGGCTTGAATGCTTGACCCCTTGGAGACGGGCTTATCTTCTGGGTGACTTGGTATATGGGGGGCTAGGAGCAAGCTTCCTTGGCTTCCTCTTCCCCTGTCTATTGTGGGTTATGGTGTACCCATATTGATTGGCATGAGTCTTGGTCTCTTCCCTGTTGGACGTTCTCGGTTCCCAGGGTTCTAGAGTCATTACAGCATAGGTTGGGGTTGGCTCCCCATCTAGGTACTCTGATGGTTCAGGTTCTGTCCTGTCTGTCTTCCTGTAGAAGTCTGGTTCAGTCTTCTTTGTGAGGAGTTCTCTTGGGGATTGCTCAGGGACATCTCCCAAATAGTTCTATGGTCCCTGTTGGGATCAATTTTCATTCTGATTGCCCTGCGGATTGTTCCCTTGGGACTTATTCTGGATGCTGTCTGAGCTGTTTTGTAGTCCAAGTCGCTTCTCCGGGGGCTCTTGCTTCAGTCAGACGTGTGCCTGAGAAGGTGGATCTGATTACTTAGCCTTTGCTCGTTATATATATATATATATATATATATATATATACCATGACGTGGTGGTATTCCGCCTTACGCCGGACCCCTTTGGCCTTATTCTTAATAATGCTGAAGTAAGGGGTCTACATTCCCTCAACAGGTGTTGACATTTTCCTGGTTGTTTCTTGTCCCTTAGGGGGACTGGGGGCGCCTCCTTATGTATGCACCTGATCTCGTTTGCCAATGCGCCCTTTGGACTGATCTTACTTGGATGGTTGCCTTCCTGGTCCTGAGTGAAGGTTTCAGTTTCTTGCTGATCCTTGTTAATGAAGGGGTCAGTATCCCCGCCTGTCTGACGGGAGACCAGTTTTCATTTCCCCGTTGGGGAGAGTTCTAAGTTTTCCACAAGGCTTCTGTTGCCTGTGGGCTGGTTGGGCCGCTACACTGGCCTATTCCTTTTAGGGGGAAGAATCTCCCTTTCTCATTTCATTCTGTTATATTGGTGTTTGGGTACCTTTGGCCCTTCAGCACCAGGTTTTTCTGTTGAATAAGTTACTAGACTGTTGCTTGTCTCTGTTCCTACCTTTCAAAGGTTTTGTTATGAGATTGACGTTAGAGCCTCTGCTCATGTCGTACCTGGTTGCAAAGTTTTGCAGGTGACAGCGCCTTTACTGTCTGCTGCGCCTTGTTTTTGGGGATCCCACCCTACTTTATGGACACTGCTATTGGATGTCCCATGTGTAAGTATTATAGATGGAGCAGGACGTGCTATATGCTTAGAATAATACAATTCTGTGAAATACTCACCTGTAGAATTGGTATTATACGCATACAGCATGTCCTGCTCCACCCCACCCTGGTTTTACATTTTTCTGGATCCCCTGTATGGTGATTGTTATCATTACTTTTGTTACCAGTTGGTGGTTGGTTTCTCCCGGCTTCTTTTCTCACTGCTTTTCAATACTGGGGATTTGTGGGAGGTCCCTGGGTATATGAAGGGCTGGGAGGAGCCTGTTTTGCATGTCTGCAGTGAACAGCGCCCTCTGGCGGAGGATTACCCATGTGTAAGTATTATAGATGGAGCAGGACGTGCTGTATGCGTATAATACCAATTCTACAGGTGAGTATTTCACAGAATTGTATTTTTTTTTCTGTGCTTCGTTCTTGGAGTGGCACTGGATAAGCCAAGGCACCTCAAATCTTTTAGATTACCCCCTAAAAATAATTATGAAGAACCAGAGAGGTCATATATCAAATGTATTGAATCAAAGTCAATGTGTATTTAGCTAAATCACAGGGCTTGCTGCCCTCTTTTTTTCACCCTGTTAATTTTTTCAAGAATCCTATGTACATATGTGGATTTTCTGTTCTAGTAAGGCCAAGACAGGTGTTTAAACTATGGTTTTGCAGAGCATTGCTTGGCGCTCATCTATAAGGAGCCTTATTTTTAGAATCCAATTATTATAATTTGTCTATTTCCACATATATAAAAAAAAAAGAGGAAAGAAGTAGCAACTACAGTATAAGCATCAAATCACACATTCTCAATGTTTGGAAACATGCATAAAAAATAAAATCATGTTTTGTTTCAGATTAACCCAGCAATATGTATGGATATCACTACCTGGCTTACCTGTAAGTTGTGTTTTGTTCTTATGTCACTCCCTATCATGTATGTTTCCTACCGCTTGTCTACACCCCTAAAATCTCAGTCCAAGTAAAACCAAAAAAGCACATAATCACCATTTTTCCCATCAATGCTTTGGCCCCAGTCTAGAAGAATAAAAAAAGTAGATTCTAACCTGAAAGATTTTTTGTGTAGTACAAAAGAAATGTGCCGCCTACTGTATTTACTAACTGACAGAATATAGGCTGAAAACAGCATTAGGGACACTAGGCAAATAATAAATATAAAAAATCCAAAGTTATTTGATAAAAATATACAAATACACATACAAATGACACAGCACGGTTAAGATCAAAATACGAAACAAATATATGTGTAGGACAAACCTTCTGTGCGGGAGACATGTGGTAACTAAATAAATAAGTCACAAGTAAGTAGTTTTCAAGCAGGGAGGCTGTGGGGCTCAGTCTCAGGACCCAGTAATTGTTATACTACTGGACTAAGACAGAAGAGCTGTGGGGGACAAAAGGGGAGTATAGTATCATGCCAAACTAACTCAAAACCTGGTAATAAAATTTATATTTTGAGAGTTTGCATCATTTCATTAGAAGAACATGCCTATGACATTTGTTTTTCTCTTTATTGTGAAGCTAACAACAAATAAGACAACTGTCTTATACAGCCACTTGGACAAAGAGGCAAAAGAAGGGCGGCACAGACAATAATTCCCAAACAAGGTGCACTGCCCTGTGGGGTACTGCCCAACACAATGTAAATTCCTCAACTGTGGTGACCTCTGCACACCCCTACCAAATGACCCCACAGAGACTAACCATTGCACTCACAATAACAAAATAGATATACATTTTATTATAAATAGAATAAAAACAAGCTTTAAAAACAAAGATTCTGTGCCACTGACATGATTCACCCCCAGGGGGCGCTCTTCCTGCAATAATATACAAAACTCTTGTACCTTATATATTCAATCTATTCATTATCAATCATCTATATAAAAAACCCATATAATAGATCTATTTGGCAACAACCTATTAATACTAAAGTGTCAGTGCTTATCAAAGTGCATCCATCTCAAATATAACATGTGCAAGACCATTTTAACCCAGTCAGCATCAGGGTAAAATGAGGTAAGCATATAACATAATAACGTGCTTACGTGTGTACTTGGGGAAATCGCCCCCGGCTGAAACCCACGCGTTCCGAGTCCACCGGACTCTTTTTCAAGGCCAGATATACACCATTTCATCCAGAGCCAGATAACATTGTTATATGTTTACCTCATTTTACCCTGACACTTTCATGCGCGCTCCGCGTTGGGGGGGTCCCTGCGTAGGCCTCCCTTCTTTTCTGATCTTCTGGCGCCATTTTGGATCCTGTGGGCGCCTTTGGGCGTGTCTGCAGCGGGGGGGGGGGGGCTGCGTGATGACGCATTTTGCATCACGCCGTGCAGCCCGCCCCTCGAGGTCTCGCACGGCTACTGGGAAGGTCACGAGTAAGAAGTGGCACATCGAGCCGGGTTACTCAGATTTTGCTGACGATGATGATGATCTTTTTGGGGGTCGGGACTCCATGGAGGAGGGAGAGTTGTTTAAGGACTCCGCTTCCTCAGGGGATCGGTCGGTTGGCTATGACAGCGAGCCTGGTTCCTCCTCGGACGAGGGTATGTGGCTCCCTGACGAGAAGTTGATTTCTTCTGTGTTTGAGACTTTGCATATTGTCCCTCCTAAAGCGGCTAAGAGGAAGCAGGGTGATTTATTTCGGCCTGAGAGACAGAGGCTTGTCTTCCCGAAGCAGGCCCACTTTTCCAATATGGTGTTTAAGGAATGGGAAAGACCTAATAAATTACCATCGGTGCCTAAGGGCCTGGACAGGCGGTATCCCTTCCCTGAGGAGCTGATCCGCCTCTGGTCCTGTCCCCCCGATGTGGATGCCCCTGTGTCGGAGTTATCCAACACTATGTTTATGCTGTCACCCGATACTGCTGCCTTGCGCGACCCAGCTGACAGGTGCATGGATCAGCGGGCTTGTCATGCATTCATCTTTGTGGGTGCTGGGCTTCGGCCTGTCTGTGCCGCGGCCATTGTCTCTTTGGCCATCAAGAAGAAATTGAGGTTTATTTTTCCAAATCTCGCAAGCGGGCGGAGGAGTATAAAGACCTCAAAGCCTGTGTGGATTTTATTGCTTTTGTAGTCTCGGCCATGGACGATATTGTCCAGCTTGGCGCCAGGTCTTCGGCTCTGCTTTTTGCGCTTCATCTGGTTGCGGCAGTGGTCGGCTGACACTGCAGCCAAGAAGTCGCTCACTAGTATCCCCTTCCTGGGGCTCAAGTTATTTGGGTAGTGTCTGGACCTTCTGGCCAAGGATGGAAGATTTCCTCAGCGACGGAAGCCCGTGCGGCCCTTTCGTGGTTCTTCTGCCTATTGTTTCTTCCGAGGAGGAAGAGGCTCTTCCCTTTCAGGTGGCCACATAGATTCCTGGGGTCGAGGTAGGTCTCGCGGCCGACCCAATCCCTCCTGGGGAGCTAAATCCAAACCCCCTGCCAAGCCCTTTCAGGCATTAGGGGGCGCCCTCACCCATCCGGGTGGGGGGGGGCGGCTTTTGCTATTTGCTCACATCTGGAGACAGCACGTCTCAGATTGGTGGATTCAGGAGGTGGTTTCCTCCGGGTACAGAATAGAGCTGGCAGTTTGGCCGCCCTCAAGATTTCTTCGGTCGCGGAACTCCCAGAACGCATTGACGACGCAGGACCTAAGAATGGTCATTCAGAGCCTTCTGCTATCAGGTGTGATTTGTCCCGTGCCTCACCAGGAACGGGGTCGAGGGTTCTACTCCAACCTGTTCACGGTGGCCAAGAAGGACGGAACGCTGCAACCTATCCTGGATCTGAAGGGTCTCAACAAGTTTGTCAGAGTCAGACATTTCCGCATGGAGACCTTATGGTCCACGGTGAGCTTGCTTCGGCCCGGCGACTTCATGACCATGATGCGCTGGAGGATCAGCATTACCAGTTTGTGGCACTGCCGTTCGGGATAGCCTCAGCTCCCTGTGTGTTCACCAAGGTGCTGGCAGGCATCATGGCCATCCCGAGAAATCGGGGCATTCGTGTTCTTCCATATCTGGACGATTTGCTGATTGCGGCTCAGTCCCTTCAGCAGGCCGAGAGCGACACCCAGACAGTGTTATCCACTCTCGAGGATTTTGGATGGGTAATCAATTACCCCAAGTCTTCTATCACTCCCTCAATGGTGAGGTCCTTCCTGGGCATGACGTTGGACACCTCTCAGGTCAAGGTATTCCTGCCCCAGCAGAAGGTGGAGGGCCTCCATACGCGGGTGCAGGCCCTACTGGCTTGTCAGCGGCCATCGATCCATCTGGGGATGAAACTGGTGGGCCTCATGGTGTCCTACTTCGAGGCAGTGCCCTTTGCCCAGTTCCACATGGGACCTCTTCAATTAAATCTGTTGACCGGTTGGGACCGGACCCAGGAGTCCCTGGATCAGGATTTTTCACTGTCCCCCATGGTCAGACAGTCCCTCTTGTGGTGGCTGGACTCCAGAAATCTGTCAGTGGGCAAGTCCTTTCTGACTCCCCGGTGGGAGATAGTTACCACGAACGCCAGTCTGATCGGCTGGGGAGGTTTTTGGCAAACGCTGAAGTTCCAGGGTCAGTGGGGCCACAGGAGGCCCACTTACCCATCAATCTACTGGAGCTGAGATTTTTTTTTTTTTTTGTTTTTTAAATGCCGGCATGGTGGGAGCGGGCCGGCCGGCTTTACCGGCCCGCCGGCCGGCTCCCACCATGCCGGCATTTATGATGGGGAACTTCGTAAAAGTTTGATTCGGCCGAACCCGAATTTCTTTGTGAAATTCGGCGAATCGGCCGAATCGAACTTTTCAAAAGTTCGCTCATCTCTATCCAGAACCATCTAATTCTAAGGAAAGGACCCTCCATGCCTTGGATGTGGTCAGAGCCACTAAGTACTATCTGGTTGCGACTGAATCCTTCAGGAAATCAGATTCACTCTTTGTTCTCTCTGAAGGTCCTAGGAAGGGCTTGCCTCCGGTCAGGTCCACTCTCAGTAAGTAGATTAGACAGGCGGTGGTGCAAGCATATTCTGCCAAGGGGAAGGATCCCCCTTTTCGTGTTACAGCTCATTCTACTAGAGCTATTGGTGCGCCTGGGCGTTTCAGCACCAGGCCTCTGTTGAACAAGTTTGTAAGGCCGCTACTTGGTCTTCTGTTCATACCTTTACAAAGTTTTACAAGGTTGACGTTAGGGCCTCAGCTGATGCTGCTTTTGGCTGAAAGGTGCTTTAGGCGGTAGTGAAATGAACTACATGCTGTTCCGCACTGGGGATCCCGCCCTAATGGACACTACTTTTGGATGTCCCAACTGTCATCACTTCTGGGACGACCTGGACTGGATATAGTGAAAAATAAAATTCTGTGAAACTCACCCTTAGAATTGTTTTAGAATATATCCAGTCCAGGTCGTCCCACCTCACCCTTGGTTCATTATCTCTTGTTTGCCTGTTATGGTGATTACCTTTTATATTGGACCATTGTCCTTAGTTTTGTTGGAGAGAGTACATGTTGAAGCTATGTGAGTTAACATTGTTTCTTGGGCTCCCAGCCTGTCTCTTTTACTGCTTTTTGACCTCTGGGAATTCTATTGAGACAGCTTATTTTATAGGGGGCCGGGAGGAGTTACAGCTCTGGATCTTGCAGTAACTGCGCCACCTGGCGGACTACCCAACTGTCATCACTTCTGGGCGACTTAGACTGGATATATTCAAAAACAATTCTACAGGTGAGTTTCACAGAATTCTATTTCCTATTATTCTTTGTGTTGGGAGTGATGGGATTTTGTCCGTTGTTTCACTAATAAAAGTCAGTTACAAGGTCCAGCCTCATTCACAATTTTGGAACACAGACTTTTTGCCAGCTTCCTTAAAACTATATAAAACAGGGACTAAAAAAAACGGATTCATTGGGCAGTCTTGAGTTGAATACAAGGCCACATCTTTTCAAGTGAGCAGAGCAAATAAGGGGACAAAATGGCTTAATGGACAGAAACGTAAGTCACAGTTTCAAGAGGGTGATTCTAAACTAAAATTGTTTTTTGTTGGAACTTAGAAATGTGCTACCAACTATATTTTCTAACTGGCGAAATATCAGGCACTACCAATGATAAATATAAAAAAATCCAGAGTTAAATAAATGATGAAAGATTAACATGCAAATAACAAACCTCTGTCAAATACTTAATTAAAAAACAAATATATGTGCAAAACAAAACCTCTGAGCTCACTGCCCCGCCCTACACATTTGAAACATTTGACTGCATGGCCTCCAACACCACCAAATTTTTCAATGTTCTATTCTATCTCAAAGAAGTAAGAAGTATGGAGAATTGAGAACAACTTCCACCTTAATATCAGCAAGACCAAAAAGTTGCTAGTGGACTTCAGCCGGAAGATTAAGAGCTGACACCCCTATATCATCTCAGGTGCTGCAGTACAGAGAATGGCCAGTCTCTGGTACGTTGGTGTCTTCATCATTCATAACCTATCATAATCCTCTCATATTGACAATATGGTGAATAAGACTCATCAGCATCTTAGCTAATTTAAAACGTTTAAAAACAGCTGAAAAACAAATATAAAAATCTTCCAATGCACAGTTGATATTTCTGATTTTATTTTTTTGGAAATAAGGACCCATTCCTGTAAATTTGCAAAAATAAGCAACTTTTTAAATATCAAACCAAAATATTCAATAGCCTACCCGCTGCTTCATTCATTGTAGCCTGCAGCTGCAATCCTGAGAAATCCCGGTGACATATAAGCTTTAATGTACTTTTAACTGCCCTCTGAGGTACCAAAACATATTATATACCTACAACACTAAGGTATGCTGAGGGTGGCATCACAGCCTGATTTGGGAACAGTACCAAGCAGGATAGACAGGCTCTATGATTGGACCAATCACCAGGATTTTGACTAACTTGGTGATTGGTCATTGTCCCAGGGGCATCCTGAATTGGAATGCCTGCTGTGTGAAACCCCTTTGATTGCCCACTGTACTCAGCTTTCTGCCTTTCCCACGGTGCATGCGCAAGCGCTCATCCAAACACCACTTTAGTAGGCATGGCATAAATCCATTGTTTTGAATGGCGCGCATAGAGAGCGGTGGTGGGTGCATCCCCAGCTCCCCTGTGGAGTGTTGCCGCACACCCAGCCAATCAGAATGGCTGGGCTTGGGAGTGCGCACAGCTGCAGCCATGACAGGGATGAGATTGTGGCTAGAGGTCTCGGCGAGGGCCAGTGAAAAGATAAAGCTCTTTTGGCCATTGGGGGGGTGGCTCACACAGTGGGGCATGCTGAATAGGCAAGCCCCGGGGGAGCCTAGTCAGGGTAAACGGTCCACTTTAAAGACTATATTAACTATATTATCTTTAAGAAGTTTTGGTGTTTTATAGCATTATATGTAGTTTGTCTCCTACAGTATATAAAATAGATGAAGTTGTTTTTATATTTTATATTGCTTTGTTTATACTTTCTTGGTCAGTAATAAAAGAGCATTTCCCTGCATGTCATACTTGTATGGTCATTGACTTGACTATATTTCATCCATATTTTGTAGTAAAGCAGTTAGGGTTGTTGGGATTACATTTTTGTGCAATTTATTGAATTCTATCAACAATCAAAAATTACTATGAGTCACCTGTGTGGCTAAACCCAAGATGGCCACAGATTCCAACAGGACACTGAGCAGTAACTATAGCAAGCTGTGCTGTGAACTGCCTGATCTGGCTTCGTACAATAACCCTGGGAGAGAGTAATAGTGCATAACACACCAGACAAGAATCTAGAGTAGGCAGTTCTGTATTACAACTTTTACAATGACCATTAACATTTTTAGTTAGTTTGTTAAAACCAAGATGGCACGATTCCCCAAAGGCACAGAATCCAGCAGCACAAGAAAATGAGCTAACATGAACCACCCTTACTTGCTGAACAAGAACATCAACCAGTTACAGCAGAAATACTGGAATTGGTTTTTAACACAGAAAGGTAATGCTGACAAGGGGGGTCAATTAAATTCCAGTTCAAGAGATGAAAAAAATCTCTTGGTTGTAAAAAAGCATGAGAACGTTACCGTGGCCAAATTACCAGCCATGGAGACAATGGGAGGAAAAAGTTCACCTCTTTTCTTAGGAGTAAAAGGTGCCATTGACTTTCATTGCCTTCCTAGCCGGTGATTCAGCAACAGTGACATTCTCATGCTTTTTTCGCCTAAAGTGATATTTTTATTACCATGTGAATTTTTTCAACTCTTAATGAACTCACCCCAATGTTTCAATCATGTCTCCAATCAGCCCTGAAAAATGCCAAATTTAATTTTGCTGTAGGATAGGGCAGAATATTTATTGCAAGCACATGACCACTGTTGTGCCATTTCAACACTTGGAGGACAACCACAACATTTTTTTAGGATATAATTACTAGTAAATATTTCAGGACTATACAAGGTCTGGAGAATAGAGAAGGAAGACAGAAGACCAGGGCCAGAGATCCCTTCAGATGTCTAAAATGCCTCACCTCACGTCTTCCAACTTGCCCCAGAGAAAGAACATTTTGGAGCCTAATAAATGCTTATAGGTAGAGATGAGCGAACTTTTGAAAAATTCGATGCGACTGATTCGCAGAATTTTCCGACAAAAAACGTTTCAACCCGAATTTATTCGCGATGAATCGCTATTAAAAACGGCTATTTCTGAGCCTCCTAGAGCCTCAATAGGGTTGTAAACCATTCTGCCTTGCTGTAACACGCATAGAACGCGTGCTGGGTTATTGAAATAATACTGTAAATAATTATCACATGCAGGTCAGAGGCATCGCTAATAGAATCGCAGAGCAGCACAATTGCAGAGAGTTGAAGTGGCATCACTATGAGGGGCCCATATAGTGCCTGAAAAACACACCCTGGAGCTGGCAGCAGCAGGAGCCCAAAAATTAGCTGAATCACACCCTGGAGTTGCAAGCACCAGCAGCCGCCCAAACATTGGTTGAAAGAGACACTGGAGTTGGCTGCAGGAGCCCAAAAATTGGATGAATCACACCCTGGAGTTGCAAGCAGCAGCAGTAGCCCAAACATAGCTTGAACGAGACACTGGAGTTGGCAGCAGGAGCCTAAGAATTGGATGATTCACACCCTGGAGTTGCAAGCAGCAGCAGCAGCAGGAGCCCAAACATAGCTTGAAAGACACACTGGAGTTGGCAGCAGGAGCCCAAAAATTGGATGAATCACACCCTGGAGTTGCAAGCAGCAGCAGGAGCACAAACATTGCTTTAAAGAGACACTGGAATTGCCAGCAGGAGCCCAAAAATTGGATGAATCACACCCTGGAGTTGCAAGCAGAGCAGGAGCACAAACATTGCTTTAAAGAGACACTGGAGTTGGCAGCAGGAGCCCAAAAATTGGCTGAATCACACCCTGGAGTTGCAAGCAGCAGCAGGAGCCCAAACATAGCTTAAAAGAGACACTGGAGTTGGCAGCAGGAGCCCAAAAATTGGATGAATCACACCCTGGAGTTGCAAGCAGCAGTAGCAGCAGGAGCCAAAACATAGCTTGAAAGAGACACTGGAGTTGGCAGCAGGAGCCCAAAAATTGGATGAATCACACCCTGGAGTTGCAAGTAGCAGCAGCAGGAGCCCAAACATAGCTTAAAAGAGACACTGGAGTTGGCAGCAGGAGCCCAAAAATTGGATGAATCACACCCTGGAGTTGCAAGCAGCGGCAGCAGGATCCAAAACATTGCTTGAAAAAGACACTGGAGTTGGCTGCAGGAGGCCAAAAATTGGATGAATCACACCCTGGAGTTGCAAGCAGCCGCAGGAGCAGCAGCAGCCCAAACATAGCTTGAAAGACACACTGGAGTTGGCAGCAGGAGCCCAAAAATTGGGTGAATCACACCCTGGATTTGCAAGCAACAGCAGGAGCCCAAACATAGCTTGAAAGAGACACTGGAGTTGGCTTCAGGAGCCCAAAAATTGGATGAATCACACCCCGGAGGTGGAAGCAGCAGCAGGAGCCCAAACATTGCTTTAAAGAGACACTGGAGTTGGCAACAGGAGCCCAAAAATTGGCTGAATCACACCCTGGAGTTGCAAGCAGCAACAGGAGCACAAACATTGCTTTAAAGAGACACTGGGGTTGCCAGCAGGAGCCCAAAAATTGGATGAATCACACCCTGGAGGTGGAAGCAGCAGCAGGAGCCTAAACATTGCTTTAAAGAGACACTGGAGTTGGCTTCAGGGGCCCAAAAATTGGATGAATCACACCCTGGAGATGCAAGCAGCAGCAGGAGCACAAACATTGCTTTAAAGAGACACTGGGGTTGCCAGCAGGAGCCCAAAAATTGGATGAATCACACCCTGGAGGTGGAAACAGCAGCAGGAGCCCAACATTGCTTTAAAGAGACACTGGAGTTTGCAACAGGAGCCCAAAAATTGGCTGAATCTCACCCTGGAGATGCAAGCAGCAGCAGTAGCCCAAACATAGCTTGAAAGAGACACTGGAGTTGGCTGCAGGAGCCCAAAAATTAGATGAATCACACCCTGGAGTTGCAAGCAGCAGCAGGGGCCCAACCATTAATTTAAAGAGACACTGGAGTTGGCAGCAGGAGCCCAAAAATTGGATGAGTCACACCCCCTGGAGTTGCAAGCAGCAGCAGCAGCCCAAACATAGCTTGAAAGAGACACTGGAGTTGGCAGCAGGAGCCCAAAAAGTGGATGAATCACACCCTGGAGTTGCAAGCAGCAGCAGGAGCTGAAACATTACTTTAAAGAGACACTGGAGTTTGCAGCAGGAGCCCAAAATTGGATGAATCACACCCTGGAGTTGCAAGCAGCAGCAGCAGCCCACACATAGCTTGAAAGAGACACTGCAGTTTGTAGCAGGAGCCCAAAAATTGGCTTAATCACACCATGGAGTTGCAAGCAGCAGCAGCAGCCCAAACATAGCTTGAAAGAGACACTGGAGTTGGCAGCAGGAGCCCAAAAATTGGATGAATCACACCCTGGAGTTGCAAGCAGCAGCAGCATGAGCCCAAACATAGCTTGAAAGAGACACTGGAGTTGGCTGCAGGAGCCCAAAAATTGAATGAATCACACCCTGGAGTTGCAAGCAGCAGCAGGAGCCCAAACATTACTTTAAAGAGACACTGGAGTTGGCAGCAGGAGCCCAAAAATTAGATGAATCACACCCTGGAGTTGCAAGCAGCAGCAGGAGCCCAAACATAGCTTGAAAGCCACACTGGAGTTGGCAGCAGGAGCCCAAAAATTGGATGAATCACACCCTGGAGTTGCAAGCAGCAGCAGCAGGAGCCCAAACATAGCTTAAAAGAGACACTGGAGTTGGCAGCAGGAGCCCAAAAATTGGATGAATCACACCCTGGAGTTGCAAGCAGCGGCAGCAGGATCCAAAACATTGCTTGAAAAAGACACTGGAGTTGGCTGCAGGAGGCCAAAAATTGGATGAATCACACCCTGGAGTTGCAAGCAGCCGCAGGAGCAGCAGCAGCCCAAACATAGCTTAAAAGACACACTGGAGTTGGCAGCAGGAGCCCAAAAATTGGATGAATCACACCCTGGAGTAGCAAGCAGCAGCGGCAGCCCAAACATAGCTTGAAAGAGACACTGGAGTTGGCAGCAGGAGCCCAAAAATTGGATGAATCACACCCTGGAGTTGCAAGCAGCAGCAGGAGCCCAAACATAGCTTAAATGAGACACTGGAGTTGGCAGCAGGAGCCCAAAAATTGGATGAATCACACCCTGGAGTTGCAAGCAGCAACAGCAGGAGCCCAAACATAGCTTGAAGGACACCCTGGAGTTTGCTTCAGGAGCCCAAAAATTGGATGAATCACACCCTGGAGTTGCACGCAGCAGCAGCAGCTGCAGGAGCCTAAACATTGCTTTAAAGAGACACTGGAGTTGGCAGCAGCCGCAGCAGGAGCCCAATAATTGACTCACACACCCTGGAGTTGGAAGCAGCAGCAGCAGGAACCCAGAAATTGGCTGGAAGGCACCCTGAAGTTGGCAGCAGCAGGAGCACAAACATTAGCTGGAAGGCACACCCTGGAGTTGGCAGCAGCAGAAGCAGGAGCTCAAACATTGCTTGAAAGACATCCTGGAGTTGGCAGCAGCAGCGGCAGGAGGCCAAAAATTGGCTGAGAGGCACACCCTGAAGTTGGCATCAGCAGGAGCCCAAAAATTGTCTGGAAGGCACACCCTGAAGTTGGCATCAGCAGGAGCCCAAAAATTGGTGGGTGGAAATCCTGGCTGATCCATCCCTGATTCATTTTGACAAAGGTGAGTCTCTCCACATTTTTAGTTGACAGACGAGTTCTCCTTGCCGTAATGGCCCCCGCCGCACTAAACACCCGCTCAGATGGCACGCTACTGGCCGGGCAGGACAGCTTTTCCAGGGCCAACTCTGCTAGTTGCGGCCACAAGCCAAGTTGGGCTGCCCAGAAGTCCAGCGGATCCTCAAGGTGTGTTGGCATGGTCATATCAAGGCATGACATGACCTGCTGGTTGAGGTCCTGCTCCAGGTCTTCCTGCTGCTCATGAGTAGCCTCATTATGCGGGTGTAGAAAGCTACTCATTAGCGACTGAAGACTGAGGCTGCTGCTGATGGAGCTGCTGCTGCTCCTGCCAACCCCCCCAGCAGGCATGGCAGTGCAAGGTGAGCTCAGAGGTCCCCCCGAGTCAGACCTGCGAGAGTATGGACCATGGCGCAGATAGGGATCGGCCAACTGACTACATAGAATGTTTTTGTAGTAGTTCAGTTTGTCCTCCCTCTCGGCGGGTCCTCGCGACAGGTAGTGACTGGTGAACGCCGGACACGGCACGCAATTACACATTTATCAAACAGAATCTGTTTAGCGACTGGGATAGCGCCATGTAGCGTCTGATTCATCATTTTCACAGCCTCAGTGAACAGCGCCGGCGTTCAGCCTTGCACAGCGCACCTCTCGCTACCTGTTGCTCTCCCATACATTTCAATGGATGAACCTTTTCTTCTCTTTAAACGGGGTATTTTTTTTTTTTTTTTCAAAAAAATCACAAATAATTCTGTGACCTCTTCTGGCATTGAAATAGCAGTTTTTCTTATTTTTTTTTTATTTTTTATATATTTCCTCAGAAATGACATTACAGGTCTGGCATTAAAGCGTTCATGTTACAATGTTGCTACAATGTAATTTCATAAGTTTTCGCTTTGTAACTAGTTCATAGATGCTTGAAAACACACTTTAAACACACCGCCTCCTGCGCTCTGGGCTTCAAACAAGTATTTTTCAGCGCCAGAGATTTGTGAGGCTGTTTTTTTGCTGAATATGGTGTGAGTCGGCCGCTATGAGCAGTCGCTAACATGCGCTCCCATACATCGCTGTACTGGTCAAATTGCGACTCCTCACAATGTATTCAACATTACTGAACAGCGACTGAGTCGCTATAAACTAGCGACTCACGGCCAAGCACTGCGACTACTAGCGGGCGCTCTGAAAATGCCTGCTACAGTCGCTCATCTGTCGCTACCTGCCACTAATGATGAATCAGCCTGCCGTGTAAAATCAAAGTAGTCTTTCCTTGCCGACAGAGGGACACTTCAATTGTGACAGTTTATCAAATTGTTAGATTACTTTTTGACATTTCTGATGTGTGACTAATGTTGTCGGTATTGATGTGTTAAACTGTCACAATGTAAGCACCCCAAATTTGGCCCTCTAAAAAAAATGGTCAGCTTAAGTAAAATTATTATGCATATGATTGAGCAAAAAAGTTATTTAAGTATT
The DNA here is from genome assembly GCA_027917425.1 of Gastrophryne carolinensis. Classification (NCBI taxonomy): domain Eukaryota; kingdom Metazoa; phylum Chordata; class Amphibia; order Anura; family Microhylidae; genus Gastrophryne; species Gastrophryne carolinensis. The sequence continues at coordinate 241,742,731 of CM051236.1, read as the reverse complement.
ATTTAAGTATTATTTGCCAATGGACAAATCTTGAAGTGGGTACTGGAGCATGCCTGCGCATCGGCCAAAGTCCAGCTGCACCTCATCACAACGGCACCTTTGAGATCAGCCAAACGACTTCAGCATTTACTAAAAGAGCCATGCTGCTAAATACAATCTTAAAGTGGACCAAAAGCACCAGAGGAAACATATAAAAAACATTTAAAACACATAAATAAAAGTATAATTATCAAATGTGATTGTTTTTTCACCCAGGAGGATTACAGTCCTTCTGGGTGCTTTATGCAAATTCTGCGCCTGGACAACTTACCTTATTTATGCCAGAATGCAGCAGTGTGTAACGCCAGCCATGTAAAATGTATGTGCCTGAAATCAGAAATCAGAAAAAGCTGCTGAACTGGGGCCATGATCTAGTGCCGCGGGTCTCCTCTTCCGACCGGCTCCGTACCCCCCCAGGGGCTTCTGTGGATGCTAGAGGGCCTGTTCTGCTCTCTGATCCCCTGCCTCCCACACCCAGCTTCTGCTGATTACCGGCCAGCGGTGGCATGGGATTGGAGTAGAAAAACAAAAGCTTTCTTATTTTTATTAAATACATTTTACTTGGCTGTGTCTGTGTCTTTTTTTTTACATTCAACCCTTTGTGAATTGGTAAGGGATCCATGAGACCCATATACTAGTTCACCAGCCCCCCTATTACCTGCCTACCCAAAGCTCGGGTGGGGGATGAAGAGCCCATGGCCCATATAGGCTATGCGGGTTTGTAGCCTTTAGGCCTGGAGCCACCGAGGATGGCCTCCGCTCCCTGGTCTACAAACCCCTATAGCTGGTGCCCGCGCTGGTTATGCTGAGTAGCAGGGATCCCATGCCATTTTTTGTGTTTTATAAGGACCCCCCCATGGACATGTCATCTTTTTCATATTAACCATGATTGGAGGTGGATCAGAGGTAAGTATGTAAAAATAAATAATAAAATATTCTTTCTTTCTTGTGTCAGTGTCTTTTTTTACAGTTAACCGTTTATGAGCTGGTCAGAGGTCCATGAGACCCCAATACTAGTTCACAAGGTTCAGGGTCTGGCAAGTCACCTGCAACAAGCAGGCAATGACTTGCCATTAACCCCCAGCCCCCATTACTGGCCTCCCCAAAGCCCAGGGAGATAGGGACAACTTAACATTTTAAAAACACTGGGAATTGCATTGGGGACACATGAAAGACAGGACACATGTTTTGCATGGCCCAAAACACAAGTTTACAGCACAACACAAAAGTGCATAAAATACATCCAACAACAATTGCAAAAAGCACAGGGATCGCATGTAGCATGCACCAGCCAAACATGTTTTAAAAGTGCCCTAATTAGTTATAACCACCCCAGCCCATTATATTGTATGGGATAAGGGCATATAGTGCAGGGTGAGCTCCTGGTCTTATCTGGTGCTGTAGGGAACTCAGCGTCAGCACTCATGCCGTTTCCAGTGATGTTGATAGATGGGATCCTACCTGGCTCTATCACAGGCGCTCTGGCTTTTTGAATTGACCTTTGCACTGGAACACCTTTTGCACTGGCACCTGACATTCACCTGACACTCACCTGACACTCATCTGATACTATGTGGCCTTAGCATTTCTTAAATAAGCCCATAATCTCAAGTAGACTGGCAGTTAAAAGGGTTAAAAGTAGCTATGCATGGTGGGTATTGTTCTGTTCTTGTTTGCATATTGATATTTTAGGAAAATGTGTTTTTATTATGCTTTTTGTAAATTTTTTAGGGAAACCCTGTGCAACCAAAGAATTCTTTAAGGGATTCATTTCAGAAAGATGTGTCCACTACAACAAGCTGGGTGCACCTAGAAAGCTTAAAGTGGACCAACACCCAGGGGTGATCGGCCCGGGAATCCCGGGCCGATCGCCTCCCTCCCCGCGGGACATCCGAGATCGGGATGTCCCGCGGGGTGAAACCCCCCCAAACCCCCTTACCTTATCGGCCGCCGCCGCCTCCCTCGCGCCCCTCCAGGCGTGCGCGCGCCCGCGCCGGCCGTCTGTAAATGGCCGGCGCGGGCGCGCGCGCGTCTAGAGGGACGCGCGGGAGGCGGTTGCGGAGGAGCCGCTTGTCCGGGACTGTCAGATTGCTTGTCCGTCGGCGCTGGCAGCGGGGAGAGGTGAGTTTTTCGGGTGATCGGGGGGGTTTCACACAGCGGGGCACCCCGATCGAGTCAAAATCCTGGGTGTTGGTCCACTTTAACGTATGTTTTTTTTTTTAATATATGGTGGGGGGGTTCAAATATAAAGGGTTGTTTGGGTTGAAAATGCGCAAGGTTGCACACTTTGAATGCATAGCTGTAATTTTTAAATAAAATAACCCTTACGCACATTTTTTACTTTGGGGTTTACCTTGATAGTAACCTATGCATGTTGGGTATTGTTCTGTTCCAGGGACCTTGTTTTTACATATTTAACTTGTTTTTAATTGTATTCTTTTTTTAGGGAACCCTGTGCAACCAAAGGATTCATTGAGGGATTACTTCTAGAAAATTGCACCCACAGCAACAAGCCTGGTACGCCTAGAAAGCTTGAGGTGTGTACTGCCAGACATTATGGGTTTATGGGAGTATTTTAAATGTAAAGGGTTGTTTGAAAAACTGCAAGATACCCATAATATTTTATCTGAAAATCTCATAAAGCACTGATTTAGTTTGGGGGAGTCTCCTGGGCAGGAAAGTGTGTTTACCAATACATATGTGGTACAGTTGTAACCGGGAGAAATGGGGCTTTTACGCAATATGATTTAATTGAAATATTTATTTTTTTATTAGAAAAAAACACTAGAATGTGTAAGAAAATGTTTGCACATACTTCAACTAAAAATATTGAGAATACACCCCCAAAAAATGACAAACAAGACATTTCATGTTAAAGCCCAGACTCTGTTGATAAAAACTAGGGATGAGCGAATCGATCCGGACGAACCCGAATTCGTTCCGAATTTCAGGAAAAATTCGATTCTGAACGAATCCGAATTTCCCTGCGATTCGATCGATCGAAGTTTTCCTTTAAACTCCATTTACTTCAATTACAGGCATTCTAAAATGGCGGATGAACATGTCCAGACATATCCCCTGGGGCAAGGTATCATGGGAAAGTCACATGCAGCCTATCAGCAGCCAGGAAGCCTGGCATGCTATATAAACCGGCAGCCATTTTCCTTGTGCGCAGTTCAGTGTTGTATTGCGGCCAGAGCAGAGCTGGTTACAGACAGGGAGAGAGTTAGAGATAGGTATGGAGAGTCAGAGAGACCGACAGAGAGGCAGAAAGAGAGGTAGACAGAGCCAGGGAAAGATAATGAAAGATAGGGAAAAACCCGGAACGATCCAGGCAGGGACAGCATTGAAGTGACAGGGAATTTTTTTTTATTTTCATTAGCCAGATCAGTTTTCAATTCAATTTCAGTTCTTTGTGCTGTAAACCTGCCTTGCCACTGTGCATTCTATGCAGTGGCATATTTAACCCTATCTGTTACACACAAGCATTTCTCATAACTGGATTAGTTTTAATATTTTTTTGTCTGGTTTAAATACACCAGCCCACATGGGCATCCCAAACCAGCACATGTCACCCTATCTGTTATACTAAATAAGTGTTGTTCAGCCTCATTTTAATTAAGCAATTGCATTTTGAACTGGTTTTTGTCTGTTTTAAATACACCAGCCCACATGGGCATCCCAAACCAGCACATGTCACCCTATCTGTTATACTAAATAAGCGTTGTTTAGCCTCATTTTAATTAAGCTATTGCATTTTGAATTGGATTTTGTCTGCTTTAAATACACCAGCCCACATGGGCATCCCAAACCAGCACATGTCACCCTATCTGTTATACTAAATAAGCGTTGTTCAGCCTCATTTTAATTAACCTATTGCATTTTGAATTGGGTTTTGTCTTCTTTAAACACACCAGCCCACATGGGCATCCCAAACCAGCACATGTCACCCTATCTGTTATACTAAATAAGCATTGTTCAGCCTCATTTTAATTAAGCTATTGCATTTTGAATTGTTTTTTGTCTGGTTTAAATACACCAGCCCACATAGGCATCCCAAACCAGCACATGCCACCCTATCTGTTATACTAAATAAGCGTTTTTCATCCTCAGCTTAACCAAGCTATTGCATTTTGAATTGGATTTTGTCCTGCTGCCAAAAGACTAGGCCGCAGGGTATCCCAAACCTGCACGTAGCACCCTATCTGTTATACTAAATACCCTTGTTTATCCTCAGCTTAATCAAGCTATTGCATTTTGAATTGTTTTTTGTCCTGCTGTCAAAAAAACACCAGGCCGCAGGGCATCCCAAACCTGCACATAGCACCCTATCTGTGATACTAAATACGCTTGTTCATCTTCAGCTTAATCAAGCTTCATCGCATTTTGAATTGGTTTTTGGTCTGCTGCCAAAACACTAGGCCGCAGGGTATCCCAAACCTGCACGTTGCACCCTATCTGTTATACTAAATAAGCTTGTTCATCCTCAGCTTTATTAAACTATTGCATTTTGAATTGTTTTTTTCCTGCTGTCAAAAGAGCAGGCCGCAGGGTATCCCAAACCACCACGTTGCACCCTATCTTTTATACTAAATCAGCTTGTTCGTCCTCAGCTTTATTAAGCTATTGCATTTTGAATTGGTTTTTGTCCTGTTCATCCTCGGCGCAGGTTGCCCCGGAGTCAGCAGCTGAGACAGCAAGGTGTTAGCAGCATGGTTGGCAGTCAGCATGGGGGCACAATTGTAAAGCCTGGAGCCAAACGGGGCCGGGGTAGAGCACCTGCTGCACGGCAGGCTACCTTATCAGGAGGTAGTGGAGCAGGGGTTCCTTGAGTTGGCGACAGTAGCAGTGAATCAGTGCGGCCTGTTGGTGGAAAAAGTAGCTACTCGGCAGTGTGGCAGTTTTTCCTGAAGCATCCGCAGGAGGGTAACATGGCCACATGCAAGATATGTAGGCAAAAGGTGAAGCGTGGGCAGGGCCCAAATGTTGGCACCACGGCCCTGCTTCAACATATTATGCGTCACCATAAAGCGACCTGGGAGAACCGAGGCTCCGAAGAAGTAGTCCAGTCTGCTTCCTCACCAAGCGGCACGCCGCTCCCAATTTCTGCCAGCCAAGGCTCCAGCACCTCAGCCGAAGGCAGCTGTGCATCATACCCATCCTCTGTCGCTCCTCCTGATGCTCCTGCTCCTCCTCCAAGTCATGCATGCTGCCAGCAATCCATCAGCGAAGCCATGTCCAAGAGACAGCAGTATGCGCCCACTCATCCTACGGCGCAGCAGCTGAATGTGCTCCTGTCCAAGTTGCTGGTGCTGCAGTCGCTCCCTTTTCAGGTGGTGGACTCTGCACCTTTCAGAGAACTGATGGCTTGTGCCGAGCCGAGGTGGAGAGTCCCAAGCTGTCATTTCTTTGCCAAGAAGGCAGTACCAGCGCTGCACACTTTTGTTGAACAGAAGGTGGGCCAGTCCTTGAGCCTGTCGGTGTGTAGCAAAGTGCATGGCAGCGCCGACGTCTGGAGCTGTAACTACGGTCAGGGAAAGTACATGTCGTTTACGGCCCACTGGGTGAATGTGGTCCCTTTGCAGCAGCAGCAGCAACTTGGACAGGTCACGCCGCTTCGCCCTCCGCGCTCCCTGGCCGTTGTGCCTGTGACACTGTGCGACTCGGCCTCCTCATCCTCCGCCATCTCCTCACCCTCCACTGTAGGGTCAAGTCTCAGTGCCTCTCCAGTCTACATGTGTGCAGGGCACGGAGGTGTCACGCTGTGCTTCACATGGTTTGTCTTGGCGAACGGAGTCACACAGGGGAGGAACTGCTTACATTTATTCATCAAGAAATCCAAACATGGCTTACTCCAAGAAAACTGAAAATTGGAACCATGGTTACCGACAATGGGAAGAACATTTTGTCTGCCCTGCGCCAAGGAAGCCTGACCCATGCGCCCTGCATGGCTCATGTCTTCAAACTGGTTGTCAAGCGGTTTCTGAAGTGTTCCCCTGATCTGCAAGACATCCTAACAACTTCAAGGAAACTTTGCATGCACTCCAGCCACTCATACACCGCCAAACACACCCTTCTTGAGCTACAGCGTCAGAACGGTAGCCGCCAACATAGTCTGATTTGCGATGTTTCCACCCGTTGGAATTCCACCCTTCACATGTTGGACTGATTATATGAACAGAGAAAAGCCATCACGGATTTCCTGATGATCCAAGCGGATAGGATTACGGGATGAACGACGTGATTCCACTGCTTTATGTACTACAGCACATGTTGGAAACCATGGCTGGTCAGGGCACTGGAGACATGGCGTCTACATCTTACGGCCACATGAACCCCGTTGGAGCTGAACTGGAGGAGGAGGAGGAAGAGGAGGAGGAGTGGCCCAGTGAAGCACAGTTTAGGCTTGGTGAAATGGCTGGTTTATCTAGTCAGCGGACAGGAGAGGAGGAGCAGGAGCAGCCAGAGGAGCTAGAGGGTTGTGAGGAAGGCAAGACAGAGGACCCGGACACACCGTGGCAGTATGCAGTGGAGATGGAGACAGGTAGTCCCTCCGAGTCACTTGTGCAAATGGCAGGAAGCATGCTCACACGCTTGCATAGTGACCCCAGAATTGTTTCCATTTGTCGCCAGGATGACTTCTGGCTGTTCACCTTATTGGACCCTCACTTCCGGCACAAAATGGGGGCATTTTTTAAACCCCCCGAGAGGGAGGACAAACTGAACTACTACAAAGACATTGTACGTAGTCAGTTGGCCGATGCCTATCTGCGCCATGGTCCATACTCTCGCAGGTCTGACTCGGGGGGATCTCTGCGCTCGCCTTCCACTGCCATGCCTGCTGGGGGGATTGGCAGGAGCAGCAGCAGCAGCTCCATCAGCAGCAGCCTCAGTCTTCAGTCGCTAATGAGTAGCTTTCTACACTCACATAGTGAGGCTACTCATGAGCAGCAGGACCAAGACCTGGAGCAGGACCTCAACCAGCAGGTCATACCTTGACATGACCATGCCAACACACCTTGAGGATCCGCTGGACTTCTGGGCAGCCAAACTTGGCTTGTGGCCGCAACTAGCAGAGTTTGCCCTGGAAAAGCTGTCCTGCTCGGCCAGTAGCGTGCCATCTGAGCGGGTGTTTAGTGCGGCGTGGGCCATAGTTACGGCGAGGAGAACTCGTCTGTCAACTGAAAATGTGGAGAGACTCACCTTTGTGAAAATGAATCAGGGATGGATCAGCCAGGATTTTCACCCACCAATGGCTGATGCATGAGACTAGATTCAGCATGGTGCCACGTTTTACACTTTCCAAATGGTGCAAAACATATTTATGTCTTTAGGCCAATTTTTGGGCTCCTGCTGATGCCAACTTCAGGGTGTGACTTTCAGCCAATTTTTGGCCTCCTGCTGATGCCAACTTTAGGGTGTGCCTTTCAGCCAATTTTTGGCCTCCTGCTGCTGCTGTCAACTCCAGGGTGTCTTTCAAGCAATGTTTGGGCTCCTGCTTCTGCTGCTGCCAACTCCAGGGTGTGCCTTCCAGCTAATGTTTGTGCTCCTGCTGCTGCCAACTTCAGGGTGTGATTCATCCAATTTTTGGGCTCCTGCAGCCAACTCCAGTGTCTCTTTCACGTAATGTTCCGGCTCCTACTGCTGCTGCTTGCAACTCCAGGGTGTGATTCATCCAATTTTTGGGCTCCTGCAGCTAACTCCAGTGTCTCTTTCAAGCAACGTTTGGGCTCCTGCTGCTGCTGCTGCTTGCAAATCCAGGGTGTGATTCATCCAATTTTTGGGCTCCTGCAGCGAACTCCAGTGTCTCTTTCACGCAATGTTTGGGCTCCTGCTGCTGCTTGCAACTCCAGGGTGTGATTCATCCAATTTTTGGGCTCCTGCAGCCAACTCCAGTGTCTCTTTCAAGCTATGTTTGTGCGCCTGCTGCTTGCAACTCCAGGGTGTGATTCATCCAATTTTTGGGCTCCTGCAGCCAACTCCAGTGTCTCTTTCAAGCTGTGTTTGGGCTCCTGCTGCTGCTGCTTTCAACTCCAGGGTGTGATTCATCCAATTTTTGGGCTCCTGCAGCCAACTCCAGTGTCTCTTTCAAGCTATGTTTGGGCTCCTGCTGCTGCTGCTTGCAACTCCAGGGTGTGATTCATCCAATTTTTGGCCTCCTGCAGCCAACTCCAGCATCTCTTTAAAGCAATGTTTGTGCTCCTGCTCCTGCTCCTGCTTGCATTTCCAGGGTGTGATTCATCCAATTTTGGGCTCCTGCAGCCAACTCCAGTGTCTCTTTCAAGCTATGTTTGGGCTCCTGCTGCTGCTGCTGCTGCTTGCAACTCCAGGGTGTGATTCATCCAATTTTTGGCCTCCTGCAGCCAACTCCAGTGTCTCTTTAAAGCAATGTTTGGGCTCCTGCAGCAGCTGCTGCTGCTGCTGCTTGCAACTCCAGGGTGTGATTCAGTTAATTTTTGGGCTCCTGCTGCTGCCAGCTCCAGGGTGTGTTTTTCAGGCACTATAGGGGCCCCTCATAGTGATGCCACTACAACTCTCTGCAATTGTGCCGCTCTGCGATTCTATTAGCGATGCCTCTGATCTGCATGTGATAATTATTTACAGTATTATTTCACTAACCCAGCACGCATCCTATGTGTGTTACAGCAAGACAGAATGGTTTACAACCCTATTGAGGCTCTAGGAGGCTTAGAAATAGCCGTTTTTAATAGTGATTCGTCGCAAATAAATTCGGGTCGAAATGATTTTTGACGGAAAATTCGGCGAATCAGTTGAATCAAATTTTTCAAAAGTTTGCTCATCTCTAATAAAAACTATATATCATTTGAATGAATTTCCACAGTACATGAACCCAGAAGCACTGCAGGAGAGACACAGCCAAAGCCAACACTAGTCGGTTGTGTGATGTGGGAACACCCGGACTTGCACCGGGTAGGTGCATGGGGCTTTTATTTATTTTTGGCTTTTGGTCTGCCAAATAACCAAATATATCACCCTATGCCCCTTCTTTGTTAATCTGTTTCCCAACCACAAAATAATAGGCAGAAGACATGAGGACCCCCAGACTCCACATTTGACCTTGAGAGTGTGCAGCATCTAATAGAGCCAGATGGCACAAGAGAATTTTGGCACTTCTGGATCCCCATGCTTTAGAGAACTGAGTAACCCGGCAATGCTGGCTCTGAGTTACGAAAGGGTCCTGGTCCACAGGGACCTAAAATACACCTTACTAAGACCTTCCCCTATCCATGAGCCCCAGCATAAAACCAAGATACAGTTGCGCATTGCAGCACTATATATCTTCTATAGGAGGATGGGTGCAACCATTTCCCATCTCCTGATAAATGAAGAGTTTCAAGAAAAAGGTAAAGTACCTGCCTAATGCTGGGCTCACAGGAAATAGGAGTAGGTGGGTTATGTGTGTTTTAGATTTCTGTGAAAAAGCACTCTCTGTGTCACCTTTGTGCTTTTTGTCCACACTTATCCCACCCCATCCCACCACTTGTTCTATTGAACCAAACAGCTCTTCATCCCCCTCTGCCACCAATCAGTTTCCACCCAGCATTCTTCCTCCGACCCCCCACTAATCAACCTTACCCGCCCACACAAAAATCAGTCTTCTGATTCCCTTCCACCCCCAAAGCAATCAGCAACCCAGACAGTAAATCTACCCCTTGGCTAAGCTTCCCATAAGAAGGACCAAAACCAGACATTAGGTACAGAAGAAATCTTCCTATAAGGCATCCTGATTTAGAATGCCATGCAATCTGTAATGCTATTGACCCCCCAGCTCCTAGTGCATACTCATCTAGTTCTGGGATCCGACACTGGCAGACAATCAGGGGGGATCTTAGAACTGGGTGAATGCGCCATCCACGCCTCAATACTGCTGGGAGTGACTTTGTCTATGTAATAGTTAATAGTAATTGTCCAGGATGGGGTTAAATTTTACCATGCAGGTCTCCTGTCTTTAGCACTGCTGACTTCAGTGTTTTGCTTTCAATTTTACCCTGAGGATCCCTCCTTTCTGGCCTCCATTCGGACACCCCCCCACCCTCTGGGCATAGTACACCAATCAAGGTGATCATCCTGGTCGACAGATAGCCAATCACTCCTTCCTCCCTCTAATCAATACTCTAAGCACTGCCTCTCTGCATGGAAAAGGCAGCCTCCCCAGTTCTCCTGCGGAGCGGACACTCTCACCACCTGGGAAGTGTAGAAATCATAATAAAAAACCTGGGGGCATGAAGACATGTAGGACTACTTGGTTTTTAGGTTAACTGCAGGGCCTAGACAATGACTTTAATGCCACCGCTGTAAATGCCATGTTACATTTCTCTATATTTACTTGTAATTCACAGGCTGTATTTCTTCACATGCTGCAATCAAAATATTTAGAAAGTCAGGTAACTGTCACTTATATCTAATACAATATAATTTGCCTTAAATGACTTGTATACGTGTACTGTACAGGTAATTCATTTGTTGCTAATAAGTAATAATCTTTAATTATATAGGACCAACATATGCACAACATTTTGAAATCAGAGGATTTAAACAGATTAAAATAAGTTTGGCCAGCATTTAAACTGGACCAAAAACCCTTACCACACCCTACAACAAACAGTAATCATATGCATCCCTCCCCATGGCAATTCAGATTGCTGCACATAAAAATTAATTTACTTTTTTTTTCTAAGATACTTTATTTATTCCACCAAGTAAGTACAGAATACAAGCAAGAAATGCTTTTTGGCAAGGAGATACACCATGAGAGCTATTAACGAATACATACACTAACAAAGCATAACAGGGACTGAGGTTAGGTTTAGTGCAGGTTAATTTGTTTATGATCTAACTCTCGCTATGGTCAATTTTAAAAACAAAATGGCGTCTCCTGGAGCTGCAGGCCACCTGCAAACAGAAAGTGCTGCTGGGTTTCCTTTTACTGTGCATTAACAGTTATGTCAGTTGAATCCATGTAGCAGCAACACTGGGATGCTGGAAAAGGAAGCTCCAAAATGGCCGCCACCACTAGAAAATCTGTGAGGCAGTGTTTGCTTTGAGTGGATGCAGGAGCAAATGTAAGTGCTGACAATGACACAGTGTCATGCATGCAGATGGGGCATATTTAATATGTATATATATGGCCATTGTACGCTTGTGCACACATACAATTTGATTTTTTTCTCTGCATTTTGCCCATCCTTGCAGTGAGACAAATACAAGTAGTGAGTGCACATGAGTGGTGAGCTCAGAATCAGTTAATGTCCCCAAGTATATACAATCCACATACTAGTAATTTAACATGACAGAAAAAGCAGAAAACAACAAATCAATAACTATAATGGGAAGGGAATGCATTTGTTTACATCCCCAAAGTCAACATTTAACTCTTTACAGTTATATAGTGTTAATCTTAATGTATGTAAATAATAACAAGTGAACCAAACCAGATTGGTTTGTTTAAACTCCAGGCCATGACTAGTCATTAAGTCATATCTATTAATCCTTTCAACCAGTCAGTTCATGTGGTGTGGCTTTATGAACCATTATGTCAGTGCTGGCTGTCACCTAGTTCTTCAGACTAGGACATTTTTAGAGTTTGAAATTTTTGCAGTGTAATTCCTGTTATTCCCTGCAGCAACCCATGTGTTCTCCGCATGCCTCCGCAGGGCCTGGCATGCCCCTTCTATCACTGTGAATAGAGAAACACACCCTCGGCACTGTGTAAGTCGCATTCACCAGTTTTTTTGAACAGTGGACAAGCTCCTGAAAAATGCCCTATATAACACATAAACATTTCTCCTGCCTATGGTTTAACTCACTGGAGACTATATGGGCTGCTGGAAAGGAAAAGGGGTACAGTAAGTATAGGCCTTAGTTTAAATTCAGTATTTAGGGGGGAAGGAAAAAGGAAATATGTCCCCCTTGGTGGCTGCGTACTGCTTTAAGGCAATAGGTTTTGCCCACCTGATGTCTCCAGGCCTCAACCCAAAAGGGAAAACACCCAATGACATTGACAGTAAGCCAAAAACTTAGGCTCATTGCATTGTACACCGCTATGTTACAGTTTTGTTTTATTTTTTTTTTTGTTTTCTCCAAATTTGCTTCATACAGCACAAGAAATTTATTTAGAATTTGCTTTTTTAGGGTATTGTATGGCCACAAGTTTTCAGCGGTGTTGCAGTCAACTGTGTTAATGCAGCAGCCAATGCTATTTTCATTTTTGTTTTCAAGTGGGGAGTGCCGTAAGTAACGTTTAAATTATTCATTCATTAATGCTAACATTCTTAATGCTACTGTACCAAACACATAGACTGACAGAGCTCCAACGGGCATTATTTACATACAATAATTAGTCAGAATGTCAAAACAGATCCTTACTTTGCTGTTTACAAAATTACATGTTCTAATTAAAACTGGTGTCCAGTTAATAGTAAAGGGGTTAAAACAAAAAACACCTTACCTCGTTCTCGCAGTTTCGGCGAGTTTTCCCGGTGTTTCTAGCCATGGATGCAGTCATTCTCCAATCTATGCACATGCCATGCGGCTGCCGACAGAGGCGCCAGTGGTCACAAAGCACTGGTCTTAAACTCATGACCTCAAGAAAGTCTATATAAGTGGTGCCAGTGGTACTAGATAATTGCATAATGTAAAGTCGCACTCCCTAAAAAATGTTGGGAAACCCTGGCTTAGAGGAATAATGTGATTTGCTAAATCAGAAATTATTTGCATAGTACATATGGACCAAGAATAGCACAGTTACATTACTCTTAGCCATGCAATGCCCCAGTCCATAATTTTAAGCTTTTTTTCAGAAAACCATATCTGTTCAGATATGGTTTAACCCTTTAAATGCCAGCCTACGTTTCAATATTTTGTGCTACACATGTTCACACACTTATATATTGTTTTTTTCAGCAGAGTCTGGGCTTCAACATGAAATGTCTTGTATGGCCTTTTTTAGTGGATTCTCAATACTTTTGGGTGAAATATTTGCAAAAAAAATTTAAAAAATAGATTTTTTGCAATTTGTAGTGTTTTTTTGTAATAAAAAAAATTAAGTTTGTCAATAAAATGTTATTGCGTGTATAACCCCAATTTCTCCCGGTCACAGCGGTACCACATATGTATAGGTAGACACCCTTTCCTGCCCAGGATATTCCCCCAAACTGAAACAGAGCTTTAGGAGATTTTCAGATAAAATACAACTGTGATATGCACACCTTGCAGTTTTTCCAGAAAAACAACCCTTCACATTTGAGATACCCCCCACAAATGATATATTCTCTGGAAGTACACACCTCAAGCTTTCTAGGTATACCAGGCTTGTTTATGTGGGCGCAGTTTTCTGGAAGTAATCCCTCAATCAATTCTTTGGTTGCACAGAGTTTCCCTAAAAAAGAATTCAAAGGAAGAATCAAAGCCACATTTTCCTAAAAAAAACTATATGCAAACAAGAAAAAAAATCTGAAAAAGCAACATCCCCCGACCAGAACAATACCCAACATGCATAGCTACTTTCAAGGGAAGAGTTGCCAAACACCACAAAGTAAAGCATGCGCATAACGGTAATTTTACTTGAAAATTTCAGCTCTGCAGACAAATTGCGCACCTTGCAATTTTTCACCCAAAACAACCATTTGGAATATCCCCCATAAACCATATATTCCCTGAAAGTACACATGTTAAGCGTACCCAGCTTGTTGTAGTGGGCTCATCTTTCTGGAAGTAATCCATCGAAGAATTCTAAGGTTGCACAGGGTTTCCCTAAAAAAATTTATAAAAAAGCTGAATAAAAAACATGTTTTCCTAAAAGATCAATATGCAAACAAGAAAAAACAAGATAAATCTGAAAGTGCAAGGTCCCCCGAGCAGAACAATACCCAACATGCATAGGTACTATTAACCCTTTTAATTGCCAGCCTACTTAGATTTTCGTCACCCTCTGTTGACAGGTCATTTTTCCCCATTTTGCGCCATGTTTAACCATGATTTTTGCCTTGGCTTTAACATGAAATGTCTTGTTTATAATTTTTCTACTGTTTTTTTAAAAATTTTTACGTAAAAAACAAAAAAATAAAATAAAAAAATACTTTTTAGACAATTCTCTCCTTTATTTTAAATAAAACATTTGTTTTATTAAGGAAAGCCATATTACATGAAAAAGCCCCATTTCTCCCGATTACAGTGGTACCACATATGTATTGGTAGCCCCCCATTCTTGCCCAGGAGACCCCCAAACTGAAAAGAGCACCTGGGAGGGGGGGGACCCATTTTTTGGGAATATTAGGGGTTAAAAACCCTTAAAAATCCCCCCCAGAAATGAAATGGGGTCCCCCTTACCCATCATAATCAGCCCAGGACCAGCTTTGGGGGCTCATAGGAACAGGGCGCAGGGGCCAGCTTTGGTGACCTCCCCGCCCTGCCGGCTACAAGCCCACATAACCACGGGCCGGGCCCTTCTGCCCCCCCCCGGGCTTTGGGGAGGCAGGAAATTGTGGGGGCCAGGGTTAATGACAAGCCACCCGCTAGCTGCAGGGGACTTGCTAGCCCCCAGCCTTCTTGTGACCTGGTATAGGGGTATCATGGATCCCTTACCAGTTCACAAAGGGTTAATTGTAAAAAAAAGCACACAGAGACAAAGAGAAAAATATTTTATTATTTTTTTTTAATACTTACCTCCCTATCCATCCCTGGGCACTGTGTTCCAGTTCCACGCTGATCACTCTGGCTTCTGATCTCCTGCTGGAAGCCTTTTATAGCTGCTGGGGAAAAAGAACATAAGGGGTTAATTTAAAAAAATGACATAGGGTCCCCCTTTTAGGGGGGGGGGGACCCTATTTTTTTGGAATTTTAAGGGTTAAAAACCCTTAAGAAATTAAAAAAAAAATGACATGTGGTCCCCCCTACCCGAAATAACCACCCCGGGACCAGCTATGGGGGCTTGTAGGAACAGGACGCAGGGGCCAGCTTTGGTGGCCTCCCCGCCCTGCAGGGTACAAGCCCACATAGCCACGGGCCGTGCTCTTCTGTCCCCCCTGGGCTTTGGGAAGGCAGCTAATTGGGGGTGCCGGGGGTTAATGGCAAGTCACCCGCTAGCTGCAGGTGACTTGCCAGCCTCCAGCCTTGTGAACTGGTATAGGGATCTCATGGATCCCTTACCAGTTCACAAAGGGTAAATGTAAAAATAAACACACAGACACATAATAAAAAAAAATTACATTTATTTATTTATTTTTTCTTTACTCACCTCCGATCCTGGGGCTGGGGGGGCGGGGGATCACAGCCCTCTCCCCTTCCCGACCTCTCTCCTCCAAGCACCCGGCAAGACTGATAGCCTCAGATGAGGGTCAGAGAAGCCGGCTGTCAGGTGACATCACTGTGACGTCACCTGGTCCCGCCTCCAAGGGAGTGGGGCTAGCAGCCACTCACCACGGAAGAGCCCACGGGAGGGATCGCGGGCGCAGGTGAGTAAATGTCATTTATTTTATTTTCTTTTTTTTTTACACTTGCTGTGGCAGCAACTGAAGCAGGGGGGCGCTATTTCGGGCACCCTCCTGAAGCAAGAAGGGCCCCGGGGGGGGATCTGATGCCCCCCGGTTGAAGAGAAGACCCGACCCAATCCAACGAGGGGTCAGGTGAGTTTTTACCTGAGACTGAGACTCACGTAGCTGGCACTAAAAGGGTTAAATATTTTAGGCAACTATCACTTCTCCACTTCTGCACACAAGGTTCAGGCTTTGGGGTGACTGGGAGATAAACGAGTTGCCCATGATCCAGTGCTCAGCTTCGGACATGGGATTGGTCAGGAAACCTGGTGTGTATTTTTCTTTTACCCCAATAAATAAAGTGGACCAAGATAAAATGTTATGTAACCCCTCCCCATCTCTAGCCTTGGACTGCACAGCAGCAAGATAGGCACATATGGCAATGAGGCGCCAGGACCAGCAGTGGTGGGGCCTTTTCTAACCTGTGGCAAAAGGAAGGCGTGTGCAGGGGACCAGCAATGTGGACTATGCAGGTTGGAAAAAAATGCTGGTAGCTTGTTCCCCCCACCGTCATAGAGGGAACCCCAGAAATATACTACGAGAGTCTTCTAAGAGTCTTCTAAGCCAGAAGGAGGAGGAGCAGCGTGGCAAGGATCGGAGGTCCTAAGGGGCAGTCGTGGACTAGTGGTAAGGAAGCAAACTTGTGAATGGTGGGAGTCAGGTTCGATTCCCAGCCTAACCCCTTCAACTGCTCCCCTGGTGTCATGATTATGGTAGCCCACTGCTCTTAGCATGTGTACATTCAAGAAGAAGGATTTTCCAAGTTGGCAAAAGCTGAGTAAGTGACAGACAGCAGGTGGCCCCATGAAAGGCATGTTCAGAGGGGGCCAACAATCGGTGGCTTTTTCTGGACTATTACTTTAAATTAAAATTTCTGTTTCAGGGGCCTCCACCATACTTCATCAGGCCATATGTACAGTTGCCAGTAGCAACAGATTGCAGATAGTGAAAACGTCTTCCTTAAAACAGACTAACATAGGAAAAATAAAAAATATACACTTTCCAAAATGCCATTGAAAAGAACTTTCCCTTTAGCAGTAAAGTGATTTTCCAAGTTGGCAAAAGCTGAGTAAGTGACAGACAGCAGGTGGCCCCATGACAGGCATGTTCAGAGGGGGCCAACAATCGGTGGCTTTTTCTGGACTATTACTTTAAATTAAAATTTCTGTTTCAGGGGCCTCCACCATACTTCATCAGGCCATATGTACAGTTGCCAGTAGCAACAGATTGCAGATAGTGAAAACGTCTTCCTTAAAACAGACTAACATAGGAAAAATAAAAAATATACACTTTCCAAAATGCCATTGAAAAGAACTTTCCCTTTAGCAGTAAAGTGATTTTTACTTTTACTTTTTACAGATGTTTGATTTGGTGTAATGAGGGGAAATTAAAGTATAATATTATGTGCTTGATTGAAATTGTTTGTGATTCATGTCTTTCTTCAGGGGCTCAGCTTGGGCACACACAATTTCGCAGTGGATCAATTCACTGCTGGTATTTTTATACATAGTCGGCAAGAAACTCTATGTGAAAACATGGGGAGGTAAGTGAAAGCATACCAATTATATTTTATACCCTGTGGCATCAGTGGTGTAATTGGTCTCTGCTACTTCCTAAGCAAAAAAAGCTTACTGGTCAAACTTAGGGGTTATTTTTAAAAATGTGGAGAGCCTCCACCCTTGTGAGATGCTATCTGCCATGCATGCGCCATGGGCTTGTTGGATAGGTGAGAAGAGTGGGCAATTCAGGGGGTTTCACTCATCAGGGCAGGGGGACGGACCTAAACCCATAGTAGTGAAATCCACTTTATGTACATTTTATGGCCCTAAATCCTGATGTGGGCCACACATTATCTATTAAAGTGGACCAAAACCCATTTTTTGCACCCCTTGGGATTTTACCAGCTTAACATTTATTTTGGGATGCCCCTGTGTATGGAGCCCCCAAGGATCGCCAGAATAGATTGTCAGCAATTGTCGAGGGGGCTCCCAACGGCCACTTCCTCTGGCAGTGTGTACCCGCGTCAGCCATTCAGATGGCCTGGGAAAGAAGCACACATCTGCCAGAGGGATGCCACTGCAGCCCGGGCATGCGCTGTGTGACTTTTGGAAAGGTATATTTTTCAAGGTAACTGGGGGATTTCACACAGCGGTTCATTCAGGGCTGGCTGTCTAGGGTTTGGGTTTGCTTTAAAGAACAACTATCATTAAACAAGATTTATTTTTTAAACAAAGTATATTAGTGATTTGTTTTTCTGTAGCCTAACATATGTTAGCAAAGCAGCAGCAGCAAAGGCCAAAAAGTGAGTCTCCATAAATTGTGTCGTCTGGACAAAAGTGCCATGCTCAGCAACTCACTGGATCGTAAGAGTCTGTCCCTGCTCAGTCTCACATAAGAAAAATAGAACATTGGGGAAAGTGCACTTTTGCTGGCAATTGTAAAAGTGGACCAAAACCCAGGATTTTGACTATCCGGGGTTTTGGTCCTTGCCCCCGATCAGGGGTGCCCCTCTGTGTCAAAATCCCCAGATCGCCAATGCCAACTCACCTCCTCCCGGTCCTACGGCGCTTGCGCGATGCAGTTCGTCCAAGGCCAGCGGCTACAAGCACTCTGGTGTCCTCATCCCCCGCTTCCCTCTAACAGGGAGCGTGCCCGCGCTGGCCATTCACAAATGCCCAAAACCCACAGCAATTGGCCCAGGAATATTATCAATTCCCTCCCCTCGGGTTCTCCAACATGGGGATGCCCCACTGTGTGAAACCCCCCAGGTCGCCCATACACTTACCTTCTTTTCTGGTCTAATGGTGCATGCACGATTCGTGGCTGCATCCTCGCTATCCATCTAGCAGGGCGCATGCCCACACCAGGCATTTGTGAATGGCCAGCGCAGGCAAGATCCCTGTTAGAGGGTGAACTGAATGGAATACTAGCTGTTCACATGATCGCCGTGCAGCACCTGCTCCATCCATTCTGTTACAGAGAGTGCAGAGCCTGAGAAAGGTGCAGGAGTCTGACCTGCAGAACTTCTCAAAACCCAGCTGCAGGGTATTAAACATTTTATGTGGGATAAAAGAGTTGGAGATTTTTATAAATACCAGTTTACCTGGTACAGAGATAGCGAGGCTTTCCAAGTTTGTCCGTGAAAATTAATGCATCCATTAAAAAGACAAGTACAAGAAAAACGACAAATACAATCAACGCTGTATGCAATGTATATTAATGCAGAGCACACGACTCTGTTTGAAACAATATTGAGATGGGAGTGACCACATTCCCTTCCCTGTAGTAGGACAATCTCTCCAGAACAAAGTTAGACATTCTTTTTGAGCCATCATGTTCAGGACTAAAGCTTCAGCTGCTTTTGGGGTTCCTTATATAGGGCTATATTACTGTGCTTGCCAAATTGAGCAGTTGACATAATTTCATGTGAGGGAGTCTAGAACACTTTGGGTTGACCATGAGGAGCTCAGCTGTGCCCCACTACGTATGTCAAATTGACTATGATTAAGCACCAAAGCAAAGAACACCCCTTTAATTCTATACTCATGAAATATTTAAGATATAGCCAAATGTCCTACTAAGGCAATGTCAATGCATGCTCCTATGTTATCATTCTTAGATAACTGAGAATTTCCTCCAGGTATTATATATCCAGAAGCATTTTCCTGGTGGGAAAAATCAGGCTTGACTACTATTAGTACTTTAACCTCTCCTACAGTCACAAAAACCTTTAAACAGCTTAAAATGTTAAAAACATTCCCTCAAGGGAGATATTCTTAGTATACAGTACGTCCTGCTCCAAATATAATACTTACAATCGGGTTATACTGGACTGCAGAGACATCGAAAATAGGCTCCTCCCGGCCCCTCAAATATCTGGGGATCCCTAGATCCCCAGAATTTCTCTGCAGTCTGGCTGCGAAGGACGAGAAATTGGCTCTCTACTCGCAGGTGAGCGGGGTTATTAACCTGCGGCCCTGTACGACTATTCCCACCCGTTCCACTAGTAATATGCCTCCCAGCCTTGGCTGCGCTGGTCGGGTGAAGGTAGGCAGCACCGCTGTTGGTGCTTAGGAGCGCTGCTCCACCGCAATCCCCCTCCAAAGGGTAGGCGATTCAGGCTTATGGTGAGCCTCTATGGGATGCCCCTCCGCACTATTGCCCCTTGCCCCTGCCTATCGGTGGGCCCTATTTAAGTGGCCGCCATCCTCCCTCATCCTCCTTGTAGTCTTCGGGGAAAAAGGGGGGGTGTGTGTGTATGTGTATAGATATGCATGTTATGCAGTCTGTGCTTTCTCTTTTCACATGCCTTTATTCTTGTGTCAGCCGCCGCGCTGACTTGTCTTTACTGCTTTTTAAATTTGCCGCCGTGCGCTGACTTGGTTCCGCGCTTGGAGGCGGCATTACCTCAGGCGCTAGTGCGCCATCATTGGCTGTTGGCCGTTCTGGCTTCGCACTCTTCGGGGGGGCGGGGCCCATCTTTGGCGCGTTCCGCGTCATCGCTGTTACTGGCCCGCCCCTCGAGGTATTCCGACGCCATCTTTTCTGCTTGGCTGGCCTATGCGTGACGGACTCCTACCTACCGCGGTCCGTAAGTGCCCTCGCAGGGGCCTTTACGATGTACTTAAGGTCTTGTCTGCTTATGTCTTTCAGGCGGGACGAACCCTTCTTGGCTTCTCCCGGCCCTGTTTTAGTATATTACTTGTAGGCCTTGTAAAAATTATACTCCCACTTCCCTAGCGGGTTATTGGGGCATCCAGTGTTTCTACATAGCGTTATTCCCATCAGCGTATAGCGCCGGTATAATCACCATATGGAGGCATCCCAGGATAATGTTACCGGGGTCCCTTCGGGACAAGACCGGCTGTGTGTAGCGTGTGTACAGCCTCATGCTGACGCTGACAAGGCGCGGGTCTGTGTACACTGTGCTGAGCAGGTGCTTGCATTGCAATCTGGCCTGCCAGTGGCTGCACCTCGTTTCACTTCGCCTACTCCCCTAAGCTTAAACCTCACTCCAACTGAGTTGCATACTAGTGGGGATTCTCAGCCTGATATGTTTTCTAGACTGGCTGCTGTTGAACAGTTGATTGCGAAGTCCTTAGCGCGTAAGGCCCCTGCTAAGAAGCGGCACTTGACGCCTAATATTACTGTTTTCCCTATGGGAACTGAGGAGTTTTTGAATCTGTGTGGCTATATATGTCTGATGAAGGGGAGCTCTTTTCTGATTCAGGCTCATCTGATGAGAGACCGAGGGGTCATGACGATTCTGGCTCTGACCCCTGGGCCCCGGATGACACTGACAGATTATTGACCCAGATTTTTGAGGTTCTGTCTATCTCTCTCCCTGTTGAGGCTCCCAGGCAAAGAGGGGAGCTTTTCCATACAGCAAAATCACGTTTGGAATTTCCAGAGCAGGCACATTTCCATAACCTTGTGCTCAAGGAATGGGAGCGCCCCAGTAAACTTCCCGGGGTTCCAAAGAGTTGGGATAGGAAGTATCCCTTTCCTGCTGAGGTGGTTAAATGTTGGTCATCCCCCCCCGAGATGGATGCCCCGATCCTAGGGCTATCTAACACCTCTGTCATGCATTCCCCTGATTCTACTACCCTGCGGGATGCTGAAGACCGGCGTATTGATCAGCTGGCATCCCACGCCTTTGCATGTGCGGGGACGGCGCTGCGCCCGGTCTGTGCCTCTGCCATTACTGCTGTGGCCACTAGAACCCTTATCAGAAATATGCTTGATAGTGCCCCTGATGATTTGCCTTGTGAAGCGTTTAATGCTCTCCCCAGTTGTGATGTTTTTGTAAAATTTGGCCTATCAGCATTGGATCAGCATCAGAATGTGTGCCAGAACTTCTGCCCTTGTGGTGGCTATACGCCGCTCGGTTTGGCTGCGCAAGTGGGCTGCTGACAACGCTGCCAAGAAGGCCCTCACTGGTTTTCCCTTTAAAGGACTGCGCCTGTTTGGGGACCACCTGGACCTTTTTGCTAAGGGAGGCAGGTTACCCCAGCGCAGGCGGCAATCTCGGCCCTTTCGGGGCTCAGGGTTCCTTCTCCTCCCCTTACCTTGGTGCAAGACAGGGAAGGGGGGTTTCTTTCCCTGGGGCCCGGGGAGATTTCTGGGGTAGAGGCAGAGGACGTTGACGTCCTGGCTCCTCCTGGGGCCCCAAAGCTAAATCCTCTCCCAAGCCCCCTCAGGCATAATGGGGCGCCCTCACCCATCTGGGTGGGGGGACGGCTGCAGCACTTCGCTCACCTCTGGAGGCTTCATGTCTCAGACCGGTGGATTCAGGAGGTAGTGTCCTGCGTTTACAAGTAGGAGTTTGCTGCCGATCCCCCTTCAAGATTCATCAGATCCTGGATTCCTCAGGACCCTGTGTCAACTCAGGAGCTAGTGCAAGCAGTGCAAGGCCTCCTGGAGCTGGGGGTCATCTGCCAGGTCCCTTTAAGAGAAAAAGGCAAAGGCTTTTATTCCAACCTATTCACAGTACCCAAAAGGGATAGTTCTGTCAGGCCCATCCTGGACTTCAAGGTTCTCAACAAGTTTGTCAAGAGCAGGCGCGTTCGCATGGAGACTCTGCGCTCTGCCATCAGTTCCCTGCGCCAAGGGGATTTCATGACTTCTGTGGACAGCAAAGATGCTTACCTTCATATTCCTGTGTTTCCAGGTCATCAAAGGTTCCTCAGGTTCGCTCTGATGGATCAACACTACCAATTTGTGGCCTTGCCCTTCGGCCTCACTTCAGCTCCCAGGGTGTTCACCAAGGTGCTGGCTGGCGTGATGTCTCTGCTCAGATGTCAGGGCGTCCGCGTGCTTCCCTATCTGGACGACATCCTCATCACTTCCCAGTCTCTACATAAGGCAGAGTTGGATACTCAGCTGGTGGTGTCCACTCTGGAGTCATTTGGATGGGTGATCAACCACCCCAAGTCCTCACTGTCCCCTTCCTTGGTAACTCCATTCCTAGGAATGAATCTGGATACAGTTCAGGCAAGGATCTTCCTTCCTCAGCAGAAGGTGGACAGTCTGATTGCACAGGCTCAGTCCCTCCTAGCTTGTCCCCATCCCTCCATCAGGCAGGGGATGCAGCTGGTGGACCTGATGGTGGCGTGCTTCGAAGTGGTCCCTTATGCTCAGTTCCACTTGAGGCCTCTGCAACTTCACCTATTGTCAGTATGGGACAAGGACCCAGCGTCCCTGGACAGGGTCTGTGTGCTCTCCCTCCTGGTCAGGAGGTCCCTCTTGTGGTGGATGGACTCAAGGAACCTGTTGGGGGGCAGATCCTTTCTTGCCCCTTCCTGGGAGACGGTCACCACGGATGCCAGTCTGTCAGGTTGGGGGGGTTTCTGGAAATCCCTGCGGTTCCAGGGGAGGTGGGGCCCTCAGGAGGCCCACAAACCTATCAATGTCTTGGAGCTGTGGGCGATCAGGTTAGTTCTGACTCACTTGACTACTCATCTTCGGGGCCTGCCTGTTCAGGTGCGCTCGGACAACCAGACGGCAGTTGCCTACATAAATCATCAGGGAGGGACCCGGAGCAAGGGGGCCCTCCAGGAAGCATCTCTGATCCTGACTTGGGTGGAGGCCAATGTCCCCTGCATTTCAGCTGTATACATCCCGGGGGTGGAAAATCGCCTGGCGGACTCTCTGAGCAGGGGGACCTCTTGCCAGGGAGAATGGTCCCTATGCAGCAGGGTGTTTCAATCTCTGTGTCACCGTTGGGGCCAACCAGATGTGGATCTGTTTGCGTCCCGCCACAATCACAAGCTCCCAGCTTTTGTCTCTCTGTCCAGGGATCCTCTGGCCCTGACCTCGGATGCGCTAGCAAGGACTTTCAGTTCCTGTATGTCTTCCCTCCAATTCCCCTGCTGGGCAGGGTTCTGCGCAAGATTGCCCTGGAAGGGGTGCCAGCAATTCTGGTGGCCCCCAGGTGGCCAAGAAGAGTGTGGTTCGCAGATGTGGTGCAGCTGGCAGTAGATCAGTACGCTCTGCCCTTGGTGCCAGATCTGCTCACTCAGGGCTCACTACGCCATACCAATTTACAAACTCTGGCTTTGATGGCTTGGCTGCTGAAACCTCCATCTTGATGGAGAAGGGGCTGTCTTCCTCGGTTGTGGATACTTTGATTAAAGCTAGGAAGAAGTCTTCCTCTTCCATTAATTACAGGGTTTGACGTGCCTACATTGACTGCTGTGAGTCTAAGTCTCTTCCCTGTCATGTGTTCTCTATTCCCAGGATTCTGGAGTTCCTGCAGCATGAGTTGGAGATGGGGCTCCAACTCAGTACTCTGAAGGGTCAGGTTTCTGCCCTGGCTATTTTCTTCCAGAAGTCCTTTGTTTGGCACCCTCTGATCAGGACTTTTTTCCAGGGGGTCACTCATGTGCGTCCCCCACGTAAACCTATGGTGCCTGTTTGGGATCTGAACTTGGTTCTGTCAGCCTTGCAGGGTGCTCCCTTTGAACCTGCACAGGATGCTGACTTGGCCATTCTTACGCTCAAGGTTGTGTTTCTGGTGGCTATTACTTCTGTCAGGCGTGTGTCTGAGTTGGCGGCGCTGTCCATTCAGCCCCCCTACTATGAGAGACACCAGGACAAGGTGGTGTTTCATTTCAAACTTTCTGCCTAAGGTAGTGTCTGCCTTTCATTTGAATCAGGATATTGTTCTTCCTTCTTTGTGCCCTAATCCTAGCAATGCTAAGGAAAGAGTTTTGCACTCTTTGGATGTGGTTAGGTGTCTGAAGTACTATCTGGTGGCTACTGCACCTTTCAGGAAAACTGATGCTCTTTTTGTGGTCCCTTCTGGTCCTAGGAAGGGTTTGGCTCCTGCCAAGTCTACTATCAGCAAGTGGATTCGTCAGGCTGTGATTCAGGCCTACTCTGCTAAGGGGAAGAATACTCCCTTCCGCCTTACTGCTCATTCCACTTGTGCTATTGGTGCCTCTTGGGCTTTTCAGCACCAGGCCTCTGTTGAACAAGTTTGCAAGGCCGCTACTTGGTCTTCTGTTCAAACCTTTTCAAAGTTTTACAAGGTTGATGTTAGGGCCTCAGCTGATGCTGTTTTTGGCCGAAAGGTTCTGCAGGCAGCAGTGGTTTAAACTGCCTGCTGCTGTCTTTTTTCTTGGGGATCCCACCCTACTTTATGGACACTGCTATTGGATTGTAAGTATTATATTTGGAGCAGGACGTACTGTATACTAAGAATAATACAATTCTGTGATTACTCACCTGTAGAATTGGTATTATGAGTATACAGTACGTCCTTCTCCAATCCACCCTTGGTTTTGCATTATCTTGGATCCCCTGTATGGTGATTGTTGTCATTGTTATAGTTGATAGTTGGGTTGTTTAATTCTCCCGGCTTCTCATTAACTGCTTTTCAATGCTGAGGATTTGTGGGAGGTCCCCGGGTATTTGAGGGGCCGGGAGGAGCCTATTTTCGATATCTCTGCAGTCCAGCGCCATCTGGCGGAGTATAACCCGATTGTAAGTATTATATTTGGAGCAGGACGTACTGTATACTCATAATACCAATTCTACAGGTGAGTAATCACAGAATTGTATTTTTCTGTGTCCTACAGATAACCAATTTTATGGCTTCTAGACTCAGGTTAGGGTCAGTGACTTATCTGATATCTCCTATCTCCTATATAACCTAGATAAACATTGGAAGGTAATTTGGTGATATACATTATTTGGCATGCTTAACACTAGTGCACTGGAAACCAACATGAAAGTTCTTTTCAGGTGGTCATTTTTACCAGATAATAATCATAAAGCAAACCCTACTTACTGATCACAATGTTTCTAGGACTTCTCTGAACCGTGCACAAATTTGTTGGGATTCCAGAATTTTTGCTGCCCAGATTTGGCCAAAGGTGTTTTGTATTATTAGTGAAACAATTGAAGATTGGGCCCTCGAAGTATGTTTCTCTTCTCAATCTTAAACCAAGAAATTCAGCTTTATAAACAACTTCCCCCAAAGTTATCACCTTCTGGAGAATTGATCTCTTAGAGTGAATGAGGCAATGTTTTTCGAAACATTGTCTGCATCTTTGAATGATGTTTTCAAGACATTCCATAATACTTGGAAATAATGGATTACTCACTTTTAGCCCTCCAATTTCGATTATTTCCTGCTAACGATGAGAATCCACCTTAAAACAAGACATCCCAGTTCATTTTCTCCTCTTCCTTACCTTTGTTCTACAGTATTATGTATTGTTTGTATAGTTCATGTTTGTTTGGCAGACCAAATTGGTATCTTATTTTATCTTCATTTCATGTATTTCTATGTAGGTTTACCAGTTAGGCCAATAATCTTTTAGATAAGTTTGTATCAAAATGACCTCTGCCAGCCATAGGGGTGCGGGGACATTGAAAAGCATACAATCTGTGTTGCCCTGGTGGGTGCCATCCTGCAGTTATGCCCTGAGCACCTTCCAGTGTAACTCCAATCCTGGCTGCTGTATCTATTGATGCTGGTGATTTATCTCTATCACTATCCCTGGAGCTCTTGCAACCTTTGGTTTTAGTTAGGGTGCATTAATGCTGGTTATTGTAGCTGGTCTCTTTGTTTTCAGGATGGTCCAGGGACTGTCTTCAGGAATGGGGTATGTTTATGCGCCTTGCTATCCCTAGCTTGCTGATGCTCTGTATTGAATGGTGGAGCTTTGAAATTGGAGGTTTCTTAACAGGTTGGTGTTTGTATTCTTTCTTTAAAATCTGTAATAAAGTTCTATAGCATATATATATATATATATATATATATATATATATATATATATATATATTATGTTATTATTATATGATATGTTATTATTATATGTTCTATACATATGTACCCAAAAATGTTGGTTTCAGATACAGTGTAGAATAACTAATTTTATGCTGTGATGCCATGGAAGAATAATCCTTGGTGATCAAGCAAGATTTTCAAAATAATGCAAAATAATGCATAGAAGACCCATATTTTGTGCTTATTTCCACCTTTAGAACATTTTTTATACTCTGTACATCTGTTTCATGTTACTGCATGGACTGTGTGGCTTGACCTTGCAAAACTGTAAAAGACTATAGGGTTGATTCAGAGACACATTCGCATGCACTTTCGCATGTGTCTGTGTATTTTTTTTGAATGTTTGCCTTGTTTTTTTGTTTTTACGTTACTTTTTCCATGCGTAAATGCGTTCACGTTAACGCGTATATGCGCATTCGATGGACGGATTGAAATCATTTATTTTGCGTTATGTCTGATAACTTACATTATTGGGATGGGCTTGCGTCTGATTCTGAGACCTGATTGCCGATGGACCTCCGCCCTATAAAACGGTTTCATTTCCTCTCCACTTACGGGACCATTTTGGATTCGGAATTAGTGTTGATCATGTTTTGTGGCTATGTGGAGGAGTATGAGCGCCTTCAGCTCAATGGCATAACCTGCATCAGCATGGCCGAGGCCAGATTGCACCGGAGACGCATGAATATTGATCGCATGCATGACGTTGAGCTGTTCAAGCTGACCCGACTCAATCGCGTTTCCCTCCATAAACTGTATAGTGAGCTGCGGCCATGGTTAGCCTGCACCACAAGGAAGGGGCAAGCAATTTCAGGTATGACCAAGATGCCTGGCTTAATGCAAATTTTGGCGAACGGCTCGTTCCAGAGACTGGGTGCCCTCTCCGTGGGGATGTCCCAGCCTACGCTGAGCTGGGCGCTATCCAAGTTTCTGTATGGCATGGCTACCCTTTGTCCCAAATATATTTCCTTTCCGGATGACATGGTAGCCTGGAACGCAATTAAGTTGGAATTTTATAATATCGCCGTCATGCCCAACGTCATGGGTCCGATCGATTGCACTGGTCCCTCCCGCAGCCGATGAGTACATCTATAGGTAAGTTAATTATGTCATTTTGTTATATTGTTTAGCCAAACTTAATTTTATCTATCTATTAATCCCTCCTTCTCAAGTGTCCTTTTGAACCAGTTTAGAATGCATACCTTAATCCCTCCGTCTCAAGTGTCCCTTTGAACCAGTTTAGAATGCATACCTTAATCCCTCCTTCTCAAGTGTCCCTTTGAACCAGTTTACAATGCATACCTTAATCCCTCTTTCTCTAGTGTCCCTTTGAACTAGTTTAGAATGCATACCTTCATCAATACTTTTCATGTAGGCCTTATAAAAGCATTTTAATGCTGACCTTAATTAGTCCTTAGCATGTTCAACTTTATTTTCTAACACATCCATATAATTTTTGTTTTTTAAATGACTTATGTCCTTTGTTATTTATTTTGGGATTGTAGAACTGGATTTTTTTTGGTTTAGAAGTTAGTGTTGTTGTTGGTTACCTTAGCTTGGTGTAATTTTTTTTTTGTTTATTCAGGAACCGCAAGATGGGCCACTCGCTGACCATACAAGCAGTGGTTGGTCCGGACATGCGATTCCTCAGTGTCCTTGCAGGGTAATACTAACATAAATTACACATCCTATGAATGTAGTTGATATAGTAGTTGCAGGGTATCCAGGGTTGTCCCATGATGCCTATATATTGAGGAGCTCCGGCTTATTTTGTCAGTTTGAGTCTGGAGAATTATCTGGTGGATGGCTCCTTGGTAAGTTTGGTCAAATTCCATCATTCCCTTTTCACTGTATGGCTATGTATATAGTTGATGACCCATGTCTTAACCTATGGCTGTTTTTATCCCTTGATGACATGTTAAACAATAATGTTGCTTAGGATGTGTAATTTATGTTAGTATTTTTTTATTCTTTCAGGGGATTCTGGATATCCACTCATGCCCTGGCTCCTGACGCCCGTTCTTCGCCCACAGAATGCAGCCCAGGAGTCCACCGGAAGACCCGGGCCATAGTGGAGAGGGCCTTCGGACTGCTGAAGTCCCGATTTCGTTGTTTGGACCATACAGAGGGGGCACTGCAGTACGACCCCAACAAGGTTATACAAATAATCTTAGCATGCTGCGTGCTCCATAATTTTGCCCTGAGGCAGCGTGTCCCCCGTTATGTGGATATGCCCCCCTCTCCACCCAGGCAGGATGCAGATGAGATATATGTTGGCACCCCGAGTGCCTCTGGGCAATCTGTCTGTGCCCATGTTATTGATTCTTATCTTTCTTAAGATTTGTTTAGTTTGTTTATGTTTTTGTCTGTTTGTTATATTTGTTGCCTATGTAAAGGACTTTTTTTTGGTTTAACAATGTTGTAATGCCTTAATTACAAAACATTTTACACCTGATTTGAGCGTAATGCAGTTCATTTTCTCATGTTTGTGATTACAAACCTTCATTGATGTAAAAACAACACAAACATGAATGCATCAACTTAGGCAAGAACAGCTAAAGTCAAATTCCATACATTTTCTGGAAACCTGACAATTTTTTGGTGAAGGGCAGAATCCATGGACATACATTTTCAAACATAAGTATAAATTGACCCAGACTCCTGGCCCCTAGCAATTGGCCTAGCCCCTAGCAATTGGCCACATCCAGGAGTTCTAAGGTAACTGACTCCAGGCCGAAGTTTACCCGCCCACCAACATCAAGATCCATAGGGGGCACGACTTTCAAGGGGAATAGTTGGCCAAGAATACATAAGGCCACATACACACCCTCTCCTGCTTGTAATTTTTCCAGCCTATGACAGCCAGACCCCATGCCAGTCCAGTCCAATCTTTGCCATGGCCAAATGTTGATTTTTTCCAGCCAAGAATGTCCCCCAATATTGCCAACAAACAGGATGAGGCAGCCAGCATTTCCTTAGGCCCAAGCCTAAGCTTGAGTGGCCGCTTCACTGAGGCTTAAGCTCAGCCATTGGCTAGTGGGGTATGTGAGCACTCTAATGAGCTATATTGGCAAATTCCAAAACAAACTAGCAAAGCCAGAAACAACCCAATCTTGGTTGCACTCACCACACAGGTAAATAGAGTTGGGATGTAGAGGAAAGATGTTTAGCAGATCCAGGTCAAATTGATATTAATATTGATGTTTCCCATAATAAGGGGTGGCCCAACACCTGGGCATGTGTGGCATTCATAATCTGCCACTGCTCCAGCATCTGTCTGTTGCTAGTTCTAAATTCATCTAGCATGGCAGTGAAGTTTGTATTTAAGGTGGCCATTTGTTCTGCCATCTGTCTGTTTAAGGTGGCCATTTGCTCTGCCATCTGGCTGTTGCTCATCCTAAATTCAGTCAGCATGGTGGTGAATGTAGTATTGAAGTTCTCTAATTGTGCAGTAATCTGCTCTGTTGTTCTTTGAGTCACCTGCCTAAAGTAACGGCTGTCATGGCGCCATGCTGACTCCAGGATCGGCATGCGCCTCCCCTGGGAAACTGGTCCACGTTGTTGACTGCGTCTTTCAATACCCCGGGTTTGAGCGCCTGCAGATGCTGGAGCAACAGTACCAGATGTACTAGGCAAAACCTCTGCAGCAGAGCTAGCACTGAGGACTGTAGGCTCAGTCTCAGCCTGCTGCCCACGATGGGCTGGCAGCATACGTCCAGCTTCACTCTGCTGCAGAGGATTTGGTGCAGTAGGATGCTGGGGCAGTGGTAGATTAGGTTCCAGGGGGATGATTTCAGAAGGTCCAATCCGGCTGACATCCTCCTCCTCCATATACTGGATGACATCCATTAGTGGGGGAGTCTGTTGGGACATGCTGAAACTGGAGGAGGCTTCCACACTTCCAGAGGCAGGATGCTGTGCTGTGGTAAAAAGTAAAAGGCACGTTAACACACAAACATCCATTGATGAGCCTGATGAGTACATATGCTTTAGAACACACGTGGGCAAGCAGGAATGACAATTCCCCCAAATGTTAAAGTTGACCTTCCCAATGAATCTGAGTCTATCTTATATGTATGACTCACCCTGTACCTACAGATTGGTCACCTTAAGGAATAAAAACATGCATGTACTGCATGTTAGGAGGCTTTACACATCCAAAATGGCGCCTTAGGGGCCAACAGTCAGCTTTCATATAGCATTTGGCTTCTGAGTATGCTGCTATATATTCTTGCAATGTTGACCTTTCCCTGACCCCAGCTCAAGTTTGTCTGACCAAAGCACAGCTAGAACCCTAGTGGTAGAAAGACAAAGAAGTAAGTGTTGTACATTTTTGACTATATTCACTTCACATGCAGTGCTTTGGTAAGATAAATTGTTTAATATTTTCCAGAAATAATGTAAAAGGTCGTGTATTGACTGAAAACCTTTCTAAGGACCATTAACTACTGCACCCTGGGAGAGTGTCCATCAGTAAGCCCATTCCTCAGCCATTAGACACCCACCTACAACAGTAACCTCCCCTCAAAGGCACTCCCTAGGGGCCTGTGTTCATATCTGCCTGTGAGCCTCATTTCCAAAGTTTCCAATAGCTCACATTAAAACAATCATTACTAACCTGCAGAAATGTCCTGGGAGTCCGTGTCGTGTGTGCCAGAGAGGCACTGTAATGCTACGGGGTGGATCAAAGCCAGGACCATTTCTTCAGCTCTGGTGTATTGTAATTTTGTGGGGAAGCGCATCCCGGAAACCACTGGGGCACTACCTATCTGCTGCGGACAAGAAGAAAGATGGCGCCCACGATCTTCACCCGCCAACAACAAGATTTCATTATGCTCGTAAGTGTATTGTAAGGACGTTGATTTGACATCTAAATGCATGCATAGGCCTTAGGCGCAGGAAGAAAGTTGTTTTTAAAAGTGATTTAAACTCCGTGCCAAACAGAAGTTAGTACGCACATGTGCGAACCAACTCACTTGCATCTAGAAGGATAGGTTAAGGCTAGAAATATGTTGGGGAATTGCATTTAGGCCCTTATTTAAGAAGGGATAACCTCAGGTAGTGGCTAGTTAATGACAGGTAGCGACAGGTAGCGATTGGTGAACGCCGGACACGGCACGTTATTACACATTTATCAAGCAGAATCTGTTTAGCGACTGGGATAGCGCCATGTAGCTTCTGATTCATCATTTTCACAGCCTCAGCGAACAGCGCCAGCGTTCAGCCTTGCACAGCGCCAGGTATGACCTCTCGCTACCTGTCGCTTTCCCATACATTTCAATGGACGATCCTTTTCTTCTCTTTAAACGGGGTTTTTTTTTTTTTTCAAAAAAATCACAAATAATTCTTTGACCTCTTGGCATTGAAAAAGCAGTTTTTTCATAATTTTTTCATTTTTTATATATTTCCTCAGAAATTACATTACAGGTCTGACATTAAAGTGTTCATGTTACAATGTTGTTAGAATGTAATTCCATATGCTTTCGCTTTGTTACTAGTTGATAGGTGCTTGAAAACACACTTTAAACACGCCGCCTCCTGCGCTCTGGGCTTCAAACAAGTATTTTTCAGCGCCAGAGATTTGTGAGGCTGTTTTTTTGCTGAATATGGTGTGAGTCGGTCGCTATGAGCAGTCGCTAACATGCGCTCCCATACAGCGCTGTACTGGTCAAATAGCGACTCCTCACAATGTATTCAACATAACTGAACAGTGACTAAGTCGCTATAAAGTAGCGACCCACGGCTGAGCACTGCAACTACTAGCGGGCGCTCTGAAAA
Organism: Gastrophryne carolinensis; assembly: GCA_027917425.1. Lineage (NCBI taxonomy): Eukaryota > Metazoa > Chordata > Amphibia > Anura > Microhylidae > Gastrophryne > Gastrophryne carolinensis. The sequence continues at coordinate 241,710,562 of CM051236.1, read as the reverse complement.
TGCCTGCTACAGACGCTCATCTGTCGCTACCTGCCGCTAATGATGAATCAGCCCCCCAGTTAGCTGATCTAATTGTGAATGATATTTGTATGCTGTTTGATCTACAACTATTTTGATTTTTGTGTTTTTTAGACTATAAAGGAGCGCAGGTACGACTACCTGCCCAACACCTTTGAAAAGAGGAAGCTGGCCATGGAGATCGTGGCCAGGATTCACCAGGACACAGACACCACCTTCACTTATACGCAGATCATGCAGCACTGGTCGGACCTCAAGCGACTGCACATGCCCCGAGTGCGGCGATTTTTTGCGACCCATTGCCCAAGTAAGTACATACCGATTGCATGCTAGATGTAACAAATGCCTTTGCGATATCCTACTTGTGGGGATGGGCTTTATTATCCTATCCCTACCAATTTTTGTCGGTGACCCTATTCCACATCTACTTGAATTAGTGAGTACATAAATGAGCCTTGTATTAATCTTACTTGTTTCTGGGGCTAGGCCACCCACAGTTTGTATTTGCTCTATTTATGACCACACTTGTTGTATATCTTTGAAAAGATTTATTAAAGAGAACCATAACCATAAAATACAATAAAATAGATGTTTGTCATATTTATCATTGTACCACTTCTTATTCTTCACATTCATATAATTACATGTCCATGATTTAAACTAGCAGCTTGAAGCATATATTGCACATTCCCTATTGTGAATATTCACACATGTAGTTGATTTCCAACCCATACGGTTGAAATACTAATTAATAGCATGATTAGACATTTTGTATTCTTTTCAAACAAATATTATATACACGATTCCACATTACATCCAACTATAATACACTTCATAAATGATTTTCCATTGCCGATAAGTAAAAATTGATACATCACAAATCCTTCTCGATCTTTATGGGATTATTCACATTGGGCAAACATGTTTCTCCCTTCCGGGCTTTCTCAATGCCCTATATGTGAAAACATTGTGAATTAGCATTATATCACTTTTTATCATGTATATCATAGCAAAAATTCTGTGCCTTAATTATATTATGCTTTGCTGCTTGTTAAAGTATTTTAAATTCATACCTTTTTATTGGTTGCTAGTTATTGTTTATCCCATATTTTTACTGTGGCTTCAAATATTTATTTGACAGTGATAAGTGTTGTCTATGCTATCATAATGAAAATGACAGTTATCCCCGTGGGATGAAGCTTGTATATTGTATTTATTTCAAGACAGCAGGGAAGCCGCCGGAGCGCGCCCCTGCCAGCAGTGACTTGTTACTTGGGGAGACAGTTTTAAGGACCACCCCCCACCCTCTGAAGGACTTTATTACTACCAACTTCGAGGAAAAATACACAAGCAACTGGCAATCAGTTGCTAAGGGAAGCAGCAGGTCATTGATCTCCAGCTGAGCATTTCAACGCAGAACTGGACTTGATCAACATCCCTGTTGGATACACACTAAGACTTCTTATCCCAATTACCCTTATCCCTTTATTTTATTTTACCAATAAGAATAAAATAACCTTTTAACCAACTAATTGAGGATCTTCATACTTTAAAGTACACCGCAGCCTGTACAAGAAATCGTCAACAGTGCAATAATTCATTGACACGATTACAACGAGAGAATTTCAGCTCAGAGGCCCTGGGTAGGTTTAGCACCCCGGGCCGTGGCGGTAAGTGCTTCGTTCCATTTCGTTTTATGTCTATTCTGAAAATAATTGAAACCACTCACCCATTCAATAGAATAGCCATAATTATAATTGAATGATGATCTATGCTTTTTGACTTGGTTGTTGTTTACAATCCTTGGCTGGGACACAGAATCATTAAAGTTCTAACACCCAGCATATACTAAGCATTCAGAGAAAATCTTATATCCAAATTATATTCATTAACTTGGATTGTTTTTTCTGTGATACATCCTCATAAGAGAGCGCGACCTTAAGGCATTTTTCTTTGTGGCCAATATTTTGACCACCAAAAAAATACCTATATCCACCTTTTCATCCAATCTAAAATATAAGTAAACGGTCACTTATACCCCTAGGTTGCTGCACTCTAAACGCCAGCCTTTCCTCCAGCCACTCCAGCGCTCAATACAATCTACACTTTCTACATTGTATTTATTAAGTTAGTTGTTACTTTGGAGCTTGATGTATATTGCCCTTTAAAGAAATAGAGAAATGCTGATTTAAAAAAACCCTTCTTATCCTGAAGTGAAGGTAGGAATTGAGGTAAGCATTAAGGGCGCAAAGGTAAGAATATAGAAACCACGATGGAATTGAGGTAAGCATTGGGTGCGCAAAGTGAAGAATATAGAAACCGCGATGGAATTGAGGTAAGCATTAAGGGTGCAAAGGAAAGAATATAGAAACCGCAATGGAATTGAGGTAAGCATTAGGTGCACAAAGTGAAGAATATAGAAACCGCAATGGAATTGAGGTAAGCATTAGGTGCGCAAAGTGAAGAATATAGAAACCGCGATGGAATTGAGGTAAGCATTAGGTGCGCAAAGTGAAGAATATAGAAACCGCAATGCAATTGAGGTAAGAATTAGTTGCGCAAAGTGAAGAATATACAAACTGCGATGGAATTGAGGTAAGCATTAGGTGCGCAAAGTAAAGAATATAGAAACCGCAATGGAATTGAGGTAAGCATTAAGGGCGCAAAAGAAAAGAATATAGAAACCACGATGGAATTGAAGTAAGCATTAGGTGCGCAAAGTGAAGAATATAGATACCGCGATGGAATTGAGGTAAGCATTAAGGGCGCAAAGGTAAGAATATAGAAACCACGATGGAATTGAGGTAAGCATTGGGTGCGCAAAGTGAAGAATATAGAAACCGCGATGGAATTGAGGTAAGCATTAAGGGTGCAAAGGAAAGAATATAGAAACCGCAATGGAATTGAGGTAAGCATTAGGTGCACAAAGTGAAGAATATAGAAACCGCAATGGAATTGAGGTAAGCATTAGGTGCGCAAAGTGAAGAATATAGAAACCGCGATGGAATTGAGGTAAGCATTAGGTGCGCAAAGTGAAGAATATAGAAACCGCAATGCAATTGAGGTAAGAATTAGGTGCGCAAAGTGAAGAATATACAAACTGCGATGGAATTGAGGTAAGCATTAGGTGCGCAAAGTAAAGAATATAGAAACCGCAATGGAATTGAGGTAAGCATTAAGGGCGCAAAAGAAAAGAATATAGAAACCACGATGGAATTGAAGTAAGCATTAGGTGCGCAAAGTGAAGAATATAGATACCGCGATGGAATTGAGGTAAGCATTAGGTGCGCAAAGTGAAGAATATAGAAACCACGATGGAATTGAGGTAAGCATTAGGTGTGCAAAGTAAAGAATATACAAACCGCGATGGAATTGAGGTAAGCATTGTAGCAGAAGTGAGTGAGAAAAAATTGAGACGGGCACATGAATGAGTTCATTTTGGTGTGTGCATGCGTAAGGTCGGAAAGATTTCTGTCTGGACGTTTATTTATAGAAAAGGGAATTCAGAATCTAACGGGAAATGTAAAAAATTCGTTAGAGGCGACGTAAACGAAGCCTACGTTGTTTCCTAAGTAACGTAAACAAAAAACGAAAGCCGAAAAATGACGTTGGCGTATGCAGCGACAAACACTTTACAGAAGGCTCCCGATGCATGCTTGGAATCATACATACACTCATACGACAGTGGAAACAAAACCAAAAAAAAACAGATCGACACAAAAACTAAATTCATTTTATGTCTCTCTGAATCAACCCTTATATTCCAAAACTAGAAAAGGCCTGGGCTGAACTCAAGCAATTTTGACATATTTGCATAAGGTTAATTCAAGTGAGAATCTTGGGGACAGAAAAATCCAAAACACTATTACATAAATCAACAGGTGCAGTAAATATGGCACACTGTCACATTTTTTATATAAGCAGACCACTGCATATGTGTGTATAGACATAATAAATAAATAAAATAGATAATAATGGTCTTCTTATACTAAAGCCAATAGTTATTTGCAGTCACTTTGACTTGGTTTTATCTACCATAAGATTTATTTTTAACAGCATGAATATTGTTAACGTTAAAAATGCACAGTGTATGTTTTGTCACAGCGTGATACTATTTTTATTAAAGGGCTTATCAATGCAGTTGAGCTTGGGGGGCAAGCCATTACCTTGCAGTTGATAACGTTTGCTATAATGGTAAGATATTTACTGTTTATGTATTTTTATTTGCATACCTAAAACAAGAAAACATGAAAGACATTGGGAGGCTATGTGTAAAATAAGTGTAAATTATATAATCTTCTCTGGTGCTGGGCTGCAGTTACTGAGCATATAGGACTTTGCTTCTGGTTAAGCACATGGACCTTTTTTTTTTTTTTTTATTTAAACAGACATCAAATCTGTATTCCCCCCCCCCCCCCCCACCTAGGATTTGGTCTGCATTACAGGGGACTGCCATGTGTGAGACCCCCCCCCCCATCACCGATCTTTCATCTGCTTCATGTCATGCAAATGCGTGGGACTTCTCTGTATCACCTACACTGCATGCTCCCTACACCAGACAGCCTTGAATGACTGCCAGGAGGTGCACACAGCCAAAAGGAGCAGACAGCAGGCAGGTGCATGCCAATGAATAAATCATTACCACACTGCAGAGAGAGAATGGACATCCAGCTAGTGTATAGTAGTGTATAGCAATGATTCGTCTGCATATGCTCTGTGGGAGCTTGGGGCAGGTAAAATGTGGGGATTCCAAGAAGTTTTATACACAGGGAAATCCCAAGCTGGGGTTCCCCTGGGGAAGGCTTTCATAGAGCTATAACGTTTTTAAGACATTAGAGCTGGGTCCTAACAGTTTTGGTCCTCATTAAACAGCCATATAATGAATGGTTCTGCAGTGAGATGGTTCTGTGGATGGTTTCTTTAGGTCCACTTTAAAGTAGGCCATCGCATGCTTATCAATGACCTAATCATTTTACCTGGCCACTGGCTCCTGAAGATCATGCTTCCTGGCCACCATCTTGTTGCACCCAGTAGGTGTATGTATCCCACAATCCAGCCTCGACATTGTGCACCTGCATGCTGGCCACATGGATTTATTCATGAGTCAATGCAGTGGCAAGGAGGCGGCTTATGAGTAGTCAGTCACCTGAAAGTCTGCCAATGTCAATGTTTCATGAATAAAATTTAAGTATGACATGATTTAAGTAGTTTGAATATTAGACAAAATGTTCACATGCTCTATAAAGTATCCTATATTATTTTCTATTACAGCTTCCCAATGGCCTTGCTACAGCTGCCAATATCAGGATAGGAAATGCTTTAGGAGCGGGAGACATAGAGCAAGCCAAAAAGTCCAGTAAAGTGGTTCTGTGCTGTACAGGTAGGGTTTAGTACACTTAAACAATTTTCTGCCTAAAGTTGCCATACCCTAAGTGATTACCTCTAGGCCACAACTGGCCCTACTGCCCACTATAAACCTATCCTATCTCTGTGCCTGCAGCTCCGTGTAGCTACGGTACTGCAGCGGACAAAAACCCTCTAACCCTCTAGTTCAAGGCACTCCCATCCCCCGCTTATTTGAATCACAAAGCGCTGTATTGCACCTCAGCTAAAGGGAAGCAAGGTATATGGCTGTGGGTGGCTAAACTGAGAGGAGGGAAGAGGTGTTTGTATCATAACTTGGCTGAGGAGGGGACAGACCAGTGAAAATGCATACTTCTGTAAGAGATACCCTCTGGAGAGATACCCCAAATCAAGGCGCCTCTAGAATGTGGGGATGTGGGAATGTAAAATCTTTTGTCTTTGATCTGCATTGTCAGTGCAATCTGCCTGCGTTAAAAATTCATATTAATAATTATTTATTTGATTTAAGATGTTAAGCTGATAACGCTGACTCCTTGCTTTCTGTTTTTCAGCACTATTTTGCTTGTGTGTTGGCTGTACTGTGCTTGCACTGAGAAATGTAATTGGTTATATATTTACAAATGACAAGTGAGTTAAACAGCTCTTCAATAATAATGGTTTTAATGATAGTTTGTCATCTCCTAATGCGCATAAATGATCACCTTTTGTAATGTTCTGCCTAGATACCTGGCAGGGCTCCCCAAGTCCAGGGATAAAGCTGTCTCCCACGCAGTTGAATGCAGAGGGCCACAGTAGCCAGCAGATTGTCTACAGATGATTTCATACATTTTTAAATTAGATAATAAAAGTGTTGACAACCCTGGCAGCTTTCCCTTAGTCCAAAAATTAGCCTGTCTCCCACCCAGGTAAAGGCAGAAGGCCGCAGCAGCCATCAGATTGCCCACAAAAGGTTTCCTGCATTTTGCATTTAATAATTAAAGTGTGGAAGGCCCTTGCAGTGCTAAAATTGGCCCAAGTAGCGGAAAAGGGCCACAGAAACCCAAAAAGGTTTTCCAGCTTTTGCAAGCAATATGATTTTCTTGAAAGATCTATATTTTTTTAATTAAAAAAAGCTACAAAACTAAAAAATGTAGTTTTCCACATATTTTATCTAAAAATATTGAGAAAGCCCTGGAAAAAATTCAAACAAGACATTTCATGTTAAAGTTTAAACTCTGCTTAAAAACTGTAAAAACAGTTAAACCTATATAGTGCAAAGAGCTTATAAATTGTCTAGCTACAGCGGGGGACAAAATCTCTAGGTTGGCTGGCAGTTAAAGGGGTAAAAGCACATTTCAATGTACAACCAATACATTGTAGCTGGTTACAATGTTCAGCAAAACAATAAGGAAGGCAGACTAGGGGAGAGCTACACATAGAATAATACCATATAACAATGTTGTAATTACACATAACTCCAAGAATAAAATTGCATTTCACTACAGCAATAATATGTACATGCCAGCTGTTAAAGCAGACAAAAATGTAATTTCAGTAAATTGCAGCTCTTAAGTCCCACTCTGGTAATCAGTGACATAAACTATTTGAGAGGGCTTAACTCCATGCAGATGTTATAGAATAGCGGGCAAATTCTATGCTGCATAGCTGCATGGTAGTGGCCATCTTGTTCCAGCTTAAAAAAAACCCAATCCCCTCTTCAAAATTGCCTCACATATCAGTGTAGTCCTCCTTTATTTCTAGTAGAAAGCCATCAGCTGTGATGACTCATTGCCCTGCTGCCCTGCTGCACACCGGACAGAATTGTATCTTTTTTAAAGATGGTTGTGCTGTAAATCCAGGGTCCGCAGTGAAGAGTGATAATGATACATTGTTGCAACTTTCCCTTCACACTAACAATATCTCCAATCTCTAACCAGCAGCTGGTTATTCAGTGTGTGTGTTTATATAACATTATAAACAAGCTGCCGGTGTTTCTGAGGAATTTATCTCTCAGTTTGGTGTGGGATACTGCTGGCACAGCTCTCCCCTTATGCTTATGTGTGTGACAAGATGGCCGCATCCATGCAGTTCTGAAGCAAAGAACCGGCCTGTTATTCCAGAACACCTGCATAGAGTGGAGCCCAGTCAAATAGTTTTTGCCAGAGAGGGGCTTTAGGGGAGCAATTTACTAAGCTTTCTTTTTTTGACTTTTGGTCTGCTTTAACAGAGCAATATCTGTGTATATGTATAGATCTCTGCATACACACATGTATACATGTACACAGACCCAGTTGCAATGCCTGAGCTCTCATTGGCAAAGGTATCTCAGTCTATATTTACAGGCAGATACTAATTAGCTTGAAGGCTTAGTGAAGAACAGGAACCATCCCCGCTAGCCAGAGTCATGGTTAAAAGGTGGAGGTTCTGGAGGTTGTACACTGGGGGACCCTGAGGCGTCAATCAGACCTCAGAGGGATGAAGAAGGGGTGTCCAGGATGTGTGGGGCCAGAGAGGATTTTCCTGGCTTGAAAGTGTGCATTTTACATAAAGGGATTTCAGTGATGGGAGTGGGATGCCAATGATATTTCCTGCCAAGTTAACAGTCCGCTGTAGCTTTGTCACGCTTTGTTGAACTACCATACTGGGCAGTGATCAAGAAGGACAGGACAAGGTGCAGAATTTAATCAGTGAGGTAACGGTCTCATAGGCCAATCCATTGCTGATCCTGGACAGGGACTAATTGTGGTGTTGGAGAGCTTATCAATCTTTACCTGACCCGGTATTAATAAAATATTGGATAGGTCTTAATATGTGAGGAGACTCCAAATGTACCACCCACATGTATGATTGTTTATGAACTCTGGATCAAAGTAAGCCTTTGCATTTACCATGTATGTTATCATATGATGTGTTTTTGTCTTTACATTTAGAGAAGTTATTATGTTGGTTTCACATATCATGCTCCTGTTTGCCCCATTTCACCTGTGTGATGGTACAAATGTAAGTATTGGAAAATATTTGCATATTTTATCATAGGGTACAGGATTGTACTCCACATAGCTAAAGAAAAAACAATGTTATTAACATGACACCTTATCTTTTAGTCAGCAAGCGGTGGAGTATTTAGGGGAACAGGAAGGCAAAAAGTTCCTGCAATTACCAACATTTTTGGATATTATGTTATTGGGTTACCAGTTGGAATAGCACTGATGTTTGCTGCAAAGCTTGGGGCCATGGGTAAGATTGACAACTTTATTACTTAATATCAATATACATTTACAATCTGCAGATTTACATTTCACTCAAAAAATGTAAGTATCAGTAAAAATGAATCACATAAAAGCGTTACTTAAAAATCTGCCTGAAGAACCTCTCCAACTTACTTGGCTTATCTGCTTATTAAACCATAGGCAATACGTTTTAAGAGCCTTTTCAATGTAGCACATAATAATGTTCTAAATAGCCTTAATATTCCCAGTGTTTTTTTTTTTTACAAATTTACTCAGTCTAGCCTAAAATGTACAGATTTGCCCACATCTCAAGACCTCTCCAATGCAGTCAGTAAAAGAAATTTCCCCAATCATGAAGATTTAGTGAAACAAGTTCAACTCTGGGTGTACATTTGGGTATGAATTGCACCCTGCATCCTGGCGAGCATTTTTACTTTAACACATAAAAATGTGCAATAAAAAATCACCTACACATGTGATAAGGCATTTGTACAGGTGAGGTAAATCATTTTTTCAGCGAAGTAAGAATAATTGTTTCATTGTTTGGAAACAACAGCACTATTAAAGGTATGCAGAAAAAATAACTCAATATTTAGCATACCTTATAGGGTTCGAATGTTTCCATCCAAACTTTCAAAAAAATCCTGGCTCTTCTGTGGTGAGGAGAGGGCGAGAAATTGCCCTCTTCCTCACTTCCTGGGCCATTGGCTGCTAGCCCTGCCCTTTGTGGGCGGGGCAGATGACATCATCTATGATGTCACCCGGCAGCTAGCATTTCTCTTTCGCCCCCTTAGACGCTCAATTTTTGCAATTACCAACATTTTTGGATATTATGTTATTGGGGTTTGCTGCAAAGCTTGGGGCCATGGGTAAGATTGACAACTTTGTTACTTAATATCAATAAACATTTACAATCTGCAAATTTACATTTCACTCAAAAAATGTATCAGTAAAAATGAATCACTTAAATGAATCACTTAAAAATCTCCCTGAAGAACCTCTCCAACTTACTTGGCTTATCTGCTTATTAAACTATCGGCAATACGTTTTGAGAGCCTTTTCAATGTAACACATAATAACATTCTAAATAACCTTAATATTCCCATTAATAATTGTTTCATTGTTTGGAAACAACAGCACTATTAAAGGTATGCAGAAAAAAAATAACACAATATTTAGCATACCTTATAGGGTTCGGATGTTTCCATCCAAACTTTCAAAAAGTCCCGGTTCTTCTGTGTTGAGGAGAGGGCAAGAAATTGGCTGACTTACTGGGTCATTGGCTGCTAGCCCTGCCCTTTGTGGGCGGGGCAGATGACGTAATCTATGACGTCATCCGGCAGCCAGCATTTTTCTTCCACCCCCTTAGATGCTCAGTAACGCTAGGTGATCGGAGGAGGGAGGTTGTAGGGGCAAGAGGGCTGTGATCCCTCGCCCCCCCTCCACCAATCACTTGGCAGCTGTCATCGGAGACATTCGCCGGGGGACAGTGGAAGATCGTAGGTGAGTAGAGAAAATATTATGTGTGTGTGTTTATTTTTACCTGTGGCTAGCAGGTAACTTGCCATTAACCCCCGGAACTCCAAAGCCTCGGGGGGGCAGAAGGGCCTGGGCCCACAGAGGCTATGCGGGCTTGTAGTGGGCTCAATAGTTTGGAAACAACAGCACCATTAGAGGTATGCAGAAAAAAATAACACATTATTTAGCATACCTTATAGGGTTCGGATGTTTCCATCCAAACTTTCAATAAATCCCGGCTCTTCTGTGGTGAGGAGAGGGTGAGAAATTGCCCTCTTCCTCACTTCCTGGGTCACCGGATGCTAGCCCTGCCCATTTTTCAGCTTTCGCTTTTCGTTTAGGTTACTCATGAAACAACGAAGGCTTCCGTTTTTTCCCTTTTTACAACATCGCCTCAAACGAATGATTTACGTTTCCCGTTACATTCTGAATTCCTTTTTCTATAAATAAACGTCCAGACGGAAATCTTTACAACCTTACGCCTGTGCACATCAAAATTAACTCATTAATGTGCTTGTCTCCATATTTTGATCACTCACTTCTGCTACAATGCTTACCTCAATCACATCGCGGTCTGTATCTTCTTCCCTTTGCGCACTTAATGGTTACCTCAATCACATGCCAGTTTCATTCTTCTTCATGTTGCGCACCAAATGCTTACCTAAATCACATTGCAATCTGTATCCCATTTTCTTTGCGCACTTAATGCTTACCTCAATCACATGCCGGTTTCATTCTTCTTCCCTTTGCGCACTTAATGCTTACCTCAATCACATTGCGGTCTGTATCTTATTCCCTTTGCACACTTAATGCTTACCTCAATCACATTGCGGTCTGTATCTTCTTCCCTTTGCACACTTAATGCTTACCTCAATCACATCGAGGTCTGTATCTTCTTTCCTTTGCACACTTAATGCTTACCTCAATCACATCGCGGTTTCATTCTTCTTCCCTTTGCACACTTAATGCTTACCTCAATCACATCGCGGTCTGTATCTTCTTCCCTTTGCGCACTTAATGCTTACCTCAATCACATCGCGGTTTCATTTTTCTTCCCTTTGCGCACTTAATTCTTACCTCAATCACATGCCGGTTTCATTCTTCTTCATGTTGCGCACCTAATGCTTACCTAAATCACATTGCGGTTTGAATAATCTTCATTTTTTAGTTTTGGGTTGTTCCTATGTTTTGCTGTAACCAACCCTTAATGAATGTATTTGGCAACGAAAATGACACAGAACAAGCTTTGTTTTTTTTTTACTAGCAACTGGCAATTTTTGTTGCCTTTTTTTTTTTAATTGTTGCAAATGTTTGCAAGTACAGAACTTTTTTTTTTTTGTTAAAAATGTTAAATCTTTAAAAATATTTAAATTTTTTTTACAAATTTATAAAACTATATACAAAGCAATGGCAGGCCCCAGATAATTACTCTTCATCTGTGGTCCTAAACGAATCGCGCAGCTCCTGCATCTCGCCCACCAACCGAAACACCATGGCACTGATTTGTGCCAATCTCGCACTTGCAGTGTCTGTAAAAAACGAAAAAAAAATATTGTTCTGAAAATACATGTTTAACAGCTGTGGAATGAATGATTATTAGGTTGCAAGCTAACTCATAAGGCCATATGTTATTATGCTAAGGCATTTCTTAAAGGAAGAGACCATATGTCATTATGCTAAGGCATTTCTTAAAGGAAGAGACCATAGCCTTGATTCAAAGACACATTTGTCTGGACTTCCGTAGCTGTCTGTGAAAGTTTGGGTGGGTGTTAGTCTTTTTTTTGCTTTTTTTCGTTCATTTTTCATTCGTACGAACGTTCGGGAGAATTTGTATATGCACTATTTGTGTGTAAATGCGGAAATTTTTCGTTCGTTCAGATAACTTCCGTTGTTGGGATGGGTTTCCGTCTGATTCAGAGAGCTGATTTCCGACGGACCACCACCCTATAAATCCGTTTCATTTCCGATCCACTTATGGGACCTTTGAGGGCTCGGATTGCTATTGTTGAACATGTTTTGCGGCTATGTGGAGGAGTCTGCGCACCTTTAGCACCAAGGCATTGCATGTATCAGCATGGCCGAGGCCATAAATTGTATAGCAATGCATACCTGAATCAATACATTTCATGTATGCCTTATAGATGCATTTTAATGCTTACCTTAATTAGTCCTTAGCATGTAAACATTTATTTTCCCACACATCCATATAATTGCTATATTTTTTTAGACTTATGTCCTTTGTGAATTATATTTGGATTGTTGAACTTGAATCTTAATTTGTTGTAGAAGTTATTGTTTTAGTCGGTTACCTTTGCTTTGTGTAATTATTTTATATTTGGTTGCAGGAACCGCAAGATGTGCCACTCGCACAACATACAAGCAGTCTTTGGTCCAGCTATGCGATTCCTCAGTGTTCTTGCAGGGCATCCAGGGCCGTCCCATGATGCTTATATATTGCAGAGCTCCGGCTTATTTCATCAGTTTGAGTCAGAAGAATTATCTGGTAGATGGCTCCTGGGTAAGTTTGCTCACATTCCATCAATCCATTTTCACTGTATGGCAATGAATATAGTTGATCACTCATGATTTAACCTATTGCTGTTTTTAGCCCTTGATGACATGTTAAACAATATTGTAGCTTAGAATGTGTATTTTATGTTAGTATTTTTAAATTCTTTCAGGGGATTCTGGATATCCACTCCTGCCCTTGCTCCTGATGCCCGTTCTTTGCCTGCAGAATGCGGGCCAGAGGTTCTCTAATCGGGCACTATGCAAAACCCGGGCCGTGGTGGCGAGGGCCCTCTGGCTTTTGAAGTCCAGATTTAGGTGTTTGGACCATACAGGGGGGGCACTGCAGTATGACCCCAACAAGGTTATACCAATATTTTAATTTACGTTTTTTAACAGGGACCACATGTGCCACAGGGGCACAACTGAGTGTCAGGGTCCTTCAGTTGGTGGGCGAGATGCAGGAGCTGCGCAACTCGTTGGGCACCACAGATGAAGAATAATGTTATGTGGCCTGCCATTGCTATGTATTTTGTTTTTTATAGTTGTAAAAATTTTAAATTTTCAAAATTTTTAAAAGTTTTATATTTTATGATGGAATCAAAAAAAAAAAGTTACAGTGTAATTTCATTTACAAAATACTTTAACACAAAACTAATGGACCCAGAAATATTTAAAGATGAATATTCACATGACCGAGAAGTGATTTGGGTGAGCTTTTAGGGTCCAAAAGGGAAGATGGAGGATAGTGCTAAGTGGTTTGGGTGAGCTTTAAGGGTCCAAAAGGGAAGATGGAGGATAGTGCTAAGTGATTTAGATAAACATTGTAGTAGAAGTGAGGGTGGCAAATATGTAGTCGAGCACTTTAATGAGTTCAGTTTGTAGTGCGCAGGCGCTAGATCGTAAGGATTTCCGTCTGGATGAATATTTATTGAAAAAGGGAAACAGAATCGAACGGGAAACGTAAAGGATTCGTTGGAGGATACGATAGGAAAAGGGCAAAAATGAAAGCCTATGTTGTAACATGTGAAAATGAAACGGAAAAGTCACGATGGAAAATGACATCCTCGTATTCGTAATCTGCCGTACGAACGGACGGAAACTTTGCAGAAGGTTTTCAATGCATGCATAGAATCGCTCATACACTCATACAAGAACGGAAACATTTCACAAAAAAAACAGCTTGGCACTAAAATTGAAGTTTTTTTTTTGTCTCTCTGAATCGAGCCTCATATGTCATTATGCTAAGGCATTTCTTAAAGAAAGAGGCCATATGTCATTATGCTAAGGACATTGACAATGGATTTAGGTTGATTGGTGATGATGTTATTTTACACATACTCCAAAAATTTACATTACAACTTACTTCAGTGGTGGGCGACCTCTGCTTGGGGGACCACCCTACGCTCTGGGGACTGCCACTGCTGGGAATGTGAGGCTGTAGAGACATTTAAAATAGGCTCGCTTCTAATGTCTGATTCAACAGTAAGCAAATGATACTTAGAATGTGTGTGTGACATCACCCACCTTCTCCATGTTCCTCCAGGGCATGATCTGCTGCAGTCTCTGCTCCAGATCCTTCACCCACTACATATTAATCTATAAAAAGAGATTAATGGAATCAGCTTTGGTTTAATTAGCATGTATGTGTGTGGGGTTACATTAAGAGCCACATACCAGAGGCTAATGGCTCAGTCGTTTGGTATGACTCCCTGCCCACGCCGTGATGCCCCTCCTCTGTAGAAAGGTCCAGGGGCTGGTCTGACGCAGCTACAGAGTAGGGGTAGGAACTTGGCCCTGGAGATCCACCACCTTCACTTGCTGCTGCAGGTTCATGCCGCACTGGCAGGACTGCGCTCCTCCTGGTGGGTCTTATGCGGTACTCCATTTTCAACACTATCAAAGAAAATCATTCATAAATAAAGGCCTACCTTCTGTATTTGTTACATCTAGCATGCAATCGGTATGTACTTACTTGGGAAATGGAGCGCCAAAAAAATCGCCGCGCCCGAGGCATGTGCAGTTGCTTCAGGTCCGACCAGTGCTGCATGACCTGGGTATAAGTGAAGGTGGTGTCCTTTTCCTGCTGGATCCGGGCCACGATCTCCAGGGCCACGTTCCTCTTCTCGAATGCGTTGGACAGGTAGTCGTACCTGCGCTGAAGCAGTCTAAAAAACACAAAAAAACAAATAGTTGTTAGATCAAACAGCATACAAATATCATCCACAATTAGATCAGTTGACTAAATGACATTCCCAAACATATTTCTAGCCTTAAACTATCCTTCTATATGCAAGTGAGTTGGTTCGCACATGTGCGCACTAACTTCTGTTTGGCACGGAGTTTAAATCACTTTTAAAAACAACTGTTTGTTCCTGCGCTTCCTTAAGGCCTAGACATGCATTTAGATGGCAAATCAACATCCTTACAATACACTTAGGAGCATAATGAGCTCTTGTTGTTGGCGGGGGAAGATAGTGGGTGCCATCTTTCTTCTTGTCCGCAGCAGATAGCTAATGCCCCAGCGGTTTCTGGGTTCTGCATGGCCAGACGGACGGCCGTATGCGCGCCTACATGAACGCGTAAGCGTCATACCCAGTCAATAGTATTTAAAGGGTAATGGACACACAGCTCACACTCTTTGAGATTGTCATCATGGCACCCAAAAAAGCAAGCGCAAAGCAACCAGCAGCAAAGGAGGCCAAGAGCAAAAGGCCACAGCAGCATGAGGACACTTCATCCTCCAGACCGAGCACTCAATCGCACAAATTGACTACAAAGGTGCCTGAAACGTGGAGCAAAAGTGGCCACCACAAGGCTACATTGCCCACAAATCCCAGCCCATCAAAAAAAGCACACACAAGCAAGGAAGGATCCTCCAAGAAGAAGTCACCCACATCCAAACAGCAAGGTACAACCACGTCCAAGGGGAAAAGTAAGCAGAGGGCCCGAAGCCCCAACCCCCCAGCACACTCTCTCCTGCTCCCCGCCCTACCACATCCAAAGGAAAAGGGAGCACAAGTTCCAAGGGCCCAAAGAGGCAGAGGGCCCGAAGCCCCAGCCCTCCCGAGCACACCCTCTCCTCCTCAGCACCATTTGCCACTGGCACAGGTGGAAACCAGCAAGACCTATGCAACATCCACGCCCGTAAGTTCGATGGTCACCCAGGCAAGGACCCCCAGTCCTAATGCCAGTCCAGTCCAGTCTTTTTCCAGCCACGTGACGGACGATTTATCACCACACAGCCAGCCCAGAATGTCCCCTGAGTTGCCACCAAACATAGATGAGCCACAAGAACAACCATTAGGCCGAACATTGCGGCGAGGCCAGTTGAGCGGCCGGTTTGGGGAGGCACAAACCCTAGCCTTAGCAAGTGGCCTCACACTTCATTATGATGAGCTATTTGGCCGCCATTCCAAATCAACCAGCAAAAAGAGAAAAAGCCAAATCTGGGAAGAGCTCACCAGACAGGTGAATGCAGCGGGGGACGAGAGGAAACATTTGGAGCAGATACAGAGAAAAATATCTGACCTGAAGTATGCAGTACAGAAGAAGCAGAATAAACAGGGCAATCACAGGTACATCTTTTAGGTTTGCATTTTGCTGCTTGTTGTAGTGACCACAATGGCAAATATGTTTTAACCTCTATTTTTCAGCTTAGAAACTGGCGGAGGCTTCCCCACCAAATTACAATATACCCGAGCTGAAGAAATGGTCCTGGCGTTAATACACCAGGTCGCATTAGAGGGCCTCTCTGGCAGACACGACACAGACATCCAGGACATTTCTGCAGGTTAGTAATCTTTGTTTTACTGTGAACTATTGTAAACTTGTGAAATGAGGCTCACAGGAAGATATGAACACAGGCCCCTAGGGAGTGCCTTTGAGGGGAGGTTAATGTTTTCGGCGGGTGTTTAATGTCTGAGGAATGTCCTTCATGATGGACACTCTCCCAGGGTGCAGTAGTTAATGGTCCTTAAAATGTTTTGCAGGCCATACTCTACCTTTGACAGTATTTCTGATCAATATCAAACAATTTCTCTCTCTGCATGTGATGTGAATCTAGTCAATAATAGACAATACTTCTTTGTATTTCTACCACTGGGGTTGTAGGTGTGCTTTGGTCTGCAAACTTGAGCTGGGGTCAGGGAAAGGTCAACATTGCAAGAATGCACAGCAGCATACTCTGAAGCCAAATGCTATTTGCAAGATGACTGTTGGCCCCTAAGGCACCATTTTGGATCTGTAAAGCCTCCTAACATGCAGTACATGCATGTTTGTATTTAATGTGACCAATCTGTATGTACAGGGTGAGGCATACATATAAGATTGGCCATTGGTGGAGTTGGCATTCCTGCTTGGCTGCGTGTTTGATAAAGCATATGTACTCATCATGCTCATCAAGGGATGTTTGTGTGTTTACGTGCCTCTTACTTTTTAACACAGCCCAGCATCCAGCCTCTGGAAGTGTGGAACCCTCCTCCAGTTTGAGCATGCCATCTACTTCCCTGCTGCCTAGGACACAGGACCAGATATCTAGGGTAAGTGGACTTTGTGGAAACTGGTGATGCATGTGAATGCGCATGACTAATTTTGTCCTTAAAGATATTTAGGGCCCAATCTGACACACTTTTTCACATGTCCCAACAGACTCCCACACTAATGGATGTCATGCAGGAGATGGAGGAGGATGCCAGCCGTATTGAACATTCGCAAATTACACCCCTGGAACCTAATCTGCCACTGCCCCAGCATCCTACTGCACCAAATCCTCTGCAGCAGAGTGAAGCTGGACGCATGCTGCCAGCCCATCATGGGCAGCAGGCTGAGACTGAGCCTACAGTCCCCAGTGCTAGCTCTGCTGCAGAGGTTTTGCCAAGCACATCTGGTACTGTTGCTCGCCCTAGAACTCCAGCATCTGCAGGCGCTCAAACCCGGTAAAGTGGAAGACGCAGTCAACAATGTCAACCAGTTTCCCAGGGGAGGCGTGTGCTGATCATGGAGTCAGCATGGCGCCATGACAGCCGTTACTTTAGGCAGATGACTCAATGAACAACAGAGCAGCTTACTGCGCAATTAGAGAACTTCAATACTACATTCACCACCATGCTGACTGGTTTTAGGACGAGCAGCAGCCAGATGGCTGAACAAATGGCCACCTTAAACAGACAGATGGCAGAACAAATGGCCACCTTAAATGCAAACTTCTCTGCCATGCTAGATGAATTTCGAACTAGCAACAGACGTGCTGGAGCAGTGGCAGATTATGAATGCCACACGTGCCCAGGTGTTGGGCCACCTCCAAGGCCCACCACAACCTTATTATGGGCAACATCAATTTTAAGATCTATTTGACCGGGATCTGCTCCACATCTTTCCTCTACATCCCAACTATTTTTACCTGTGTGGTGAGCACTACCAAGATTGGGTTGTTTCTGGCTTTGCTGGTTTGTTTTGGAATTCGGCCAAATAGCTCATTAGAGTGCTCACATACCCCACTAGCCAATGGCTGAGCTCAAGCCTCACTGAAGCGGCTGCTCAGGCTTCCATGCTGCAGGCTTGGGCCTAATAAAATGCTGGCTGGCTCATCATGTTTGTTGGCAATATTGGGGGACATTCTTGGCTGGCAAAAAACAACATTTGGCCATGGCAAAGATTGGACTGGACTGGCATTAGGACTGGGGGGGGGGGGGGCATTGGCTGGGTGGCCACCGAACTTACAGGCGTGGATGTGGCAAAGGTATGGCTGGTTTCCACCTGTGCCGGTGGCAAATGTGGCCGAGCAGAAGAGGGTGTGTATGTGGCCCTATGTATTCCTGGCTGACTATTCCCCTGGAAATTGTTGCTCCCTATGGATCTTGATGTTGGTGTGCACGGAAACTTCGCCCTGTAGTCAGTTACTTTAGATCTCCTGGATGTGGCCAATTGCTAGAGGCCAGGAGTCTGCCACAATTTATAGTTATGTTTTAAAATGTATGTACATGTAGTCTGCAAGTGCCCTTCAAATCTAAATTTACCTATTTCAATAAAATAGACTGAATGGGACTTTAGCTGTTCAAGCCTAAGTTGATGCATTAATGTTTGTGTTGTTTGGATATTAATGAAGGTTTTTAAGGACAAACATGGGAAAATAAACTGCATGAGGCTCAAATCAGGTGTAACATTTTTAGTAATTAACTCATTACTATATTTTTTTCCCAAAAGAAAAAGGCCTTCACAGAGGCAAATAATATTCAAAACACACAACAACATAAACAAACAAAACAAATGTTAAGAAAAATATGATGAAATCAGATGTGCCCACACAGATTGCCCACACAGACTCCTGGCTGGGTGGAGAGGAGGGCAGATCGACATACCGGGGGTCCCGCTGCATGATGGCAAAATTATGCAGCATGCAGCAAGCAAGCAAGTATAATTTGTATGACCTTGTTGGGGTCATATTGCAGTGCCCCCCCCCCCCCCCCCCGTATGGTCCAAACATCTAAATCTGGACTTCAGGAGTCCAAAGGCCCTCTCCACTATGTCCGGGTCTTCCGGTGGGCCCATTTGTAAGACTCCTGGGCCTCATTCTGCGGCCGAAGAACAGGCGTCAGGAGCCAGGGCATACGTGGATATCCAGAAACAAAACACTTACATAAATTACACATTATAAGCAACATTATAGTTTAACATGTCATCAAGGGAAATAAACAGCCATAGGTTAAGACATGGGTCATCAACTATATTCATGGGCATACAGTGAAAAGGGAATGATGGAATTTGAGGAAACTTACCAAGAAGCCATCCACCAGATAATTCTCCAGACTCAAACCGACTGAATAATCCGGAGCTCCGCAAGATATAAGCATCATGGGATGAGCCTGGATACCCGGCAAGTACACTAAGGAATCGCATGTCCAGGCCAACCACTGCTTGGACATTCAGTGAGTGGCCCATCTTGCGGTTCCTGAAAAAAAAAAAATTACAGCAAGCCAAGGTAAACAACTCAAACACTAACTCCGAACAGCCTAAAAATACTTTTCTACAATCCTAATAACATTAACAAAGTACACAAGTAGTTAACAAATATTATATGGATGTGGTAGAAAATAAAGATTAACATGATAATGACTAATTAAGGTCAGCATTAAAATGGTTTGATAAGGCCTACATGAAAAACATTTATGAAGGGATGCATTGTAAACTGTTTCACAGGGACACTTTAGAAGGAGGGATTAAGGTATACATTGTAAACTGTTTCACAGGGACACTTTAGAAGGAGGGATTAAGGTATACATTGTAAACTGTTTCACAGGGACACTTTAGAAGGAGGGATTAAGGTATACATAGTAAACTGTATCACAGGGACACTTTAGAAGGAGGGATTAATAGATAGTTAGAATACAGTTTGCCTTAACAATATAACCAAATGACATAATTAACTTACCTATAGATGTACTCGTCGGCTGCGGGAGGGACCAATGCAACGTGGGTGCAATCAATCGCACCCATGATGTTGGGCATGTCGGTGATATTAAAAAAACCCAACGTAAGCGCGTCCCAGGCTACCATGTCATCCGGAAAGGAAATATATTTTGGACTAATGGTAGCCATGCCAACTTGAAACTTGGATAGTGTGTGGCTCAGCATAGGTTGGAACGTCCCCACGGAGAAGGCACCAAGCCTCTGGAACGAGCCGTTCGCCAAAAATTGCAGGCAGCCAAGCATCTTGGTCATACCTGAAATTGCTTGCCCTTTCCTTGTGGTGCGGGCTAACCATGGCCGCAGCTCACTATACAATTTATAGAGGGAAGCGCGATTAAGTCGGATGAGCTCGAACAGCTCAACGTCATGCATGCGATCGATATTCATGCGTCGCCGGTGCAATCTGGCCTCGGCCATGCTGATACATGCAATGCCTTGGAGCTGAAGGCGCTCATACTCCTCCACATAGCCGCAAAACATGTTCAAGCAATCCGAGTCCAAAATGGTCCGTAAGTGGAACGGAAATGAAACCGTTTTATAGGGCGGTGGTCCCTCGGCAATCAGGTCTCAGAATCAGACGTAAGCCCATTCCAATAACGTAACTTATCTGAACTAACGCAAAATATCAGATTTAGATTTGTTAGTTATCCGAACTAACACAAATTATCAGATTTAGATTCGTAGATCGAAAGCAAGCCAAAAACACAAAACAATTCACAGACACATGCGAAGGTCCATGCCTATCTGTCTCTGAACCAACCCTATTGCGCAGAAATCATGGACTTTCCCCAGAATCTGCCCCCAAACTTGGTTTGAAAAACCGTTTTTATGAGGGTGGGGAAAGGAATGTGGACTGAAGAGCCTCTGGGCTATGACTGGTCAAATGCAACTAATTATAAAAAGTGAGAAAGACAGAAATTCACATCATATATATACATTACATATACTATGTGGGCCATAGTTGCATCCTCTGTGCCGGCCACCAGCAGGACCTGCCCACATGACCGCCCAGGAGCCAATTGCGGGACACCTTTCCTGTCACTGGCTGATAATGAAGGTGAGTATTACGAGCGTTCTGTGTGGTTAGGTGCGAGGGGGCTCCAGCTTTCTGGATGCACCCCCCCCCCCAGAGCTTCTTGTTTTTAGCAGACAAAGGGACCAACATCCGCTAAAGAGAAAACGGGTGTTGGTCTGGTTTAACAAAATAATGCATATTCCAAATAAAGAAGAATCCCTCCTTTTACAATTACTTTTTATTAATTAATTGGCAGATAATTGCAGACAATCCTCAAGGCTATGTTTTTATAGAGAAAAGGAGTAATGAACTTTTACTCTAAATTACTATCATCACTACCAACAAAATTACTAAGTGGTAAAACGTACTCTTGAAAGTTAAAAACTTTACTACTGTTTGCTACTTCTTTTTCTTAATATAAAACATATTATTAGGCTACAGAGCTCCCCTGTTGTTATAGGAAAAAGGAATTACTTTGAAAATGTATATTTGTTAAAAAAATGTGGAAGGAGGCCAGAAGAAGCTAGATGAGCAGCGGGCTTTGTTCCCCTCCCCGCTGCTGCTATAGTTGTCTTTTCCCACAGTGACAGCAGCGGTAGAGACAGAGACAGTGCCCGCCGATCCTCCATCTGCTGGAGGGCAGGAGAAGATGGAGGATCGGCGGGCACTGTCTCTGTCTCTACCGCTGCTGTCACTGTGGGAAATGACAACTATAGCAGCAGCGGGGATGGGAACAGAGCAGTGTTCTCTTTAAGATAAATTACTGAATCAATGCTACTTACCACCAGCTTATATCCGCGCAGGATGTAACTTCTTTAACTTTTCCTCTCCCCTCTTATGATTGTCACTGTTCTCCTTTCAGCACAGAGACGAGTGTGCTCTCTAGCAGCACACTGATAACTTTTAATTTATTCACTGCACTCTGAATGTCCCCCTCATTAACCCCCCTCTCTGCACGTCATTATCATGCTGCTTCTGCTGTGTCTTCCGGGCTGTGAAAGGAATCAGCAGCGTGCAGCGCAGGGGATGGAGCTGGGACATGAATGGATGTGTGCACAGTAAGTTTATTTACATGGGGGATGGGGACTGCTACTTGTGATGACGATCTTGACGCTGTGAAAGTCAGTGTTTCTGTTTAATCACCTCAAGCTACAGCCAGAATTATCTGTTCCACAGTCCCATGCTTGCCCAAGTTCTGTCCAAAACCTTCTAAAGCAGACCAAAACCCAGGAATATCAATTACCTGGGTTTTGGTCTGAATTAATGGGGCATCCCTATTTAGGAGTGAGTGAAACAGGCAATGCCTGGTAATGAGTTCTACATGTAATATTTTGCCTCTGACCGGCCACTCTCCGCTGTGGCTGTGTGCAGCCACCACCTACCATTTAGATATAATGCCACACTGCCTATATGGAGAATGGGATGGGGGCATGTCACACTGACTATATGGGAAATGGGAGGCCACACTGCCTATATGGGGAATGGGAGACCACACTGCCTATATGGAGAATGGGATGGGGGCATGCCACACTGTCTATATGGAGAATAGGATGGGGGCATGTCACACTGCCTATATGGGGAATGGGAGGGGGGAATGCCACACTGCCTATATGGGGAATGGGAGGGGGAATGTCACACTGCCTATATGGGGAATGGGAGGGGGAGTGTCACACTGCCTATATGGGGAATGGGAGGGGGAATGCCACACTGCAGATATGGAGAATGGGATGGGGGCATGTCACACTGCCTATATGGGAAATGGGAGGGGGGAGGCCACACTGCCTATATGGGAATGGGAGGGGGAATGCCACACTGCCTATATGGAGAATGGGAGGGGGAATGCCACACTGCCTATATAGGGAATGGGATGGGGGCATGCCACACTGCCTATATGGGGAATGGGATGGGGGCATGCCACACTGCCTATATGGGGAATGGGATGGGGGCATGCCACACTGCCTATATGGGGAATGGGATGGGGCATGCCACACTGCCTATATGGGGAATAGGAGGGGGCATGTCACACTGCCTATATGGGGAATAGGAGGGGGCATGCCACACTGCCTATATGGGGAATGGGAGGGGGAATACCACACTGCCTATATGGGGAATGGGAGGGGGAATGCCACATTGCCTGTATAGGGAATGGGAGGGGGAATGCCACACTGCCAATATGGGGAATGGCAGGGGGGATGTCACACTGCCTTTATGGAGAATGGGATGGGGGCATGCCACACTGCCAATATGGGAAATGGGAATGGGAAGGGGGAATGCCACACTGCCTATATGGGGAATGGGAGGGGGAATACCACACTGCCTATATGGGGAATGGGAGGGGGAATGCCACATTGCCTGTATGGGGAATGGAAGGGGGAATGCGACACTGCCAATATGAGGAATGGGAGGGGGAATGCCACACTGCCTATATGGAGAATGGGATGGGGACATGCCACACTGTCTATATAGAGAATGGGATGGGGGCATGCCACACTGCCTATATGGAGAATGGGATGGGGGCATGTCACACTGCCTATATGGAGAATGGGATGGGGGCATGTCACACTGACTATATGGGGAATGGGAGGGGTGAATGCCACACTGCCTATATGGGGAATAGGATGGGGGCATGTCACACTGCCTATATGGGGAATGGGAGGGGTGAATGCCACACTGCCTATATGGGGAATGAGAGGGGAGAATGCCACACTATCTATATGGGAATGGGAGGGGGAATGCCACACTGCAGATATGGAGAATGGGATGGGGGCATGTCACACTGCCTATTTGGGAAATGGGAGGGGGGAGGCCACACTGCCTATATGGGGAATGGGAGGGGGAATACCACACTATCTATATGGAAATGGGAGGGGGAATGCCACACTGCCTATATGGAGAATGGGAGGGGGAATGCCACACTGCCTATATAGGGAATGGGATGGGGGCATGCCACACTGCCTATATGGGGAATGGGATGGGGGCATGCCACACTGCCTATATGGGGAATGGGATGCGGCATGCCACACTGCCTATATGGGGAATGGGATGGGGGCATGCCACACTGCCTATATGGGGAATAGGAGGGGGCATGTCACACTGCCTATATGGGGAATAGGAGGGGGCATGCCACACTGCCTATATGGAGAATGGGATGGGGGCATGCCACACTGCCTATATGGGGAATGGGATGTGGGCATGCCACACTGCCTATATGGGGAATGGGATGGGGGCATGCCACACTGCCTATATGGGGAATGGGAGGGGGAATACCACACTGCCTATATGGGGAATGGGAGGGGGAATGCCACATTGCCTGTATGGGGAATGGGAGGGGGAATGCCACACTGCCAATATGGGGAATGGGAGGGGGGATGTCACACTGCCTTTATGGAGAATGGGATGGGGGCATGCCACACTGCCTATATGGGGAATGGGAATGGGAAGGGGGAATGCCACACTGCCTATATGGAGAATGGGAGGGGGAATGCCACACTGCCTATATGGGGAATGGGAGGGGGAATGCCACACTGCCTATATGGAGAATGGGAGGGGGAATGCCACACTGCCTATATGGAGAATGGGATGGGGCATGCCACACTGCCTATATAGGGAATGGGATGGGGGCATGCCACACTGCCTATATGGAGAATGGGAGGGGGAATGCCACACTGCCTATATGGAGAATGGGATGGGGCATGCCACACTGCCTATATAGGGAATGGGATGGGGGCATGCCACACTGCCTATATGGGGAATGGGATGGGGGCATGCCACACTGCCTATATGGGGAATGGGATGGGGCATGCCACACTGCCTATATGGGGAATGGGATGGGGGCATGCCACACTGCCTATATGGGGAATAGGAGGGGGCATGTCACACTGCCTATATGGGGAATAGGAGGGGGCATGCCACATTGCCTATATGGAGAATGGGATGGGGGCATGCCACACTGCCTATATGGGGAATGGGATGGGGGCATGCCACACTGCCTATATGGGGAATGGGAGGGGGAATGCCACATTGCCTGTATGGGGAATGGGAGGGGGAATGCCACACTGCCAATATGGGGAATGGGAGGGGGGATGTCACACTGCCTTTATGGGGAATGGGAGGGGGGAATGCCACACTGCCAATATGGGAAATGGGAATGGGAAGGGGGAATGCCACACTGCCTATATGGGGAATGGGAGGGGGGAATGCCACACTGCCTATATGGGGAATGGGAGGGGGAATGCCACACTGCCTATATGGAGAATGGGATGGGGGCATGCCACACTGCCTATATGGGGAATGGGAGGGGAGAATGTCACACTGCCTATATGGGGAATGGGAGGGGGAATGCCACACTGCCTATATGGGGAATGGGATGGGGGAATGTCACACTGCCTATATGGGGAATGGGAGGGGGAATGTCACACTGCCTGTGGGAATGGGAGGGGGAATGTCACACTGCCTGTGGGAATGGGAGGGGGGAATGTCACACTGCCTATACGGGGAATGGGAGGAGGCATGCCACACTGCCTATACGGGGAATGGGAGGGGGAATTTCACACTGCCTGTGGGAATGGGAGGGGGGAATGTCACACTGTCTGTAATGGGAGTTTTAGTACATTTGGTAATAACATTGTTAAAAATATTTTTTTATTATTATTTTCCTCCTCCAAATCCTAGGTGCGTCTTATGGGCAGGTGCGTCTTATAGGGCAAAAATACGGTAAATAATTACATTTCTGGTTGAATTTAAATTGGACCAGCCACTGTAAAAGCCAGCTCTGGTCTAAGAGACTCCAAGGTCAGATAATTTACTACCCCTATCCCTGTTTGGGATGCCCCACTTTGTGACGATTGTTGAGGTGGCCAGGCGTTGGGGACAGGGATTGGGAAAACCAGACTAGCAGAGAAGGTCTGCAGGCAATAAAAGGTGAGAATTTTAGTTATTTTGCCTGTTGAAAGACTTTACGGACTGCAAATTATTTAGCATACCCCATAGGGGGCTGTTGTTTCCAAATCTTAAAAACGATTTCCTTGGTAAAAGGATGTACCCCACTTGTACAAAAAGCCCCATTGAAGGTCAGACAATTTACTACCTCTATCCATGTTTGGGATGCCCCACTGTGTAATGATTGTTGAGGTGGCCAGGCATTGGAGACATGGATCGGGCAATCCAGACTAGCAGCGAAGGTCTGCCGGGGATAAAAGGTGAGAGTTTTAGTTATTTTGCCTGTTGAAAGACTTTAAGGACTGCAAATTCTTTAGCATACCCCATAGGGGGCTGTTGTTTCCAAATCTTAAAAAACGATTTCCTTGGAAAAAGGATGTACCCCAAAAAGCCCCATTGAAGGTACAGGTAATTTAATTTTTGCAAGTTATTGCACTTTTTTGTGCGTTAATATAAAAAAATTTAGTTTACACCCAAATGTGAAACCGGAGTTACAGTTGCTTCACAAAAAAGTTAGCATGACCCCCACCCAGTAGGTGTCACAGAGCAGTCAGTAGAACCACACAAAACCAGCATTATGACTTCCATTTAAAACTATCCATTAATTTTACCTACAGTACTTAACCAGCCCCAACAAACATATTTTTCCACAGCTAAAAGCAGACTTTAATGTTTGTCTCTAATATGCTCCTGCTGTATTTGGATCTAAATTAAAAAACTGAATACATGTATTTTGTATGGTGTGTTTTCAAGGCCTGTGGATTGGGATGTTCTGTCCGGTGTTCTTGCAAAACTGTATCTATATACCCTATATCTTGCTTCTGAACTGGGAAGAAGTCTGTGACGAGGTAATACAGTTCAGAACTAATAGGCTTCCTTGCTTGTGATATATTGGGAAACAACAATGGCCCTAAATTTCTTTTATTTTTATTACAATTTGCCAGGCTAAAATAAGAGCTGGAATTAAATTACAGAAGGTTCCTGATTCCAAAATTTCAGAAAATGAGATCTATAACACTGAATTAGTCTTGGAGAAAAATGGTAAGTGGACAGGCAGGTAATGGTGGATATTCCTTTTTGTTTTGTACCTTTTATTTTAAAGTTGATATTTAGAATCAGAATTACATACAAGGAATTTGCTTTGACACACAAGCTAGCAGAGCATTACACATTCGTTTAATCAACCAATCAAATTTGAAAGAAATTAATATTATTAAATAAATATATATATATATATATATATATATATATATATATATATATATATGCACACGCGCAATATACATACAATATATATTTTATATGCATTATTAGAACTTGGTTTCAGTAGCATTCATTATTTGTACTTCAATAAATGTCATATTTTAAGGGAATTACGGATGTGGATTGCTCATAGTAAAAACTGTCCTTGTCCCTGGTAGTCCTGGTAAGAGAATGAGAGTATCAGACCCAAATGATGTGCTGGTGGGGGCCATGATATGGACTTGGGGGTTCTGGGATTGGTCAGTTAGTGTATAACCAGCAGTAGAGTGATTAGGTCCTGGCAGGGAAAAGTAGCAAGGAAGAATTTAAACTCGACCTTCAGCATAATTTGATGAAAAGTCCAAAGCCTTAAAAAACTATTCCCCAGCATCTAAAATTAATATATTTTACATTTTTAGTCACATATTCTTTCCCCCACTGGGCTGCAACTCTGTTCAGGACTCTAGGATACGGGCACTGCCATATTGCCTCAGTAGCATCACATACTGAGGAGAAGATGGGGAGAAAAGTGCAGGGGAGGGTTATAGCTGACAGATCAGTGCTGGGGTCAGGAAAGGGAAAGCAATCCCAGAATGCAGAGTGGCAAAGTCAGAAGACACTTCCTGTCTGCAGGTAGACCGAGACTCCATGGGCCGCCATCTTGGATGTTTAAAGGTTTAGAAAATGCAGTAGATGCAGGTAGGATGATTTTTAATGTGCGCAATCTGTATGTACAAGGTGGGGGAAACATATAAGATAGGCATTTATTTAGGGTGAAGGTCCGGTTTAAGGGCAGGATAAAGGAGAGAGGTCCTCTTTCTGCATTGAAGTAATTCTGCCCTTCCACCCTGTAATGGAAAGGGTAGGCAATGGGTTGTTAGTGTGTTTTAGCAGGTTATAGGTAAGAGGTTAAGGGGTTGCTATACATGAACATGATTGGCAGTGGCATAACTAAATCTGACAGGGCCCTGGTGCGAACATTAAATGGGGCCCTGTCAACGCTTATACAGTTAAAATTGTTCTGTCTTTTTTGTCAATTGGATGCAACTAGACAGCTAAAGACTGAAATAGCAGAGATAAATGGTACTTCCTTTATCTAGATTATGCCAAGTGAGCAAATATCTGAAACAAGGTTAGAGGGGCAACAATAATGAGCCCCCCTGACCTTCTGGACCCCAGTGCAGTCACAACTCTTGTACTTACTATAGATACACCCCTGTGTATAGTCTTTTTGCTCTATATTCAGTGTTCCCCAGACATCAATCAGGTAAAGCGCAAGCAACCAACCTTTGGTTTAAGATGCCCCAAGCATATTGATTTGAGGCCAACTTTATCAGTGGCAACCAGTATTGGGTCTTTATCACAGAGCACAATTCAAATATTCAAAAATTAAACATGTGAAATCAAACTAAACATTCACAACCATGGAAGTCCTCATATTCCAATATGCATCAGCCAATAATAGAAAATAAGTCCAAGTAGAGCCCTCCAGGCAACTTGCACCACCAGACTTTTAATGTGTTATCCCAAAGCACACGCTCCAAGTGTGATTTTTCAAGGTATTTAACTAATAGGAGGAAGACATTCACCTCGTGTGCCGTGCCGGCTTCCCACCACCTATATTGTATACTCTTACCAGATGGTCATGAACAAATGCGCGTCAGCATAAATCTTTCTTAGTCTCCTAGGGATGCTTTCTCAAAAGGCCGGATCCTTTTTCCTCAGTGTGTTTCGCAGTGGGTAATATAATTAATCCCAAAAGCCGTTTAGCATGAAAGTAAACCAATATAGAAAAATCTAGCGTAATAACATTTTAATCAAAAAACTTCATATTAAAAGTTAAAATGTGCACTCACATATTAAAAGAAGTATCAGACAGCTTTGGATAATTTAGGCAATACTTCCACCCTATCAACTCTGCACCTTGGCCAGTGGTGTTCAGGAGGAGGAGGGAGGAACGTCCGTTGTGGGTGATGGTATCCTTGCTGTAACTGACCAGTAAAAGCGCCATACCGCCGTCAATGCGTTTCGTTGCAGGACGCAACTTTCTCAAGACTGGCGGGCGTGGCGGAGGAAAATGTTCGGCTAATCTTCAGTAAATGATGTACTGTCATTTACTGACATTTACTTAAGTAATGTCATTTACTGACATTTACTGAAGTTTAGCCGGACATTTACCTAAATAATCATCTCCATATTGAGGTTAAGCTATAGTAAATAGTGTCATAATGACATTTAACCAGCCCATTCGCTACTACCAGATTGACGCGCAGTTACGCGTCATGACATATCCCCGCCCCGCCTCAACCCAAGGATATAAATACTGGCATACACCGCCGCGCCCGCCAGTCTTGAGAAAGTTGCGTCCTGCAACGAAACACGTTGACGGCGGTAAGGCGGTTTTACTGGTCAGCTACAGCAAGGATACCATCACCCATGACGGACGATCCTCCCTCCTCCTCCTGCACACCACTGGCCAAGGTGCAGAGTTGATAGGGTGGAAGTCTTGCCTAAATTATCCAAAGCTTTCTGATTTTCTGTTATTGGCTGATGCATATTGGAATATGAGGACTGCCATAGTTGTGAATGTTTAGTTTGATTTCACATGTTTAATTTTTGAATATTTGAATTGTGCTCTGTGACAAATTTCATACTTTTTATGTTTACAACCTTGAGGGATATTTGGGTTAATGCACATTGAGCACTGTTAAACACTTTACACAAAGATATATATTTGTTTAAGATATAATGTTTTCACTTGCTATTGATCACTAAGATATTAGCGCGGTTTTTCCTTCACTTATTTACAGTATTTGGTCTTTGATTAGGTTAAAGTTGCCCCCTAAAATAAATAAACCTTTTCTAACTTTGTTAGGTTAGTATTTTAGTCAGGAAAGGATATTGTTGGCTGGTAGAAATGTAAATCTCGTGCGCGAACGTGCAAAAGATTCTATTTAATTCTCCAATAAGAAATATATATCTTCCTAGATCACACATGCCCAACCTGTGGCCCTCAGAGCCATCTGATAAATAGAACTGACATGGTGTTTAAATAAGGGTTCAGTAAGGATGGGCGAGAGTGAGAAAGAGGCGCACTGGCAAATAAAGATCACTGCATTGGTTTGGAGGAACGCAGTGATATTGATTGCACAACACTGGCCACAGATGAAATCTTTGGCAGAATAATTTGGTAAAATAGTTTTTCCGTGGTAATGATGTGCTTAGCATTGATTTGAGCTTAGATGGGTTGAGTTTTGGGAACATGGTTAAAGTGGCTTGAAACCCAGGGGGGATCGGCCCGGGAATCTATAAGATTACCGGACCGATCAGATCCCTCCCCGCGGGGCATCCGAAATCTGGATGTCCCACGGGGAGGAACCCCCCAGGAGGCCCACAAACCTTACCTCAGCGCCGTTCCATCGGCGCATGCGCGAGCCGCGTCTCGCGCTTCCCTCTAGCAGGGCGCGCACCCGCGCCGGCCGTTGGGGAATGGTCGGCACAGGCGCGCTCCCTGCTAGAGGGAAGCGCGAGACGCGGCCTCCAGCGCTCAGAGCCGCTGAGCTGCTATGCGCGTCCAAGCGGCCTTGGACGCGCATACCACAGCGGCTCAGAGAGATGTGATTGGCTGGAGCGGTCACGTGGGAGCGTGGTGAGGTGAGTGTTTCTGGGCTTTCGGGGGGGTTTCAGACGATCGGGGTGCCCCACCGAAGTGGACCAAAACCCAGGATAGTCGAAATCCTGGGTTTCGGTCCACTTTAAGGTGTGAGACTGATGGGGGATAGCTATTAATAAGGAACCCATATATTTAGAGAGGTAAGCCAATCAGCATGTGCATTGCTAGCATTTGGGGATTGTTACTAGAATGTAGGGGTGTTGTGGAAGGACATGCACGTGGAGTTTGTTGAGATAGTGAGTATCCTGATTGTTGATTAGCACACAGCCGCCAGAGAGCATACAGGGAACGTGCGTGCCACCTCCGTCTTGCAGGACGATAAAGCCAGGGGGGATTTGCCAATGGTGCATAAGCCTGTTGTTGTGTAGGATTGCTAGTAATGGTTTCAGCATCCTTCTTCACATTAATATGTGCGCAGATAGGTCTTGCAATAATGTTATTGCCTTTAAAATTGTATTCTCTGTGTCTCATTGTCCTTCATTTGTTTAAAGTCAACTGAATGGCAGATTACATCTTGTACTTCATGCCTTGCTTCCCTCATCTTTTGTCCTACTCAATGTGCTTGGTCAATATTTATACAGTACCTTCAGGATTATCCATCTTATAGGTATATGCAACCAGCCATTTTAAGTATGGGTGTAGGGCTGTATTGTGTATAGTTGTCAGGGTTTTAATATCATGTCTTCTTGACCTGTTTTCGGGGAGGCTGATTTATTAATAGCGACATGTAGCGACAGTTGAGCGACTGTAGCGGTATTTTCACAGCGCCCGCTAGTAGTCGCTGTGCTTGGCCGTTGTTCGGTTGTTGACAGCGACTCAGTCGGTGTGGCGTAATGTTGAATACAAGGTTACGAGTCGCTATTTGACATGTTCTGCGATGTATGGGTGCGCATGATAGCGACTGGTCAGAGCGACCGGCTTCCACCATATTCATCAAAAAATCACGCTCAAAATATTCAAGCGCTGTGAAATGCATGTTTAAACCCCAGAGCGCTGGAGGCGATGTGTTAAAGTAGTTTTTTAACCCCCAAACCACCATATTTTTGGAAACCAAAAAAAAAAATTTTTTTTAAATAATTTAGTAATATCTGTAGAGCGCCCGTTGGGCAACGGGCAAAAAGGTGTGGGCGGCACCGACGCGGTATATATAAGGTGCACTGCTCTGTGAGCTATTGCCCAATAAAACCCAGTTTATAGTGTAGGGTGACCTCTAAACACCCTATCATTTACCCACACAGAGACTGACTATTGCACTCAAAGGGTAAATTTACAAATACATTTTATTATGATATACATTAAAACCAGATTAAAAACAGTATTACTGAGCCATATGCATGATTAACCACCAGGGGGCGCACTTCCTCACAATCAATACAGTGTAATTCAAATATAATCTATGGTGATTTTATGAAAGTTAATAAATATACATATTATAGAGGGGGCGTGGCTAGGCGATGGAGGAGTAGGCAGCACACTGAAGGAGCTCTGCACAGAATCCTGAAAAAACGTACATTTAAACGTGACACAGGGATCCCGCTGTCTCATGACCAGGCGCGGGAGATCCACAGGCTCGGCGAGGAGACGGCAGTCGGCCTCTATAGCCCAGTACTTTGGTGCTGCGGGGCGTTCAGAGGAGGAGGGCCGCCCAGGCAAGATGGCGGCGACGCGACAGAGAGGCGCCCCCAGAGCGTGTGAGGCCGGAGCGGAGGAGAAAGACAGGCCGGTATCCCCTACCGTGATTCGGGTGGACGGGGAGAGGAGAGTCGAGAGGGAGCGCAGGGGCACATCTGATGCCGTCCGTGCCGGGATCGGTCTGACAGGCGAGAGCTCGAGGCGGCCGGGGAGAGCGATGACGACACCGCCGGAGGTGGTAAGAGACACAGCAGGCGGTGGCGGGTCGGCTCACTCCGTCCAGGGGAGTGGCGGGTGCGCTCTCTCACCCTCGCCTCCGCTGTCTGCGGAACAGACCAGCGTACTTGCTGGGGATGGGGGGAGGCAGGAGGCAATGATAGGAGGCCCCTCTTACCCATGTGGAATACACCTGAACCACAGCCAGATGGTCAGATGCCATGGCCCCCACAAACAGGGGGAGAGAGCCCTAGCTCCCCTTCATGCCAAGGCTCACACACAGTAGCCAGGCGGAGCTCGCCAGTTGACCCTGGATCCCCCATAGCAGTCGACAAGGGAACGGGGGGGCGGGCTTCACCCCACAGCGGGATTTGGAGGAGTCCTTGCTGGCCGTAGCAGGACTTGAAGAGGATGTGCACAGCCAGTTGCCTCTTGTGCCAACAGAGGCTTCCCCCGCGGGCTGGGCTCGGGATACCCCCGGTGTGGAAGATGGAAGCATGCCCTGGAGGTGCAACCTGGTCTCCCCGGGATCCTGGGATGCGAGGGCCGTTAGGGGAGATGGGGTCTGGCCCCAGGAGGTCCCCCCACCCAGAAACGATGATGACCCAGCAGCGGATGCCTGTTCAGCTTCCCCGTGCGGGATGCCCTCGACTATGCAACTTGTGCCCCCGTCTTTGATCGCGGCACTGGCGGATGTGGTCAAATCCAATATCTCGGATGCCCAGAGGGCGCTCCCCTCCCGCTCAGATTTTGATGGATACATCACCCAAATGGAGAACACTCTCAGAAGAGAACTCAGCTCACTCCAAAACTCCATATCGGAAGTTTCCCACAGAGTGGATTCCATTGAGCAAGACCAGTCTACGCTGATCCAGAGAGTGGCGGCCTTGCAGCGAGATGAAAGGAGACATACTTCTGCCCTTTATCTAAGTTGGATGACTTGGAGAACCGCAGTAGACGCAACAATGTTAGGCTGAGAGTGCTCTCGGAGGCGGTCGCTCAGCCGGACCTGGAACGCACAGGCAAGACCATCTTTAACCTGATCCTGGGGTCCCCCCGCGCAGAAGACATTGTTATCGACAGAATCCACCGGGCCCTGGGCCCCAGACCAGCAGATGCGCAGCGTCCCAGGGATGTGATCTGCAGAATACATTACTACAGGACCAGGGAGGATATCTTGAGAAAGGCGTGGGAGAAGGGCCCAATCAGATTTGAGGGCTCCTCCGTGACGGTCCTTCCTGACCTTTCATCCAGAACACTTCAAATAAGGCAAATACTGTGGCCCTTATTGGAGGTCATTCAGCGTCAGGGGGCCTCCTACCGCTGGGGGTTCCCGTTTCACCTCATCGTCCGCAGAAACGGGAGATCATTCGCTCTGAAGACATATGACCAGCTTCCGCAGCTTTTCGTCTTCCTGGACGCTGACCCGATTCAGATCCCGGACTGGCTCGCGCCAACTCTGGAGCTCCTGCCGGGCGGACCGAGGGGGCGGGGGCTACGCAGTCCGCCGGTGGGGGCGGGGGGGGCCCGAGACGTCGGGAACCTTTACCCGGCGACAGAGCTTGAGATAAGGCATCGTTGGGCCGCGGCTTCCCCCTTCGTTGGGCCCCCTGGGGCTGACCCGCGCTTCGACCCTGTCACCACAGAGAACAACCATCTCACTTGTCCGGGCCGTCCGGTCGCTGTCCTCATGCCCCCGCTGGGGCCGAGGGCCTCCCCCCTGGGGGAGCGCGCCACAGATGGAGGGGTGGGGCGGCCCGGGGTCGGTGGGGGGTTCTGGGGGGCAATGGCTGGGGGAGGTCCGGCCCAAAATACGCCCCTCCTTGCCGCAATATCTTGAGGCGTCTTGCCTCCTTGGTTCTTAGGCTTTAGTTTTAATGGTTGCCCTGGGGTGTTTCAGGTGGGGGGGAGCCCTTTGGGGCGGCCCGCCGCCCCGGCCACCCGGCTTCGCTCTCGCACCCACTTGCTCTGCGGGGTGGGGCCGGTCGGTTCGGGGGGGGCGCGCCCTCCCTACCAACACGAGCCGGGATGCCCGACCGGGTGTCGCTCTGAGGGCCCGCTCTGGGCCTTATAGCTTAAACTAGACAATTGTCTTTGTTTATGTAACACCTATGGGATTACAATGTTGCAGCCTCATGGGTTAAATGTTGATTAAGCTTGCTGTTAAGTTATCCTTAAACTTTTAAAAGATTAATAATTAATGACTGCGCCTTCTGCGCTCGGGCCGAGGGGTCTGGAGCCGGTGACATGAGCGTCCACCCCCCTATGTGGGTGCCAGAGTCCTTTAGACCTCATGGTCTGACGGGGGCATTGACTACCCTTCCCCCCCTCCGTTTTTGGGGGGGTGGGCAGGGGGGCTGGGACTACCGCTGGATGGGGTGGGGGGTGACCCCCCCCGCCCACGCGGGCCGATCGCGGGCTCCGCCCCGAGGCCTTGTGCCCACAAGGTATCAAGATGTTACATTGTCATAATGTTATAACGCGGTTAAGGCCTGTATCTGAAGAGACAGTTGTTTCCTTATCTCGTAGCTCTTATTTCTCGTTTTTATTAGTCCGTATATAAGGTGACAATACTCTCCAGTATGTGCATCTCCTACGCCTATGCTGTTCCCATCTTACATACCCCCAACCTAGGTGCCCCTGACTGGGTTTAGCGCCACCGTTGCCGGCGCTTCCCCACACAGGGAAGCGAGGGTATTCGCGGTTCTTGTGCTCCGCGAAACCCCTCGTGATAGGGTTTGGCGTGGGTACACCTGACCCCGGTGTCCCGCTCTCCCTAATACTCCCTTCCTGAATTGTAACCTTCCTCTCCACTCCCGCCCCTTACCTACCTCTTCCCCTTATAGGAGC
This sequence comes from Gastrophryne carolinensis, assembly GCA_027917425.1. Lineage (NCBI taxonomy): Eukaryota > Metazoa > Chordata > Amphibia > Anura > Microhylidae > Gastrophryne > Gastrophryne carolinensis. The sequence goes on along the minus strand of CM051236.1, from coordinate 241,674,912 downwards.
TGCGTAGCTGGCCACCTAATTCAAGTCCCGTCCCCCCTACCCCCCGTTAGTTGGAAACCCCCTTCTGTGCTCATCTTCCAACACTTCCCCCCCCCCTCCTTTTTCCCTTTTTTTCTTCTTTTCTCCACTATACTCCTCTCCCTTTCCCTTTTTCTTACCGTAGCCCTATTTCCCTATCCTTCCTAGACTTTATCCTTCTAAACCGCCCAGCCCCGCCTCTTGCTGGCACTCTCCCCCCGGCTGCCTTACACCTGACATATACAATCACTGTTTTACCCCACGCGCATCTCAGGGCCGACGCCTCCTCTGCGGTATGGCTAAGTTGACAGTCTGCTCCCTGAACATCAAAGGGCTAAATGTTCCTGAATAGCGCTCCAAGGTTCTATATGACCTACACAAACAGAAAGTAAGCATTCTTCTCCTCCAGGAAACCCACTTCCAGGGAGATAAAGTGCCGAACCTACGCCATAGATACTTCACGTCATGGTTTCACAGCACTAACCCGCAGAGCAAATCTCGGGGTGCGTCCATCGCAATCCACAAATCCCTGCCCTTCACAGAGATAGATCACCTTGTGGACCCTGAGGGGAGATTTGTCTTCCTTAAGGTAACGATTCATCAAAAAAAGTATACAGTGGCGAACGTATATCTGCCGAATCATGACCAGGCGGGAGCACTCCAGAGGTACCTTAGGAGATTGGAGGAGTTCGCTGAGGGAATCTTGATTCTGGGGGGAGACTTCAATCTTACTTTGAATCCCACCCTAGATTCCTCATCCAGAAGGTTTTCTGTACCACTGGGAAAGTTGCAGTCCTTGAGAAGACACTCCATGGCATGCAGCTGATAGATGTGTGGAGATTGGAGCATGGACAAGCTAGAGATTATACATATTTCTCGCCCATGCACGGATCCTACAGTCGCATTGACTATATCTTCATGAGCCAACACGCCCTGCAATGGCACCTTTTTTGTGGTCGGATCATGCGCCGGTCTTCGTAACGTTCGATCTACCAAACGCAGCACCGAAAAGTTGGAACTGGCGCATGAATGACAACCTGCTAAAAGACACAACATGCATGACCAAAATCAGAGAAACGATAACTCACTTTACAGCCGACCATGAAGGGGATGACTTCTCACCAGCAATCCAATGGGAGGCACTTAAATGCGTCCTCAGGGGAATATTCATCCAAGAGGGTTCAAGGCTGAAGCGCAAGAGGGCGGTGCTGGTCGTTAAGACATTAGACACTATTAATGACTTGGAAGCTAGACACAAACAAGATCCCACTCCGGAGCTGCTATCGGAGCTTTCGCTCCACAGAAACAACTTACTCAAAATCTACGACCAAGCGCATCTTAGATATAGGGAGAGACAACGGGCCTCAATGTATGAACAGGCTGATAAGTGCGGGAGGCTCCTGGCCAGATCGCTCCATAGTAGGGCAGGAGCAACATACATTCCAAGTATCAACTCCGGGAAAGGAGAGGTCGTTACGGACCCGTCTAAGATCCCAGAGGTGTTCAGAAGCTTCTACAGCAGCTTATATAACCTCCATCCGGACACCAATCAAGCCTCAGCAGCGGCGCTAGAAACAAACATAAATGACTACATAGCGGAGACTCCACTCCCAACAATCACTGAGGATTCCGCGGCAGACTTGGAGGTGCCCTTCACGGAATCTGAAGTCCTGAGGGCCATCCAGGAAGCCCCAGCGGGGAAAAGCCCTGGCCCGGATGGTTTCACTCTGCGATTCTACAAGACCTTGGCCCCGCAGCTGGCCCCTGGCTAGTGAGAGCCTTCAATCATATAGGAGAAGACACCCCTTTTCCTAGACAGGCGCTGGAAGCCATAGTCACAGTGATCCCTAAACCAGATAAAGATCCCTCAATATGCGGCAGTTACAGGCCTATTTCCTTACTAAATGTAGACCTGAAGCTGTACGCAAAAATAATAGCCACTAGAATCAAGCCGCTGATTCCTCATCTAATACACTTGGACCAGGTAGGATTTGTCTCTGGCCGCAAGGCTAGGGACAATACCAATAAGTTACTGGACCTCATCGCTTACGTACATAAGACTAACACCCCAGCATGTGTCCTATCCTGCGACGCCGAGAAGGCGTTCGACAGGGTAAGCTGGCGCTTTCTCAGGCCACCCTCTCTCAGATTGGCATGGGTCCCACTATTATCTTCAAGATCTTGGCACTATACCAGAATCCCTCGGCCCGCGTGAGAACTAATGGGATGTTATCCAATGCTTTCACGATCACAAATGGTACTCATCAGGGTTGCCCTCTTTCACCCCTGCTATATATACTCACAATGGAGCATTTGGCGATAGCTATTAGAAATAATCTGGATATCAGGGGAATCGAATGCGGTGAGAGGCAATAAAAAGCCTCGATTTTTTGCAGACGACCTGCTCCTCCACTTGACCTCCCCGGCCATATCTTTCCCGACAGTGCTTAGGGAGTTTGCGCGATTTGGCCAACTGTCCAACTTCCATATCAATTATGCAAAGTCTGAGGCACTGAACCTTACCCTGCCTCAGCCCGTAGTGGAGCGACTCCGGAGCAGTTTCCCTTTCAAGTGGCAGCCTTCCGCAATAAAGTACCTAGGTACCCTTATGCCGTCCATCTGAACAACCTCTATGAGCTGAACTTCAAAGCTCTGCAGACCAAAGTCAACCAGGACCTAGCGAAATACGATAGAGGACGATACTCGTGGTTCGGAAGGATAAACATCCTAAAAATGGATATACTACCCAGGTTCCTATATCTTTTTCAAACTATCCCGATTAGACTCCCCCGGCACTTTTTCAAAGCCTTACAGGCAACCTTCCTGAAGTTCATCTGGGGTGCACGGATGCCACGTATATATTGGTCAGACCTAAGAGTAGAGGCGGAACTGGGGCTCCGGACCTGAAACTCTACCATTCGGCGGCCATCATTACGAGGATGGCGGACTGAAAATACAGGAAAAAGGACAAGCTTTGGGTCCAACTGGAACAGGATCTTCTGGGGTATAACCCGTGCTCCCTCCCGTGGACATCTACTGCGGGAAACTCTAATAGAAAAGGGTTCCCCTACTTGATCCAGCATTTTCTTTACAGCTGGAACAGCCTGCAAAGGCAGGAAGAACTGGTGAGTAGACCAGGCCCCCTTACCCCCCTTTTTAACAACCCGGAATTTATACCGGGACAGAACACTCCCCGATTCCTGACCTGGAGTGAGAAGGATGATGTTAGGTTGAGGGACGTGCTGGTAGAGGGGAGGCTACCATCCCTGGCGGATATGAGAGAACAAAGTGTAGGTGGTCACTTATCCTGGCTGCACCACTGGCAGCTGGAGACATTCCTCAATGCGGGGGAGCGCCTTACCAGGGCAGCTCTCCCCTTGACACCTTTGGAGAAATGCCTCACGCAGGCGCAACCACTGGAACACGTGATATCGACGTTCTATAGTCTACTGGTGGCTTCCAAGCACACATCGGAACTGGAGTTCATGTCCAAATGGGAGAGAGATCTGGGGATGGTATTTACGGCGGAGGACGCCCGGAAGATCTTCGTGCTGACACATAAACTCGTGGGGGCCAGCTCTGCTCAGGAGAAAAATTACAAAGTACTCACGCGGTGGTACAGATGCCCAGCAGACGTAGCATTGTACTCACCTGGAGAATCGGACGCTTGCTGGAGATGCGGGGCACCTCGAGGAGGGATGCTACATATATGGTGGGAGTGTCCTCCGATCCTGAAGCTCTGGGACACTGTCTTCAGGATTCACACAGAGGTAGAGGGCTCGGTAGTACCGAACAGGCCGGGGGTCGCTCTGCTCTCCTTGATCCCTGGCTCCATTGCCAGGGCGCAGAAAGGAGTACTCAAATATTTCCTCACGGCAGCGGTAGATAGAATGGAAGAACGGATAGCGGTAGATAGAGAGAGAGCAGATGGACACTGGACAACCTGGATGAACTGGATCAGGTTCAGGGAGTCGGACGCGGCAAAGGCCTACGTAGGGCCAGGAGTCGGCAGTTGATGAGAGGCCTCACAGATGAGGTCCGAGGCTGGAAAGACCTTTCCAATACATGTGTCAGCAAGCCATTGGTGTGGGTTCCATTGCCTGCTTCCGCCCCTCCCCGTGTACTACTTTCCCTCCCCTTGCTATCCTTGCCTTCCCCCTTCCCCCTCCCTTCTGTTCATCTCACCTTCTTATTAACCTACTTACCTTCCACAGTCTCTCTCTGTGCCATGGGTTCCCCCCTCCCTCCGGCTGGGTTGGCCCCTCCACGCTAGTCTCCCTATGACCCGGATTGATCTGGGGGGGCCTCCTTTGGGGCGCATGCGCTCCGGGCCTTCCTTCCCCCCCCCCCCCGTTGGTGCCCACTTGGGCGGCGACTGAGCCCTTTACTCGGGCTACGTGTGATGGAATTCCTGTCATTTCCCTCCGGGTGGGGGGGTCTGTTGCCTGGGGGCGGATGGGGAGGCCCGGCACGGTGGGGCCCCCTACGTGTGCGCTGAGGCGCCAGGGCGCCCGCCAATAGTGGCCTTCGCCACGTTAGAGATGGATTTCTGGAAACCTGTGCACTGGTGATTCGGGGGGCCACCGGAAAGATGGAGAGATGCAGGCGCGGCGTGCTTTCGAGTGCATGTGCTATACTTAGGGGCGGGTGGATGGCGGGGGGGACTGGGGTCGTCCCAGCTGTGCCTGGAGACGGGGGAGGGGGGGGAGCACGGACTGTCTTTATGTTTACTCGACTGTATTTTCTATTCTTGTATTGCTATCCTTGCTTGTATTTGAAAAATGCCAATAAAAAGAGATTAAACTAAATATACATATTATATACACAGCTATACACAACCTACCCAACATATAAATTAATATATCTATTGATTAACCCTAACCTATACCTAATAAAGTGTCAGTGCTTCCATCCCAATTAGAATCTGTGCAAAGAGTATTCAAATCCACTCAAAGTAGGAGAGTAGACGCAGACAACACATAACAAAAAAGTGCTTACTGTTGACCAATAAAGAAGAGGGCCCCCCCCCCCGGCTGGAACCAACGCGTTTCGAGTCCCGAATGGACTTGCTCACGGCTCAAGGCTCTTCAGGAGCAGCAAATACTGGCCGTGAGCAAGAGTCCATTCGGGACATAATATGTATATTTTTTAACTTTCATAAAATCACTATAGATTATATTTGAATTACACTGTATTGATTGTGAGGAAGTGCGCCCTCTGGTGGTTAATCATGCATATGGCTCAGTAATACTGTTTTCAATCTGGTTTTAATGTATATCATAATAAAATGTATTTGTAAATTTACCCTTTGAGTGCAATAGTCAGTCTCTGTGTGGGTAAATGATAGGGTGTTTAGAGGTCACCCTACACTATAAACTGTAATTTAGTAATATGAATACATTAATATCAGACCTGTAATATCAATTCTGTACAATTTTTTTTTTTTAATTTTTCCCTTAAAAAATAATCTAAAATGGCAGAAGTGGTCACAGAATTTTTCACATTTAAAAAAAAAAAAACATTAATACCAATTAATTATTAATATTTAAAGATTGTTCCATTGAAATGCATTGGAGCGCGCCAGGTAGCGAGAGGTCATACCTGTCGCTGTTCAAGCTCGGACGCTGGCGCTGTGGGCTGAGGCTGGAATAGTGATGAATGAGTGGCTATATGGCACTATCTCAGTCGCTAAGCAGGATTGGCTTGATAAATGTGTGATTGTGGTGGGGAGCCGGCGTTCTCGTGGCAGGGCCCGTCATTACCAGCCGCTCACCAGTCGCTACCTGTCTCTATTCCTTCATAAATAAGAGCCAAAGTCATCAACCTGGTGTTAAAGAGGATATAGTTGCATGCTGATCTTTCGTATTGCATATTACTTTGCTCTGCCATCATTGTGAGGTCAGATTCCATCAGGAGTATACGGTCTGATAGTTTGTTTATACTTCTCCCAAAGTTTATCCCTTAGTTCCTGGGTGATTGCTTTTTCCACAGCTTGTTGTACAGTGTGGGTGACTGATTCCATTAATTGTGCTCACAAGTGATCAAAGAGTGCTGTCAGCACTTGTGAATCATGATTTCTATCCTTTAATGCACTTGTATACCTTGTATTCTGTTTTTGTATATCTATAGATTTTTTGTGGCCCTTTTGGTATTGTCAAAGTCTTAATTTTCCCACAAGCGATTGGTCTGTCAGAATGTTTTGCGGCTTCCTGGTGTATATGTTAAACAACTGCACCCAATCATAACAGTATGGCGTAAATTGGCAGGAAATATTATGAGGCAGACGGCACTGCACAGTATATAACTGCTTTTGACTTGCCATGCCACAGCATTTAATGAACTGTTTTTCATTTTAAACAACTGCATCCAACAAGTGTGGTGTGAATTGGCATAAAATAAAGAGAGACAGTGGGTCCTTCCTGGCTATATGGCCACATTGTGATACATAAAAAAAAAACTATTGTGCCCAGTGAGACCAGTATGGAGTGAAATGGCAGAAAATAAGGAGCTGCAAAGGCACCTTTCAGGAGATCCCTGTACATGGGGGGGGGGGGGGGGGGGTACAGAATAGTGCCTTGTGGGGGTCTCTGTCTTGATAGGTGGGGGGTGCAGGGGAGTGTCTTGCAGGTGTCCATGTCTGGGTACATGGAGGCTGCAGGGAAGTGCTTTGCTGGGGGGTCCCTGTCTAGGTACAAGGGGGCTGCAAATGAGTCTCTGCCTGGGTATGTGGGGGTGCAAGGGAGTACCTTGCTGGGGAGTTCCTATCTCGTTACATGGAGAGAGGCAGAGGAGTTCCTTGCTGGGGCTCACTGTCTGGGTATGTGGGGTGCAGGGTAGTGTCTTTTGCGGGGGTCCCTGCCTGGGTATGTGGGTGCAGAGCAATACATTGCAGGGGGAGTAATGTACCATGGTGGGGGTCCTCTGCCTGGGTACTTGGAGTGATGCAGGTAAGGGCTTGTACACATGCATGCGACATCCCTGTAAAAAATCACCACCCTATTTGTAAAAACAATGTATTACATTTGTGTTACAGGGGACCCAATGATAAGTGACTCCAGTCGTGAAGGTGCGATTATCCTGCCTGACCTCTCTTCAGGAGAAGATGACACTAAGCAGTTGGAGATAAAGAATGAGCAGCCAATGGAGACCACCAATGTTGTAGGGGAAATACTCACCACTAAACAGCTGATTGTTCGCAGAGGCCTCGCATTGCTTCTGTCAGTCGCCATACTTGTGATTGGTGTTATAATAAGACTCCTTACCATTAAAAGCAGCTGACAAGCTTAGAGCACACATTTCTCAAAAACCAGGATGAATGCAGTATAGTTTTAAAGTTTTTTTTTTTTTTAATGCCTTCAGGCTTTAAAGGATCTACCAACCATACGCTGCAGAAGCAAACGCAGTGCTAGTAGTGCTAGTAGTCTCTCAATCATCATATACGGTACATATAAGATACATATTTTATTTTTCCTTTTTGTAAGAATTATATTACAACAAAAACATTACCATAACTTCAGGGATCTACTAGCACATTCAAGTTATGCCTAATCATTCATTCCACAAAGCCGGTTTCCGCCTCGCTTTAAAGTTGAATCATGAGTAATAAAACACTATTTTAATTTACTTTTATTTTGCAACTAATTCATTCTATTTAGGACTACTAACAATGGTCCATTGCTACTGCCGTAACAACTGCCATGGAGAGTGCAGTAGTGATTCTACATAATGGGGGTCGATTCAGAGCATGGTGAGAAAACTCACTTCTTATGGCAGTAACCTGCCTTTGACTTTCATTGTTTACCTTGGGTCTTATTCAGAGCCAGGTGAAAATTTACACCAGGTAGACAATGAAAGTCAATGGCAGATTTCCCTCCTAAAAAAAGAAGTGAGAATTTTCACCAGGCTTTAAATCAACCCCAATAACTGTTGAGGTGCTGAAGGGAGGCAAGACAATGAACAGACACTTTGGAGTATCTTGATTTGTATGAGAGTCTGGAACTGATTTTGGGTTACTTAAAATGGACCAAAACCTACCACCATTGGCTCGGAAATCTATAAGAGTCCTGGGCCGATCGATTTCCTCCCGGCGGGGGCATCCATAATCGTGATTCCCCGCTATGTGAAACCTCCAGGTCATCCCATACACTTACCTTGTTTTCTGGTGCAACAGCGATTGCGCAAGCCGCAGCCGCATCTCTACTACCCCTCTAGCAGGGGTAGCGGGGGATGCGGCCGTCAGTGCTGCTGTACACAGGCTCTGCACAGTAAAAGGGAGAAGAAAGGAAAGGTTTCTCCCCTCCATGTTTTTGTTTTTTTTGTTTTTTTTAGTGGGTGTTGTTTCGGTTATAGCTCTATTTACTAAAATCTTGCTTATAATACAGAGAATATGATAATATATTTTACAAATATGTTTGCTGTGAATGTCCGGAATACAACTCCAAAGCCATGAACAAACATTCAACATTTGGTTGAAGAAAGAGTGGAGAGTAACAAGTTCATTGTATCCTATGAATGGAGTGACCCCTGCACCTTCATAACCTGTCCAGCTTGCTTTCCAATGAATATGTAACCTGGCCTGGTAAATGATGCTGGTTTATCCTTTCTAAATGTTCATTAATAAGCCCCATGTGTAAACATAAAGATACCCCTTACAGCGTGAGGGCAGGTTTATGGATTAATGGTTCTTTTCCTGCTAAATGGGCCTACATCCCTGTCCATACACACACTACTCCCCCCCATGAACCATTTCAAAACATCTCAATCTCTGATTATATGTAGATTCTTTATGTATCCTAAGCAAAGATGCTGGCTTCCATTCCTTTTTTTAATATCATTCTTTATTTACATTTGTATTTTACATAGACTTGTAAAACAACACACTTACTCAATTTTCTCAAATCTTCTAATTACACCATTTAATCCAGCTAAATATCTAATACGTGCTTTCACATGAAGACCATGCAGGTCCCGCTCTATTTCTTACTATGATGTCTATATTTCTGTGACCGCAAATCTTTATGTTAGAAAATTAGGAGTTTACCCCCCATACATTTTTCCCCCTTCTATGCGGACCCCACCAGTGGGTCCTAGAGTCACTGATTTCCACACCTAAATTTGTGTCCACATGCCCAGATCTAAAACTAATATGAAGAAGCGAAAGAGAAAAAAACAAGAAAAAAAAATTACCTCCATCTCACCTGTAAAGTCTGTTGTATAATCTCTTCCTCTGATGGGATTTCCCCCGTTCACCATTTCCTTGTAATCAGTAGTTTCATGGGTCATCATGCTGTATGATGGTTTACTCAGTTTATTCAGGCCCTTTGGACATCTGTGTAAAAGAGCTACCCATATGTCCGATCGCACTTCATTCATAATTACCTCTGCTATCAAGTGTTCCACAGTATCCCAAACAACCCTGATTTTCCGGCAGGTCCACCAAATATATTCAAATTTACCCTGTTCTCTTTGTGGGAAAATCCTGTTGAGCTTTATGGAGATCAGGTACCATTGCGAGACAATTTTCGAACTTAATTCTCTTACTCTTCTCTTTTTTGATGTTTTGTAAACCGAGTGCCTAGTTGTTTGTCAGGGCTCCCAAATTTAAGGAAAGGGATTTATCTGTTTCCTCTCTGAGCATTCTATATTCCCAAGATAGGAGGTAGTGCTTTTGGCCTCCCACACATGGTTTTTCTAGTGGGGTTAACCTCCTCCAGGCTCCAAGGGCTGAATGCAGTTTTAGTAAATATCCCCTAATTTAGAGATATTCCAGCCCTCAATCGTATAGGCTGGTCTCCCAAGCGTCCCTTTCTATGAGGTGTATTATTCGAAGCACCTCATGTCATATCTATTTTAGTGGAAAACTATCTGCCAGGAGCAAAGTCCGGGTTGTTTTTCAGAGATGTAAGAGGGCCTGGGATTCAAAAGAGTTCACCTCTCTTTCTGGTTGCTCAAAGGAAGACTAGAGCTGGGTCAATTGTTAAAATGGGTCACCCTAACTCCCTTTGAGGGATGTATTATATCCAGGTAACTTCCTTTAAAGAGTGGCCTATTATATGTTTTTCTATTTTAGCCCAATGTTTGGTGTCTTCTTTAGTGTGCCATTCTATTAATCATTGAATTATGTTCGCCTTATAGTACATCTCAATGTCTGTGTTAGGGCGAGCGCTGCGGGCCCATCTCGCAGCACTTCCCTCACCTCCGTTGCTGCTCCCGCTGCCCTGGTGAGCGCTGCACGCCCATCTTGCAGCGCACCCCAGTCCCTCTCCTTAACCGCTCCTGCTGGCGGACCAGCGGCTTCCGGCACAGTGGCTGGCCGTGCGCCGGTTGCTCCCAGCCGTCTTCCTCCTCCTTGTGCTGCTTCCTCGCATTGGTTCGGTGCGCGCACGCCCCCGGCCACTAGAGGGCGCGCGCGCCAGATTCCTGAAATTTAAAGGGCCTGTACACCACTGATTGGTGCCTGGTCATCCAATCCTGCATCCACTTCCCCTATTTAAGGGGCACTTCCTTTTCCATCAGTGCCGGATCTTGGTCTTCCTTTGTATGCATAAAGTATGTTGTTTTCAGTATTGCTCACCCGTGTACCGACCTTTGCCTGTCCCCAACTCTGAACCTGTGCTGCCAGCCCTGACCTCTGCTTGAACTTTTGCATCGCCTTTTGCCTGCCTCCTTTGTACCACGCATTACCTCGGCTGACTGTGTGGCTGAGCCGCTGTTGGGGGGTAACGACCTGGGGGTCACTCGCCACTGCAAGACCAACCTGCTTTGCAGCGGGCTCTGGTGAATACTGGTGGCCTCTTAGACTCCGCTCCCCTGACGCGGCTCTCGCTATCAGTAACACGGTCACAGCGGATCCACACTTGTGCCACCACACCCGGTCTGTGACAGTCTGGTAACTGCAATTCACACCTGGACATACCCATAGTGAATTTTTTAAAACTAATTCAGGGTTGCTTGTGGCTCCATATATATTGTGCAATTTCCTTGTTTATCTTTGAGAAAAAGTTCTTGGGTAATTTAATTGGTAGAGTTGTAATCAAGCATAAATCTTTGGGAACACAATTGATTTTATCAGCATCACTCTTTTCAACCAAGAGATTTTTAATTTGTGCCACAGATCTGCTAAATTAGCAGATCTGTTTTAATCTGTTTCAGCAAATGAATATATTTAATTCATAAATTTGCTTTAGGTCTGCTGGAATATAGGCCCCCAGATCTATACCACACTGCCACTGAAATTGAAAGTTTTGCTTACTGACCCTGTCTACATCGAGGATAGGTGAGATGCCCATTGCCACTAATTTGTTATAATGGATTTGCATTTTAGAAAAAACTTGACATTTATTAAATAGTAAAGCAAAAAAATAACAAATCATCCGCAAATTTATATTCTTCCCCACCGATTTTCAGTCCATGTACGCCTGGGTGGTTTCTGACATGGCATAGAAATGGTTCTAAAGGTAAATATTAATATTATATTAATATATTAATAGCGACAGGGGGAGCCCTGTCCTAGGCCTAAATAGCTTAGGATGAACTTTATCCAGCTCCAATTGACCCAATCAAACGATTTGATCGCACCAGTGGACAGGAGCACTGCTTCCGCTTTATTTCGCTGAAGCCATTCTATAATATTCAAGACTTTTATAACATTGTCCCTTGATTTTCTTCCTGGGACAAACCCAGCTTGAGCTTTACAGATCAGACTATCGAGTCTAAATCAGTACAAAATTGTACAAAATTGTACTTGGCAACATCCCCATAGAGGCAGTGCTTTCAAACACACTAAGCAAATGAAGTCAAGGTATCTCCAAACATTTTATAGTATGCCATTGAATAGCCACTGGGCCCTGGGGCTGAGTTGGGTTTTAGTTGTGTGGAGGCTGATTCACTGCTAACGCCAGGTATTGCCAGATGAGCCTCTGTACAGCAGCACTTAGAACGACCACTAGTAGACGCTGTATGCCGGTATCTGGCGCTGTAACCTGGCCGGCATTGATGAATGTGGTGTGTGTTGGGCGGTGTAACAACAGTATAGCGCTGCAGTTAGTTCAGTGCAACCGGCACTCGGCGCTCCACATCATATTTGACAAAACACCTGTAAATACAATTCTGCATAAAAATATAAAAAGTCCAAAACATGTATAAAAGTGTTTGTTTGCAGCCAGGAGAGGTCACACAATGATTTCAGCAAAAAAAAAAAAAAAATTGCCAAACACACTATTTATACACAACTGATGAAGCCTCATTGAAATGTATGGGAGAGCGACACTTAGCGACAGGTACTACATGGCGCTCCTGAGCCTAGAGCGCCAGCACTTTACACTGAGCCTCCTGAATCAATACATGTGAAGCTACATGGCACTGTTAGAGGCGCTCACCAGATTTGCTTTCATAAATGTGGTTTTGAGTACAGCGCCCGGCATTCACCAGACACTGCTTGCCGCTACGAGGCACTACCTGGCACTATCTGTTCTAAAATAACCCCCTTTATTGCCCATCTTAATTCCTCTGGTGTGAGCAGAAGTTCCAGGTCTTCAATTTTTTCCACTGCTATTTGTGGCTTCTTAGATGGTCCCAAAAAGTCTTTCATTCTGTCCTAATTTGTATCCAGATTCCTATTTGTGATGTTATTGCCTTTTGAGTGTACTATTTGCTTAATTCCCTGCGAGGGGAGCTCTAGCATTCTGGATGCCCCCCCCCCCCCCCCCGAGCTTTTTGCGATCCCCAAACAGCGCATCAAAGATATCCGCATATAGATAAAAAATTCATCTTGATTTAAAATGCCCGCTCACATTAATGGCAGAAGCAGTCCAGCAATGCACATAAGAGAAAGAAAAAGAACAGAATCTAGTGTAACTCCGTTTTGGCCAAAAATGTAATATAAATAATTAAGAGATGCACTCACAAACAAATAAAAATTGACAGCTTTCAATGTAAGGCGGTGGCGGATTTTTAAAGTGGTACCCTACGTCCTTTGGATTTGTTGATGTGATCCCTTCACTGGAGCAGCTGCTGTATTCCAGGGCCGGTGAGAGTTGGATTGCGCTGATTACATTGAAAGCTGTAAATTTTTATTTGTTTGTGAGTGTATCTTACAATCTTATGAACATAAACCACAGTATTCCTCTTTTTAGAGAAACACAAAAAAATGTGTGTACTTACATGATAAGCTTTTCTATTTTCCTCCTTGAATGATGTTATCAATTGAAACCCAGATAATTAGACCTTGGTCCTCTTCAGTGAAGCTTATAGGAGTTACATGGAAGCATGTTGATCCTCATCCTGGAGTTTTCTTTGGAAATACTCTATATCCAATGCCCTTGAGAGATTACAATCTAATGAACATAAACCTCAACAATCTTCTTCTTTATAAAAACCTAGAAAATGTGTGTACTCACATGATAAGCGTTTCCATTTTCCTCCTTGAAGGATGTTTTCAATTGATATCCAGTTTACTACACCTTGGCCCTATTTAGTGGCACTTTCCAGTGTTACGTGGATTTATTTCTGCATCTCATCCTGGGGTCTTCTTCTGCATCTCATCCTGCAATGACACTGCAGTACATTAGGAGGGTCCCTGCCCTTGAGAGCCTACATTCTAATAGAGATAAACTTCAGCAATCTTATATCTTAGAGAAACATAGAAAAAGAGTGTACTCACATGATAAATATATCCATCATCCTCCTTAAAGGATGATATCCATTGATATCCAGTTCATTACACTTTGATCCTAATAAGTGGCGCTTGCTGGTGTTGCACGGCTGTTTTCTGCTTGTCATTCTGGAGTCTTGTTCGGAAGCACTCCATTTCCCAAGGTACTAGAGAACATTAGGGGAGTCCCTGCTCTTGAGAGCTTACAATCTAATAGAGATAAACTTAAGCAATTCTATATCTTACAAAAAACATAGAAAAAGAGTGTACTCATATGATAATTGTTTCCATCATCCTTCTTGAAAGATGTTATCCAATGATATCAAGTTCATTACACCGTGGTCCTTGTCACGGGCAGGATGTGGTGGCACAGGTGTGGATCCGCTTTGGCTGTGTACTGATAGCTAGTGCCGTGTCAGGGAAGGGGAGTCTAAGAGGCCACCGGTATTCACCAGAGCCCGCCGCAAGGCAGGTTGGACTTGTAACGGCAAGTGACCCCCAGGTTGCTACCCCCCCAACAGCGGCTCAGACACACAGTCAGCCGAGGTAATGCGTGGCACCGAGGAGGCAGGCAAAAGGCGAAGTCAAGTTCAAGCAGAGGTCAGGGCTGGCAGCACAATCACAAGGTCGAAGGTAAGTAGCCAAGGTCGGGACGGGCAGAGAAGGTTCAGAGTCAGGGACAGGTAAAGGTCGGTAAACGGGTGAGCAATACAGGAAACAACTGACGTTCAGTAACCATAGGAAGACCAAGATTCGGCACTAGATGGAAGGAAGTGCCCATATAAATAGGGGAAGTGGAATGAGCGGCCACCAATCAAAGCTGAACTGGGCCTTTAAATTTAAAAAAAACGGTGCGCGCGCCCCCTAGTGGACGGGGACGTGCGCATGCCAGTGAGGCGGAGGACAGCTGAGAACAGTCGGCACGGCCAACCGCCGCGCTGGAAGGCGGGGACCCGCCGCCCGAAGCCGGTAAGGAGGGAGAGCGGGGACTGCCATGAGATGGGTGCGCAGCGCTCGCCCTAACAGTCCTCTTTAGTGGTGCTTGCCAGTGTTACATGATTTCTGCTCCTCATCCTGGAGTCTTCTTTTGGAAACATTCCATTCCCAATGTTACTGCAGTACATTAGGAGGGTTCCTACTCTTGAGAGCCTACAATCTAATAGAGATAAACTTCAGCAATCTTATATCTCCCAATCTTACAAAAACATAGAAAAAGAGTGTACTCACATGATAAATGTTTCCATCATCCTCCTTGAAGGATATCCAGTTCACTACACCGTAATCCTAAATAGTGGTGCTTTCCAGTGTGCACGGCTGTTTTCTGCTCCTCATCCAAAGGTCTTCTTCAGAAGCACTCCATTTCAAATGGTACTGCAGTACATTAAGGGGTCCCTGCCCTTGAGAGCTTACAATCTAATATAGATAAACTTCAGCAATCTTCAGTGTACTTACATGCTAAGCGTTATCCCTTGAAATCCAGGTCATAAAACCTTGATCTTCTTCACTGGTTCTCACAAGTGTTACACAGCAGCATTCTGATCCTCATACTGGAGTCTTGCTCAAAAGCATTCCATACACATTAGTATAGGAGTACATAGGAAGTGGGATTCCTGCCCTTAAGAGCTTACAATCTAATGGACATACAATATAGCTATCTTCTTTTTTACTGAAACATAGAAAAATAGTGTACTCATATGATAAAAATTTCCATCTTCCTCCTTGAAGAATGTTATCCATTGAGATTGAGGTCATTAAACCTTGGTCCTCTTCAGTGTTACCTAGGAGCATTTTCTTCCTCATCCTGGAGTCTTCTTCAAACTCATTCCATACTCAATGATACAAGAGTACATTCTGGGAGTCCCTGCCCTTCAGAGCTTACAATCTAATAGACATACATTTCAGCCATCTTTTTTTTTACTGAAACAATGAAAACGAGTGTACTCACATGATAAACTTTTCCATTTTCCTCCTTGGAGGTGTTATCCATTAATACCTAGGTCCTCTTCCGTGGCTCTTGCAGGTGTTTCATGGCAGCATTCTGTTCCTCATCCTGGGGTCTTCTTTGAAAGCACTCTATATCCAATAGTATGGGAGTACATTAGGGGGTCCCTGCCCTTTGGAGCTTACCATCTAATGAACATTAACTTCAATAAACTTGTGTTTTAGTGAACATAGAAAATGAGTGTAATTACATGATAAGCTTTTCTATTTTCCTCCTTGATGGATGTTATCTATCGAAATCCAGATAATTACACCTTGGTCCTCTACAGTGACGCTTACAGGTGTTACATGGAAGCATGCTGATCCTCATCTTGGAGTCTTCTATGGAAATACTCTATATCCCTGCACTTGGGGGGGGTGGTCCCTGCCCTTGAGAGATTACAATCTAATGAACATAAACTTTATCAATCTTCTTCTTTGTAAAAACTTAGAAAATGTGTGTACACACTTGATAAGCATTTCCATATTCCTCCTTGAAGGATGTTTTCCATTGATATTCAGTTTATTACACCTTGGCCCTATTTAGAGGCGCTTGCCGGTGTTATAGGTATGATTTATGCTCCTCATCCTGAAGTCATCTTCGGCGGCACTCCATTTCCAAAGGTACTGCAGTACATTAGGGGGGTCCCTGCTCTTGAGAGCCTGCAATCTAATAGAGATAAACTTCAGCAATCTTATATTTAAAAAAAAACATAGAAAAAGAGTGTACTCGCATGATAATTGTTTCCAACATCCTCCTTGAAGGATGTTTTTCATTGATATCCAGTTCATTACAACGTGGTCCTATTTAGCGGTGCTTGCCAGTGTTGCACAGCGGTTCTCTGCTCCTCATCCTGCAGTTCATTACACCTTAATCCTATTTAATGACGCTTGCCAGTGTTGCAGGGTTGTTTTCTGCTCCTCATCCTAACTCCATTTCCAATGGTACTGCAGTACATTAAGGGGGGTCCCTGCCCTTGAGAGCATGTAATCTGATAGAGAAAAACTTCACCAATCATATTTTTTATACAAAAACATAGAAAAAGAGTGTACTCACATGATAAGCATTTCCCTCATCCTCCCTGAAGGATGTTATCCATTGAAATCCAGGTCATAAAACCTTGGTCCTCTTCACTGGCGCTCACAAGTGTTACCCAGCAGCATTCTAATCCTCATCCGGGAGTCTTCTTCAAAAGCATTCCCTACACGTTAGTACAGGAGTACATAAGTATTGGGGTCCCTGCCCTTAAGAGCTTAAAATCAAATAGACATAAAATACAGCTTTTTTTTTTTTTTTTACTGAAACAAAGAAAAAGTGTACTCACATGATAAACGTTTCCATCTTCCTCCTTGGAGGATGTTATTCACTGATACCTAGGTCCTCTTCCATGGCTCTTGCAGGTGTTACATGGTAGCATTCTGTTCCTCATCCTGGGGTCTTCTTTGAAAGCACTCCATATCCAATAGTACAGGAGTACATTAGGGAGCCCCTGCCCTTTAGAGTTTACCATCTAATGAACATTAACTTCAGTATACTTATTTTTTAGAGAAACACAAAAAACACATGTACTTACATGATATGCTTTTCTATTTTCCTCCTTGATGGATGTTATCTATTGAAATCCAGATAATTATACCTTGGTCCTCTACAGTGAAGCTTAAAGGTGTTACGTGGAAGCATGCTGATACTCATCTTGGAGTCTTCTTTGGAAATACTCTATATCCAATGGGGGGATCCCTGACCTCCAGAGATTACAATAAAATGAACATAAACCACATCAATCTTCTTTATATAAACTTAGAAATTGTGTGTGCTCACGTGATAAGCATTTCCATTTTCCTCCTTGAAGGATGATATCCATTAATTTCCAGTTCAATACACTTTGGTCCTATTTAGTGGTGTTTGCCGAAGTTGCATGGCTGTTTTCTCCTCCACATCCTGGAGTCTTCTTAGTAAGCACTCCATTTCCAAAGGTACTGGAGAATATTGGGGATGTCCCTGCCCTTGAGAGCTTACAATCTAATAGAGATAAACTTCAGAAAAATCTTATATCTTACAAAAACATACAAAAAGGGCTTACTCACATGACAATTGTTTCCATCATCTTCCTTGAAGAATGTTATCCATTGATATCCAGTTTATTACACCGTGGCCCTATTTAGTGGAGCTTGCCAGTGTTACATGGATGATTTCTGCTCCTCATCCTGAAGTCTTCTTCGGAAGCACTCCATTTACAATTAGGGGAGTCCCTGCTCTTGAGAGCTTACAATCTAATATAGATAAACTTCAGCAATCATCTTCTTTATAAAAATGTAGAAATTGTGTGTGCACACATGATAAGCGTTTCCATCTTCCTCCTTGAAGGATGATATTAATTGATATCCAGTTCATTAAACCTTGATCCTATTTATTGTAGCTTGCTGGTGTTGGAGGGTTGTTTTCTGCTCCTCATCCTGGAGTCTTCTTCGGAAGCACTCCATTTCCAATGGTACTGGAGAACATTAGGGATGTCCCTGCTCTAGAAAACTTACAATATAATATAGATAAACTGCAGCAATCTTATATCATACAAAAACATAGAAAAAGAGTGTACTCACATGATAAATGTTTCCATCATCCTCCTTGAAGGATTATATCCATTGATATCCAGTTCATTACACTTTGGTCCTATTTAGAGGCGCTTGCTGGGGTTGCACGGCTGATTTCTGCTCCTGAAACTGGAATCTTCTTCAGAAGCACTCCATTTCAAAGGTACTGGAGAACATTAGGGATGTCCTTGTTCTTGAGTGCTTACAATCTAATAGAGATAAAATTAAGTAATCTTATATCTTACAGAAACATAGAAAAAGAGTGTACTCACATGATAAATGTTTCCATCATCCTCCTTGAAGGATGTTATCCACTGATATCCAGTTCATTACACCGTGGTCCTATTTAGTGGCGCTTGCCGGGGTTGCACGACTGTTTTCTGCTCCTCATCCTGGAGTCTTCTTCGGAAGCACTCCTTTTCCAGAGGTACTGGAGAACATTAGGGATGTCACTGCTCTTAAGAGCTTACAATCTAATAGAGTAAAACTTTAGAAATCTTATATCTTACAAAAACATAGAAAATGAGTTTACTCACAATAATTATTTCTATCAACCTCATTGGAGGATGTTATCCATTGACATCCAGTTCATTACACCGTGATCCTAATTAGTGGCGCTAGCTGGAGTTGCGCGGCTGTTTTCTGCTCCTTATACTAAAGTCTTTTTCAGAAGCACTCCATTTCCAAAGATACTGGAGAACATTAGGGGAGTCCCTGCTCTTGAGAGCTTACAATCTAATAGAGATAAACTTAAGCAATCTGATATCTTACAAAAACAAAGAAAAAGAGTGTACTAATATGACAATTGTTTCCATCATCCTCCTTGAAGGATGTTATCCATTGATATCCAGTATATTACACCGTGGTTCTATTTAGTGGCTCTTGCTGATGTTGCACGGCTGTTTTCTGCTCCTCATCCTGGAGTCTTCTTCGAAATCACTCCATTTCCAATGGTACTGGAGAACATTAGGGGAGCCCCTGCTCTTGAGAAATTAAGATCTAATAGAGATAAACATAAGCAATCTTATCTCTTACAAAAACATAGAAAATTAGTTACTCACATGATAATTGTTTCTATCATCCTCCTTGAAGGATGTTATCCATTGATATCCACTTCATTACACAGTGGTCCTATTTAGTGGCGCGTGCCGGTGTTACACGTCTGTTTTCTGCTCCCCATCCTGGATTCTTCTCTGGATGCACTCCATTTCCAATGGTAGTGGAGAACATTAGGGGAGTCCCTTCTCTTGCGAGCTTACAATCTAATAGAAAATGAGTGTATTCGCATGATAATTGTTTCATTCATCCTTATTGAAGGATGTTATCCATTGATATCAATTTCATTACACCGTGGTCCAATTTAGTGGCTCTTGCTGATGTTGCACGGCTGTTTACTGCTCCTCATCCTGGAGTCTTCTTCAGAAGCACTCCATTTCGAAGGGTACTGGAGAACAATAGGGGAGTCCCTGCTCATGATTTACAATCTAATAGAGATAAACATAAGCAATCTTATCTCTTACAAAAACATAGAAAATTAGTTTACTCACATGATAATTGTTTCTATCATCCTCATTGAAGGATGTTATCCATTGATATCCAGTTCATTACACCGCGGTCCTATTTTGTGGCGCTTGCCAGAGTTACACAGCTGTTTTCTGCTCCTCATACTAAAGTCTTCTTTGGAAGCACTCCATTTCCAAAGATACTGGAAAACATTAGGAGAGTCCCTGCTCTTGAGAGCTTACAATGTAATAGAGATAATCTTAAGCAATCTAATATCTTACAAAAACATAGAAAAATAGTGTACTCACATGACAATTGTTTCCATCATCCTCCTTGAAGGATGTTATCCATTGATATCCAGTATATTACACCGTGGTTCTATTTAGTGGCTCTTGCTGATGTTGCACACCAAGAGTTAATATCAATAAAAAAGCTACAGTTATTAAATCATTCTTGAATCACAAACAACATAAAGGACTAATTTAAAACATATACACAAATAAAACGCTGAGGAGAGTTATCCATTTGTAGCTCTAGTTCAAATATCCAATAATTAATATTATATGTGTATCAAGAATAGCTTACTATGGATGCAAGATGACGTTTAAGAGAAACAAAAAATTTGTGCTAGAAAAAATATAAAATATATACCTACACAGCTGTGTAATAAAGTGCTTCAAAATTCTCAAAAAGTACTAAACATAAAAAGCAATGTGCAAAAATATCAATAAAGTGTTAGTAGTAGTGCATCCGCCATTTTACATACAAATCCCATAGATAACAAAGTTAGTTGAATAACATCACCAGATCTGTTGAGCCCAGGTCCTCCAACAGCGACCTGCCACCGACACGTTGCGTGGCCAAGTGCCACTTCGCCAGGGAACTCACAATGGGCATCCCAAATTGGGGAAATACATGTAAAAACGAGATGCCAGGGGCATCCCAAATGGTGTACACATGTGTAAAAGATGCTATGTGGGGCATCCCAAATTGCTCAACCACAACTGCCCTGCTACATGGGGTATCCCGAATTGGGGGAAAAACCTATAAAAATTAGATTCAAGGGGCATCCCAAATGGGAACAAATGAAAAAGTTGCTCTCTGGGGCATCTCAAATTGCTCACCACAACTGCCCTGCTACATGGGGCATCCCAAATTGGGGAAATATATGTAAAAACGAGATCCAAGGGGCATCCCAAACGGTGTACACATGTAACAGATGCTATGTGGGGCCTCCCAAACTGCTCACGTACATCTGTACTGGCACAAGGGGCATCCCAAATTGCTCAGCCACAATGGCCCTGCTACTTGGGGCATTCCAAATTGGGGAAATACATGTAAAAACGAGATGCAAGGGGCATCCCAAATGGTGTACACATGTAAAAGATTCTACGTGGGGCCTCCCAAACTGCTCATGCACATCTGTACTGGCACAAGGGGCATCCCAAACTGCTGACCTTCAACTACCCTGCTACATTGGGCTTCTAAAATTGGGAAAATACATGTAAAAACGAGATGCAAGGGGCATCCCAAATGGTGTACACATGTAATAGATGCTATGTGGGGCCTCCCAAACTGCTCACACACATCTGCCCTGCTACATGGGGCATCCCGAATTGGGGAAATGCATGTAAAAACGAGATCCAAGGAGCATCCCAAATGGTGTACACATGTAAAAGATGCTATCTGGGGCATCTCAAACTGCTCACCCACAACTGCCCTGCTACATGGGGCATCCCGAATTGGGGAAATGCAGATAAAAACTAGATTCAAGGGGCATCCCAAACGGTGTACACATATAAAAGATGCTATGTGGGGCATCCCAAATTGCTCAGCCACAACTGCCCTGCTGCATGGGGCATCCCAAATTGGGGAAATACATGTCAAAATGAGATGCAAGGGGCATCTAAAATGGTGTACACGTGTAAAGGATGCTAAGTGGGGCAGCCCAAATTGCTCCCCCAAAACTGCCCTGCTACTTGGGGCATCCCACATTGGGGAAATGTATGTAAAAACGAGATGCAAATTGCTCTGCCGCAACTGCCCCACTACATGGGGGAAATACATGTAACATCTAGATGGAAGGGGCATCCCAAACTGGGACAAAAGAAAAACTGTGCTATCTCGCCATCAAAAGTGCACTTTCCCCAGCATTATATTTTATCATTATCAATAATAATAAATTATTTTTTCATTTATTAAAAAAACAAAAAACTGCCTAGACTACACTTTATATATAACGTTATATTGTTTTATTATCAGCAATAATAGTAATAATCTTTACATTTATTGAAAGAAAAAAATAAAATGCCTATTCCTTAATGATCAAGGATCGTGTAATGTAAAAAAGTCCTGCTGTGACCGTCTATACTTAATGTAGCCTATTCCTTAAGGATCCGCTCTGTGTATGGTCCTCAGAACAGCGGCCATTGATCCTTTCTATAGGATGACTAGGCGGCGCTCCTCAGTTACAAGTGCTGTCGTTAAGATGAACGGCCCATAGCACATAGCTCTCGAAACAGACAGGACGAGTTGCTAGCGGCACTCCTCAGTATATAAGGGGCAGCCGCGCCCAGAAGGTTTGCTTATGGCGAGTAATGAGTTAATTCGATACGTCCAAAATCATTTTGTACATATCAGACTATCCCGAGGCATTCATGAAATAAAAGTTTTCACTAAGATAAAGCGAAAACACCCGTGAAATCTTCACAAACCTTAGTCCCTTAGCAACAAACTGCATATGCAAATTAGTTTGCTTGCTGCATAGCATTCTAGGAGCTGAGGCTCGGCTGGCCTTCTCTGCCCGTTAGAAGCACTCATCAGTCAGTGGAGCACGTTGATGGGGGGGAGGGGCAACGAAAGGGTTGCTCTCTGGGGCATCCCAAATTGTTCACCCACAAGTGCCGTGCTACATTGGGCATCCCAAATTGGGGAAATACATGTAAAAACGAGATGCAAGGGGCATCACAAATGGAAAGGTTGCACTCTGGGGCATCCCAAATTGCTCAGCCACAACTGCCCTGCTACCTGGGGCATCCCAAATTGGGGAACTATATGTAAAAACGAGATCCAAGGGACATTCCAAACGGTGTACACATGTAACACATGCTATGTGGGGCCGCCCAAACTGCTCACACACATCTGCCCTGCTACATGGGGCATCCCGAATTGGGGAAATGCATGTAAAAACGAGATCCAAGGGGCATCCCAAATGGTGTACACATGTAAAAGATGCTCTCTGGGGCATCTCAAACTGCTCACCCACAACTGCCCTGCTGCATGGGGCATCCCGAATTGGGGAAATGCAGATAAAAACTAGATTCAAGGGGCATCCCAAACGGTGTACACATGTAAAAGATGCTATGTGGGGGGAATCCCAAATTGCTCACCCACAACTGCCCTGCTGCATGGGGCATCCCGAATTGGGGAAATGCAGATAAAAACTAGATTCAAGGGGAATCCCAAACGGTGTACACATGTAAAAGATGCTATGTGGGGGGAATCCCAAATTGCTCACCCACAACTGGCCTGCTGCATGGGGCATCCCAAATTGGGGAAATACATGTAAAAATGAGATGCAAGGGGCATCGCAAATGGTGCACACGTGTAAAAGCTGCTATGTGGGGCATCCCAGATTGCTCCCCCACAACTGCCCTGCTACATGGGGCATCCCTAATTGGGGAAGTGCATATAAAAACTAGATGCAAGGGGCATCCCAAATGGGAACAAATGAAGAGGTTCCTCTGTGGGGCATCCCAAATTGCTCAGCCACAACTACCCTGCTACATTGGGCATCCCAAATTGGGGAAATACATGTAAAAACGAGATGCAAGGGGCATCACAAATGGGAACAAATGAAAAGGTTGCACTCTGGGGCATCCCAAATTGCTCAGCCACAACTGCCCTGCTACCTGGGGCATCCCAAATTGGGGAACTATATGTAAAAACGAGATCCAAGGGACATTCCAAACGGTGTACACATGTAACACATGCTATGTGGGGCCTCCCAAACTGCTCACACACATCTGCCCTGCTACATGGGGCATCCCGAATTGGGGAAATGCATGTAAAAACGAGATCCAAGGAGCATCCCAAATGGTGTACACATGTAAAAGATGCTATCTGGGGCATCTCAAACTGCTCACCCACAACTGCCCTGCTGCATGGGGCATCCCGAATTGGGGAAATGCAGATAAAAACTAGATTCAAGGGGCATCCCAAACGGTGTACACATGTAAAAGATGCTATGTGGGGGGAATCCCAAATTGCTCACCCACAACTGCCCTGCTGCATGGGGCATCCCAAATTGGGGAAATACATGTCAAAATGAGATGCAAGGGGCATCTAAAATGGTGTACACGTGTAAAGGATGCTATGTGGGGCATCCCAGATTGCTCCCCCACAACTGCCCTGCTACATGGGGCATCCCAAATTGGAGAAATGCATATAAAAACTAGATGCAAGGGGCATCCCAAATGGGAACAAATTAAAAGGTTGCTCTCTGGGGCATCCCAAATTGCTCAGCCACAACTGCCCTGCTGCATGGGGCATCCCAAATTGGGGAAATACATGTCAAAATGAGATGCAAGGGGCATCTAAAATGGTGTACACTGGTAAAGGATGCTATGTGGGGCAGCCCAAATTGCTCCCCCAAAACTGCCCTGCTACTTGGGGCATCCCACATTGGGGAAATGTATGTAAAAACGAGATGCAAATTGCTCTGCCGCAACTGCCCCACTACATGGGGGAAATACATGTAACATCTAGATGGAAGGGGCATCCCAAACTGGGACAAAAGAAAAACTGTGCTATCTCGCCATCAAAAGTGCACTTTCCCCAGCATTATATTTTATTATTATCAATAATAATAAATTATTTTTTCATTTATTAAAAAACAAAAAACTGCCTAGACTACACTTTATATATAACGTTATATTGTTTTATTATCAGCAATAATAGTAATAATCTTTACATTTATTGAAAGAAAAAAATAAAATGCCTGTCTGTGATGGAGCCTATTCCTTAATGATCAAGGATCGTGTAATGTAAAAAAGTCCTGCTGTGACCGTCTATACCTAATGTAGCCTATTCCTTAAGGATCCGCTCTGTGTATGGTCCTCAGAACAGCGGCCATTGATCCTTTCTATAGGATGACTAGGCGGCGCTCCTCAGTTACAAGTGCTGTCGTTAAGATGAACGGCCCATAGCACATAGCTCTCGAAACAGACAGGACGAGTTGCTAGCGGCACTCCTCAGTATATAAGGGCCAGCCGCGGCCAGAAGGTTTGCTTATGGCGAGTAATGAGTTAATTCGATACGTCCAAAATCATTTTGTACATATCAGACTATCCCGAGGCATTCATGAAATAAAAGTTTTCACTAAGATAAAGCGAAAACACCCGTGAAATCTTCACAAACCTTAGTCCCTTAGCAACAAACTGCATATGCAAATTAGTTTGCTTGCTGCATAGCATTCTAGGAGCTGAGGCTCGGCTGGCCTTCTCTGCCCGTTAGAAGCACTCATCAGTCAGTGGAGCACGTTGATGGGGGGGAGGGGCAATGAAGGGGCAATGAAGAGAGCAGAGTTGCTCTCTGGGGCATCCCAAATTGTTCACCCACAAGTGCCGTGCTACATTGGGCATCCCAAATTGGGGAAATACATGTAAAAACGAGATGCAAGGGGCATCACAAATGGGAACAAATGGAAAGGTTGCACTCTGGGGCATCCCAAATTGCTCAGCCACAACTGCCCTGCTACCTGGGGCATCCCAAATTGGGGAACTATATGTAAAAACGAGATCCAAGGGACATTCCAAACGGTGTACACATGTAACACATGCTATGTGGGGCCGCCCAAACTGCTCACACACATCTGCCCTGCTACATGGGGCATCCCGAATTGGGGAAATGCATGTAAAAACGAGATCCAAGGGGCATCCCAAATGGTGTACACATGTAAAAGATGCTCTCTGGGGCATCTCAAACTGCTCACCCACAACTGCCCTGCTGCATGGGGCATCCCGAATTGGGGAAATGCAGATAAAAACTAGATTCAAGGGGCATCCCAAACGGTGTACACATGTAAAAGATGCTATGTGGGGGGAATCCCAAATTGCTCACCCACAACTGCCCTGCTGCATGGGGCATCCCGAATTGGGGAAATGCAGATAAAAACTAGATTCAAGGGGCATCCCAAACGGTGTACACATGTAAAAGATGCTATGTGGGGGGAATCCCAAATTGCTCACCCACAACTGCCCTGCTGCATGGGGGATCCCAAATTGGGGAAATACATGTAAAAATGAGATGCAAGGGGCATCACAAATGGTGCACACGTGTAAAAGCTGCTATGTGGGGCATCCCAGATTGCTCCCCCACAACTGCCCTGCTACATGGGGCATCCCTAATTGGGGAAGTGCATATAAAAACTAGATGCAAGGGGCATCCCAAATGGGAACAAATGAAGAGGTTGCTCTGTGGGGCATCCCAAATTGCTCAGCCACAACTACCCTGCTACATTGGGCATCCCAAATTGGGGAAATACATGTAAAAACGAGATGCAAGGGGCATCACAAATGGGAACAAATGAAAAGGTTGCACTCTGGGGCATCCCAAATTGCTCAGCCACAACTGCCCTGCTACCTGGGGCATCCCAAATTGGGGAACTATATGTAAAAACGAGATCCAAGGGACATTCCAAACGGTGTACACATGTAACACATGCTATGTGGGGCAGCCCAAACTGCTCACACACATCTGCCCTGCTACATGGGGCATCCCGAATTGGGGAAATGCATGTAAAAACGAGATCCAAGGAGCATCCCAAATGGTGTACACATGTAAAAGATGCTATCTGGGGCCTCCCAAACTGCTCACACACATCTGCCCTGCTACATGGGGCATCCCGAATTGGGGAAATGTATGTAAAAACGAGATCCAAGGAGCATCCCAAATGGTGTACACATGTAAAAGATGCTATCTGGGGCATCTCAAACTGCTCACCCACAACTGCCCTGCTGCATGGGGCATCCCGAATTGGGGAAATGCAGATAAAAACTAGATTCAAGGGGCATCCCAAACGGTGTACACATGTAAAAGATGCAATGTGGGGGGAATCCCAAATTGCTCACCCACAACTGCCCTGCTGCATGGGGCATCCCAAATTGGGGAAATACATGTCAAAATGAGATGCAAGGGGCATCTAAAATGGTGTACACGTGTAAAGGATGCTATGTGGGGCATCCCAGATTGCTCCCCCACAACTGCCCTGCTACATGGGGCATCCCTAATTGGGGAAATGCATATAAAAACTAGATGCAAGGGGCATCCCAAATGGGAACAAATGAAGAGGTTGCTCTCTGAGGCATCCCAAATTGCTCAGCCACAACTGCCCTGCTACATGGGGCATCCCAAATTGGAGAAATGCATATAAAAATGATGCAAGGGGCATCCCAAATGGGAACAAATGAAGAGGTTGCTCTCTGAGGCATCCCAAATTGCTCAGCCACAACTGCCCTGCTGCATGGGGCATCCCAAATTGGGGAAATACATGTCAAAATGAGATGCAAGGGGCATCTAAAATGGTGTACACTGGTAAAGGATGCTATGTGGGGCAGCCCAAATTGCTCCCCCAAAACTGCCCTGCTACTTCGGGCATCCCACATTGGGGAAATGTATGTAAAAACGAGATGCAAATTGCTCTGCCGCAACTGCCCCACTACATGGGGGAAATACATGTAACATCTAGATGGAAGGGGCATCCCAAACTGGGACAAAAGAAAAACTGTGCTATCTCGCCATCAAAAGTGCACTTTCCCCAGCATTATATTTTATCATTATCAATAATAATAAATTATTTTTTCATTTATTAAAAAACAAAAAACTGCCTAGACTACACTTTATATATAACGTTATATTGTTTTATTATCAGCAATAATAGTAATAATCTTTACATTTATTGAAAGAAAAAAATAAAATGATCAAGAATCGTGTAATGTAAAAAAGTCCTGCTGTGACCGTCTATACTTAATGTAGCCTATTCCTTAAGGATCCGCTCTGTGTATGGTCCTCAGAACAGCGGCCATTGATCCTTTCTATAGGATGACTAGGCGGCGCTCCTCAGTTACAAGTGCTGTCGTTAAGATGAACGGCCCATAGCACATAGCTCTCGAAACAGACAGGACGAGTTGCTAGCGGCACTCCTCAGTATATAAGGGGCAGCCGCGCCCAGAAGGTTTGCTTATGGCGAGTAATGAGTTAATTCGATACGTCCAAAATCATTTTGTACATATCAGACTATCCCGAGGCATTCATGAAATAAAAGTTTTCACTAAGATAAAGCGAAAACACCCGTGAAATCTTCACAAACCTTAGTCCCTTAGCAACAAACTGCATATGCAAATTAGTTTGCTTGCTGCATAGCATTCTAGGAGCTGAGGCTCGGCTGGCCTTCTCTGCCCGTTAGAAGCACTCATCAGTCAGTGGAGCACGTTGATGGGGGGGAGGGGCAACGAAAGGGTTGCTCTCTGGGGCATCCCAAATTGTTCACCCACAAGTGCCGTGCTACATTGGGCATCCCAAATTGGGGAAATACATGTAAAAACGAGATGCAAGGGGCATCACAAATGGAAAGGTTGCACTCTGGGGCATCCCAAATTGCTCAGCCACAACTGCCCTGCTACCTGGGGCATCCCAAATTGGGGAACTATATGTAAAAACGAGATCCAAGGGACATTCCAAACGGTGTACACATGTAACACATGCTATGTGGGGCCGCCCAAACTGCTCACACACATCTGCCCTGCTACATGGGGCATCCCGAATTGGGGAAATGCATGTAAAAACGAGATCCAAGGGGCATCCCAAATGGTGTACACATGTAAAAGATGCTCTCTGGGGCATCTCAAACTGCTCACCCACAACTGCCCTGCTGCATGGGGCATCCCGAATTGGGGAAATGCAGATAAAAACTAGATTCAAGGGGCATCCCAAACGGTGTACACATGTAAAAGATGCTATGTGGGGGGAATCCCAAATTGCTCACCCACAACTGCCCTGCTGCATGGGGCATCCCGAATTGGGGAAATGCAGATAAAAACTAGATTCAAGGGGCATCCCAAACGGTGTACACATGTAAAAGATGCTATGTGGGGGGAATCCCAAATTGCTCACCCACAACTGCCCTGCTGCATGGGGGATCCCAAATTGGGGAAATACATGTAAAAATGAGATGCAAGGGGCATCACAAATGGTGCACACGTGTAAAAGCTGCTATGTGGGGCATCCCAGATTGCTCCCCCACAACTGCCCTGCTACATGGGGCATCCCTAATTGGGGAAGTGCATATAAAAACTAGATGCAAGGGGCATCCCAAATGGGAACAAATGAAGAGGTTGCTCTGTGGGGCATCCCAAATTGCTCAGCCACAACTACCCTGCTACATTGGGCATCCCAAATTGGGGAAATACATGTAAAAACGAGATGCAAGGGGCATCACAAATGGGAACAAATGAAAAGGTTGCACTCTGGGGCATCCCAAATTGCTCAGCCACAACTGCCCTGCTACCTGGGGCATCCCAAATTGGGGAACTATATGTAAAAACGAGATCCAAGGGACATTCCAAACGGTGTACACATGTAACACATGCTATGTGGGGCAGCCCAAACTGCTCACACACATCTGCCCTGCTACATGGGGCATCCCGAATTGGGGAAATGCATGTAAAAACGAGATCCAAGGAGCATCCCAAATGGTGTACACATGTAAAAGATGCTATCTGGGGCCTCCCAAACTGCTCACACACATCTGCCCTGCTACATGGGGCATCCCGAATTGGGGAAATGTATGTAAAAACGAGATCCAAGGAGCATCCCAAATGGTGTACACATGTAAAAGATGCTATCTGGGGCATCTCAAACTGCTCACCCACAACTGCCCTGCTGCATGGGGCATCCCGAATTGGGGAAATGCAGATAAAAACTAGATTCAAGGGGCATCCCAAACGGTGTACACATGTAAAAGATGCAATGTGGGGGGAATCCCAAATTGCTCACCCACAACTGCCCTGCTGCATGGGGCATCCCAAATTGGGGAAATACATGTCAAAATGAGATGCAAGGGGCATCTAAAATGGTGTACACGTGTAAAGGATGCTATGTGGGGCATCCCAGATTGCTCCCCCACAACTGCCCTGCTACATGGGGCATCCCTAATTGGGGAAATGCATATAAAAACTAGATGCAAGGGGCATCCCAAATGGGAACAAATGAAGAGGTTGCTCTCTGAGGCATCCCAAATTGCTCAGCCACAACTGCCCTGCTACATGGGGCATCCCAAATTGGAGAAATGCATATAAAAATGATGCAAGGGGCATCCCAAATGGGAACAAATGAAGAGGTTGCTCTCTGAGGCATCCCAAATTGCTCAGCCACAACTGCCCTGCTGCATGGGGCATCCCAAATTGGGGAAATACATGTCAAAATGAGATGCAAGGGGCATCTAAAATGGTGTACACTGGTAAAGGATGCTATGTGGGGCAGCCCAAATTGCTCCCCCAAAACTGCCCTGCTACTTCGGGCATCCCACATTGGGGAAATGTATGTAAAAACGAGATGCAAATTGCTCTGCCGCAACTGCCCCACTACATGGGGGAAATACATGTAACATCTAGATGGAAGGGGCATCCCAAACTGGGACAAAAGAAAAACTGTGCTATCTCGCCATCAAAAGTGCACTTTCCCCAGCATTATATTTTATCATTATCAATAATAATAAATTATTTTTTCATTTATTAAAAAACAAAAAACTGCCTAGACTACACTTTATATATAACGTTATATTGTTTTATTATCAGCAATAATAGTAATAATCTTTACATTTATTGAAAGAAAAAAATAAAATGATCAAGAATCGTGTAATGTAAAAAAGTCCTGCTGTGACCGTCTATACTTAATGTAGCCTATTCCTTAAGGATCCGCTCTGTGTATGGTCCTCAGAACAGCGGCCATTGATCCTTTCTATAGGATGACTAGGCGGCGCTCCTCAGTTACAAGTGCTGTCGTTAAGATGAACGGCCCATAGCACATAGCTCTCGAAACAGACAGGACGAGTTGCTAGCGGCACTCCTCAGTATATAAGGGGCAGCCGCGCCCAGAAGGTTTGCTTATGGCGAGTAATGAGTTAATTCGATACGTCCAAAATCATTTTGTACATATCAGACTATCCCGAGGCATTCATGAAATAAAAGTTTTCACTAAGATAAAGCGAAAACACCCGTGAAATCTTCACAAACCTTAGTCCCTTAGCAACAAACTGCATATGCAAATTAGTTTGCTTGCTGCATAGCATTCTAGGAGCTGAGGCTCGGCTGGCCTTCTCTGCCCGTTAGAAGCACTCATCAGTCAGTGGAGCACGTTGATGGGGGGGAGGGGCAACGAAAGGGTTGCTCTCTGGGGCATCCCAAATTGTTCACCCACAAGTGCCGTGCTACATTGGGCATCCCAAATTGGGGAAATACATGTAAAAACGAGATGCAAGGGGCATCACAAATGGAAAGGTTGCACTCTGGGGCATCCCAAATTGCTCAGCCACAACTGCCCTGCTACCTGGGGCATCCCAAATTGGGGAACTATATGTAAAAACGAGATCCAAGGGACATTCCAAACGGTGTACACATGTAACACATGCTATGTGGGGCCGCCCAAACTGCTCACACACATCTGCCCTGCTACATGGGGCATCCCGAATTGGGGAAATGCATGTAAAAACGAGATCCAAGGGGCATCCCAAATGGTGTACACATGTAAAAGATGCTCTCTGGGGCATCTCAAACTGCTCACCCACAACTGCCCTGCTGCATGGGGCATCCCGAATTGGGGAAATGCAGATAAAAACTAGATTCAAGGGGCATCCCAAACGGTGTACACATGTAAAAGATGCTATGTGGGGGGAATCCCAAATTGCTCACCCACAACTGCCCTGCTGCATGGGGCATCCCGAATTGGGGAAATGCAGATAAAAACTAGATTCAAGGGGCATCCCAAACGGTGTACACATGTAAAAGATGCTATGTGGGGGGAATCCCAAATTGCTCACCCACAACTGCCCTGCTGCATGGGGGATCCCAAATTGGGGAAATACATGTAAAAATGAGATGCAAGGGGCATCACAAATGGTGCACACGTGTAAAAGCTGCTATGTGGGGCATCCCAGATTGCTCCCCCACAACTGCCCTGCTACATGGGGCATCCCTAATTGGGGAAGTGCATATAAAAACTAGATGCAAGGGGCATCCCAAATGGGAACAAATGAAGAGGTTGCTCTGTGGGGCATCCCAAATTGCTCAGCCACAACTACCCTGCTACATTGGGCATCCCAAATTGGGGAAATACATGTAAAAACGAGATGCAAGGGGCATCACAAATGGGAACAAATGAAAAGGTTGCACTCTGGGGCATCCCAAATTGCTCAGCCACAACTGCCCTGCTACCTGGGGCATCCCAAATTGGGGAACTATATGTAAAAACGAGATCCAAGGGACATTCCAAACGGTGTACACATGTAACACATGCTATGTGGGGCAGCCCAAACTGCTCACACACATCTGCCCTGCTACATGGGGCATCCCGAATTGGGGAAATGCATGTAAAAACGAGATCCAAGGAGCATCCCAAATGGTGTACACATGTAAAAGATGCTATCTGGGGCCTCCCAAACTGCTCACACACATCTGCCCTGCTACATGGGGCATCCCGAATTGGGGAAATGTATGTAAAAACGAGATCCAAGGAGCATCCCAAATGGTGTACACATGTAAAAGATGCTATCTGGGGCATCTCAAACTGCTCACCCACAACTGCCCTGCTGCATGGGGCATCCCGAATTGGGGAAATGCAGATAAAAACTAGATTCAAGGGGCATCCCAAACGGTGTACACATGTAAAAGATGCAATGTGGGGGGAATCCCAAATTGCTCACCCACAACTGCCCTGCTGCATGGGGCATCCCAAATTGGGGAAATACATGTCAAAATGAGATGCAAGGGGCATCTAAAATGGTGTACACGTGTAAAGGATGCTATGTGGGGCATCCCAGATTGCTCCCCCACAACTGCCCTGCTACATGGGGCATCCCTAATTGGGGAAATGCATATAAAAACTAGATGCAAGGGGCATCCCAAATGGGAACAAATGAAGAGGTTGCTCTCTGAGGCATCCCAAATTGCTCAGCCACAACTGCCCTGCTACATGGGGCATCCCAAATTGGAGAAATGCATATAAAAATGATGCAAGGGGCATCCCAAATGGGAACAAATGAAGAGGTTGCTCTCTGAGGCATCCCAAATTGCTCAGCCACAACTGCCCTGCTGCATGGGGCATCCCAAATTGGGGAAATACATGTCAAAATGAGATGCAAGGGGCATCTAAAATGGTGTACACTGGTAAAGGATGCTATGTGGGGCAGCCCAAATTGCTCCCCCAAAACTGCCCTGCTACTTCGGGCATCCCACATTGGGGAAATGTATGTAAAAACGAGATGCAAATTGCTCTGCCGCAACTGCCCCACTACATGGGGGAAATACATGTAACATCTAGATGGAAGGGGCATCCCAAACTGGGACAAAAGAAAAACTGTGCTATCTCGCCATCAAAAGTGCACTTTCCCCAGCATTATATTTTATCATTATCAATAATAATAAATTATTTTTTCATTTATTAAAAAACAAAAAACTGCCTAGACTACACTTTATATATAACGTTATATTGTTTTATTATCAGCAATAATAGTAATAATCTTTACATTTATTGAAAGAAAAAAATAAAATGATCAAGAATCGTGTAATGTAAAAAAGTCCTGCTGTGACCGTCTATACTTAATGTAGCCTATTCCTTAAGGATCCGCTCTGTGTATGGTCCTCAGAACAGCGGCCATTGATCCTTTCTATAGGATGACTAGGCGGCGCTCCTCAGTTACAAGTGCTGTCGTTAAGATGAACGGCCCATAGCACATAGCTCTCGAAACAGACAGGACGAGTTGCTAGCGGCACTCCTCAGTATATAAGGGGCAGCCGCGCCCAGAAGGTTTGCTTATGGCGAGTAATGAGTTAATTCGATACGTCCAAAATCATTTTGTACATATCAGACTATCCCGAGGCATTCATGAAATAAAAGTTTTCACTAAGATAAAGCGAAAACACCCGTGAAATCTTCACAAACCTTAGTCCCTTAGCAACAAACTGCATATGCAAATTAGTTTGCTTGCTGCATAGCATTCTAGGAGCTGAGGCTCGGCTGGCCTTCTCTGCCCGTTAGAAGCACTCATCAGTCAGTGGAGCACGTTGATGGGGGGGAGGGGCAACGAAAGGGTTGCTCTCTGGGGCATCCCAAATTGTTCACCCACAAGTGCCGTGCTACATTGGGCATCCCAAATTGGGGAAATACATGTAAAAACGAGATGCAAGGGGCATCACAAATGGAAAGGTTGCACTCTGGGGCATCCCAAATTGCTCAGCCACAACTGCCCTGCTACCTGGGGCATCCCAAATTGGGGAACTATATGTAAAAACGAGATCCAAGGGACATTCCAAACGGTGTACACATGTAACACATGCTATGTGGGGCCTCCCAAACTGCTCACACACATCTGCCCTGCTACATGGGGCATCCCGAATTGGGGAAATGCATATAAAAACGAGATCCAAGGGGCATCCCAAATGGTGTACACATGTAAAAGATGCTATCTGGGGCATCTCAAACTGCTCACCCACAACTGCCCTGCTGCATGGGGCATCCCGAATTGGGGAAATGCAGATAAAAACTAGATTCAAGGGGCATCCCAAACGGTGTACACATATAAAAGATGCTATGTGGGGCATCCCAAATTGCTCAGCCACAACTGCCCTGCTGCATGGGGCATCCCAAATTGGGGAAATACATGTCAAAATGAGATGCAAGGGGCATCTAAAATGGTGTACACGTGTAAAGGATGCTATGTGGGGCATCCCAGATTGCTCCCCCACAACTGCCCTGCTACATGGGGCATCCCTAATTGGGGAAATGCATATAAAAACTAGATGCAAGGGGCATCCCAAATGGGAACAAATGAAGAGGTTGCTCTCTGAGGCATCCCAAATTGCTCAGCCACAACTGCCCTGCTACATGGGGCATCCCAAATTGGAGAAATGCATATAAAAATGATGCAAGGGGCATCCCAAATGGGAACAAATTAAAAGGTTGCTCTCTGGGGCATCCCAAATTGCTCAGCCACAACTGCCCTGCTGCATGGGGCATCCCAAATTGGGGAAATACATGTCAAAATGAGATGCAAGGGGCATCTAAAATGGTGTACACGTGTAAAGGATGCTATGTGGGGCAGCCCAAATTGCTCCCCCAAAACTGCCCTGCTACTTGGGGCATCCCACATTGGGGAAATGTATGTAAAAACGAGATGCAAATTGCTCTGCCGCAACTGCCCCGCTACATGGGGGAAATACATGTAACATCTAGATGGAAGGGGCATCCCAAACTGGGACAAAAGAAAAACTGTGATATCTTGCCATCAAAAGTGCACTTTCCCCAGCATTATATTTTATTATTATCAATAATAATAAATTATTTTTTCATTTATTAAAAAACAAAAAACTGCCTAGACTACACTTTATATATAACGTTATATTGTTTTATTATCAGCAATAA
Organism: Gastrophryne carolinensis; assembly: GCA_027917425.1. Classification (NCBI taxonomy): domain Eukaryota; kingdom Metazoa; phylum Chordata; class Amphibia; order Anura; family Microhylidae; genus Gastrophryne; species Gastrophryne carolinensis. The sequence continues at coordinate 241,639,478 of CM051236.1, read as the reverse complement.
TAGTAATAATCTTTACATTTATTGAAAGAAAAAAATAAAATGCCTGTCTGTGATGGAGCCTATTCCTTAATGATCAAGGATCGTGTAATGTAAAAAAGTCCTGCTGTGACCGTCTATACCTAATGTAGCCTATTCCTTAAGGATCCGCTCTGTGTATGGTCCTCAGAACAGCGGCCATTGATCCTTTCTATAGGATGACTAGGCGGCGCTCCTCAGTTACAAGTGCTGTCGTTAAGATGAACGGCCCATAGCACATAGCTCTCGAAACAGACAGGACGAGTTGCTAGCGGCACTCCTCAGTATATAAGGGCCAGCCGCGGCCAGAAGGTTTGCTTATGGCGAGTAATGAGTTAATTCGATACGTCCAAAATCATTTTGTACATATCAGACTATCCCGAGGCATTCATGAAATAAAAGTTTTCACTAAGATAAAGCGAAAACACCCGTGAAATCTTCACAAACCTTAGTCCCTTAGCAACAAACTGCATATGCAAATTAGTTTGCTTGCTGCATAGCATTCTAGGAGCTGAGGCTCGGCTGGCCTTCTCTGCCCGTTAGAAGCACTCATCAGTCAGTGGAGCACGTTGATGGGGGGGAGGGGCAACGAAAGGGTTGCTCTCTGGGGCATCCCAAATTGTTCACCCACAAGTGCCGTGCTACATTGGGCATCCCAAATTGGGGAAATACATGTAAAAACGAGATGCAAGGGGCATCACAAATGAAAAGGTTGCACTCTGGGGCATCCCAAATTGCTCAGCCACAACTGCCCTGCTACCTGGGGCATCCCAAATTGGGGAACTATATGTAAAAACGAGATCCAAGGGACATTCCAAACGGTGTACACATGTAACACATGCTATGTGGGGCAGCCCAAACTGCTCACACACATCTGCCCTGCTACATGGGGCATCCCGAATTGGGGAAATGCATGTAAAAACGAGATCCAAGGAGCATCCCAAATGGTGTACACATGTAAAAGATGCTATCTGGGGCATCTCAAACTGCTCACCCACAACTGCCCTGCTGCATGGGGCATCCCGAATTGGGGAAATGCAGATAAAAACTAGATTCAAGGGGCATCCCAAACGGTGTACACATGTAAAAGATGCTATGTGGGGGGAATCCCAAATTGCTCACCCACAACTGCCCTGCTGCATGGGGCATCCCAAATTGGGGAAATACATGTCAAAATGAGATGCAAGGGGCATCTAAAATGGTGTACACGTGTAAAGGATGCTATGTGGGGCATCCCAGATTGCTCCCCCACAACTGCCCTGCTACATGGGGCATCCCTAATTGGGGAAATGCATATAAAAACTAGATGCAAGGGGCATCCCAAATGGGAACAAATGAAGAGGTTGCTCTCTGAGGCATCCCAAATTGCTCAGCCACAACTGCCCTGCTACATGGGGCATCCCAAATTGGAGAAATGCATATAAAAATGATGCAAGGGGCATCCCAAATGGGAACAAATGAAGAGGTTGCTCTCTGAGGCATCCCAAATTGCTCAGCCACAACTGCCCTGCTGCATGGGGCATCCCAAATTGGGGAAATACATGTCAAAATGAGATGCAAGGGGCATCTAAAATGGTGTACACTGGTAAAGGATGCTATGTGGGGCAGCCCAAATTGCTCCCCCAAAACTGCCCTGCTACTTGGGGGAAATACATGTAACATCTAGATGGAAGGGGCATCCCAAACTGGGACAAAAGAAAAACTGTGCTATCTCGCCATCAAAAGTGCACTTTCCCCAGCATTATATTTTATCATTATCAATAATAATAAATTATTTTTTCATTTATTAAAAAACAAAAAACTGCCTAGACTACACTTTATATATAACGTTATATTGTTTTATTATCAGCAATAATAGTAATAATCTTTACATTTATTGAAAGAAAAAAATAAAATGATCAAGAATCGTGTAATGTAAAAAAGTCCTGCTGTGACCGTCTATACTTAATGTAGCCTATTCCTTAAGGATCCGCTCTGTGTATGGTCCTCAGAACAGCGGCCATTGATCCTTTCTATAGGATGACTAGGCGGCGCTCCTCAGTTACAAGTGCTGTCGTTAAGATGAACGGCCCATAGCACATAGCTCTCGAAACAGACAGGACGAGTTGCTAGCGGCACTCCTCAGTATATAAGGGCCAGCCGCGGCCAGAAGGTTTGCTTATGGCGAGTAATGAGTTAATTCGATACGTCCAAAATCATTTTGTACATATCAGACTATCCCGAGGCATTCATGAAATAAAAGTTTTCACTAAGATAAAGCGAAAACACCCGTGAAATCTTCACAAACCTTAGTCCCTTAGCAACAAACTGCATATGCAAATTAGTTTGCTTGCTGCATAGCATTCTAGGAGCTGAGGCTCGGCTGGCCTTCTCTGCCCGTTAGAAGCACTCATCAGTCAGTGGAGCACGTTGATGGGGGGGAGGGGCAACGAAAGGGTTGCTCTCTGGGGCATCCCAAATTGTTCACCCACAAGTGCCGTGCTACATTGGGCATCCCAAATTGGGGAAATACATGTAAAAACGAGATGCAAGGGGCATCACAAATGAAAAGGTTGCACTCTGGGGCATCCCAAATTGCTCAGCCACAACTGCCCTGCTACCTGGGGCATCCCAAATTGGGGAACTATATGTAAAAACGAGATCCAAGGGACATTCCAAACGGTGTACACATGTAACACATGCTATGTGGGGCAGCCCAAACTGCTCACACACATCTGCCCTGCTACATGGGGCATCCCGAATTGGGGAAATGCATGTAAAAACGAGATCCAAGGAGCATCCCAAATGGTGTACACATGTAAAAGATGCTATCTGGGGCATCTCAAACTGCTCACCCACAACTGCCCTGCTGCATGGGGCATCCCGAATTGGGGAAATGCAGATAAAAACTAGATTCAAGGGGCATCCCAAACGGTGTACACATGTAAAAGATGCTATGTGGGGGGAATCCCAAATTGCTCACCCACAACTGCCCTGCTGCATGGGGCATCCCAAATTGGGGAAATACATGTCAAAATGAGATGCAAGGGGCATCTAAAATGGTGTACACGTGTAAAGGATGCTATGTGGGGCATCCCAGATTGCTCCCCCACAACTGCCCTGCTACATGGGGCATCCCTAATTGGGGAAATGCATATAAAAACTAGATGCAAGGGGCATCCCAAATGGGAACAAATGAAGAGGTTGCTCTCTGAGGCATCCCAAATTGCTCAGCCACAACTGCCCTGCTACATGGGGCATCCCAAATTGGAGAAATGCATATAAAAATGATGCAAGGGGCATCCCAAATGGGAACAAATGAAGAGGTTGCTCTCTGAGGCATCCCAAATTGCTCAGCCACAACTGCCCTGCTGCATGGGGCATCCCAAATTGGGGAAATACATGTCAAAATGAGATGCAAGGGGCATCTAAAATGGTGTACACTGGTAAAGGATGCTATGTGGGGCAGCCCAAATTGCTCCCCCAAAACTGCCCTGCTACTTGGGGGAAATACATGTAACATCTAGATGGAAGGGGCATCCCAAACTGGGACAAAAGAAAAACTGTGCTATCTCGCCATCAAAAGTGCACTTTCCCCAGCATTATATTTTATCATTATCAATAATAATAAATTATTTTTTCATTTATTAAAAAACAAAAAACTGCCTAGACTACACTTTATATATAACGTTATATTGTTTTATTATCAGCAATAATAGTATTAATCTTTACATTTATTGAAAGAAAAAAATAAAATGATCAAGAATCGTGTAATGTAAAAAAGTCCTGCTGTGACCGTCTATACTTAATGTAGCCTATTCCTTAAGGATCCGCTCTGTGTATGGTCCTCAGAACAGCGGCCATTGATCCTTTCTATAGGATGACTAGGCGGCGCTCCTCAGTTACAAGTGCTGTCGTTAAGATGAACGGCCCATAGCACATAGCTCTCGAAACAGACAGGACGAGTTGCTAGCGGCACTCCTCAGCATATAAGGGCCAGCCGCGGCCAGAAGGTTTGCTTATGGCGAGTAATGAGTTAATTCGATACGTCCAAAATCATTTTGTACATATCAGACTATCCCGAGGCATTCATGAAATAAAAGTTTTCACTAAGATAAAGCGAAAACACCCGTGAAATCTTCACAAACCTTAGTCCCTTAGCAACAAACTGCATATGCAAATTAGTTTGCTTGCTGCATAGTATTCTAGGAGCTGAGGCTCGGCTGGCCTTCTCTGCCCGTTAGAAGCACTCATCAGTCAGTGGAGCACGTTGATGGGGGGGAGGGGCAATGAAGGGGCAATGAAGAGAGCAGAGTTGCTCTCTGGGGCATCCCAAATTGTTCACCCACAAGTGCCGTGCTACATTGGGCATCCCAAATTGGGGAAATACATGTAAAAACGAGATGCAAGGGGCATCACAAATGGGAACAAATGAAAAGGTTGCACTCTGGGGCATCCCAAATTGCTCAGCCACAACTGCCCTGCTACCTGGGGCATCCCAAATTGGGGAACTATATGTAAAAACGAGATCCAAGGGACATTCCAAACGGTGTACACATGTAACATGCTATGTGGGGCCTCCCAAACTGCTCACACACATCTGCCCTGCTACATGGGGCATCCCGAATTGGGGAAATGCATGTAAAAACGAGATCCAAGGAGCATCCCAAATGGTGTACACATGTAAAAGATGCTATCTGGGGCATCTCAAACTGCTCACCCACAACTGCCCTGCTGCATGGGGCATCCCGAATTGGGGAAATGCAGATAAAAACTAGATTCAAGGGGCATCCCAAACGGTGTACACATGTAAAAGATGCTATGTGGGGGGAATCCCAAATTGCTCACCCACAACTGCCCTACTGCATGGGGCATCCCAAATTGGGGAAATACATGTCAAAATGAGATGCAAGGGGCATCTAAAATGGTGCACACGTGTAAAGGATGCTATGTGGGGCATCCCAGATTGCTCCCCCACAACTGCCCTGCTACATGGGGCATCCCTAATTGGGGAAATGCATATAAAAACTAGATGCAAGGGGCATCCCAAATGGGAACAAATGAAGAGGTTGCTCTCTGAGGCATCCCAAATTGCTCAGCCACAACTGCCCTGCTACATGGGGCATCCCAAATTGGAGAAATGCATATAAAAATGATGCAAGGGGCATCTCAAATGGGAACAAATGAAGAGGTTGCTCTCTGAGGCATCCCAAATTGCTCAGCCACAACTGCCCTGCTGCATGGGGCATCCCAAATTGGGGAAATACATGTCAAAATGAGATGCAAGGGGCATCTAAAATGGTGTACACTGGTAAAGGATGCTATGTGGGGCAGCCCAAATTGCTCCCCCAAAACTGCCCTGCTACTTGGGGCATCCCACATTGGGGAAATGTATGTAAAAACGAGATGCAAATTGCTCTGCCGCAACTGCCCCACTACATGGGGGAAATACATGTAACATCTAGATGGAAGGGGCATCCCAAACTGGGACAAAAGAAAAACTGTGCTATCTCGCCATCAAAAGTGCACTTTCCCCAGCATTATATTTTATCATTATCAATAATAATAAATTATTTTTTCATTTATTAAAAAACAAAAAACTGCCTAGACTACACTTTATATATAACGTTATATTGTTTTATTATCAGCAATAATAGTAATAATCTTTACATTTATTGAAAGAAAAAAATAAAATGCCTATTCCTTAATGATCAAGGATCGTGTAATGTAAAAAAGTCCTGCTGTGACCGTCTATACTTAATGTAGCCTATTCCTTAAGGATCCGCTCTGTGTATGGTCCTCAGAACAGCGGCCATTGATCCTTTCTATAGGATGACTAGGCGGCGCTCCTCAGTTACAAGTGCTGTCGTTAAGATGAACGGCCCATAGCACATAGCTCTCGAAACAGACAGGACGAGTTGCTAGCGGCACTCCTCAGTATATATGGGCCAGCCGCGGCCAGAAGGTTTGCTTATGGCGAGTAATGAGTTAATTCGATACGTCCAAAATCATTTTGTACATATCAGACTATCCCGAGGCATTCATGAAATAAAAGTTTTCACTAAGATAAAGCGAAAACACCCGTGAAATCTTCACAAACCTTAGTCCCTTAGCAACAAACTGCATATGCAAATTAGTTTGCTTGCTGCATAGCATTCTAGGAGCTGAGGCTCGGCTGGCCTTCTCTGCCCGTTAGAAGCACTCATCAGTCAGTGGAGCACGTTGATGGGGGGGAGGGGCAACGAAAGGGTTGCTCTCTGGGGCATCCCAAATTGTTCACCCACAAGTGCCGTGCTACATTGGGCATCCCAAATTGGGGAAATACATGTAAAAACGAGATGCAAGGGGCATCACAAATGGAAAGGTTGCACTCTGGGGCATCCCAAATTGCTCAGCCACAACTGCCCTGCTACCTGGGGCATCCCAAATTGGGGAACTATATGTAAAAACGAGATCCAAGGGACATTCCAAACGGTGTACACATGTAACACATGCTATGTGGGGCCTCCCAAACTGCTCACACACATCTGCCCTGCTACATGGGGCATCCCGAATTGGGGAAATGCATATAAAAACGAGATCCAAGGGGCATCCCAAATGGTGTACACATGTAAAAGATGCTATCTGGGGCATCTCAAACTGCTCACCCACAACTGCCCTGCTGCATGGGGCATCCCGAATTGGGGAAATGCAGATAAAAACTAGATTCAAGGGGCATCCCAAACGGTGTACACATATAAAAGATGCTATGTGGGGCATCCCAAATTGCTCAGCCACAACTGCCCTGCTGCATGGGGCATCCCAAATTGGGGAAATACATGTCAAAATGAGATGCAAGGGGCATCTAAAATGGTGTACACGTGTAAAGGATGCCATGTGGGGCATCCCAGATTGCTCCCCCACAACTGCCCTGCTACATGGGGCATCCCTAATTGGGGAAATGCATATAAAAACTAGATGCAAGGGGCATCCCAAATGGGAACAAATGAAGAGGTTGCTCTCTGAGGCATCCCAAATTGCTCAGCCACAACTGCCCTGCTACATGGGGCATCCCAAATTGGAGAAATGCATATAAAAATGATGCAAGGGGCATCCCAAATGGGAACAAATTAAAAGGTTGCTCTCTGGGGCATCCCAAATTGCTCAGCCACAACTGCCCTGCTGCATGGGGCATCCCAAATTGGGGAAATACATGTCAAAATGAGATGCAAGGGGCATCTAAAATGGTGTACACGTGTAAAGGATGCTATGTGGGGCAGCCCAAATTGCTCCCCCAAAACTGCCCTGCTACTTGGGGCATCCCACATTGGGGAAATGTATGTAAAAACGAGATGCAAATTGCTCTGCCGCAACTGCCCCGCTACATGGGGGAAATACATGTAACATCTAGATGGAAGGGGCATCCCAAACTGGGACAAAAGAAAAACTGTGCTATCTCGCCATCAAAAGTGCACTTTCCCCAGCATTATATTTTATTATTATCAATAATAATAAATTATTTTTTCATTTATTAAAAAACAAAAAACTGCCTAGACTACACTTTATATATAACGTTATATTGTTTTATTATCAGCAATAATAGTAATAATCTTTACATTTATTGAAAGAAAAAAATAAAATGATCAAGAATCGTGTAATGTAAAAAAGTCCTGCTGTGACCGTCTATACTTAATGTAGCCTATTCCTTAAGGATCCGCTCTGTGTATGGTCCTCAGAACAGCGGCCATTGATCCTTTCTATAGGATGACTAGGCGGCGCTCCTCAGTTACAAGTGCTGTCATTAAGATGAACGGCCCATAGCACATAGCTCTCGAAACAGACAGGACGAGTTGCTAGCGGCACTCCTCAGTATATAAGGGCCAGCCGCGGCCAGAAGGTTTGCTTATGGCGAGTAATGAGTTAATTCGATACGTCCAAAATCATTTTGTACATATCAGACTATCCCGAGGCATTCATGAAATAAAAGTTTTCACTAAGATAAAGCGAAAACACCCGTGGAATCTTCACAAACCTTAGTCCCTTAGCAACAAACTGCATATGCAAATTAGTTTGCTTGCTGCATAGCATTCTAGGAGCTGAGGCTCGGCTGGCCTTCTCTGCCCGTTAGAAGCACTCATCAGTCAGTGGAGCACGTTGATGGGGGGGAGGGGCAATGAAAGGGTTGCTCTCTGGGGCATCCCAAATTGCTCACCCACAAGTGCCGTGCTACATTGGGCATCCCAAATTAAGGGGAAATACATGTAAAAACGAGATGCAAGGGGCATCACAAATGGGAACAAATGGAAAGGTTGCACTCTGGGGCATCCCAAATTGCTCAGCCACAACTGCCCTGCTACCTGAGGCATCCCAAATTGGGGAACTATATGTAAAAACGAGATCCAAGGGACATTCCAAACGGTGTACACATGTAACACATGCTATGTGGGGCCGCCCAAACTGCTCACACACATCTGCCCTGCTACATGGGGCATCCCAAATTGGGGAAATGCATGTAAAAACGAGATCCAAGGGGCATCCCAAATGGTGTACAAATGTAAAAGATGCTCTCTGGGGCATCTCAAACTGCTCACCCACAACTGCCCTGCTGCATGGGGCATCCCGAATTGGGGAAATGCAGATAAAAACTAGATTCAAGGGGCATCCCAAACGGTGTACACATGTAAAAGATGCTATGTGGGGGGAATCCCAAATTGCTCACCCACAACTGCCCTGCTACATGGGGCATCCCGAATTGGGGAAATGCAGATAAAAACTAGATTCAAGGGGCATCCCAAACGGTGTACACATGTAAAAGATGCTATGTGGGGGGAATCCCAAATTGCTCAGCCACAACTGCCCTGCTGCATGGGGCATCCCAAATTGGGGAAATACATGTAAAAATGAGATGCAAGGGGCATCGCAAATGGTGCATACGTGTAAAAGCTGCTATGTGGGGCATCCCAGATTGCTCCCCCACAACTGCCCTGCTACATGGGGCATCCCTAATTGGGGAAATGCATATAAAAACTAGATGCAAGGGGCATCCCAAATGGGAACAAATGAAGAGGTTGCTCTCTGAGGCATCCCAAATTGCTCAGCCACAACTGCCCTGCTACTTGGGGCATCCCAAATTGGAGAAATGCATATAAAAACGATGCAAGGGGCATCCCAAAAGGGAACAAATTAAAAGGTTGCTCTGTGGGGCATCCCAAATTGCTCAGCCACAACTACCCTGCTACACTGGGCATCCCAAATTGGGGAAATACATGTAAAAACGAGATGCAAGGGGCATCACAAATGGGAACAAATGAAAAGGTTGCACTCTGGGGCATCCCAAATTGCTCAGCCACAACTGCCCTGCTACCTGGGGCATCCCAAATTGGGGAACTATATGTAAAAACGAGATCCAAGGGACATTCCAAACGGTGTACACATGTAACACATGCTATGTGGGGCCTCCCAAACTGCTCACACACATCTGCCCTGCTACATGGGGCATCCCGAATTGGGGAAATGCATGTAAAAACGAGATCCAAGGAGCATCCCAAATGGTGTACACATGTAAAAGATGCTATCTGGGGCATCTCAAACTGCTCACCCACAACTGCCCTGCTGCATGGGGCATCCCGAATTGGGGAAATGCAGATAAAAACTAGATTCAAGGGGCATCCCAAACGGTGTACACATATAAAAGATGCTATGTGGGGCATCCCAAATTGCTCAGCCACAACTGCCCTGCTGCATGGGGCATCCCAAATTGGGGAAATACATGTCAAAATGAGATGCAAGGGGCATCTAAAATGGTGTACACGTGTAAAGGATGCTATGTGGGGCAGCCCAAATTGCTCCCCCAAAACTGCCCTGCTACATGGGGCATCCCAAATTGGGGAAATGTATGTAAAAACGAGATGCAAATTGCTCTGCCGCAACTGTCCCACTACATGGGGGAAATACATGTAACATCTAGATGGAAGGGGCATCCCAAACTGGGACAAAAGAAAAACTGTGCTATCTCGCCATCAAAACTGCACTTTCCCCAGCATTATATTTTATTATTATCAATAATAATAAATTATTTTTTCATTTATTAAAAAAAAAAAAACTGCCTAGACTACACTTTATATATAACGTTATATTTTTTATTATCAGCAATAATAGTAATAATCAATTATTTTGACATTTATTGAAAGAGAAAAATAAAATGCCTGTCTGTGATGGAGCCTATTCCTTAATGATCAAGGATCGTGTAATGTAAAAAAGTCCTGCTGTGACCGTCTATACTTAATGTAGCCTATTCCTTAAGGATCCGCACTGTGTATGGTCCTCAGAACAGCGGCCATTGATCCTTTCTATAGGATGACTAGGCGGCGCTCCTCAGTTACAAGTGCTGTCGTTAAGATGAACGGCCCATAGCACATAGCTCTCGAAACAGACAGGACGAGTTGCTAGCGGCACTCCTCGGTATATAAGGGCCAGCCGCGGCCAGAAGGTTTGCTTATGGCGAGTAATGAGTAAATTCGATACGTCCAAAATCATTTTGTACATATCAGACTATCCCAAAGCATTCATGAAATAAAAGTTTTCACTAAGATAAAGCGAAAACACCCGTGAAATCTTCACAAACCTTAGTCCCTTAGCAACAAACTGCATATGCAAATTAGTTTGCTTGCTGCATAGCATTCTAGGAGCTGAGGCTCGGCTGGCCTTCTCTGCCCGTTAGAAGCACTCATCAGTCAGTGGAGCACGTTGATGGGGGGGAGGGGCAATGAAAGGGTTGCTCTCTGGGGCATCCCAAATTGTTCACCCACAAGTGCCGTGCTACATTGGGCATCCCAAATTGGGGATATACATGTAAAAACGAGATGCAAGGGGCATCCCAAATGGGAACAAATGAAGAGGTTGCTCTCTGGGGCATCCCAAATTGCTCACCTTCAACTACCCTGCTACATTGGGCATCCCAAATTGGGGAAATACGTGTAAAAACGAGATGCAAGGGGCATCACAAATGGGAACAAATGAAAAGGTTGCACTCTGGGGCATCCCAAATTGCTCAGCCACAACTGCCCTGCTACTTGGGGCATCCCAAATTGGGGAACTATATGTAAAAACGAGATCCAAAGGGACATTCCAAACGGTGTACACATGTAACACATGCTATGTGGGGCCGCCCAAACTGCTCACACACATCTGCCCTGCGTCATGGGGCATCCCGAATTGGGGAAATGCATGTAAAAACGAGATCCAAGGGGCATCCCAAATGGTGTACACATGTAAAAGATGCTCTCTGGGGCATCTCAAACTGCTCACCCACAACTGCCCTGCTGCATGGGGCATCCCGAATTGGGGAAATGCAGATAAAAACTAGATTCAAGGGGCATCCCAAACGGTGTACACATGTAAAAGATGCTATGTGGGGGGAATCCCAAATTGCTCACCCACAACTGCCCTGCTGCATGGGGCATCCCGAATTGGGGAAATGCAGATAAAAACTAGATTCAAGGGGCATCCCAAACGGTGTACACATGTAAAAGATGCTATGTGGGGGGAATCCCAAATTGCTCACCCACAACTGGCCTGCTGCATGGGGCATCCCAAATTGGGGAAATACATGTAAAAATGAGATGCAAGGGGCATCGCAAATGGTGCACACGTGTAAAAGCTGCTATGTGTGGCATCCCAGATTGCTCCCCCACAACTGCCCTGCTACATGGGGCATCCCTAATTGGGGAAGTGCATATAAAAACTAGATGCAAGGGGCATCCCAAATGGGAACAAATGAAGAGGTTGCTCTGTGGGGCATCCCAAATTGCTCAGCCACAACTACCCTGATACATTGGGCATCCCAAATTGGGGAAATACATGTAAAAACGAGATGCAAGGGGCATCACAAATGGGAACAAATGAAAAGGTTGCACTCTGGGGCATCCCAAATTGCTCCCCCACAACTGCCCTGCTACATTGGGCATACCAAATTGGGGAAATACATGTAAAAACGAGATGCAAGGGGCATCACAAATGGGAACAAATGAAAAGGTTGCACTCTGGGGCATCCCAAATGGTGTACACATGTAACAGATGCTATGTGGGGCCTCCCAAACTGCTCACGCACATCTGTACTGGCACAATGGGCATCCCAAACTGCTCACCTTCAACTGCCCTGCTACATTGCAACAAATTTTCCCGCGATTCGATCGATCAAAGTTTTCCTTTAAACTCCATTTACTTCAATTAAAGGCATTGTAAAATGGTGGATGGACATGTCTGGACATATCCCCTGGGGAAAGTTATCATGGGAAGGTCACATGCAGCCTATCAGCAGCCAGGAGCCATCACAGCACTATATAAAGCGGCGGCCAGCTTGCTTGTGCGCTATTGAGACTTGCATTCGTGAGAGAAAGGTGGCTGCTGCAGCTAGGGAGAGAGAGTGAGACAGGCAGGAGACAGGCAGAAAGACTCAGCAAGTCAGGGAGAGCCAGGGAAAGGTAGGAAAAAATCGGAGGCAGTGACAGGGAAAGTTTTTGTTTATTTCTTTTCATCCAGCCTGAGTTTCACTAATTGCTTTGGGTGTGCATTGAATTCTGTCTGCTGAAATTACACCCACCGCTGCCTGGGGTATCCCAAAATCTCAGCTACCCACCCCGCCAGTTATACTAAGCAGGCCTGTGTCAGCCTGAGTTTTACTAATTGCTTTAAAGTGGACCAACACCCTGAGGTGATCGGCCCGGGAATCTATAAGATTCCCGGGCCGATCACCTCACACACCGCGGGACATCCGAGATCGGGATGTCCCGCGGGGTGTAAACCCCCCAAAACACCTTACCTCTCCAGCCGCTGCTTCCGCCGCCGCCTCACTCGCGCTCCTCTAGACGTGCGCGGGCGCGCACACGTCAAGAGTGACGCGCGGGAGGCGCCGACGGGCAAGCTGCTTGTACGTCGCTGTCAATCAGCTTGTCCGTCGGCGCCGATTGGACGGCGCGGCCACGTGGGAGCGGGGAGAGATGAGTTTTGGGGGCTTTCTGGGGGGTTTCACACAGCGGGGCACCCCCGTTTGGGGTGCCCCGGGAAAGTGGACCAATACCCAGGATAGTCAAAATCCTGGGTGTTGGTCCACTTTAAGTGTGCATTGAATTCTGTCTGTTCAAATTACACTGGGGACTGGGGTATCCCAAAATCTCAACTACCCACCCCACAAGTTATACTAAGCAGGCCTGTTTCAGCCTGTTTATTGCTAATTGCTTTAGGTGTGCATTAAATTCTGTCTGCTGAAATTACACTGGGGACTGGGGTATCCCAAAATCTCAGCTACCCGCCCCGCCAGTTACACTAAACAGGCCTGTGTCAGCCTGAGTTTTACTAATTGCTTTAGGTGTGCATTGAATTCTGTCTCAACTACCCACCCCGCAAGTTATACTAAGCAGGCCTGTTTCAGCCTGTTTATTGCTAATTGCTTTAGGTGTGCATTGAATTCTGTCTGCTGAAATTACACTGGGGACTGGGGTATCCCGAAATCTCAGCTACCCACCCCGCCAGTTATAATAAGCAGGCCTGTGTCAGCCTGAGTTTTACTAATTGCTTTAGGTGTGCATTGAATTCTGTCTGCTGAAATTACACCCACCGCTGCCTGGGGTATCCCAAAATCTAAGCTACCCACCCCGCCAGATATACTAAGCAGGCCTGTGTCAGCCTGAGTTTTACTAATTGCTTTAGGTGTGCATTGAATTCTGTCTGTTCAAATTACACTGGGGACTGGGGTATCCCAAAATCTCAACTACCCACCCCGCCAGATATACTAAGCAGGCCTGTGTCAGCCTGAGTTTTACTAATTGCTTTAGGTGTGCATTGCATTCTGTCTGTTCAAATTACACTGGGGACTGGGGTATCCCAAAAATACAATTTTGTGAATAATCACCTGTAAAATGGGTATTATAAGTATGTCACACACCCCGCTTCAGATATTAAATCATTAGTCATGGGTCATTCCACCAGCAGGTGGCGACATTGCAGAGAAGTCATGAAAAACGAGCCCCTCCCGGTCTATACATACCTGGTACCTCCCACTCACTGCCCAGTATTCAAACAGCAGTAAAGACAAGGTACCAGGAAAAAAACCCATTGGAAACCCTCAAACTGTAAACGAAACTTCACCCTATAAAGAATCCAGGATACCAAAAAGGGCGGGTGAAGCGGGGTGTGTGACATACTTATAATACTCATTTTACAGGTGAGTATTCACAAAATGGTATTATTCTAAGTATGTCACACACCCCGCTTCAGATATTAAATCATTAGTCATGGGACATCCAACAGCAGTGTCCAAAAAGGGCGGGTATCCAACAAAGCCAAAATGCAAAACTCAAACCACTGCAGCCTGCAGAACGCTGCGGCCAAAACCAGCAACCATTGAAGCCCGCACATCACCTTGTAAAACTTGGAAAAAGTGAGAACAGAAGACCAAGTAGCAGCCTAACAAACTTGGTCAACATAGGCCTGGTGGTGAGGCGAAACCTATCGCGCATGCGCGCGCTGCGGGTACAAGCTGATTACGCAGACGTGAGTGAAAGCAGTAATGCAGAGTTAACTGTGACAAGCTGAATACAGGAGTTATGAGAAGCAAGTGTCCCCGTCTGCACACTGCGCAGCTGCGAGCGCAGGGAAGCGATTGGTCTCTCCCCTATTGAAAGCCGCCTATAAAGATGACGCAACAGTACTAGCCCCTCCCACCCTGACGAAGCTCCCAAGCAGGAGCGAAACAGCTGTCGGTCGGGGCCCCTGACCACACCCACCACGCGTGCTCGCTCACAGTATGGCCGCACTTGCAAGGAGCATTTAGTTTGGACATGTTATTGGCGGGAAGGACCGGGCATAACAAGAGTGGTGAGACTGCAGACGGCAACGCCGCACAGCATACCTTGAGCGTCTGAGGAATCCTTTATGGAGGCTTGATGGGAATGATCTTCAAACGCCTGCACTGGCCTTCACAGAAAGTGCAAGTATATCTATGCTAGAGTGCCTTGGTACAAGCACTCTGTACTCCTGTTTGGCTGACTCTACTTAGTCCCCTGCGGGGGTATGAATTCTATGTGGAAGGGTCTATGGCGTTCCCAGCTATATGCAAAACATGAACTTGTGTATATAGGATTGCCTTCAAAGTGCTCTATGCATTGAGCCCTCACCAAAACCAGCACATCACTCTGCTACAGATATAATCTACCTGTATATGTTGGACAGTGCTATAAAACGGCATTCATGTGCTCTAAGTTTTGAGCCTCTATGCAACTAGCCTTATATTTCTATTACCAACATTCACTATTTTGGATTTGGTGGACAGTACCATAAGCCTGACGTCCCCAGTGCTTTCTTACCTTGTTATATGCCAAATGATATATGCCAAATGCCTGCTCCCATTGAGGATAGTTTTTTGTCCCTATATCATATGCTGGCCAGCATTTTTTGATGTGAGTGGAGTGTCTGCGGGTGTGAGTGTGGAGTCCAGGTCGGCCTGGCAGGGGCCTCCATTCATTTGTATATGTTCTATCGCAATTGCGTTTTAATCAGTGTGTGTTACTAAGTCTTGTTTGTCATATGCGTTGTGAGCCCTTTTTTCATTACCATTAAAAGTGAGTTTTTTCTTTTTTTGCTAATTATGTCAGTATGCTTATTGGCCAGCCCAGCAAATAACCAGATGTTGGTATTTATGTGTACTATGTAGTATAAGTAGAGGTTAGCTGGGCGCCCCAAGTACATATGGGTTAAAGGGGCAGCGCCTACATACTAATATTTATATTTCAGGGGAGTTTCCCACTGTTTTCTTTTTTAATTTTTCATTCACTGGTGCTGAAAAACCCAGGACACTCCAACAGCATGAGTAGAATGAGCAGTGATACGAAAAAAGGGAAAACCTTCCCCTTGGTAGAATAGGCCCCAACAACAGCCTGACGAATCCATTTGCTAATGGAAGACTTAGTGGGAGCCAAACCCTTACTAGGACCAACAGGGCACCATGAAAAAGACAACAGTCTTACGAAAAAGAGAAGTAGTAAACAAACAGCACTTCACCCAGCGTACCACATCCAAACAGTGCAAACCCTCTCCTTGTCATCCCTAGGCTTAGGACACAAGGAAGGAAGAACAATGTCCTGGTTAAGACGAAAAGCAGAGTCCACCTTAGAAAGAAGGTCCGGTTTGATGCGGAAAACCACCTTGACCTGACGTCTCTCAAAGTGAAGAGCCTGAACCAACAAGGCTGCGAACTCCGAGACACGCAGAACAGAAGTGATGGCCACCAACAAGGCAACCCTCTGAGTCAGAGTAGGAAGACCAATAACCTGCAAAGGCTCAAGAAGAAGCCTGAAGAGCAGAGAGAACCAAATTCAAATCCCAAACAGGGAGCAAAGGCTTCCTAGGAGGCCGCAGATGCGAACCCCCTGGAAAAAAGTCCTGACCAAAGGATGGAGTGCAAATGACCTAAAAAATAGACAAGGCAGAAACCTGCCCCTTCAAAGTACTCAGCTGAAGACCAGAGTCCAGCCCAGATTAAAGAAATTCCAAAATCCTAGAAACAGAAAAGACCCGACAGGGCAAAGATCTAGCCTCACACCAATCAATATAAAATCTCCAAGCCCTATAATAGATGGAAGAAGAGGATCTCTTCCTGGCACTAATAAGAGTCCGAATGACCGAATCCGAAAGAGCCTCCTCCTTTAAGATGGAGGTTTCAGCAGCCAAGCCGTCAAAGCCAACGTTGGTAAACTGGGGTAACACAGTTGACCCTGAGTGAGAAGATCCGGCCGAAGAGGCAGATTGAACTGATCCACTGCCAGACAAACGATGTCTGCGAACCACACCCGCCTTGGCCACCTTGGAGCCACGAGAATGGCGGGAACCCCTTCCAGGACCAACTTTCGCAACACCCTGCCTAGCATGGGAATCGGAGGAAACAGATAAAGAAACCCCAGGTCCCCCCAGCTCAGTGCCATGGCATCCGCCGCCAGAGCCAGAGGATCCTGAGAAAGCGACACGAATGTCGGAAGCTTGTGATTGTGACGAGAGGCAAACAGATCCACCTCCGGCGTCCCCCACCGGAGACAAAGCGACCGAAACACCTGGGGGTGGAGAGACCATTCCCCCCGGCAGGAAGAACACCGGCTCAGAACGTCCACCTCCGTGTTTTCCACTCCTGGAATGTACACTGCCGAAATGCAAGGGACATGAGTCTCCGCCCAAACTAGAAACAGAGACACCTCTCTGAGGGCACCTAGACTGCGAGTCCCTCCTTGGTGATTGATGTAAGCAATCGAACCTGAACCAACAAGCCCTGTAAATGCTGCGTCAAGTGAGACAGAACCAACCTGATGGCTCTCAACTCCAGAACATTGATGGGCAAGTGGGCTTCCTGAGGACCCCACCGCCCCCAGAACCGAAAATCCTTCCAGAAACCTACCCATCCTGACAAACTGGCGTCCGTGGTGACAGTTTCCCAAAGCGGGGTCAGAAATGACCTGCCCTTCAAGAGATTGTCCGAGACCATCCACCACAGTAGAGACTGCCGAACCCGGGGGACATCCGGAAGGACCGATCCAACGACCGCGGTCGCCGGTCCCAAGACGCCAACAGATGAAGCTGAAGCATCCGCGTGTGAAACTGAGCGAAGGGAACCGCCTCGAAAGAAGCTACCATCAGCCCCACCAGTCTCATCCCTAGACGGATGGACGGGCGAGGATTGGAAAGAAGAAGCTGAGCCAATTCCTAAATCAAAAGAACCTTGGCCTGAGGTAGAAAAACTCTGTGCTGGCAAGAGTCCAAGGACATCCCCAGAAAGGTCACCACCCTGGCCGGAACCAGAGAGGACTTGGGGTAGATGATCACCCAGCCGGACCTCTCCAGAGTGGACACCACCGTGCTGGTGTCCACTTCCGCTGGACTGAAGGAAGGAGCCATGATGAGAAGATCGTCCAGATAAGGCACAACGCGAAGCCCCTGAGCTCTGAGAAGGGCAATCACGCCCGCCAGCACCTTGGTGAATACTCTCAGAGCCAAGGTAAGGCCGAATGGAAGAGCCACAAACTGAAAATGCCGATCCTCCACCACAAAGCTAAGAAACCTCTGGTGAGCTGGAAAGATCGGAATGTGAAGGTATGCATCCTTGATGTCTATGGACGTCATAAAGTCCCCCTGCCGAAGCGAATTGATCGCAGACCGCAGAGTTTCCATGCGAAACTACCATGGACGGACGAACCTGTTGAGGAACTTCAGATCCAGGATGGGGCGAACCGACCCATCTTACTTGGGTACTGTGAAGAGATTGGAATAGTAACCGAGGCCCACTTCCGAGGGCGGCACCGGCCGGATAACCGCCATTTCCAAAAGATTTCTCACCGACGCCAGGAGACCCCGAGCGGCCGAAGGATCGGTGGACACCCGCGACCTGAAAAATCTTGAGGGAGGTCGAGACTCGAACTCCAGATTGTAACCGGACGACACCAGCTCCCGGATCCATCTGTCCGGGACCGCCCGGACCCAAACCTGGGAGAAGTGTAGCCACCGTCCCCTCACCCACACGGGTGAGGGCGCCCCTTCATTGCTGAGCGGGCCTGGCAGCGGGCTTGAGCTTGGCGCCCCAAGAGTGACCGGGCGGCCACGACCTCTCCCCCGGTTCCAACCTGCGCCCCTGGTAGCGGAAAAGGAGGCTCCTCTGCCCGCCCTGGCTCCCCAAAGGAGGGGCTAAAAGAAGCTGCTCCCCGAAAGGAACAACGCGGCTTCTTGTGTTGAGGCAAATTACCTACCTTGGTGACCGAATCCAATCTGTCGCCAAACAAGCGTAACCCCAGGAAGGGGAGAGCAGTAAGCGACCTCTTAGCGCCAACCTCCGCCATCCAATGACGAAGCCACACGGACCGTCGAATAGCAACCAACAAGGCCAAGGACCTGCTACACATAGAAATCACATCGTCCTGGGCAGCCAGAACACAAGAAGCGAAAGACCCACGCTGCCGAAGAAAGCAAATTCCTCGCAGGAGGGATCAAGATCAGCGTATAAATCTCTAATTATGGACTGATATCCATCAACACTATCGCAGAAGCACACACCAGCCATGGCATGCCAGCTGATCGATCCGACGATCCTCACCATCCTTACTGGTAGTAGTATCTGGAGAATGCAATACAGACGTGTTAGACAGACCCAACACCAGGGCATCCACATCCGGGTGAACAGACCAAAGCTTCAATTCCTCCTCAAAGGGATACCGCTTATCTCAACTAGGAGGCACCCCAACGAGACGCGTAGGCTGTTTCCATTCTTTAAGAACAACTCAAAGTGTTGTTGCCTGGGAAACAGTAAACGCGGCTTGGGCAAATCAAAAATCTCACCCTTCGGCGGGGGGAGGGGGCGCCACAGGCGGGTCCAAAAACAAAATCTCAAACAATTGGGTCAGCAAAGAGGGGGTATCAAAGGACGCCCTCGCAGTCTGATCGCCAGAAGCAGCAGACAATTGTAGAGCGTCAGGCTCGTCTGAATCCTCAAGGAGCTCCCCCTCCTCAGACGGGAGACAATCAGACCATCGAAAACTTCCTCCGCCACCTCCACCGGGGCCGGGGGAAAGACATGCTTCCGCTAAGCCGTAGCCACAGAGCTACCACCGCGGAAAACATCTTCTCGAGGTAGGCCAAGCGAGCGCACACCTCGGACTGCGAATCCCCACCCATGACCACGTCACACGGGGTCCGGAATAGGCGTGGGGGAGTAGGAGATGACTGAGGTTGCGAGGAGCCAGAAGCCGGAGTGCCGGTCTGACGCGCGATATTCTGCTGGACGCATGGAACGCACAATATGACGTCCTCACCTGGGAGCGGAGCCCCACATCCCCCACACTGCCTGGAATTGCCCCGCAGAGCTATTTCCGGTATCTTTGGAAGCCTCCATACGGTGAATTCGCAATTACCCAGGGATTTATGCTGTAAGCGACCCAGGATGCCCCTTAACAATTAAAGTTCCGAGAGTGGGAGGATTTTTAGAACCCTTAAAAAGACCCAATTTAAAAAGGGCTAGCCAGGTATATCAGACCGGGAAACCCATGCAGCAAGGGTATCCCAGGATCTGAAACAGAAAGAAAAAGCCAAATCAGCCTTCACATAAAGATACAGTGCATGCACACACACACATACTGAGAACCAAAACTCATTGCAGGAATAGCCACCAGAGGCCCTGTATGATACAACACATAAATATAAATATATATATATATATATATATATATATATACATATACAACCATGTACAGCAAAGTAATGTATATTTAAATAAAACAAAGTATATACATTATCAATTAAATACAGTGAACAAGGCCAACACACAGTGTTAATAGCAGGCCAGTGGTCACAAGGGCAATGGAAGCGCTGACAACAAACCTATATGCGCTATAAAAAACCTGCATGACAACTCACGGTTAACACACGCACAACCCGGCACCTGAGCAGCGAGAGGGAATAGCGGGGAACAGCGGCGCTCAGACTAGACGAAGGGCGGGCCGGAGAACGCGCGCGAAGTGCTCCGGCCCCGCCCCCCCCCCCGACCATAGCCCGTACAGCGCGGCCCGCGGCGGAACACGGCCCCGCCCCCCCTCACTACCTCAGACTGGCCAAAAATGGCGGCGGCGCCGCCCTGAATAAAACCTAATATAAAGAAGACAGCCGCTCCGCAAGCACAAGAGCCGCAAGCCCTAGTAAAAAACACACACAACGCGCACACTATCGCACTAAGTAGACCCGCAGAACAGATAGAGCATAGCCTTATAAAAACACACATGCCATGAAGGAAGCACCCCAACGCAAATTACCCCCCCCCCCCAAGCGAAGGAATTCTAGTGAGCAGGGGATAGGGGGACTAAAAGGGGGCATATCGGAACGGGGCATCCCAAATCCGGATCACCGGGCCGGATCTTCGCATTGCCCCACGCATGGGGTCTAGCGGAGGAGATAAGCTCCTAGGCACCATTAGGTGCCATCTACCATTACCCAGCCTAGCAGCCGAGGCTGGGAGGCTTCCATCATTAAACTAACAAAGAATAAAAAGAGGACTGGGTAGAAATAGACCATGGGGGGGTGCCGGGGTGCAAGCAGGAGACTTCTTTCTTCTGTCTTGTCGCCATCTTGCAGAGAAGAACACTGGGGAGTGAGTGGGAGGTACCAGGTGTGTATAGACCGGAGGGGCTCGTTTTTCATGACTTCTCTGCAACATCGCCACCTGCTGGTGGAATGACCCATGACTAATGATTTAATATCTGAAGGGGGGTGTGTGACATACTTAGAATATCTCAACTACCCACCCCGCCAGATATACTAAGCAGGCCTGTGTCAGCCTGAGTTTTACTAATTGCTTTAGGTGTGCATTGAATTCTGTCTGTTCAAATACACCCACCGCTGCCTGGGGTATCCCAAAATCTCAGCTACCCACCCCGCCAGATACACTAAACAGGCCTGTGTCAGCCTGAGTTTTACAAATTGCTTTAGGTGTGCATTGAATTCTGTCTGTTCAAATTACACCCACCGCTGCCTGGGGTATCCCAAAATCTCAGCTACCCACCCCGCCAGTTATACTAAGCAGGCCTGTGTCAGCCTAAATTTTACTAATTGCTTTAGGTGTGCATTGAATTCTGTCTGTTCAAATTACACTGGGGACTGGGGTATCCCAAAATCTCAACTACCCACCCCGCAAGTTATACTAAGCAGGCCTGTTTCAGCCTGTTTTTTGCTAATTGCTTTAGGTGTGCATTGCATTCTGTCTGCTGAAATTACACTGGGGACTGGGGTATCCCAAAATCTCAACTACCCACCCCGCAATTTATACTAAGCAGGCCTGTTTCAGCCTGTTTTTTGCTAATTGCTTTAGGTGTGCATTGAATTCTGTCTGCTGAAATTACACCCACCGCTGCCTGGGATATCCCAAAATCTCAGCTACCCACCCCGCCAGATATACTAAACAGGCCTGTGTCAGCCTGAGTTTTACTAATTGCTTTAGGTGTGCATTGCATTCTGTCTGTTCAAATTACACTGGGGACTGGGGTATCCCAAAATCTCAACTACCCACCCCGCCAGTTATACTAAGCAGGCCTGTGTCAGCCTGAGTTTTACTAATTGCCTTAGGTGTGCATTGCATTTTGTCTGTTCAAATTACACTGGGGACTGGGGTATCCCAAAATCTCAACTACCCACCCCGCCAGATATACTAAGCAGGCCTGTGTCAGCCTGAGTTTTACTAATTGCTTTAGGTGTGCATTGAATTCTGTCTGTTCAAATACACCCACCGCTGCCTGGGGTATCCCAAAATCTCAGCTACCCACCCCGCAAGTTATACTAAACAGGCCTGTGTCAGCCTGAGTTTTACTAATTGCTTTAGGTGTGCATTGAATTCTGTCTGCTGAAATTACACCCACCGCTGCCTGGGGTATCCCAAAATCTAAGCTACCCACCCCGCCAGGTTTACTAAGCAGGCCTGTGTCAGCCTGAGTTTTACTAATTGCGTTAGGTGTGCATTGAATTCTGTCTGTTCAAATTACACCCACCGCTGCCTGGGGTATCCCAAAATCTAAGCTACCCACCCCGCCAGGTTTACTAAGCAGGCCTGTGTCAGCCTGAGTTTTACTAATTGCTTTAGGTGTGCATTGCATTCTGTCTGTTCAAATTACACTGGGGCCTGGGGTATCTCAAAATCTCAGCTACCCACCCGGCCAGTTATACTAAGCAGGCCTGTTTCAGCCTGTTTTTTGCTAATTGCTTTAGGTGTGCATTGAATTCTGTCTGTTCAAATACACCCACCGCTGCCTGGGGTATCCCAAAATCTCAGCTACCCACCCCGCCAGATATACTAAGCAGACCTGTGTCAGCCTGAGTTTTACTAATTGCTTTAGGTGTGCATTGCATTCTGTCTGTTCAAATTACACTGGGGACTGGGGTATCCCAAAATCTCAGCTACCCACCCCGCCAGTTATACTAAGCAGGCCTGTGTCAGCCTGAGTTTTACTCATTGCTTTAGGTGTGCATTGAATTCTGTCTGTTCAAATACACCCACCGCTGCCTGGGGTATCCCAAAATCTCAGCTACCCACCCCGCAAGTTATACTAAGCAGGCCTGTGTCAGCCTGAGTTTTACTAATTGCTTTAGGTGTGCATTGAATTCTGTCTGCTGAAATTACACTGGGGACTGGGGTATCCCAAAATCTCAGCTACCCACCCCGCCAGATATACTAAGCAGGCCTGTGCCAGCCTGAGTTTTACTAATTGCTTTAGGTGTGCATTGCATTCTGTCTGTTCAAATTACACCCACCGCTGCCTGGGGTATCCCAAAATCTCAGCTACCCACCCCGCCAGTTATACTAAGCAGGCCTGTGTCAGCCTGAGTTTTACTAATTGCTTTAGGTGTGCATTGAATTATGTCTGTTCAAATTACACCCACCGCTGCCTGGGGTATCCCAAAATCTCAGCTACCCACCCCACAAGTTATACTAAACAGGCCTGTGTCAGCCTGAGTTTTACTAATTGCTTTAGGTGTGCATTGAATTCTGTCTGCTGAAATTACACCCACCGCTGCCTGGGGTATCCCAAAATCTAAGCTACCCACCCCGCCAGGTTTACTAAGCAGGCCTGTGTCAGCCTGAGTTTTACTAATTGCTTTAGGTGTGCATTGCATTCTGTCTGTTCAAATTACACTGGAGCCTGGGGTATCTCAAAATCTCAACTACCCACCCCGCCAGTTATACTAAGCAGGCCTGTTTCAGCCTGTTTTTTGCTAATTGCTTTAGGTGTGCATTGAATTCTGTCTGCTGAAATTACACCCACCGCTGCCTGGGGTATCCCAAAATTGCAACGAGCACCCCGTCTATTATACTAAATAAGCGTGTTTCAGCCTAAGCTGTACTAAGTTATTTAATTTTGCATTGCTTTCTGTCTGCTGACATTAAACCTGTGCCTGGGGTATCCCAAAATTGCAACGAGCACCCTGTCTGTTATACTAAATAAGCGTGCTTCAGCCTGAGCTGTACTAAGTTATTTAATTTTGCATTGCTTTCTGTCTGCTGACATTAAACCTGTGCCTGGGGTATCCCAAAATTGCAACGAGCACCCTGTCTGTTATACTAAATAAGCGTGCTTCAGCCTGAGCTGTACTAAGTTATTTAATTTTGCATTGCTTTCTGTCTGCTGACATTAAACCTGTGCCTGGGGTATCCCAAAATTGCAACGAGCACCCTGTCTGTTATACTAAATAAGCGTCTACAGCCTCACCTTTATTAAGTTATTGCATTTTTAATTGGTTTTTGTCCTGCTGTCAAAACACTAGCCCACATGGCAATCCCAAACCAGCACATGTCACCCTGTTATACTAAATAAGCTTCTACAGGCCCTTTTTGTTATTTATTTATTTTTATTTATATAGAGCTGTAATAGATTATATAGTGAGGTCAATTCGCCATTTTGCACCATTATATAGAGAAGCCCACTGTGTAAATCTGAGGAGCAATAGTTTATACAGTATTGTGAGGTAAATTCGCTGTTTTGCACTATTATATATATATCAACCTAAATCCCTGTGTAAATCTGAGGAGCAATAGTTTATATTGTGAGGTAAAATTGCCATTTTATAGAGCAGGCCCTGTCTGAAAATCTCAAATTCGCCATGTTGCACCATTCTTTAGAGTGGCCCTCCTGTGTAAATCAGAGCAGCAATAGTTTATATTGGACAATACATTTGCCCTGTTTTGCACCATTATATGGAGCAGCCCCTGAGTAAACCTGGGGGGCAATAGTTTATATTATGTGGTAAATTCATGGTTTTGCACCATTACATAGAGCAGTCCCTATATAAACCTGAGAAATAGGTTATATTGTGTGAGTTAAACCCGCTCTTGGTTTGTAGCATTATATAGATCAGCTCCTGTGTCAATCTGAGGGGCAATAGCTTATACTGTGAGGTAAATTTGCCATTTTGCAGCATAATATAGAGCAGGCCCTGTATAAATCTGAGGGGCAATAGTTTATACTGTGAGGTAAATTTGCCATTTTGCAGCATTATATAGAGCAGGCCCTGTGTAAATCTGAGGGGCAATAGCTTATATTGTGAGGTAAATTTGCCATTTTGCAGCATAATATAAAGCAGCCCCTGTGTGAATCTGAGGGGCAATAGCTTATATTGTGAGGTAAATTTGCCATTTTGCTTCATTATATAGAGCAGCCCCTGTGTAAATCTGAGGGGCAATCGCTTATATTGTGAGGTAAATTTGCCATTTTGCTATGTGGTGACCAGGTTAGGGAAGCTGGGAGGCAGCTGTGGGTCACCGGCTTTTGGGGTGGCAGGCCGAAGCCTAGGTTCCGGACAGGTAGTAAAGTCTGTAGGCCCAGATGGTATGAGGGCCCTGTGTCGTGACGCCAGGAGGGTTTGGTGGCGCCGGTTACCCTACCAACCGGGGGTCCCAGAGGATCCCTTGCTAGGTGCTGGGTAGCAATAACAGGCAGAGGCCAGATTAGGATCAATGGAACTTTTACTGGCAGTCTAGATGGTATAGTGACAGTACAGATCAGGAGCGATCCTGTGGTGTGGGAGACTAGAGGACTTGCTGAGACTTATAGTGCCTTTTAGGCTGAATAGCTTACTTGCAAGATTGAAGATTCTGCAGCCTTGGAGATTAGAGCGGAATTCAGGACAGGCTCTGTGACCTGGAATATGAGAGATGATACAGTAGATTTATCAGCAGACCTGAAAAGCATTACTTCTTTGTCCAGGTGCTGTTTTGGATTCTTTTTCCACACTAGCCACAACAGCCAGCAGCACAAACACAGATCTGCTTCCTTCAGATGTCACAGCTATTCTGACTAGAAAATGGAGGAGAGCCCAGGCTTAGAGGCTCAGCAGTCCTGATAGGCTCACCACTTGTCACGTGACCCTTCCCTAGCAAGTTAGTTACAGCATTAGGGAGTTATTAAGTTTGTGAAGCTGCACAATGTGAAAACATTAACTCTTTGAATGCAAACTACATAAATTCACATAGGAAACATGTCATTACATGAAAACAGGATATAAAAGGTTATTATACAGGATATATATATATATATATATATATATATATATATATATATATATATATACTGTATGAGCACAGATATATTATACCATATTAGCTAGGCAATATAACAGACCCCAAAGTCACAGGGACAGCCGAAGGTCGAGGGGACACATATAGAACAGTATTGCAAATGCTGTACTGGGACATTGCAGCAGCATAATATAGAGCAGCCCAGTTGCCATCTAAATCAACTACTGGCCGGGCAGGACAGCTTTTCCAGGGCAAACTCTGCTAGTTGTGGCCACAAGTCAAGTTTGGCTTCCCAGAAGTCCAGCGGACCCTCAAGGTGTGTTGGCATGGTCATGTCAAGGTATGACATGACCTGCTGGTTCAGGTCCTGCTCCAGGTCTTCCTGCTGCTCATGAGTAGATTCACTATGCGGGTGTAGAAAGCTACTCATTAGCGACTGAAGACTGAGGCTGCTGCTGATGGAGCTGCTGCTGCTGCTGCTGCTGCCACCCCCCCCCCCCCCCCCCCGGCAGCCATAGCAGTGGAAGGTGAGCGCAGAGGTCCCCTCGAGTCAGACCTGCGAGAGTATGGACCATGGCGCAGATAGACATCACCCAACTGACTATGTAGGATGTCTCTGTAGTAGGTCAGTTTGTCCTCCCTCTCAGTGGGTGTAAATATGCCCCCATTTTGTTCCAGAAGCGAGGGTCCAATAAGGTGGAGAGCCAGAAGTCATCCTGCTGACAAATGGAGACAATTCTGTGGTCACTACGCAAGTACATGAGCATGCATCGTGCCATTTGTGCAAGTGACTCGGAGGGACTACCTGTCTCCATCTCCACTGCAAACTGCCACGGTGGGTCTGGGTCCTCTGTCTCACCTTCCTCACCACCCTCTAGCTCCTCTGGCTGCTCCTGCTCCTTCTCTCCTGTCAGATGACTAGATAAAATGGTCATTTTGTCAAACCTAAACTGTGCTTCGCTGTGCCCCACCCCCCTCTCCTCCTCCTCCTCTTCAGCCCCCACAGGCTTCATGTGGCTGTGAAATGTATGCGCCATGTCTCTAATGCCCTGACCAGCCATGGTTTCCAACATGTGTTGTAGTACATGAAGCAGTGGAATCTCATCGTTCATCTCATAGTCCTGGCGACTGACTAATAAAGTAGCTTCCTCAAAGGGCCTGAGCAAACGGCAGGTGTCACGTATGAGCTGCCACTGGTTTACATTGAAGTTACACAGGGGAGTCCCCCTATCCGTTTGAATCATCAAGAAATCCGTGATGGCTTTTCTCTGTTCCTATAGTCGATCCTGCATATGGAGGGTGGAATTCCAACGGGTGGAAACATCGCAAATCAGACTATGTTGGGGGATACCGTTCTGACGCTGAAGCTCAAGAAGGGTGTGCTTGGAGGAGTAGGAGTGGCTGAAGTGCATGCAAAGTTTCCTTCCCGTTGTTAGGATGTCTTGCAGATGGGGGGAAGACTTCAGAAAACGCTTGACAACTAGATTGAACACGTGTGCCATGGCAGGACGCATGGCTCAGGCTTCCTTGTCGCAGCGCAGACAAGATGTTCTTCCCAGTGTCAGTCACCATGGGTCCCATTTGCAGTTTTCGTGGAGTAAGCCATGATTTAATTTATTGAGTTCTCATTTTTAGCAGTTTCTCCCATGTGTGGCTCTGTGGCTCAAGGCAAACCATGTGAAGAACAGTGTGAAACCGCCGTGTCCTGCACACATGGTAGGCTGGAAGGGCACTGGGAAAAAAAATATATATATATATTTAGAAAAAACAAAATACAAAAAAAAATAAAAAGGTGTACAAAAATTCACAAAATATTAAAAAAAGACAATGGAAAAAAATATTAAAAAATAAAAAATAATATATATATATATATGTTTTTAAAAAATACAAAATATGAAAAAAAAAATCCCCCCCCCCCAAAAAAAAGATTTTTTGATTTTTGATTTTATATGTTTTCTGTTATCATGTTAGATGTTATTGTTGCTATGTTATGTGTTATTATATGTTATTATTATAAATATGTTCAAATAAGATAAATGTTAACTATTAATATGTAATTAACAATTAGCCACTTTTTTCTGTGACACCATTGCTAAGTGCAAGTGCACTGTCACAGGCACAAAGGCCTAGAAGCGTGGAGGCCACAGCGGAGGGACCTGTTCAAGTTGCTGTTGTGGTTGTGCAGGAATCACAATCACCCAGTGGTCCTTAAAGGATATGTATTGTCCCTGACCGTAGTTACAGCTCCAGACGTAGGCACTGCTGTGCACTTTGGTACACACTGACAGGCTAAAGGACTGGCCCACCTTCTGTTCAACAAAATTGTACAGGGCTGGTACTGCCTTCTTTGCAAAGAAATGACAGCATGGTACTCTCCACCTCGGCTCGGCACAAGCCATCAGTTCTCTGAAAGGTCCACCAACTCAAAAGGGAGGGACTGCAGCACCAGCAACTTATACAGGAGCACATTTAGCTTCTGTACATTGGATGAGTGGGAACATACTGTTGTCTCTTGGACATGGCTTGGCCAATGGATTGCTGGCGGAATGACTGACTCGGATTAAGAGGAGGAGGAGCATCTGGAGCGACAGAGGATGGGTATGACACACAGGAGGTGGTGGAGCCTTGGCTGGCAGGAACAGAGAGCGGAGCCAACTCTCCCAGGCCGTTTTATGGTGACGCTGCAAATGTTGACGCAGGGCTGTGGGTCCAACATTGGGACCCTGGCCACACTTCACCTTCTGCCTACACATCTTTCATATAGCCATGTTAACCTCCTGCGGATGCTTGATGAAAAACTGCCACATGGCCTTGTAGCTGATTTTTCCTACCAACAGTCCGCACTAATTCACTGCTGCTGCTGCCGCCACCACCGCCAACTCCAGGGACCCTCTTCCACTACCTCCTGGGAAGATAGCCTGCCGCACAAGTGGTCTACCCCGAGCACATTTACCTCCATACTTTCCCCTTCTGCCACCATGCTGGCCGCTAAATCTGTCACTCTCCATCACTCCAAGCCTTTAAAAGTGCCCTCAAAACTCACTGATGTCCTCCTCAGGTTCCTCAACAGTGTCTGCTTAAGAAGCCAAAACGCTTGCATCACCACCTCCCACGCTACTCTCCTCATCACAACTTGCCCGCCTAGTGGAAGAAGCGGCGAGTGTCTCCTCCACTTCTTGGCTGGGCAGTAGCTGCTGATTTTTCTGATTATCAGATCGTCCTCACTGAATAGTGGAGCTGAACCCTAAGCATAAGACATAACCGACAGTTGACTGGGGGTGTCAGATGTCACTTGTGATGCAGTGGATGATCGTGTTAACCAATCGATGACGGCAGATGGGTTGCTGGTCGAGACAAGACCGCTAGCTGATACCGGGAGATCAGACTTCTCACTGAGACTCCTGCTGCCACTCACCCCTAGTCTGCTGCAACCTCTGCTTGATGAATTTAGGCCTCTGCAACTTCTCTGTGCCCATCCTGCCACTTCTCTGCCTGACATACTTAGTGCGTATATGAGGGGAGGACAAAACGCTACACTACACTTAAAACAGGATTTGTCGAAAAGAGCAGCAGGTGTGTAACTATCTATGGTCTTTAGTAACTAGGCCCTGAAGACTTTAACACGAACAAAATGATGAAACTCTTAGATGTGCGTAAGTGATGCTCTGATGAGAGCAATTCAATGTGCTCTAGTATGCTTCAAAAATGTTTTTTTTTCAGAGACTGGCCTGCGTGGAAATGAATCGGGCATGGATTAGCCAAGATTTCCACCCACCAATGCCTGATGCATTAGAGTAGATTGATCATGGGGCCAGACCAACACTAAAGAAATATGGATCGTGCAAAACAGATTTAAGACGCTGCTCTCCAGTTACAGACATTCCTCCGCATCAGACCACAAGTAATTATTGAGAAATTGCTTTACGTTACTCTTACTTTTTATTAATATTCTTCGGATAAGATATCTGTGCCGAAAATCTCTTAATGCTGCTGCCAACTCCACGGTGTGTCTTTCTGGCAATTTTGGGCTCCTGCTGCTGCTTGCAACTCCAGGGTGTGATTCATCCAATTTTTGGGCTCCTGCTGCCAACTCCAGTGTCTCTTTCAAGCTATGCTTGGGCTCCTGCTGCTGCTGCTTGCAACTCCAGGGTGTCATTCGGCCAATTTGGGCCTCCTGCTGCTCCTGCTGCCAACTCCAGTGTGTCTTTCAAGCAATGTTTGGGCTCCTGCTGCCAACTCCAGTGTGTCTTTCAAGCAATGTTTGGGCTCCTGCTGCTCCTGCTGCCAACTCCAGTGTGTCTTTCAAGCAATGTTTGGGCTCCTGCTGCCAACTCCAGTGTCTCTTTCAAGCAATGTTTGGGCTCCTGCTGCTGCTGCTGCCAACTCCAGTGTGTCTTTCAAGCAATGTTTGAGCTCCTGCTGCTCCTGCTGCCAACTCCAGTGTGTCTTTCAAGCAATGTTTGGGCTCCTGCTGCTCCTGCTGCCAACTCCAGTGTCTCTTTCAAGCAATGTTTGGGCTCCTGCTGCTGCTGCTGCCAACTCCAGTGTGTCTTTCAAGCAATGTTTGGGCTCCTGCTGCTGCCAACTCCAGTGTGTCTTTCAAGCAATGTTTGGGCTCCTGCTGCTCCTGCTGCCAACTCCAGTGTGTCTTTCAAGCAATGTTTGGGCTCCTGCTGCTCCTGCTGCCAACTCCAGTGTCTCTTTCAAGCAATGTTTGGGCTCCTGCTGCCGCTGCTGCCGACTCCAGTGTCTCTTTTAAGCAACGTTTGGGCTCCTGCTGCTGCTGCTTGCAACTCCAGGGTGTCATTCAGCCAATTTTTGGGCTCCTGCTGCTCCTGCTGCCAACTCCAGTGTCTCTTTGAGCCAATGTTTGGGCTCCTGCTGCTGCCAGCTCCAGGGTGTGTTTTTCAGGCACTATAGGGGCCCCTCATAGTGATGGTACTTCAACTCTCTGCAATAGTGCCGCTCTGTGATTCTATTAGCGATGCCCCTGATCTGCATGTCCAAATTATTTACAGTATTATTTCACTAACCCAGCATGCATCCTATGCGTGTTACAGCAAGGCAGAATGGTTTACAACTCTATTGAGGCTCTAGGAGGCTCAGAAATAGCCGTTTTAATAGCGACTTGCCGCAAATAAATTCGGACCGAAACAAATTTTGTCGGAAAATTCAGCGAATCAGCCGAATCGAATTTTTCAAAAGTTCGCTCATCTCTATCGGCCACTCTTGGCCTTGGTTTGGTAGCCACATGTGGGTGGGGAGGGGGACCTTGGCCTTGGCTGCCTTTTCAGGCTTCTGGGACTGCTGTGGCTGCTTTGGGCTGTTAGCCTTCTGGCCCTGCTGCGTCTTCTGGCCCTGCTGCGTCTTGGGGCCCTGCCGCGGCTTCTGGCCCTGCTGTGGCTTGGGGCCCTGCTGCGGCTTCTGGCCCTGCTGCGGCTTCTGGCCCTGCTGCAGCTTCGGGCCCTGCTGCGGCTTCGGGCCCTGCTGCGGCTTCTTGCCCTGCTGCGGCTTCTGGCCCTGCTGCGGCTTCGGGCCCTGCTGCGGCTTCTGGGCCTGTGTTTGGTCCCTTTGGCAAGTGCCTTGGTGCCACGTGGGGGGGATGTGGGGCAGGGTGGGGGCTGGAGCTTCGTCCCCTCTTACCCGTTTGGAGGGCATGAGCTGGTGTAGCCTTTGGTGCCTTGCTCTTTGTTGGCCTGCTGCCACCTCCTTTTTTGCCGCAGCCTTTGTGGTAGGCCTTAGCCTCGCTTTGGCCTCTTGCGACCTTGTTTTTGGGCCCTCGCCATGCTCAGTCCGCTTGGTAGCCTTTTTCTGAGTGGTTTGTTTTTCTGCTGGCATTTTGCCTGGACTCTCAAAGAGAATGAGCTGTATGTGCATGGACCTTTAACTAAGGTGTGACGCCTACGCGTTCGCGTACGCACACGTCCGGCCGTTCGCACCGACATGCGGAACCCGGAAACCGCTGGGGCATTACTTATCTGCTGACAAGAAGAAAGATGGCGCCCACTATCTTCACCCGCCAACAAGAAGAGATCGTCATGCTTGTAAGTGTATTTGTAGGCCTTTCAAGTGACATCTAAATGCTGCTCGACATGTTAAGGATGCGCACGAAGTAAGAGATTTGATCCAAATTTGGGTAAAATACATGCACACCCAAACGCACGCCACACGTGCCAAACGGTGCGGCCAGATTTGAAAGTTAACTTAGCCTAGAAGTGTGTGTGGGTATGTTTTAATGTGATTGACCCAAACAATGTATAGTTTGCAATTCTTTATAGGCATGTATAATTTATTGCTATGTTTGATTTGTGTTTTGTAGACCATGCTGGAGTGCAGGTACGACTACCTGCCCAACTCGTTTGAAAAACGAAACGTCGCCCTGGAGATCATCTCGGAGATCCAACAACAGACCGACACCACCTTCACCCACACACAGATCATGCAGCATTGGTCGGACCTGAAACGACTGCACATGCCCCGGGTGCGGAGGTTTTTCGGTATCCATTTCCCAAGTAAGTACATAGCGCTTGCATGCAAGATGTAACTACGACAGAAGGTAGGCCTTTTATTTATAATGCCTTTTCTTTGGTAGTGTTGGAAATGGATTACCGCATTCGCCGCACCTGGAGGCACACAGGCCGACCAGTGCTGCATGATTCTGCAGCTGGGAGTGAAGGTGGTGGATCTCCAGGGCGACGGGCCTACCCCTCCTCTGTGGGGTCCTCAGACCAGCCCCTGGACCTTACAACAGAGGAGGGGCGGCACAGCGTGGTCAGGCAGTCGTACCCTGCCACGCATGCGGGAACCTCTGGTATGTCACTCTTCATGTCTATGCACACACATATACATGCTATCTCCTACCCAACTGATTCCTTTCATCTGTTTGTCTAGATGCTTCTGGAGCGGGTGAGGAAGTGGAAGAGGCAGCAGATGTGCTACAAGCAGAAGCTGGAGAAGGTGAGTGATGTGAACCAGACTTGCCAATAGACATATTCTTACTGAGGAATTTGACCATAAAAATGAACGTATTTCCCATGTTTCTACAGGCATTTCTTCACACCAGAGCCAGGACCCAGGACCTCATCGTGTTGTCCCCAACGAGCCAGCTCTCGGCCACCAACCATGTAAGTAGTCAGGGCATTATTAGCATTTATGTGGTACTTGACATCAACACACAGATACATCAAGCCCTAGCCAATGGCAATATATGAGTGATCTGTGGCCACTTCCTTAGCTTAATGACTTGCCAAACTGACCTGTGGCCACTTCCTTAGCTTAATGACTTGCCAGACTGACCTGTGGCCACTTCCTTAGCTTAATGACTTGCCAGACTGACCTGTGGCCACTTCCTTAGCTTAATGACTTGCCAGAATTACATATGTAGCCTTTATTTATTTGTGTAACTTAAAAACATTCAATCCACAGGTGGCAAACATGTATTGGTATGAAAATAATGATTTTTTATCCATTTGTTACAGGGACCACACGGCAACAAATTTGGGAAATGAATCGGAGGGTCCTTGCGTTGGTGGCCGATATGAAGGTGATGGTTGACTCGTTGGGGACAACAGAAGAAGACAAAGAGAAGTAAAGTCCTGGGTCCTGGGCCTGTTCTGCTGGCCCAATTTATGACATTGTTATAATTTTTTTTTAAGTGTTCAGCAAAATTAACATTAGATAAATATTTTATAATAATAAAAAAATTAAAAAAAGTTTCTTTGTCATTTCTTGAAACACATACATTTACAACAAACAAAGGGGCAAATACATATTTAGAGCTGAAGATTCAGATGTCCGCGAAGTGATTTGGGTAAGTTTGAGGGTCCTAAAATGGAAGAAGAACCTAACCGCGAAGTGATTTGGGTAAGTTTTAGGGACCAAAAATGGAAGAAGAACCTAACCGCTAAGTGATTTGGGTAATTTTTAGGGACCTAAAATGGAAGAAGAACCTAACCGCTAAGTGATTTGGGTAAGTTTTAGGGACCTAAAATGGAAGAAGAACCTAACCGCTAAGTGATTTGGGTAAGTTTTAGGGACCTAAAATGGAAGAAGAACCTAACCGCTAAGTGATTTGGGTAAGTTATAGGGACCTAAAATGGAAGAAGAACCTAACCGCTAAGTGATTTGGGTAAGTTTTAGGGACATAAAATGGAAGAAGAACCTAACCGCTAAGTGATTTGGGTAAGTTTTAGGGACATAAAATGGAAGAAGAACCTAACCGCTAAGTGATTTGGGTAAGTTTTAGGGACATAAAATGGAAGAAGAACCTAACCGCGAATTGGTTAGGGTGAGCTTTAAGGGATCAAAAGGGAAGATGCAGGATAGCGCTAAGTGGTTAGGGTGAGCTTTAAGGGATCAAAAGGGAAGATGCAGGATAGCGCTAAGTGGTTAGGGTGAGCTTTAAGGAATCAAAAGGGAAGATGCAGGATAGCGCTAAGTGGTTAGGGTGAGCTTTAAGGGATCAAAAGGGAAGATGCAGGATCGCGCTAAGTGGTTAGGGTGAGCTTTAACCCTTTAAACGCCAGCTACGTAAAATTCACGTAGCTGCCTCTCCTGTCATTAAACGCCAGCTACGTAAGTTTTACGTACCTGGCTTTCCCCCCTGCTAACTGGCAAAAAAAAAAAAAAAGACACTCACCTGACCCCTCGTTTGATTCGGCCGGGTCTCCCCTTTAAGATGGTGTGCTCCGATCGTCCGTGGGACCTCCTCCGGCTGCAGGGGAGGGCCCGGAATAGGGTGCCCCCCCCCCGTTTTAGCTGCCACTGGCTTTCCTGTAAAAAAAAAAAAAAAATAAAAATGACATTTACCTACCTGCATGTGCGCTGGCTCCCGTCGACCCTCCTCTTCACCTGGGGGGCCTCCGATCCCCCCCCAGGGCTTGCCGATCTTCAGGAGCGAGCCCGGGAGGCTCTCTCCTTTCTCCTTCTCGATGGCGGCCGCCATCTTGCCGCTATGACGTCATCCCGTCCCGCCTCCCCGTCGAGCCCCGCCCCTTTTGGGGGCGGGGCTATGACGTCATCCCGGTCCCGATCACTGGCTTCAGCTGTTTCAGCTGTCAGATGCCGGTGATCGGCGACCTGGAAGGAGGTGGCAGGAGATCCTCTGATCTCCTGCCCCCCCTTCTCTGGATGCCGATCACCGGCATCTGTCATCAGAGCGGCGAGGGACAAGAGCTTGCAATCGGAGGTAAGTACAGTAAAAATTTTTTTTTTTTTTTTTTTAATAAAATCATTTTGTCTGTGTTTTTTTTTTGTTACAGTTAACCCTATGTGAGCTGGTAAGGGGTCTATCAGACCCCTGTACCAGCTCACAAGGCTCTGGGTCTGGCAAGTCACCTGCGGGCTAGCGGGTGACTTGCCATTAACCCCCAGCCCCCCATTACCTGCCTCCCCAAAGGCCAGGGGGGGGCAGAAGGGCCCGGGCCACTATGGCTATGTGGGCCTGTTCTACAAGCCCCCATAGCTGGCCCGGGTCGGTAACGCTGGGTAGGGGGGACCCTACGTTATTTTTTTTTTGGATTTTTAAGGGTTTTTAACCCTTAAAATTCCAAAAAAAAAGGGGTCCCCCACCCTGGGAGGGGGGACCCTATGTCAATTTTTTTTTTAATTAACCCCTTATGTCCTGTCACCCAGCTGGTAATAAATGCTTCCAGCTTTTTGTGGTGTGGTGTGTTTTTTTTTTTTTTACATTTTAAGTGGACCAACTCCCAGGATTTTGACTTTCCTGGGTATTGGTCCTTTCCCCTGGGGCATCCCGATTGGGGATGCCCCGCTGCGTGAAACCCCCCCGATCACCCACAATAACTCACCTTACCCGGGTCCTACGGCGCATGCGCGGCCGCTTGTCCAATCAGCGCGCTCAGAGCGGCTGAGTTATGGACGTCTAAGAGACATCTAAACTCAGCCGCTCTGAGCGCGCTGGCGGCCGCATCCCCCACTTCCCTCTAACAGGGAGCGTGCCCGCGTCGGCCATTCATAAATAGCCGGCCTGGGCACGCGTCCTGCTAGAGGGATAGCGGGGATGCAGCCCGCGCATGCGCCGTAGGACCGGATTCAAGTAAGTGGTAGCAGGTGTTCCGGGGGGTTTCACACAGGGGGGCATCCCGATTTTGGATGCCCCAGGGGGAGGGAATAGAACGGTCTGGGAATCTTATAGATTCCGGGGCCGATCAGCCCTGGGTGTTGGTCCACTTTAACCCATTGTGAACTTGTAAGGAGTCCATGAGACCCCTGTACCAGTTCACAAGGCTCGAGAGCTGTCAAGTGACCTGCGGCTAGCGGGTGACTTGCCATTAACCCTGGCCCCCCTATTACCTGCCTCCCCGAAGCCCAGGGGGGGCAGAAGGGCCCGGGCTGATTTAGGCGGTGTTAGGTGATTAGGCTTGTACTTGGCAGGGCGGGGGGCCACCAAAGCTGGACCCTGCGCCCTGTTCTACAATCCCTGCATAGCTGATCCCCGGGCTGGTTATGCTGGGTAGGGGGGACCCCATGTCATTTTTATGGGAATTATTAAAATTAAAAAAATGTGGGTTACCTCCCCCCCAGGAAGGGGAACCCCACACCGATTTTTTTTCTTGATTTAACCCTTTATAGTGTGGATTGTAGTTGTATTTTATTTTTACATGTTATAAAATGTTTTTTCAGTTTGGGGGGTCTTCTGAACAGTAACAGGGGGCTACCGATACATATGTGGTACCGTTGTAATCGGAAGAAATGGGGCTTTCACATGCAATATGGTTTTCTTTAATAAAACAAATTTTTTATTTGAAATAAAGGAGATCATTTTCTAAAAAAAAAAAATTTATTTTGTTTTGTTTAATGTACTCAAAAATATTAAAAAAAAACTGTAAAAAAATTACAAACAAGACATTTCATGTTAAAGCCTAAACTCTGCCGCAAAAAAAAAATATATGATTTTCCTGGAAATTCCTGCAAAAATCACAGTTAAGCATAGCGCAAAATGGTGAAAAATGACCTGTCAAGAGAGGGTGACAAAGCCTAAAGTAGGCTGGCAGTTAAAAGGGTTAGTAGTACCTATGCATGTTGGGTATCGTTCTGCTCGGGGGATTTTGCGCTTTCAGATTTAGCTTGTTTTTTTTTGTTTGCATATTGATATTTTAGGAAAACTCATTTTTTATTCTGCTTTATTTTACATTTTTTAAGGAAACCCTGTGCGACCAACAAATTCTTTGAGGGATTACTTCCAGAAAGATGGGCCCACTACAACATGCTGGGTATGCTTAGAAAGCTTATCATGTGTACTTTCAGAAAATATATGGTTTGTGGCAGGTATTCCAAATGTAAAGGGTTGTTTTGGTAGAAAAAGCGCAAGGGGCCACTTTGTCTGCAGAGCTGAAATTTTCAAGCAAAATTACCGTCTCCCCAAGCTTTACTTTGGGGTGTTTGGCAACTCTTCCCTTGACAGTAGCTATGCATGTTGGGTATCGTTCTGTTCGGGGGATGTTGCTTTTTTAGATTAACTTGTTTTTTCTTGTTTGCTTATAGTTTTCTTTAGAAAAATGTGGCTTTGATTCTGCTTTTTATCCTTTTTTAGGGAAGTTCTGTGTAACCAAAGAATACATTGAGGGAGAACTTCCAGAAAACTGTGGCAACATCAACAAGCCTGGTATGCCTAAAAAGCTTGAGGTGTGTACTTCCAGAGAATATATAGTTTGTGGGGGGTATTTCAAATGTAAAGGGTTGTTTTTATTGAAAAACTGCAAGGTGCACATAGTGCTTAGCATAGCTGTATTTGATCTGAAAATCCCCTAAAGCGCTGTTTCAGTTTGGGGGAGTCTCCTGGGCAGGAAAGGGTGTCTACCAATATATATGTGGTATCGCTGTAACTGGAAGAAATTGGGGTTTCACACGCAATAAGATTTTATTGACAAACTTACATTTTTTATTACAAAAAAACACTACAAATTGTAAAAAATATTTTTTTTTATTTTTTTGCACATATCTCACCCCAAAATATTAAGAATACACCTAAAAAATGACAAACAAGACATTTCATGTTAAAGCCCAGACTCTGCTGAAAAAAACAATATACAATTTTTCTGGGAAATCCCTGGAAATCCCTTCAAAAATCACAGTTGAACATGCATAGTGCAAAATAGTGAAAAATGGTCTGGCAACAAAGCGTAACAAAAACTCCAGGTAGGCTGGCAGCGAAAGGGTTAAGGGATCAAAAGGGAAGATGCAGGATAGCGCTAAGTGGTTAGGGTGAGCTTTAAGGGATCAAAAGGGAAGATGCAGGATAGCGCTAAGTGGTTTAGCTAAACATTGTAGTAGAAGTGATGGGAGTGAAATATGTATGCGAGCACTTTAATGAGTTAAGTTTGTAGTGCGCAGGCGCAAGATCGTAAGGATTCCGTCTGGACGATTATGTTTGGAAAAAGTGAAACAGAATGTATCGGGAAACGTAAAGGATTCGTGTGAGGATACGATGGGAAAAGGGCAAAAACGAAAGGCTACGTTGTTACCTGAGAAAATGAATCTGAAAAGTCTCAATGGAAAATGACATCCTCGTACTCTGGCATACGAGCGGACGGAGACTTTACAGAACGTTTACAATGCATGCATAGAATCGCTCGCACATTCATACGAGAGCGGGAACTTTTGAAAATGATACGACAACGGCACTAAAACGGAAGTTTTTTTGTGTCTCTCTGAATCGAGTCTAATGTTTGTCAAATTATTTTTTGATTATTATTATCACACAAAATAAAAAAAGGCACACATTGGCCAAAATGCATTAAAATGAAGCAAAAACATTGTCCACAAGCTGGGAGCGGATCGCCTGTGCCGACCCACTTTGGGTTCCAGAATAGGGAGGTGTTACATCTTCTGAAATCACTAAAGCTTCCTCTGCAAGGTCACTGTATCTTGGAACCCGGCTCCGGATGGCGACGTTGTGCAGGACCCCACACGCCACAATTATTATGAGGACCTTGGCGGGCTCATACTGCAAGGCACCCCCAGACTGGTCGAGACAACGGAAGCACATCTTCAATAAGCCAAAGGCACGTTCCACCACTGAGCGAGTCCTCCTATGTGCAGTATTATACCGCTCCTGGGCCTGCAAGGATGGGTGGAGGATGGGGGTAAGTAACCATGGGAGCAATGGATAGCCAGAATCACCTGGAAAAAAAAACAAAACTTAAGCACACACCGTAATACAAAATACACATGATAATACTTGGCCACATATGTAGTGGCAGGCCCCATAACTAGCAGAGACATAAATAGAATCCAAAATCAAAAAACACAAAAAAAGTGTATCTAAACAAGTAACATCATGCTAATAACGAAGAGCCAAAAGTACCTTACATGCTACTTACAAACAGGGCATGTTAGGTTACTTTAAACTGCTAAGAACAGGGAACAACAGACAGAGGCCTAAAGGGAAGAGGCTCAATAATGTGCTGCTTAGCATTCCAGCACTAGTGAATAGGGACAATAGGTGAGCTGTGCAATGTCAGTGCAAAGCACAGTTCTGATGACGCAACATGCCCATCCACCCAGCACACTCCTGTACAATGACTCTGGGATGCAACATAGCTAAGAGGGGCAGGACAGAAAGGAATAGTGGAGAATCAAAATCAAACACATAGGAGGAAATACTGGTAAGTAAGTGATTGTAAACTTCTACTGTTTCATTGTAGTCTCTAACAGATTAGTGGGGTACAGGCACAGACCAATAAGAAAAATCATGCTGGACAGCAACAACAAATTTTAAACACATACCCAGTAGCCATCCGCCAGACAGATCTCCAGATTGAAAGCGCACAAAGAGGCTGGAGTTCCTCAAAATGTGCGAATCGTGGGTGGACCCAGGGAAGGCTGCAAAGATACTAAAAAATTGCATATCTGGGCCTGACACTGCCTGCACATTTATAGAGTGGCCCATCTTCCTGTTCCTGCAAAAGCAAAATATAAGAGGAATTAGTGGGCCCAAAAGGCAAAACAGAAGTAAAAATATACATTCACATAAGCAACATTTCAAACCACTGGATGTTTGGTATACACAGGATGTAGGTCCACTTTTAGCCATTGAAAAATAATCCACATTGCCAAAAAGTAAATTTATGTGCTACATTGCAGACACATGCTGACCTAAACCACGTACCTGAACAGATATTCCTGCGCTGCAGGCGGAATTAACGCAACGTGGGTACAATCGATGGCACCCATGATGTTGGGCATGTCGGCTATATTATAAAAGCCCAGCTTAACCGCATTCCAGGCTTCCGCTGTGTCAGGGAAAAATATATATTTTGGTGCCAGGGTAGCCATGCCATCCAAAAACTTGGTAAGGCTACTCCTCAGCGTAGACTGGGACATCCCCACGGAGAAGGCACCCAGTCTCTGGAACGAGCCGTTTGCCAAAAACTGCAGGCAGCCAACCAATTTGGTCATACCTGCAATTGCATGCCCCTTCCTTGTGGTGCGGGCTAACCATGGCCACAGCTGCCTATACAAGTCCTGGAGAGAAACACGGTTAAGGCGGGTGAGCGAATAGCTCAAGGTCATGCATGCCATCGATGTCCAGACTTGTTTGGTGCAGCCTGGTTTCTGCCATGCTCAAAAGAACCAGGCCGCGTAGCTGACGCCTTTGATGCTCGCGCACAGCAGAATGCATTCCAAAGTCACGGAGCACAAATACGGCTGCTAACACTGTCCGTAAGTTGAGCGCCCACACCCTCGTTATAACGGGCTGCTTTCAATCGGAAATCAAGGCTCTGAATCATTAAAAAAAACGGACCTATCAACGACAAGTCCGTTTTCACGGAGTCCTGCCTCTTGCGAGCCGACAATCGTAAAGGCGCATGCCGAAACACCTGAGCGCACACACGCACACAAAAAGCAACGGAGCACCTTTCATGCCCCGATCACAGCCCAAAACCAACGGGAAAACGTACTGGATAGATGAACGAGGAGGCTCTGCATCAGGCCAATTGTTCTGTACCACTTGAGTGTATTCCTCACTATCCCTCAGCTAATCCCATTTAACTAATGGTAGATTGCTGGTAAAAAAACACACATAAATATTTCACAGTTAAGAGAATATATATATGCAAGCGTAAATACACAAACCAAGGGTTGCTTGTAAAACAACACAGTTTTACTGTAGAGGTTCCCTCATTTAAGGAAGACCTCTGGCTGTTTTAGGCAGACTTTCACAAACAACAAGACTTTCTCACACTATCACATTAACACAAACAGGGCCGTATTTGCCACAAGGCAATTCAAGGCCTGTGCCTAGGGCGGGAACATTGTAAAGGGGCGGGTCTTCAGGGTAGCAGAACAAAAAAAAAAAATTTTTTTTTTTACATTCGACGACCGTGGGGCTCCCGCGCGCGTGCCCGCCTAGTGCGTGTGCCCACACGGTCGCCGAACTTTTTTCCATGGCCGCGGGCTCCCACGCGCTTGGCCGCCTGACGCGCGTGCTCGCAGGGTCGCCCGTGCCAATCAGCTGCTCCGGCGCCCGCACCCGCCTACCTTCATCTTTGCGGCTGCTTCACCCCGCCTTCCACCCACTGGTTATGCTGCCGGCGCGGGCCACCTCGCAGCACGAGAGCTGGCTCCGCCCCCTGCCGTGACGTCATCGTGTGCCCGCATGGGAAAAGGAACGTGACTGGGTGCCGCTGGGGCTGCTGCTTGCTTCCTCCAGGAACATCAGACTGCCCAGTAAAGGTAATGGAGGAACGGGCAAGGATTCAGGGACTGTCATTTTTACTATAATGGAGTGGGAAGAGTAATTTGCAGGTTTAATAAAACAAAATAAAAAATAGAAGATAATGATGATGTTTGGGGGGGGAGGGGCATATATTGTGTGTGCGCATGAATGGGGGTTGGGGGTAAGTACTTGAGATTGAAGGAGCAGGCCTGGGAACAAAGGGGGGGGACACTTTTAGACTCCAGGGCCATCCCAGTTCCACTCCTTGTGGCATCCCGAATTGGACTGTGTAAAACTCCCCAGAGGACTTGTTTTACTCTCCTTGTCCTGGAGCCATCACTGGGTTTCTGTGTCGCCGCCGCATCCCTGCTCGCCTTTAGCTGTGCGCACGCCCTGCCATTCTGAATGGGCAGAGTGGGCACGCGATGGCTAGGAGGTGCAGCTGGCGGGGGATGCAGGCCACTCAGCCAATCAGTGCACACGTTCTTGCTCCATGTCTGCGCAGTGAGAGCGACAGGAAGGTGAGTGAATAGTGCGGCCTTAGGGGATACACACAGCGGCCCACTGAGAGGAACAACAGTGAAAAGTGAAAATCAGGCTTGTTGTTCCTGTTTAAAGTAAAACAAAACCTTGAGAGGCTGGCCCTGGAAACTAAAAGATTACAGGTCTGACCGCTGGCCTTCCCCCCTGGGCACCCCAAATCGGGACGGCCAGTTGCCAGCCCTGAAATTGAGAAACCCCCTAGATCGCCCAAAATCACTCACCTCCTCTCGGACCAATGGCACATACACAGGCTCTAGTCTAATGAGAATCACTTGCTGTCACTATGTAATTCTCATTGGACCAGAGTCCACTCTCATTGGACCAGAGTTTCACCCAGCGGAGTATACCAAATTGGGATGCCCTGGGATAAAGCTAGCAGCCGGCCCTGGAATCTTTCAGATTCCAGCCCAGGAGCTTCTGGGTTTTGTTCAGCTTCAATGAGTGTGTCTGTGCAGGCCAGGGAGGGGCAGCTGGAATTGTGGTGTGGTGTATGTGGGGTGGCATCTGACAGATGTTGCACCCCCCCAACACACACATTGGGCAGGCTGATTTGGGATGCCCAGCAGCATGTAACCCCCTCTCCCGTTCCTGCACAACTTAGCTTGGCCTAGATCCCACAGTGCATTGGTGGGCCACCTGTTAATATGGCATCCTTAGCACACTTTTAGGTGTGAGCTATTGGCAGGATAAAGGCAGCTAAAGATTTAATACTCATCCTTTTCCACACACTAATATGCAAGGCAAAGGATGCCTGTTGTTTGAGGCCCCACGCATGCGCCGTGAGATTAAGAAGCATGTAACATTAAGGCAAATCTGGGGGGTTTCATGCTGTGGGGTATCCCACATTGGGAGGACACCACCAATCAGTAGAGGTGACTCAACATTAATTTGGACGATTCCTAGAAATTCAGGTTTTTGTGAACTGAATCGAATTTTCATGACCCACCCTTAAAGTGTACCAAACCCATCACAGATGGCCATGAAATCTCCAGGGTTGCCTGATTCACTATTCCTAGGGCATCCAGATTCAGGATGCCCCACTGTGTGAAACCCCCCCGTGAGTCCGCTGTAAAACCTACCCGATCATGCGTGCACTACGCTTTACCTTTATTGGGGCCCTTGGCAGGCATTTGTGCATGGCAGACACGCACCCTGTTAGAGGCTAGTGGGGCTGCAGCCACTGGCGTACTTGGCTGCATATTGCTATTTTTCCTGTCGGCCCCTAGCCAATTCTTAACCGAAAATGATGACGAATTGAATCAAGCGCGCTGATTAGATGACAGCCCTTACATGTGCCATGGGACCAGGGAAAGGTGAGTTTTATTGGGCAACCTGGGGGGTTTCACACAGCAGGGCATCCTGAATTGGGGCCATAAACCGGGGATAGTCAAAATCATGGGTTTCATCCAGCGCAGGCTAGTGCGGTGTAAAGATACTTAGCAGATTGCACTCTGTCAGTCCCACACTGGACGCCGTACCCTCCTCCTCCGCCGCCTGAACGATTGACACCACTGTACAGAAGGGGACCACGGTG
The DNA here is from genome assembly GCA_027917425.1 of Gastrophryne carolinensis. Taxonomy (NCBI): domain Eukaryota; kingdom Metazoa; phylum Chordata; class Amphibia; order Anura; family Microhylidae; genus Gastrophryne; species Gastrophryne carolinensis. The sequence goes on along the minus strand of CM051236.1, from coordinate 241,595,666 downwards.
CGCCCCGTTCAATGGAGAGGGGCGTGCCGTAATTCCTGTGACAAGGGGGACGGGGCACGCTGTAGCCCCTCTGCTGAATGGTGTTGAGCGCCGAGGTGGCAGAGGAGGAGGGAGCGGCGCCCATCGTGGGACAGTGTGCGATCTGCTAAGTGTCTTTACACCGCACCAGCCTGCGCTGGATGAAAGGAAAGTATAGTTTTTTTTTTTTTTATAAAGTCTGATTTTAAAACAATAAAAAATTATCTAACCTTTGTTCCCGTTCTATTGCTGGGAGAAGTCCTTATCCTCCGGCGCCAGCAGGTGTCTTGACTGGGACAAAGAACACAAACTCTGTCCCGCACTGTGCTCCTGGCATTTTGCTCCTGGCTACTTAAGAGGGGCTATTTATAGGTGCAAAGTGAGGTGTCAGTTCCCTCCTTGCCTATAAATAGCCCCACAGGATCTGTGTCCCGCTGTGTGAAACCCCCCAGGTCGCCCAAACTCACCTCTTCCCGATCCTATGATGCATGCGCGTCCGCTCGTCCAATCAGCGCGCAGGTGGCCGCATGCCCGCACTGGCCATTCACAAATGCCTGGCACTGGCACGCACCCAGCTAAAGAGATAGCTGGGATGCGGCCACTGCTCGCACATGCGCCATTGGCCCGGGAACGAAGGTGAGTTTTCGGGTGACATGGGGGGTTTACAGATTGGCACTTTAATCTTGTGATAGAGATTGTTTATTAGGAGGGATATTTTGAATAGTATGGGTATCATGGGTTTTGTAGGATATTCCTGCTGAGTTTGGCCTTATATATATGTTTTTTAATATATGTATGTAACTGTGTTGTACTGCCTTAATGTGTGTTTTTAAGTAAATACTACTTTTGAATTGATGAATTAAACATATGAATATTAAGATCAGTTGGTACTATTGATTGATTTCTTTGGGGTGAGAGTGGTGCTTTCTGAATAACTGTGTTTGGTCTGTGGATGGCTGGAGCCACAGAAATGTTCTTGTGTATTGTAGTGTCAATTTAAGTTACAGGTTCTGCACACTCTCTTTCCCCTAAACTTGGATTGTTTGCGGTGGTGCTTAACAGGGTTTCTTCTTTTGTATTTATATATGACCTGGGGGGTTTCACACAATGGGGCACCCCCGATCAGGTAGTTCTGCAGTCTCATAAACTCCATGTCATGCCATGTCCCTGAGCTGGGGGTACCTGGGGTTCCTTTATCTGTTACCTCCGATCCCTATGCTAGGCAAGGTGTTGGAAAAGGTGGCCAAGGAGGGTGTGGTTCGCAGACATCGTTTGTCTGGCGGTGGATCAGTTCGATCTGCCTCTTTGGCCGGATCTTATCACACAGGGTCAACTGCGTTACCCCAATTTACCAACGCTGGCTTTGACGGCCTGGCTGCTGAAACCTCCATCTTAGGGGAGGAAGGTCTTTCGGATTCTTTTATTCAGACTTTTATTAGTGCCAGGAAGAGGTCCTCTTCTACCATCTATTATAGGACTTGGAGATCTTATATTGATTGGTGTGAGGCTAGATCTTTGCCCTGTCGGGTCTTTTCTGTTTCCAGGATTTTGGAATTTCTTCAGTCGGGGCTGGACTCTGGTCTTCAGCTGAGTACTTTGAAGGGGCAGGTTGCTGCCTTGTCTGTCTTTTTTCAAAAGTCCTTTGCGCTTCATCCTTTGGTCAAGACTTTCTTCCAGGGAGTCTCGCATTTGCGGCCTCCTAGGAAGCCTTTGCTCCCTGTTTGGGATTTGAATTTAGTTCTCTCTGCTCTTCAGGCTCCTCCTTTTGAGCCTTTGCAGGATATTGATCTTTCTACTCTGATTCAGAAGGTTGCCTTTTTGGTGGCCATCACTTCGGTTCGGCGCGTTTCGGAGTTGGCAGCCTTGTCGGTTCAGACTCCTTACTTTGAGAGACATCAGGACAAAGTGGTTTTCCGCTTCAAACCGGACTTTCTTCATAAGGTGGTCTCTGCTTTTCATCTTAACCAGGGCATTGTTCTTCCTTCCTTGTGTCCTAAGCCTAGGAATGACAAGGAGAGGGTTTGCACTGTTTGGATGTGGTATGCTGTGTGAAGTACTATTTGCTTACTACATCTCCTTTTCGTAAGACTGATGCCTTTTTCGTGGTGCCCTGTGGACCTAGGAAGGGTTTGGCTCCGGCTAAGTCTTCCATTAGCAAATGGATTGGTCACGCTGTTGTTGGGACCTATTCTGCCAAGGGGAAGGTTCCCCCTTTTCGTATCACTGCTCATTCTACTCGTGCTGTTGGAGCGTCTTGGGCTTTTCAGCACCAGGCTTCTGTTGAACAAGTTTGTAAGGCTGCTACTTGGTCTTCTGTTCACACTTTTTCCAAGTTTTACAAGGTTGATGTGCGGGCTTCAGCGGATGCTGTGTTTGGCCGCAAGGTTCTGCAGGCTGCAGTGGTTTGAGTTTTGCATTATGGCCTTGTTGGATACCCACCCTTTCTGGACACTGCTTTTGGATGTCCCAAGTGTAATTATTAATGTTTGAAGCGGGGTGTGTGACATACTTAGAATAATACCATTTTGTGAATACTCACCTGTAAAATGGGTATTATAAGTATTAGAGATGAGCGAGTAGTGAAATATTCGAAATTTCGAATTTCGATTCGAATAGACCGCGTTGCTCGACTACTCGACCGATTATCGAATCCCATTATAGTCTATGGGAAAAAAATGCTCGCCACTTGGAAATCTCAATTCGACCACTTGGAGGTCACCAAGTCCACCCTGAAACATCAGAAAATGATGCCAACACTGCTGGAATGCAACTGGGACAGCAGGGGAAGCATGTCTGGGTGCATATAATGCGCCCAAGTCGCACTATTACGCCACTATCACAGCCACTCAACAATACACTCCAAACACAATATAACTTCTACGTAAAGTGAGACAAGACAAGGAAACCTTCTTTCCTCTACATTGCCATGGACCCCAAGCCAAACTGTACAAAAAAGAAGAACAAAATTCTGCACCCCTTAAAATCACGTTGCCTAATGACAACCACAGATGGCATAGGCAAGGGGGAAAATAAATAGACCCCACCCCTAATTGTCATTGTGTGTGTGTGTGTGTGTGAGATGTGGTCAGACATGTCCTCTTGTGTCATTGTGTCACCCCAGCAGTAAGGGAAGCTTAACCCTTTAACCGCCAGCCTACCTTGAGATTTTGTCACCCTTTGTTGCCAGACCATTTTGCACTATTTTGCGCTCCACATGTTCAACTGTGATTTTTGAAGAGATTTCCCAGTATTTCCCTGGACAATTATATATTGTTTTTTTCAGCACAGTCTGGGCTTTAACATGAAGTGTCTTGTTTGTAAGATTGTCAGTGTTTTTTAAATATTTTTATGGAAAATATGTAAAAAAAAACCCCAAAAAACATTTTTTTACAATTTTAGTGTGTTTTCCTAATAAAACATGCAAGTTGTTCCAGAAAATCATATTGAGTGTAAAAGCCCTATTGCTCCCGATTGCAACAGTACCACATATGTATTGGTAGACATCCTTTCCTGCCCACGAGACACGTAAAACTAAAAAGCGCGACTGAGCTAATTTTCAAAGAAAATACACCATTTTGCTCTCCTTGCGGTTTTTCAACCAAAACACCACTTTTCAATTGAAATACCCCCCACAAACCATATGTTCGCTGAAAGTACACACCTCAAGCGTTCTAGGCGTACCAGGCTTGTTGTTGTAGCTGCAGCTTTCTGGGCGCAAGCCTTCCCGAAACTCACTGGTTGTACTCGATTTCCCTAAAAAAATAGCAAAAATGCAGCATTAAGACCAATTTTTTCTATAAAAAACATGCGCTAACCAAAAAAAACGAATCAAATCTGAAATGGCAAGGTCTTCTGAACAGAACAATACCCAACATGCATAGCTACCTCCAAGGGTAGGGTTGCCAATTACCCCAAAGCAAAGCGTATGCATAACGGGCATTTCACTTGAAATTTCCTGCTCTGCAGACAAAGTGCGCACCTTGCGCTTTTTCAACCAAAACATCACTTTTCAATAAAAATACCCCCCACAATCCACATGTTCCCTGAAAGTACACACCTCAAGCGTTCTAGGCGTACCAGGCTTGTTGTTGTAGCTGCAGCTTTCTGGGCGCAAGCCTTCCCGAAACTCACTGGTTGTACCGGATTTCCCTAAAAAAATAGCAAAAATGCAGCATTAAGACCAAATTTTTCTATAAAAAACATGCGCTAACCAAAAAGAACGAATCAAATCTGAAATGGCAAGGTCTTCTGAACAGAACAATACCCAACATGCATAGCTACCTCCAAGGGTAGGGTTGCCAATTACCCCAAAGCAAAGCGTATGCATAACAGGCATTTCCATTGAAATTTCCTGCTCTGCAGACAAAGTGCGCACCTTGCGCTTTTTCAACAAAAACATCACTTTTCAATAAAAATACCCCCCACAAAAAACATGTTCCCTGAAAGTACACACCTCAAGCGTTCTAGGCGTACCAGGCTTGTTGTTGTAGCTGCAGCTTTCTGGGCGCAAGCCTTCCCGAAACTCACTGGTTGTACCGGATTTCCCTAAAAAAATAGCAAAAATGCAGCATTAAGACCAAATTTTTCTATAAAAAACATGCGCTAACCAAAAAAACCGAATCAAATCTGAAATGGCAAGGTCTTCTGAACAGAACAATACCCAGCATGCATAGCTACCTCCAAGGGTAGGGTTGCCAATTACCCCAAAGCAAAGTGTATGCATAACGGGCATTTCCATTGAAATTTCCTGCTCTGCAGACAAAGTGCGCACCTTGCGCTTTTTCAACAAAAACATCACTTTTCAATAAAAATACCCCCCACAAACCACATGGTCCCTGAAAGTACACACCTCAAGCGTTCTAGGCGTACCAGGCTTGTTGTTGTAGCTGCAGCTTTCTGGGCGCAAGCCTTCCCGAAACTCACTGGTTATACTGGTTGTTGTGGAGGTTGGTCTTCCCCTGGGGAAGAGCGCCGGAACCACCGAACTGGCCAGATTTACATGTTGGTCATGGGGCACGGGCGCCCATATGGGCATGCGCTCGGGAGCCCCGTGACCAAACTGAAAAAAAAAACACACATATACACACACACACTCCCTCTCCAAAATCAACATCTATTTTTTTTTCCGTTTTTTAAAATACCTTTTCTTCCGGAGTCTCTTCCTCAGTACTTCAGTCAGTCACACGTCCCTGACCCAGCAGGTGGGCGGAGTCCGGCGGCCTGCTCTCATGTCCCGCGCCGGCAATGCTCTGTAACCAATGGTTGAGGCGGGGCAGGCAGGGCGAGGAGGCCAATCAAGATGCCGGCTGTCAGAGCCGACCAAGATGGAGGCCAGGTGGGTGCGAGTGCGGCCGCCAGGGAGCACATGATCGCCTGGGGGGATAGGATGGATGGCTGCATGGGGGTGATAGGATGGATGGATTACTGCATTGGGGGTGACAGGATGGATGGATGGCTGCATTGGGGGTGATAGGATGGATGGATGGCTGCATGGGGGTGACAGGATGGATGGATGGCTGCATGGGGGTGACAGGATGGATGGATGGCTGCATGGGGGTGACAGGATGGATGGCTGCATGGGGGTGATAGGATGGATGGATTACTGCATTGGGGGTGACATGATGGATGGATGGCTGCATTGGGGGTGATAGGATGGATGGATGGCTGCATGGGGGTGACAGGATGGATGGATGGCTGCATGGGGGTGACAGGATGGATGGATGGCTGCATGGGGGTGACAGGATGGATGGCTGCATGGGGGTGACAAGATGGATGGCTGCATGGGGGTGACAGGATAGATGGATGGCTGCATGGGGGTGACAGGATGGATGGCTGCATGGGGGTGACAAGATGGATGGCTGCATGGGGGTGACAAGATGGATGGCTGCATGGGGGTGACAAGATGGATGGCTGCATGGGGGTGACAGGATGGATGGCTGCATGGGGGTGACAGGATGGATGGCTGCATGGGGGTGACAAGATGGATGGCTGCATGGGGGTGACAGGATGGATGGCTGCATGGGGGTGACAGGATGCATGGCTGCATGGGGGTGACAGGATGCATGGCTGCATGGGGGTGACAGGATGCATGGCTGCATGGGGGTGACAGGATGCATGGCTGCATGGGGGTGACAGGATGGCTGGATTGGAGGTGAGAGGATGGATGGATGGATTGATTGCTGCATGGGGGTGACAAGATGGATGGATGGATGGCTGCATTGGGGGTGACAGGGTGACTGGATTGGGGGTGAGAGGACGGATGGCAGCATTGGGGGTGACAGGATGGATGGATGGCTGCATGGGGGGTGACAGGATGCATGGCTGCATGGTTGCATGGGGGGTGACAGGATGCATGGCTGCATGGGGGGTGACAGGATGCATGGCTGCATGGGGGTGACAGGATGCATGGCTGCATGGGGGTGACAGGATGCATGGCTGCATGGGGGTGACAGGATGCATGGCTGCATGAGGGTGACAAGATGCATGGCTGCATGGGGGTGACAGGATGGATGGATGGCTGCATGGGGGTGACAGGATGGATGGATGGCTGCATGGGGGGTGACAGGATGCATGGCTGCATGGGGGTGACAGGATGCATGGCTGCATGGGGGTGACAGGATGCATGGCTGCATGGGGGTGACAGGATGCATGGCTGCATGGGGGTGACAGGATGCATGGCTGCATGGGGGTGACAGGATGCATGGCTGCATGGGGGTGACAGGATGCATGGCTGCATGGGGGTGACAGGATGCATGGCTGCATGGGGGTGACAGGATGGCTGGATTGGAGGTGAGAGGATGGATGGATGGATTGATTGCTGCATGGGGGTGACAAGATGGATGGATGGATGGCTGCATTGGGGGTGACAGGGTGACTGGATTGGGGGTGAGAGGACGGATGGCAGCATTGGGGGTGATAGGATGGATGGATGGCGGCATGGTGGTGAGCGGAGAGCCGTCGGGCGCGCGTCGCGCGTATAGCCAGCTAATAGGAGGCAGGAGGCGAGGGGCGGGCAGGAGGCAGGAGGCGAGGGGCGGGCGGGCAGGAGGCAGGAGGCGAGGGGCGGCGGAGGCTAGGCTGGTGGAGGGCGTTTTGCCGGCAATCGGCCTTACCGTCGCCCTGGGCTCCAGAAACGATGCTGCGCCGGATGAGGTAAGCAGGGGGCGCCGGCTGATGACAGCTGCCGTGCGCCCCCTGCTAAATGGTCAGGGGAGCGATCGGGTGACTTGGGTCACACCCAGGTCACCTCCCCCTGACCCCTGGACTCCCTGCAAGCGGCTCCACAGCAACGGGCCCGCTGATGCCCCCCCGATGGCCCGGAAGGTAAGGGAACGCTAGCTACGTGAAATTCACGTAGCTGGCGTTTAACGACAGGAGAGGCAGCTACGTGAATTTTACGTAGCTGGCGCTAGAAGGGTTAAAGGAGGAGGTATGTTACAGTGTGTTACCCCAGCAGTAAGGGAAGCTTACAGGAGGAGGTTTGTTACAGTGTGTCACCCCAGCAGTAAGGGAAGCTTACAGGAGGAGGTTTGTTACATTGTGTCACCCCAGCAGTCAGGGAAGCTTACAGGAGGAGGTTTGTTACAGTGTGTCACCCCAGCAGTAAGGGAAGCTTACAGGAGGAGGTTTGTTACAGTGTGTCACCCCAGCAGTCAGGGAAGCTTACAGGAGGAGGTTTGTTACAGTGTGTCACTCCAGCAGTAAGGGAAGCTTACAGGAGGAGGTTTGTTACAGTGTGTCACCCCAGCAGTAAGGGAAGCTTACAGGAGGAGGTTTGTTACAGTGTGTCACCCCAGCAGTCAGGGAAGCTTACAGGAGGAGGTTTGTTACATTGTGTCACCCCAGCAGTCAGGGAAGCTTACAGGAGGAGGTTTGTTACAGTGTGTCACCCCAGCAGTAAGGGAAGCTTACAGGAGGAGGTTTGTTACAGTGTGTCACCCCAGCAGTAAGGGAAGCTTACAGGAGGAGGTTTGTTACAGTGTGTCACCCCAGCAGTAAGGGAAGCTTACAGGAGGAGGTTTGTTACAGTGTGTCACCCCAGCAGTAAGTGAAGCTTACAGGAGGAGGTTTGTTACAGTGTGTCACCCCAGCAGTCGGGGAAGCTTACAGGAGGAGGTTTGTTACAGTGTGTCACTCCAGCAGTAAGGGAAGCTTACAGGAGGAGGTTTGTTACAGTGTGTCACCCCAGCAGTAAGGGAAGCTTACAGGAGGAGGTTTGTTACAGTGTGTCACCCCAGCAGTAAGGGAAGCTTGCAGGAGGAGGTTTGTTACAGTGTGTCACCCCAGCAGTCAGGGAAGCTTACAGGAGGAGGTTTGTTACAGTGTGTCACCCCAGCAGTCAGGGAAGCTTACAGGAGGAGGTTTGTTACAGTGTGTCACCCCAGCAGTAAGGGAAGCTTAGAGCTGAGACCTCTTAAAAATTGTGTGGAGTCCCAAGAGCTGAGACCTCTTAAAAATTGTGTGGAGGCCCAAGAGCTGAGACCTAATAAAATTGTGTGGAGGCCCAAGAGCTGAGACCTCTTGAAAATTGTATTAAGGCCCAAGAGCTGAGACCTCTTAGAAATTGTGTGGAGGCCCAAGAGCTGAGACCTCTTAAAAATTGTGTGGAGTCCCAAGAGCTGAGACCTCTTAAAAATGTGTGGAGGCCCAAGAGCTGAGACCTCTTAAAAATTGTGTGGAGGCCCAAGAGCTGAGACCTCTTGAAAATTGTATTAAGGCCCAAGAGCTGAGACCTCTTAGAAATTGTGTGGAGGCCCAAGAGCTGAGACCTCTTAAAAATTGTGTGGAGTCCCAAGAGCTGAGACCTCTTAAAAATTGTGTGGAGGCCCAAGAGCTGAGACCTCTTAAAAATTGTGTGGAGTCTCAAGAGCTGAGACCTCTTAAAAATTGTGTGGAGTCCCAAGAGCTGAGACCTCTTAAAAATTGTGTGGAGTCCCAAGAGCTGAGACCTCTTAAAAATTGTGTGGGGTCCCAAGAGCTGAGACCTCTTAAAAATTGTGTGGAGGCCCAAGAGCTGAGACCTTTTAAAAATTGTGTGGAGTCCCAAGAGCTGAGACCTCTCAAACTTTGTGTGGAGGCCCAAGAGCTGAGACCTCTTGAAAATTGTGTGGGGTCCCAAGAGCTGAGACCTCTTAAAAATTGTGTGGAGGCCCAAGAGCTGAGACCTCTTAAAAATTGTGTGGAGTCCCAAGAGCTGAGACCTTTTGAAAATTGTGTGGAGTCCCAAGAGCTGAGACCTCTTAAAAATTGTGTGGAGGCCCAAGAGCTGAGACCTCTTAAAAATTGTGTGGAGTCCCAAGAGCTGAGACCTTTTAAAAATTGTGTGGAGGCCCAAGAGCTGAGACCTCTTAAAAATTGTGTGGAGTCCCAAGAGCTGAGACCTCTTAAAAATTTTGTGGAGGCCCAAGAGCTGAGGCCTTTTAAAAATTGTGTGGAGTCCCAAGAGCTGAGACCTCTCAAACATTGTGTGGAGGCCCAAGAGCTGAGACCTCTTGAAAATTGTGTGGAGTCCCAAGAGCTGAGACCTCTTAAAAATTGTGTGGAGTCCCAAGAGCTGAGACCTCTTAAAAATTGTGTGGAGTCCCAAGAGCTGAGACCTCTTAAAAATTGTGTGGAGTCCCAAGAGCTGAGACCTTTTAAAAATTGTGTGGAGGCCCAAGAGCTGAGACCTCTTAAAAATTGTGTGGAGTCCCAAGAGCTGAGACCTCTTAAAAATTGTGTGGAGGCCCAAGAGCTGAGACCTTTTAAAAATTGTGTGGAGGCCCAAGAGCTGAGACCTCTCAAACATTGTGTGGAGGCCCAAGAGCTGAGACCTCTTGAAAATTGTGTGGAGTCCCAAGAGCTGAGACCTCTTAAAAATTGTGTGGAGGCCCAAGAGCTGAGACCTCTTAAAAATTGTGTGGAGTCCCAAGAGCTGAGACCTCTTAAAAATTGTGTGGAGGCCCAAGAGCTGAGACCTCTCAAACATTGTGTGGAGTCCCAAGAGCTGAGACCTCTTAAAAATTGTGTGGAGGCCCAAGAGCTGAGACCTCTTAAAAATTGTGTGGAGGCCCAAGAGCTGAGACCTCTTAAAAATTGTGTGGAGGCCCAAGAGCTGAGACCTCTTAAAAATTGATTGTATTAAGCCCAAGAGGTGAGCCATAATTTTTTTTATTAATACAGCAATTCTACGGCGGTTAAGGAGGAGGAGGAGGAGGAGGAGGAGGAAATGGCACTTCATACAGATGGCACTTCACTCTTGGCTGCTTTCCACTGTTGTACAAGCAAAGTCCGGGTCAATCCACTTGCTGTTCATTTTGATTAGCGTCAGCCTGTCGGCACTGTCGGTTGACAGGCGGCTGCGCTTATCGGTTATAATGCCCCCGGCTGCGCTGAACACCCTTTTTGATAGCACGCTGGCGGCAGGGCAGGCAAGCACCTCCAAGGCGTACAGGGACAGTTCCAGCCACGTGTCCAACTTGGAGACCCAGTAAGTGTAGGGCGCCGAGGGATCGGGGAGGACAGGGGTGTGGTCTGCCAGGTAGTCCCGCAACATCCGCCGATACTTGTCCCTCCTGCTGATAGCGGGCCCCGCAGTGATGGAAGTTGCACAAGGGGGTGACATGAACGTGTCCCACACCTTGGAGAGTGTTCCCCTGGTGGCTGTGGGCCTGATCGATGTTGTCAGACTCTGGGAGACACTCTCCTCTCTGCCGCCAGCGATGCTGGGTGGGAAAATCTGCATCATGTTCTGCAAGAGTTCCCTCTGGTATTCCAGTAATCGATTCGTCCTCTCCTCTACCGTAATAAAAGAGAAGTTATCTTTATACCGGGGGTCCAGGAGTGCGAAGACCCAGTATAGTTTGTTCTCCAATATCCGGACAACACGTATGTCCCGGGAAAAGCAGCCCAGCATGAAGTCAGCCATGTGTGCCAGACTCTGAGTAGGCATGACGTCACTGCCCCCACCAGAAGGATCATTTTCCATTTCCTCCTCTTCCTCCTCCTCTCCGCCCCATCCGCGCTGAACCAATGGGACGCACACAGCCTGACTGCTACCCTCGCCGCCAGCATCCTCTTCCACAGCCACCTCCACTTGTCCTCCTCCTCCTCCTCCTCCTCCTCCTGCAACTGCCACCGAGCAGCAGACAAAAATGTGGTCTGACTGTCTACCTGCGTTGCGTCTCCTCCTACCCCCGTCTCCTCTGTGTGCAATGCGTTCTCCCTTATTGCGATGAGCGATTCTTTAAGGACGCATAGGAGCGGGATGGTTACGCTCACTATAGCGTCCTCGCTGCTGACCTTCTTAGTGGACTCCTCAAAGATACGCAATACATCGCATATGTCTGCCATCCATGGCCACTCGTGGTTGGCAAACTGAGGGAGCTGAGTTGGATGCACGCGTGGATGCATCATCTGGTACTCCATCAATGCTCTCTGCTGCTCACACACCCTGGCCAACATGCAATAGGTGGAATTCCAGCGAGTGGGCAGGTCACACAACAGCTGATGTTGAGGCAAATGATGAGCTTAAGCACCGCCTGCTGACGTCTCCCCGCGCCAGTGCTGCAACGCTTCCAGCTAGGGGCTGAGGGCGATGTTAAGGCAGAGGAGGAGGAGGAGGAGGAGGAAGAGGAGGGGGGTCTATCAGAACCCGTGCTGGCAATCTTGGGCGGGGGTGGTATGTAGGCCGTCCCTGTTTGCGACCCCGTACCCGCTTCCACAACATTCACCCAGTGTGCCGTCAAAGAGATGTAGCGTCCTTGGCCGCAAGCGCTTGTCCACGAGTCGGTGGTCAAGTGGACCTTTGCGCTGATTGCGTACCTCAGGGCCCGCCTGATGTTACGCGACACGTGCTGGTGCAGGGCGGGGACGCCACACCGGGAAAAATAGTGGCGGCTAGGGATGGAATAGCGAGGTGCGGCAGCCGCCATCAGGTCGCGGAAGGCCTGCGTCTCCACAAGCCTAAACGGCAACATCTCCAGGGCCAGCAGTTTGGAGATGAGGCAGGTTAAGGCTTGGGCTTGGGGGTGACTGGAGGCGTACTTCCGCCTGCGGTTGAACGCCTGCGAGATGAACAGTTGATGGGACGAGGAGATGGAAGGTGAAGACGAAGATGCGGGGGAAGGGGGGGCTGAAGGAGAAGGCCCCAAAGTAGCCGAGGCAGAGGCAGATGTGGAGGTGTCCTGGCTGGAGGTCTGGACCGCAGTGGCAGCACACAACAAAGGGGAAGAGGCAGTGGCAGCAAGACCGGGCGCAGGTTGTATTGCGTTTGCTCTCTCCCACTCAGCCCAGTGCTTGACTTCCAAGTGACGGCGCATGCCTGAGGTGGTCAGATTGCTCTTCTCAGAGCCCCTACTCAGTTTTGAGTGGCAGATTGCGCAAACCGCGCTCAGTTTGTCGTCCGCGCAAACATTAAAAAATCTCCACACCACAGAAGTACGAGGCCTCGATGGGGGAGCTTCGCGCGACTGCCTGCTGCCGGGAAGAGCTTCGGCCCTGCTGGCTGTGGCCTGCCTTCTCTGTCTGGACTGTCCTCTGCCTCTGGACTGTCCTCTGCCTCTTGCTGCCTTATTCGGTGATGCGCAGACCGCATCTCCACTGCTTTCCCCGCTGGACATCACCCCTGTCCAAGTGGGGTCGGTCATTTCGTCGTCCACCACCTCCTCTTCCACTTCCTCTCTCTGCTCCTCCTCCTGCCCACTGGACATTCCAACAGCCTCCCTTGATGGCAACTGCGTCTCATCATCATCGCTCATGATAGCAGATGCTGGTTCCGGGTCCACATCACTAGGAGATGGCGGATACTCAAGTGTTTGGGCATCACTACAAACAAATTCCTCTGCTAGCTCCTGGGATTCTTGCAGCACATCTGGAAAAGGACCCAAAAAGAGGTCCTGGGAGGGGTCAAGGGTGGGCTGACTCTGTTGGCCAGGTTGGGAGGAAGGAGGGTCAGAGTGAGACTGTGTGGATGACTGGGAGGTGGACAAGTGACTGGAAGCGTTATCGGCCATCCATTGCACCACCTGTTCACGCTGCTCAGGCCTCAACAGAGGTGTACCCCGCCCCGCGCATAACTGTCCCATAAAGGCAGGGAAGCTGGATGAGCGTAATGCTGGCTGCCCCTCACCAACACGCATTGTATCCCCACTGGCTTCAACGCGGTTTGTGCCCCCACCAGCATTTCCGCGCCCCCGTCCTCGTCCACGTCCCTTTGCGCTAGCCCTCCGCATTTCAGACGTTTTACTTTTTTGGCCACGCGTTATGCCAAATATAAATATATTTTTTAGGAGAACACCTGGCTATACAGCCGTATACTGCCAGAAGGTGAAATGGTGCCTATACGCACCGGGTATATAACAGTGTTTTGTTGGCACAGAGGACACAAAACAGTAGAGCCAAATATAAATATATTGTTTAGGAGAACACCTGGCTATACAGCCGTATACTGCCAGAAGGTGAAATGGTGCCTATACGCACCGGGTATATAACAGTCTTTTGTTGGCACAGAGGACACAAAACAGTAGAGCCAAATATAAATATATTTTTAAGGAGAACACCTGGCTATACAGCTGTATACTGCCAGAAGGTGAAATGGTGCCTATACGCACCGGGTATATAACAGTCTTTTGTTGGCACAGAGGACACAAAACAGTAGAGCCAAATATAAATATATTTTTAAGGAGAACACCTGGCTATACAGCCGTATACTGCCAGAAGGTGAAATGGTGCCTAATACGCACTGGGTATATAACAGGGTTTTGTTGGTAAAGAGGACACAAAACAGTAGTGCCAAATATAAATATATTTTTAAGGAGAACACCTGGCTATACAGCCGTATACTGCCAGAAGGTGAAATGGTGCCTATACGCAACGGGGTATATAACAGGGTTTTGTTGGTAAAGAGGACACAAAACAGTAGTGCCAAATATAAATATATTTTTTAGGCGAACACCTGGCTATACAGCCGTATACTGCCAGAAGGTGAAATGGTGCCTATACGCACCGGGTATAAAACAGTGTTTTGTTGGCACAGAGGACACAAAACAGTAGTGCAAAATATAGTTTTGTATATAGGTGCTAATACACCACTGAAGTCTTTCTGTCCCTATTCCAGCAGCAGCAGCTACCCCTCACTAAAGCAGCCGTTTTGTGCAGTGTGTATATAGTTTTGTATATAGGTGGTAATACACCACTGAAGTCTTTCTGTCCCTATTCCAGCAGCAGCTACCCCTCACTAAAGCAACCGTTTTGAGCAGAGTGTATATAGTTTTGTATATAGGTGGTAATACACCACTGAAGTCTTTCTGTCCCTATTCCAGCAGCAGCTACCCCTCACTAAAGCAGCCGTTGTGTGCAGTGTGTATATAGCTAGAATGAGCTATATACCGTTCAGCATAGTAGCCCTAATAAGGACTCTCAATGACTCTCTTATCTTCTGGTAGCTGCTATATATGGTGGTAAATGCGATATTCTGAGCTTCTGGGGCCCTGCCTGCCTACATATGAGCTATATACCGTTCAGCATAGTAGCCCTAATAAGGGCTCTCAATGACTCTCTTGTCTTCTGGTAGCTGGTATATATGGTGGTAAATGCGATATTCTGAGCTTCTGGGGCCCTGCCTGCCTACATATGGGCTATATACTGTTCAGCATAGTAGCCCCAATAATAAGGACTCTCAATGACTCTCTTGTCTTCTGGTAGCTGGTATATATGGTGGTAAATGCGATATTCTGAGCTTCTGGGGCCCTGCCTGCCTACATATGAGCTATATACTGTTCAACATAGTAGCCCTAATAAGGGCTCTCAATGACTCTCTTGTCTTCTGGTAGCTGGTATATATGGTGGTAAATTCGATATTCTGAGCTTCTGGGGCCCTGCCTGCCTACATATGAGCTATATACTGTTCAGCATAGTAGCCCTAATAATAAGGACTCTCAATGACTCTCTTGTCTTCTGGTAGCTGGTATATATGGTGGTAAATGCGATATTCTGAGCTTCTGGGGCCCTGCCTGCCTACATATGGGCTATATACTGTTCAGCATAGTAGCCCTAATAATAAGGACTCTCAATGACTCTCTTGTCTTCTGGTAGCTGGTATATATGGTGGTAAATGCGATATTCTGAGCTTCTGGGGCCCTGCCTGCCTACATATGAGCTATATACCGTTCAGTATAGTAGCCCTAATAAGGGCTCTCAATAACTCTCTTGTCTTCTGGTAGCTGGTATATATAGTGGTAAATGCGATATTCTGAGCTTCTGGGCCCTGCCTGCCTACATATGAGCTATATACCGTTCAGCATAGTAGCCCTAATAAGGGCTCTCAATGACTCTCTTGTCTTCTGGTAGCTGGTATATATGGTGGTAAATGCGATATTCTGAGCTTCTGGGGCCCTGCCTGCCTACATATGGGCTATATACTGTTCAGCATAGTAGCCCTAATAATAAGGACTCTCAATGACTCTCTTGTCTTCTGGTAGCTGGTATATATGGTGGTAAATGCGATATTCTGAGCTTCTGGGGCCCTGCCTGCCTACATATGGGCTATATACTGTTCAGCATAGTAGCCCTAATAATAAGGACTCTCAATGACTCTCTTGTCTTCTGGTAGCTGGTATATATGGTGGTAAATGCGATATTCTGAGCTTCTGGGGCCCTGCCTGCCTACATATGAGCTATATACTGTTCAACATAGTAGCCCTAATAAGGGCTCTCAATGACTCTCTTGTCTTCTGGTAGCTGGTATATATGGTGGTAAATGCGATATTCTGAGCTTCTGGGGCCCTGCCTGCCTACATATGAGCTATATACTGTTCAACATAGTAGCCCTAATAAGGACTCTCAATGACTCTCTTGTCTTCTGGTAGCTGGTATATATGGTGGTAAATGCAATATTCTGAGCTTCTGGGGCCCTGCCTGCCTACATTTCAGCTATATACTGTTGAACATAGTAGCCCTAATAAGGGCTCTCAATGACTCTCTTGTCTTCTGGAAGCTGGTATATATGGTGGTAAATGCGATATTCTGAGCTTCTGGGGCCCTGCCTGCCTACATATGAGCTATATACTGTTCGACATAGTAGCCCTAATAAGGGCTCTCAATGACTCTCTTGTCTTCTGGAAGCTGGTATATATGGTGGTAAATGCGATATTCTGAGCTTCTGGGGCCCTGCCTGCCTACATATGAGCTATATACTGTTCAACATAGTAGCCCTAATAAGGACTCTCAATGACTCTCTTGTCTTCTGGTAGCTGGTATATATGGTGGTAAATGCGATATTCTGAGCTTCTGGGGCCCTGCCTGCCTACATATGGGCTATATACTGTTCAGCATAGTAGCCCTAATAATAAGGACTCTCAATGACTCTCTTGTCTTCTGGTAGCTGGTATATATGGTGGTAAATGCGATATTCTGAGCTTCTGGGGCCCTGCCTGCCTACATATGAGCTATATACTGTTCAACATAGTAGCCCTAATAAGGACTCTCAATGACTCTCTTGTCTTCTGGTAGCTGGTATATATGGTGGTAAATGCGATATTCTGAGCTTCTGGGGCCCTGCCTGCCTACATATGAGCTATACACTGTTCAACATAGTAGCCCTAATAAGGACTCTCAATGACTCTCTTGTCTTCTGGTAGCTGGTATATATGGTGGTAAATGCGATATTCTGAGCTTCTGGGGCCCTGCCTGCCTACATATGAGCTATATACTGTTGAACATAGTAGCCCTAATAAGGGCTCTCAATGACTCTCTTGTCTTCTGGAAGCTGGTATATATGGTGGTAAATGCGATATTCTGAGCTTCTGGGGCCCTGCCTGCCTACATATGAGCTATATACTGTTCAACATAGTAGCCCTAATAAGGGCTCTCAATGACTCTCTTGTCTTCTGGAAGCTGGTATATATGGTGGTAAATGCGATATTCTGAGCTTCTGGGGCCCTGCCTGCCTACATATGAGCTATATACTGTTCAACATAGTAGCCCTAATAAGGACCCTCAATGACTCTCTTGTCTTCTGGTAGCTGGTATATATGGTGGTAAATGCGATATTCTGAGCTTCTGGGGCCCTGCCTGCCTACATATGGGCTATATACTGTTCAGCATAGTAGCCCTAATAATAAGGACTCTCAATGACTCTCTTGTCTTCTGGTAGCTGGTATATATGGTGGTAAATGCGATATTCTGAGCTTCTGGGGCCCTGCCTGCCTACATATGAGCTATATACTGTTCAACATAGTAGCCCTAACAAGGGCTCTCAATGACTCTCTTGTCTTCTGGAAGCTGGTATATATGGTGGTAAATGCGATATTCTGAGCTTCTGGGGCCCTGCCTGCCTACATATGAGCTATATACTGTTCAACATAGTAGCCCTAATAAGGACTCTCAATGACTCTCTTGTCTTCTGGTAGCTGATATATATGGTGGTAAATGCGATATTCTGAGCTTCTGGGGCCCTGCCTGCCTACATATGAGCTATATACTGTTCAACATAGTAGCCCTAATAATAAGGACTCTCAATGACTCTCTTGTCTTCTGGTAGCTGGTATATATGGTGGTAAATGCGATATTCTGAGCTTCTGGGGCCCTGCCTGCCTACATATGGGCTATATACTGTTCAGCATAGTAGCCCTAATAATAAGGACTCTCAATGACTCTCTTGTCTTCTGGTAGCTGGTATATATGGTGGTAAATGCGATATTCTGAGCTTCTGGGGCCCTGCCTGCCTACATATGGGCTATATACTGTTCAGCATAGTAGCCCTAATAATAAGGACTCTCAATGACTCTCTTGTCTTCTGGTAGCTGGTATATATGGTGGTAAATGCGATATTCTGAGCTTCTGGGGCCCTGCCTGCCTACATATGAGCTATATACTGTTCAACATAGTAGCCCTAATAAGGGCTCTCAATGACTCTCTTGTCTTCTGGAAGCTGGTATATATGGTGGTAAATGCGATATTCTGAGCTTCTGGGGCCCTGCCTGCCTACATATGAGCTATATACTGTTCAACATAGTAGCCCTAATAAGGACTCTCAATGACTCTCTTGTCTTCTGGTAGCTGGTATATATGGTGGTAAATGCGATATTCTGAGCTTCTGGGGCCCTGCCTGCCTACATATGGGCTATATACTGTTCAGCATAGTAGCCCTAATAATAAGGACTCTCAATGACTCTCTTGTCTTCTGGTAGCTGGTATATATGGTGGTAAATGCGATATTCTGAGCTTCTGGGGCCCTGCCTGCCTACATATGAGCTATATACTGTTCAACATAGTAGCCCTAATAAGGACTCTCAATGACTCTCTTGTCTTCTGGTAGCTGGTATATATGGTGGTAAATGCGATATTCTGAGCTTCTGGGGCCCTGCCTGCCTACATATGAGCTATATACTGTTCAACATAGTAGCCCTAATAAGGACTCTCAATGACTCTCTTGTCTTCTGGTAGCTGGTATATATGGTGGTAAATGCGATATTCTGAGCTTCTGGGGCCCTGCCTGCCTACATATGAGCTATATACTGTTGAACATAGTAGCCCTAATAAGGGCTCTCAATGACTCTCTTGTCTTCTGGAAGCTGGTATATATGGTGGTAAATGCGATATTCTGAGCTTCTGGGGCCCTGCCTGCCTACATATGAGCTATATACTGTTCAACATAGTAGCCCTAATAAGGGCTCTCAATGACTCTCTTGTCTTCTGGAAGCTGGTATATATGGTGGTAAATGCGATATTCTGAGCTTCTGGGGCCCTGCCTGCCTACATATGAGCTATATACTGTTCAACATAGTAGCCCTAATAAGGACTCTCAATGACTCTCTTGTCTTCTGGTAGCTGGTATATATGGTGGTAAATGCGATATTCTGAGCTTCTGGGGCCCTGCCTGCCTACATATGGGCTATATACTGTTCAGCATAGTAGCCCTAATAATAAGGACTCTCAATGACTCTCTTGTCTTCTGGTAGCTGGTATATATGGTGGTAAATGCGATATTCTGAGCTTCTGGGGCCCTGCCTGCCTACATATAAGCTATATACTGTTCAACATAGTAGCCCTAATAAGGGCTCTCAATGACTCTCTTGTCTTCTGGAAGCTGGTATATATGGTGGTAAATGCGATATTCTGAGCTTCTGGGGCCCTGCCTGCCTACATATGAGCTATATACTGTTCAACATAGTAGCCCTAATAAGGACTCTCAATGACTCTCTTGTCTTCTGGTAGCTGGTATATATGGTGGTAAATGCGATATTCTGAGCTTCTGGGGCCCTGCCTGCCTACATATGAGCTATATACTGTTCAACATAGTAGCCCTAATAATAAGGACTCTCAATGACTCTCTTGTCTTCTGGTAGCTGGTATATATGGTGGTAAATGCGATATTCTGAGCTTCTGGGGCCCTGCCTGCCTACATATGGGCTATATACTGTTCAGCATAGTAGCCCTAATAATAAGGACTCTCAATGACTCTCTTGTCTTCTGGTAGCTGGTATATATGGTGGTAAATGCGATATTCTGAGCTTCTGGGGCCCTGCCTGCCTACATATGGGCTATATACTGTTCAGCATAGTAGCCCTAATAATAAGGACTCTCAATGACTCTCTTGTCTTCTGGTAGCTGGTATATATGGTGGTAAATGCGATATTCTGAGCTTCTGGGGCCCTGCCTGCCTACATATGAGCTATATACTGTTCAACATAGTAGCCCTAATAAGGGCTCTCAATGACTCTCTTGTCTTCTGGTAGCTGGTATATATGGTGGTAAATGCGATATTCTGAGCTTCTGGGGCCCTGCCTGCCTACATATGAGCTATATACTGTTCAACATAGTAGCCCTAATAATAAGGACTCTCAATGACTCTCTTGTCTTCTGGAAGCTGGTATATATGGTGGTAAATGCGATATTCTGAGCTTCTGGGGCCCTGCCTGCCTACATATGAGCTATATACTGTTCAACATAGTAGCCCTAATAAGGGCTCTCAATGACTCTCTTGTCTTCTGGTAGCTGGTATATATGGTGGTAAATGCGATATTCTGAGCTTCTGGGGCCCTGCCTGCCTACAAATGAGCTATATACTGTTCAACATAGTAGCCCTAATAAGGACTCTCAATGACTCTCTTGTCTTCTGGTAGCTGGTATATATGGTGGTAAATGCGATATTCTGAGCTTCTGGGGCCCTGCCTGCCTACATATGGGCTATATACTGTTCAGCATAGTAGCCCTAATAATAAGGACTCTCAATGACTCTCTTGTCTTCTGGTAGCTGGTATATATGGTGGTAAATGCGATATTCTGAGCTTCTGGGGCCCTGCCTGCCTACATATGAGCTATATACCGTTCAGCATAGTAGCCCTAATAAGGGCTCTCAATGACTCTCTTGTCTTCTGGTAGCTGGTATATATGGTGGTAAATGCGATATTCTGAGCCTCTGGGGCCCTGCCTGCCTACATATGAGCTATATACTGTTCAGCATAGTAGCCCTAATAAGGGCTCTCAATGACTCTCTTGTCTTCTGGTAGCTGGTATATATGGTGGTAAATGCGATATTCTGAGCTTCTGGGGCCCTGCCCGCCTACATATGAGCTATATACTGTTCAACATAGTAGCCCTAATAAGGACTCTCAATGACTCTCTTGTCTTCTGGTAGCTGGTATATATGGTGGTAAATGCGATATTATGAGCTATATACTGTTCAACATAGTAGCCCTAATAAGGGCTCTCAATGACTCTCTTGTCTTCTGGTAGCTGGTATATATGGTGGTAAATGCGATATTCTGAGCTTCTGGGGCCCTGCCTGCCTACATATGAGCTATATACCGTTCAGCATAGTAGCCCTAATAAGGGCTCTCAATGACTCTCTTGTCTTCTGGTAGCTGGTATATATGGTGGTAAATGCGATATTCTGAGCTTCTGGGGCCCTGCCTGCCTACATATGAGCTATATACTGTTCAACATAGTAGCCCTAATAAGGGCTCTCAATGACTCTCTTGTCTTCTGGTAGCTGGTATATATGGTGGTAAATGCGATATTCTGAGCATCTGGGGCCCTGCCTGCCTACATATGGGCTATATACTGTTCAGCATAGTAGCCCTAATAAGGGCTCTCAATGACTCTCTTGTCTTCTGGTAGCTGGTATATATGGTGGTAAATGCGATATTCTGAGCTTCTGGGGCCCTGCCTGCCTACATATGGGCTATATACTGTTCAGCATAGTAGCCCTAATAAGGGCTCTCAATGACTCTCTTGTCTTCTGGTAGCTGGTATATATGGTGGTAAATGCGATATTCTGAGTTTCTGGGGCCCTGCCTGCCTACATATGGGCTATATACTGTTCAGCATAGTAGCCCTAATAAGGGCTCTCAATGACTCTCTTGTCTTCTGGTAGCTGGTATATATGGTGGTAAATGCGATATTCTGAGCTTCTGGGGCCCTGCCTGCCTACATATGGGCTATATACTGTTCAGCATAGTAGCCCTAATAATAAGGACTCTCAATGACTCTCTTGTCTTCTGGTAGCTGGTATATATGGTGGTAATTGCTATATTCTGAGCTTCTGGGGCCCTGCCTGCCTACATATGGGCTATATACTGTTCAGCATAGTAGCCCTAATAAGGGCTCTCAATGACTCTCTTGTCTTCTGGTAGCTGGTATATATGGTGGTAAATGCGATATTCTGAGCTTCTGGGGCCCTGCCTGCCTACATATGGGCTATATACTGTTCAGCATAGTAGCCCTAATAATAAGGACTCTCAATGACTCTCTTGTCTTCTGGTAGCTGGTATATATGGTGGTAAATGCGATATTCTGAGCTTCTGGGGCCCTGCCTGCCTACATATGGGCTATATACTGTTCAGCATAGTAGCCCTAATAATAAGGACTCTCAATGACTCTCTTGTCTTCTGGTAGCTGGTATATATGGTGGTAAATGCGATATTCTGAGCTTCTGGGGCCCTGCCTGCCTACATATGAGCTATATACTGTTCAGCATAGTAGCCCTAATAAGGGCTCTCAATGACTCTCTTGTCTTCTGGTAGCTGGTATATATGGTGGTAAATGCGATATTCTGAGCTTCTGGGGCCCTGCCTGCCTACATATGAGCTATATACCGTTCAGCATAGTAGCCCTAATAAGGGCTCTTAATGACTCTCTTGTCTTCTGGTAGCTGGTATATATGGTGGTAAATGCGATATTCTGAGCTTCTGGGGCCCTGCCTGCCTACATATGAGCTATATACCGTTCAGCATAGTAGCCCTAATAAGGGCTCTTAATGACTCTCTTGTCTTCTGGTAGCTGGTATATATGGTGGTAAATGCGATATTCCGAGCTTCTGGGGCCCTGCCAGCTACAGCCTGTCTTTCCCTGCTGTGAGCGTCTATCCCTCACTAAGTTCAAGCTGCTAATGCTGACGAAGAGGAAGTGCTGAGTTTTGTAGATTCGAGGTCACATGGTTTTTCCAGCCAATGCGTGTAGACGCCGTTCTCGCGATGCCAGCGTCCTCCCAGGACCTGTCCCACCCCCCCTGCATGGTGATTGGTGTAAAAAACGCGCCAGGGAAGGTGTGAGGGGAAACGAATTGTGAGTGCGCCATCGCCGCTGTACTCGATCGAAATCGAGTATGACGAATAGCGTAGTATTCGATCGAATACCGACTCGGTCGAATACTACTCGCTCATCTCTAATAAGTATGTCACACACCCCGCTTCACCCGCCCTTTTTTGGTATCCGGGATTCTTTGTAGGGTGAAGCTTCGTTTACAGTTTGGTGGTTACCAATGTTTTTTTCCTGGTACCTTGTCTTTACTGCTGTTTGAAAACTGGGAGATAAGTGGGAGGTCCCAGGTATTATAGATCAGGAGGGGCTCGTTTTTCAAGACTTCTCTGCAACGTCGCCACCTGCTGATGGAGTAACCCCAAGTGTAATTATTAATGTTTGAAGCGGGGTGTGTGACATACTTATAATACCCATTTTACAGGTGAGTATTCACAAAATGGTATTTTTGTGCTTATTTCCACCTTTAGAACATTTTTTATACTCTGTACATCTGTTTCATGTTACTGTATGGACTGTGTGGCTTGACCTTGCAAAACTGTAAAAGACTATAGGGTTGATTCAGAGATACATTCGCATGCACTTTCGCATGTGTCTGTGTATTTTTTTTAATGTTTGCCTTGTTTTTTTGTTTTTACGTTACTTTTCCATGCGTAAATGCGTTCACGTTAACGCGTATATGCGCATTCGATGGACGGATTGAAATCGTATATTTTGCGTTACGTCTGATAACTTACATTATTGGGATGGGCTTGCGTCTGACTCTTAGACCTGATTGCCGATGGACCTCCGCCCTCCGTTTTATTTCCTCTCCACTTACGGGACCATTTTGGACTCGGAATTAGTGTTGATCATGTTTTGCAGCTATGTGGAGGAGTATGAGCGCCTTCAGCTCAATGGCATAACCTGCATCAGCATGGCCGAGGCCAGATAGCACCGGAGACGCATGAATATTGATCGCATGCATGACGTTGAGCTGTTGGAGCTGACCCGACTCAATCGCATTTCCCTCCATAAATTGTATAATGAGCTGCTGCCATGGTTAGCCCGCACCACAAGGAAGGGGTAAGCAATTTCAGGTATGACCAAGATGCTTGGCTTAATGCAAATTTTGGCGAACGGCTCGTGCCCTCTCCGTGGGATGTCCCAGCCTACGCTGAGCCGCGCGCTATCCAAGTTTCTGTATGGCATGGCTACCCTTTGTCCCAAATATATTTCCTTTCCGGATGAAATGGTAGCCTGGAACACAATTAAGTTGGGATTTTATAATATCGCCGTCATGCCCAACGTCATGGGTGCGATCGATTGCATTGGTCCCTCCCGCAGCCGTTGAGTACATCTATAGGTAAGTTAATTATGTCATTTTGTTATATTGTTTAGCCAAACTTAATTTTATCTATCTATTAAGCCCTCCTTCTCAAGTGTCCTTTTGAACCAGTTTACAATGCATACCTTAATCCCTCTTTCTCAAGTGTCCCTTTGAACCAGTTTAGAATGCATACCTTCATCAACACTTTTCATGTAGGCCTTATAAAAGCATTTTAATGCTGACCTTAATTAGTCCTTAGCATGTTCAACTTTATTTTCTAACACATCCATATAATTTTTGTTTTTTAAACGACTTATGTCCTTTGTTATTTATTTTGGGATTGTAGAACTGGATTTTTTTTTTGGTTTGGACGTTAGCGTTGTTGTTGGTTACCTTGGCTTGGTGTAATTTTTTTTTTGTTTATTCAGGAACCGCACGATGAGCCACTCGCTGAACATACAAGCAGTGGTTGGTCCGGACATGCGATTCCTCAGTGTCCTTGCAGGGTAATACTAACATAAATTACACATCCTATGAATAGAGTTGATATAGTAGTTGCAGGGTATCCAGGGTTGTCCCATGATGCCTATATATTGAGGAGCTCCGGCTTATTTTGTCAGTTTGAGTCTGGAGAATTATCTGGTGGATGGCTCCTTGGTAAGTTTGGTCAAATTCCATCATTCCCTTTTCACTGTATGGCTATGAATATAGTTGATGACCCATGTCTTTAACTATGGCTGTTTTTATCCCTTGATGACATGTTAAACAATAATGTTGCTTAGAATGTGTAATTTATGTTAGTATTTTTTTATTCTTTCAGGGGATTCTGGATATCCACTCATGCCCTGGCTCCTGATGCCCGTTCTTCACCAGCAGAATGCAGCCCAGGAGTCCACCGGAAGACCCCGGCCGTAGTGGAGAGGGCCTTCGGACTGCTGAAGTCCCGATTTCGTTGTTTGGACCATACGGGGGGGCACTGCAGTACGACCCCAACAAGGTTATACAAATAATCTTAGCATGCTGCGTGCTCCATAATTTTTCCCTGAGGCAGCGTGTCCCCCGTTACGTGGATATGCCCCCCTCTCCACCCAGGCAGGATGCAGATGATATATATGTTGGCACCCCGAGTGCCTCTGGCCAATCTGTCCGTGCCCATGCTATTGATTCTTACCTTTCTTAAGATTTGTTTAGTTTGTTTATGTTTTTGTCTGTTTGTTATATTTGTTGCCTATGTGAAGGCCTTTTTTTTTTTTTTTGGTTTAACAATGTTGTAATGCCTTAATTACAAAACATTTTACACCTGATTTGAGCGTAATGCAGTTTATTTTCTCATGTTTGTGATTACAAACCTTCATTAATGTAAAAACAGCACAAACATGAATGCATCAATTTAGGCAAGAACAGCTAAAGTCAAATTCCATACATTTTCTGGAAATCTGACAATTTTTTGGTGAAGGGCAGAATCCATGGACATACATTTTCAAACATAAGTATAAATTGGCCCAGACTCCTGGCCCCTAGCAATTGGCCTAGCCACTAGCAATTGGCCACATCCAGGAGTTCTAAGGTAACTGACTCCAGGCCGAAGTTTACCCGCCCACCAACATCAAGATCCATAGGGGGCACGACTTTCAAGGGGAATAGTCGGCCAGGAATACATAGGGCCACATACACACCCTCTCCTGCTTGTAATTTTTCCAGCCTATGACAGCCAGACCCCATGCCAGTCCAGTCCAATCTTTGCCATGGCCAAATGTTGATTTTTTCCAGCCAAGAATGTCCCCCAATATTGCCAACAAACAGGATGAGGCAGCCAGTATTTCCTTAGGCCCAAGCCTGCTGCGTGGGAGCTTGAGCGGCCGCTTCACTGAGACTTAAGCTCTGCCATTGGCTAGTGGGGTATGTGAGCACTCTAATGAGCTATATTGGCAAATTCCAAAACAAACTAGCAAAGCCAGAAACAACCCAATCTTAGTTGCGCTCACCACACAGGTAAATAGAGTTGGGATGTAGAGGAAAGATGTTTAGCAGATCCAGGTCAAATTGATATTAATATTGATGTTGCCCATAATAAGATTGTGGTGGGCCTTGGAGGTGGCCCAACACCTGGGCATGTGTGGCATTCATAATCTGCCACTGCTCAAGCATCTGCCTGTTGCTAGTTCTAAATTCATCTAGCATGGCAGTGAAGTTTGTATTTAAGGTGGCCATTTGTTCTGCCATCTGTCTGTTTAAGGTGGCCATTTGTTCTGCCATCTGACTGTTGCTTGTCCTAAATTCAGTCAGCATGGTAGTGAAAGTAGTATTGAAGTTCTCTAATTGTGCAGTAATCTGCTCTGCTGTTCTTTGAATCACCTGCCTAAAGAAACGGCTGTCATGGAACCATGCTGACTCCAGGATCGGCACGCGCCTCCCCTGGGAAACTGGTCGTCGTTGCTGACTGAGTCTTCCAATTCCCCGGGTTTGAGCGCCTGCAGATGCTGGAGGTCTAGGGCGAGCAACAGTACCAGATGTACTAGGCAAAACCTCTGCAGCAGAGCTAGCACTGAGGACTGTAGGCTCAGTCTCAGCCTGCTGCCCACGATGGGCTGGCAGCATACGTCCAGCTTCACTCTGCTGCAGAGGATTTGGTGCAGTAGGATGCTGGGGAAGTGGCAAATTAGGTTCCAGGGGGCTAATTTGCGAAGGTCCAATCCGGCTGGCATCCTCCTCCTCCATATGCTGGATTACATCCATTAGTGGGGGAGTCTGTTGGGACATGTGAAAAAGATTTTTGCCTAAATATCTTTGGCAACAATTAGTCATGTGCATTCACATGCATCACCAGTTTCAGCAAAGTACACTTACCCTATATATCTGATCCTGTGTCCTAGGCAGCAGAGAAGTAGATGGCGTGCTCAAACTGGAGGAGGCTTCCACACTTCCAGAGGCAGGATGCTGTACTGTGGTAAAAAGTAAAAGGCATGTAAACACACAAACATCCATTGATGAGCCTGATGAGTACATATGCTTTAGAACACACGTGGGC
Source organism: Gastrophryne carolinensis (assembly GCA_027917425.1). NCBI lineage: Eukaryota > Metazoa > Chordata > Amphibia > Anura > Microhylidae > Gastrophryne > Gastrophryne carolinensis. Next base: position 241,568,793 of record CM051236.1, on the reverse strand, counting down.
AAGCAGGAATGACAATTCCCCCAACGTTTAAAGTTGACCTTCCCAATGAATCTGAGTCTTATATGTATGACTCACCCTGTACCTACAGATTGGTCACCTTAAAGAATAAAAACATGCATGTACTGCATGTTAGGAGGCTTTACACATCCAAAATGGCGCCTTAGGGGCCAACAGTCAGCTTTCAAATAGCATTTGGCTTCTGAGTATGCTGCTGTATATTCTTGCAATGTTGACCTTTCCCTGACCCCAGCTCAAGTTTGTCTGACCAAAGCACAGCTTGAACCCCAGTGGTAGAAAGACAAAGAAGTAAGTGTTGTCAATTTTTGACTATATTCACTTCACATGCAGTGCTTTGGTAAGATAAATTGTTTAATATTTTCCAGAAATAATGTAAAAGGTTGTGTATCGACTGAAAACCTTTCTAAGGACCATTAACTACTGCACCCTGGGAGAGTGTCCATCATTAAGCCCATTCCTCAGCCATTAAACACCCGCCTACAACAGTAACCTCCCCTCAAAGGCACTCCCTAGGGGCCTGTGTTCATATCTGCCTGTGAGCCTCATTTCCAAAGTTTCCAATAGCTCACATTAAAACAATCATTACTAACCTGCAGAAATGTCCTGGGTGTCCGTGTCGTGTCTGCCAGAGAGGCCCTGTAATGCTACGGGGTGGATCAAAGCCAGGACCATTTCTTCAGCTCTGGTGTATTGTAATTTTGTGGGGAAGCGCATCCTGGAAACCGCTGGGGCACTACCTATCTGCTGCGGACAAGAAGAAAGATGGCGCCCACGATCTTCACCCGCCAACAACAATATTTCATTATGCTCATCTAAATGCATGCATAGGCCTTAGGCACAGGCAGAAAGTTGTTTTTAAAAGTGATTTAAACTCCGTGCCAAACAGAAGTTAGTGCGCACATGTGCGAACCAACACACTTGCATCTAGAAGGATACATTAAGGCTAGAAATGTGTTGGGGAATGTCATTTAGGCCCTTATTTAAGAAGGGATAGCATCAGGTAGTGGCTGGTTAATGACAGGTAGCGACAGGTAGCGACTGGTGAACGCCGGACACGGCACACAATTACACATTTATCAAGCAGAATCTGTTTAGCGACGGGGATAGCGCCATGTAGCGTCTGATTCATCATTTTCACAGCCTCAGCGAACAGCGCCAGCATTCAGCCTTGCACAGCGCCAGGTATGACCTCTCGCTACCTGTCGCTCTCCCATACATTTCAATGGACGATACTTTTCTTCTCTTTAAACAGGGTTTTTTTTTTTTTCAAAAAAATCACAAATAATTCTTTGACCTCTTCTGTCACTGAAATAGTATTTTTTTCATAATTTTTTCATTTTTTATATATTACCTCAGAAATGACATTACAGGTCTGGCATGAAAGTGTTCATGTTACAATGTTGTTACAATGTAATTCCATATGTTTTCGCTTTGTTACTAGTTGATAGATGCTTGAAAACACACTTTAAACACACCGCCTCCTGCGCTCTGGGCTTCAAACAAGTATTTTTCAGCACCAGAGATTTGTGAGGCTGTTTTTTTGCTGAATATGGTGTGAGTCGGTCGCTATGAGCAGTCGCTAACATGCGCTCCCATACAGTGCTGTACTGGTCAAATAGTGACTCCTCACAATGTATTCAACATTACTGAACAGCGACTGAGTCGCTATAAAGTAGCGACCCACGGCCGAGCACTGCGACTACTAGCGGGTGCTCTGAAAATGCCTGCTACAGACGCTCATCTGTCGCTACCTGCCGCTAATGATGAATCAGCCTCCCAGTCAACTGATCAAATTGTGAATGATATTTGTATGCTGTTTGATCTAACAACTATTTTGATATTCTAAGCATACAGTACGTCCTGCTCCATATATAATACTTACAGGTGGGTTATCCTCCGCCAGATGGCGCTGTGCACTGCAGACATGCAAAAAACAGGCTCCTCCCGGCCCTTCATATACCCAGGGACCTCCCACAAATCCCCAGATTTCTCTGCAGTGCTGACTGCGAAGACATGAAGTATCAACTCTCTCGCAGGTGAGTGGGGCTATTACAGCCTGCGGCCCTGTGGGACTATTTCCACCCGTCCTCTTTGTGACGTGCCTCCCAGCCTGGGCTGCGCTGGTCGGGTGAAGGTAGGCAGCACCATGTGTGCTTACGGAGCCACGCTCCACCACAGTCCCCCACCATAGGGTAGGCGGTCAAGGCTGATGGTGAGCCTTTAGGGGATGCCCCTCCCGCATCAGTGCCCCACGCCCCGTGTAGCGGTGGACCCTATGTAACGGGTCGCCTGCTTCCCTCGTTCCCCCCTTAGCCCGGGGGGAAAGAAGGGGGGGGAGGGGTTGTGTGTATGGCGGCCTCAGTGTTCTCTATTACACGCTTATGGCTTTAGTTTTGTGTTTTACCGGGAACGGGTGTCAGAGCCGCGCTTTATTTAATTTGTATTGATAGCCGCGGCTTCTTTACTATATTGTTGCTTTGCATGGACGGCGGCGGCTTCGCAGACGCTGCGGCGTCTCTTTCTTTCCTTCCTTCTTAAACTTGTTGTGGCTCTTCTGAGGTAATCCACTCGGTCAATTCCTTCAGGCTTTACTGTCCTGCTTTCCTATTGGCTATGCGTTTTTGAGCTTCGCGCTCTCTGGGGGGCATGGTTCTGGCTTGGCGCGTTGAGTGTCGCGGTCAGCTCTGGCCCGCCCTTCGAGGTTCGCTTGGCGCCATTTTCTTACTCACGCGTGCGTGGTGAAGACCCTCCCCTCTCTGTCTGTAAGTGCCCTCACAGGCGACTTCCCTTTAGTTTCCATACTCCCTTGCGCATGGCTCTGACATCCTTGTTCCCTTTATGTCTTTCAGACCGTGGACCTCGGTGGCTTCTCCCGGCCCGGTGTAGCTCCTGGTTGTGACCATTAAAAAATTACTCCCACTTCCCCGCGTGTTATTGGGGCATCCAGGGTAGCTTACAGCGTCAATCCCTACTGGCATATTGTGCCGATTAAATCACCATATGGAGGCATCTCAGGATAATGTGAACGGGGTTCCTTCGGGACAAGCCCGGCTGTGTGTAGCTTGTGGGGTCTTACCTAGCAGCGGTGACAATGCACAGGTCTGTGTTCCTTGTGCACAGCAGGCGCTATCGGTGCTTCCCGCCTCTTCTGTGGCTGGGCCTGCGCCTCGCCTCACTTCACCTACTCCCCCAAGCCTGAGACTAACCCCCAATACGAGCGGGGATTCTCATCCTGATTTGGCCACTAGACTGGCCAGTGTTGAAAACTTGCTTGCTAATTCTTTAGCGCGTAAAGAGGCGGCATTTGAACCCTGAATCGGCTCTCTTCCCTATGGAATCTGATGATTTGTTGCATTCTTACGGCCATACCCCCTCAGATGAAATGGGAACTGTTCTCTGACTCAGGGTCATATGACGACGAGTCCAGGGCTCAGGAAGAGTCTGGTTCCGAGCATTGGTCCTCGGATGATGTTGATAGACTGCTGGTTCAGATCTTTGAGGTCTTGTCCCTCTCTCCCCCTGCTGCGGCTCCCAGGCAAAGGGGTGATCTTTTTCATACTGCTAAAGCTCGTTTGGAATTTCCAGAGCAAACCCATTTCAATAGCCTTGTGCTTAAAGAATGGGAACATCCCAGCAGACTTCATGGGGTCCCTAAGAGTGTGGATAGGAAGTATCCCTTCCCTGCTGACTTGGTTAAGTGCTGGTCATCGCCTCCTGAGGTCGATGCTCCTATTCTAGGGTTGTCCAACACCTCCATCATGCATTCCCCTGACACAACTACGCTCCGGGACTCTAAGGACCGGCGTGTTGACCAATTGGCATGCCATGCCTTTGCATTTGGGGGAGCGACTCTGCGCCCGGTTTGTGCCTTAGCCATCACGGCAGTAGCGCTCAGGACTGTGGTTAGGAGTGCTCTCGATGGCACAGATGAGTTGCCTTCTGATACTGTCAATGCACTATCCAGCTGTGATGTGTTTGTGAACTTTATCCTGTCGGCATCGGACGATGCTATTAAGATGTGTGCCAGATCATCTGCCCTGGTGGTAGCTATACGCCGTGCGGTTCGGTTGCGCCAGTGGGCCGCTGACAATGCCGCCAAGAAAGCCCTTACGGGGCTTCCATTTAAGGGACTGCGCCTGTTTGGGGACCGTTTAGACCTCTTTGCCAAGGGAGGCAAGTTACCCCAGCGCAGGCGACAGATTCGGCCCTTTCGTGGCCAAGGCTCCCTATCGACCCCCTACCGTGGGGCTAAATAAGGCAGAGGGGTGTCCTTCGCTGGGTCCCGCGCAGATTCCTGGCACAGGAACAGAGGACACCGTCCCGGTTCCTCCTGGGGACCCAAGTCCAAAGCCCCTCCCGAGTCCCAGGCATGAAGGGGCGCCCTCGCCCGTCAGGGTGGGGGGACGTCTGCAGCACTTCGAGCATGTCTGGAGGCACCACGTCTCGGACAGGTGGATTCAGGAGGTAGTGTCCTCCGGCTACAAGATTGAATTTGCTGTACGGCCCCCCACCAGATTCGTTGGGTCCCGGATCCCGGATCCCACAGGATCCTGCCTCAGCTCAGGTCTTGTTGCTAGCCGTGCAGGGCCTCCTGGATCTAGGGGTCATTTGCAAGGTCCCCTTAGGAGACAGGGGCATGGGGTTCTATTCCAACCTTTTCACAGTACCCAAGAAGGATGGGTCAGTCAGGCCCATTCTGGATTTAAAAGTCCTCAACAAATTTGTCAAAGACAAACATTTTCATATGGAAACTCTGCGCTCGGCCATCGGCTTTCTGTGCCCAGGGGACTTTATGACGTCCGTGGACATCAAGGATGCTTACCTTCACGTCCCGGTGTTCCAGGACACCAAAGATTTCTCAGATTTGCACTGAAAGATCAGCATTACCAATTTGTGGCCTTGCCATTCGGCCTCACTTCGGCTCCCAGGGTGTTTACCAAGGTGCTGGTAGGGATGATGTCCCTGTTAAGGCTAAGGGGCATACGTGTGCTGCCCTACCTGGACGATATACTCATCACCTCTCGGTCTCTGCGGCAGGCAGAGTTGGACGCTCGGCTGGTAGTGTCCACCCTGGAGTCCTTCGGCTGGGTGATCAATTACCCCAAGTCCTCTCTGTCCCCCTCCTCGGTGACTCCGTTCCTGGGTATGATTCTGGATACGGTTCAGTCAGGGATATTCCTTCCTCAACAGAAGGTGGAAGCTCTGACTGAGCAGGCGAAGTTCCTGCTATCGTGCCCGCAGCCCTCCATCAGGCAGGGAATGCAGCTGGTGGGCCTGATGGTGGCGAGCTTTGAGGCTGTGCCCTTTGCCCAGTTCCACTTGAGACCTCTGCAGCTTCACCTTCTGTCAGTGTGGGACAAGAACCCAGCGTCCTTGGACGGGGTCTGTGTGCTTCCCCCCTCGGTCAGACGGTCCCTTGCGTGTTGGCTGGACCACAGGAATTTGACAGGGGCAAGTCTTTTCTGGCCCCCTCCTGGGAGACGGTCACAACGGATGCCAGTCTGTCAGGATGGGGGGGATTCTGGTAGTCTCTGCGCTTCCAGGGGAGGTGGGGTCCTCAGGAGGCCCATCTACCCATCAACATTCTGGAATTGCGGGCAGTCAGGTTGGTACTGGAGCGGTTGACCCAACACCTGCGGGGTCTGTCGGTCCAGGTACGCTCAGACAACAGAACGGCGGTTGCCTACATCAACATTGGGCAAACATGTTTCTCCCTTCCGGGCTTTCTCAATGCCCTATACGTGAAAATATTGTGAATTAGCATTATATCTTTTTTTATCATGTATATCATAGCAAAAAATCTGTGCCTTAATTATATTATGCTTTGCTGCTTGTTAAAGTATTTTAAATTCATACCTTTTTATTGGTTGCTAGGTATTGTTTATCCCATATTTTTACTGTGGCTTCAAATATTTCTTTGATAGTGATATGTGTTGTCTATGCTACCAGAATGAAAATGACGGTTATCCCGGTGGGATGAAGCTTGTATATTGTATTTATTAAGTTAGTTGTTACTTTGGGGCTTGATGTATATTGCCCTTTAAAGAAAGAGAAATGCTGATTTAAAAAACCCTTCTTATCCTGAAGTGAAGGTAGGAATTGAGGTAAGCATCAAGGGCACAAAGGGAAGAATATAGAAACCGCAATGGAATTGAGGTAAGCATTAGGTGCGCAAAGTGAAGAATATAGAAACTGCGATGGAATTGAGGTAAGCATTAGGTGCGCAAAGTGAAGAATATAGAAACCGCGATGGAATTGAGGTAAGCATTAAGGGTGCAAAGGGAAGAATATAGAAACTGCGATGGAATTGAGGTAAGCATTAGGTGCGCAAAGTGAAGAATATAGAAACCGCGATGGAATTGAGGTAAGCATTAGGTGTGCAAAGTGAAGAATATAGAAACCGCGATGGAATTGAGGTAAGCATTAGGTGCACAAAGTGAAGATTATAGAACCCGCAATGGAATTGAGGTAAGCATTAAGGGCGCAAAAGGAAAGAATATAGAAACCACGATGGAATTGAGGTAAGCATTAGGTACGCAAAGTGAAGAATATAGAAACCGCGATGGAATTGAGGTAAGCATTGTAGCAGAGTGAGAAAAAAATTGAGACGGGCACATAAATGAGTTAATTTTGGTGTGTGCATGCGTAAGGTCGGAAAGATTTCCGTCTGGACGTTTATTTATAGAAAAGAGAATTCAGAATCTAGCGGGAAATTTAAAAAATTCGTTAGAGGCGACGTAAACGAAGCGATGTTGTTTCCTAAGGCCCTTGTTTATCACGGGCTAGCGCCAGGTAGTGTCTGACGAGCGCCAGGTAGCGGCAGCTAACGGCGACTACCGACTCAAGTACGCCCGGCGGCGGTCACAATGACGCATTTATCAAGCAAAATGAGGCTAGCGCCGACGAGAGCGACGGCTAGCGCGGCATTCATCATGAAGCCGCCTGGACCGAACAGCGCTGCTGCAAATTCCCTCACAGCGCCAGGTATGAGATGTCGCTCCCTGGCGATGTCCAATGCATTTCAATGGAGCAATCTATAATTAAACATAATTAATTGGTATTATTTTTTTTTTTTTTTTTTAATGTCAAAAATTCGGAGACCACTTCTGCAATGTTAGGATTTATTTTTAAGTAAAAAAAAAATTAAAAAAAAATTTGTGCAGAATTGATCTAACAGGTCTGAGATTAATGTATTCATATTACAAAATGATTATAAAAACATGTATAATGTTACATTCAAAAAATATGGTTGTTTAGGGGTTAAAAACTAGTTAATACCCATCGCCGCCAGCGCTCTGGGGTTTAAACAAGGAATGGACAGCGACAGCACATTCAGAGCGTCATTTTTTAATGAATATGAAGCTAGCCATTCGCTCTGGCCATTCGTTGTCAGGCGCTCACATACAACGCTGAACCTGTGAAACAGCGACCCCCCAGCCCGAATTCAACATTACCGCACACGACTGAGTCGCTGTCATCAAGCTAACGCCGGCCAAGCACAGCGAATACTGGCTGGCGCTGAAAAAATCACGCTACAGTCGCTCATCTGGCGCTACCTGGCGCTATTAATGAATCGGCCTCTTAGTAACGTAAACAAAAAAACGAAAGCAGAAAAATGACATTCTCATTGGCGTACGCAGCGACAAACACTTTACAGAAGGATCCCGATGCATGCTTGGAATCGTGCATACACTCATACGACAGCGGAAACAAAACGAAAAAAAACAGATCGACACAAAAACGAAATTCATTTTATAGGCTCGATTCAGAGAGACACAAAAAAACTTTCGGTTTGGTGCCGACGTCGTAACATTTTCAAAATTTCCCGCTCTCGTATGAATGTGCGAGCGATTCCAAGCATGCTTCGTAAACCTTCCGTCGAGCGCACGGACGGACGTATGCCAGAGTATGCAGATGAGGATGTCATTTTCATTCGTGAATTTTCAGATTCCATTTTCACAACTAACAACGTAGCCTTTCGTTTTTGCCCTTTACCCATCGTATCCTCACACGAATCCTTTCAAATTCCCGCTACATCCTGCTTCACTTTTTCCCAAAGTATTCGTCCAGACGAAATTCTTACGATATTGCGCCTGCGCACTACAAACTTATCTCATTAAAGTGCTCGCATACATAATTTCACTCCCATCACTTCTTATCCTAAAAAACTCACCCTAACCACTTAGCGCTATCCTGCCTTTTCCCTTGAGGTCCCTTAAAGCTCACCCTAACCACTTCGCGCTATCCTGCCTTTTCCCTTGAGGTCCCTTAAAGCTCACCCTAACCACTTCGCGCTATCCTGCCTTTTCCCTTGAGGTCCCTTAAAGCTCACCCTAACCACTTCACGCTATCCTGCCTTTTCCCTTGAGGTCCCTTAAAGCTCACCCTAACCACTTAGCGCTTTGTTTCTTCTTCCATTTTCACACCCTAAAACTTACCCAAATCACTTAGCGCTTTGGTTCTTCTTCCATTTTCACACCCTAAAACTTACCCAAATCACTTAGCGCTTTGTTTCTTCTTCCATTTTCACACCCTAAAACTTACCCAAATCACTTAGCGCTTTGTTTCTTCTTCCATTTTCACACCCTAAAACTTACCCAAATCACTTCGCGCTTTGGTTCTTCTTCCATTTTAGGTCCCTAAAACTTACCCAAATCACTTAGCCCTTTGTTTCTTCTTCCATTTTCACACCCTAAAACTTACCCAAATCACTTAGCGCTTTGGTTCTTCTTCCATTTTCACACCCTAAAACTTACCCAAATCACTTAGCGCTTTGGTTCTTCTTCCATTTTAGGTCCCTAAAACTTACCCAAATCACTTAGCGCTTTGGTTCTTCTTCCATTTTCACACCCTAAAACTTACCCAAATCACTTAGCGCTTTGTTTCTTCTTCCATTTTCACACCCTAAAACTTACCCAAATCACTTAGCACTTTGGTTCTTCTTCCATTTTAGGTCCCTAAAACTTACCCAAATCACTTAGCACCTTGTTTCTTCTTCCATTTTCACACCCTAAAACTTACCCAAATCACTTAGCGCTTTGGTTCTTCTTCCATTTTCACACCCTAAAACTTACCCAAATCACTTCACGGACATCACAATCTGGATTTAGAAATATGTCATTGGCCCCTTGTTTTTGGTAAATGTATTTGTGCAAATAAATGGGACACCATTTTTTTTTAGTTTTTGGTTTATTGCTCAACTGGCATTTTTGGAGCAAATATTTTTGGCAACTTTGTGCCAAACATTTTACAAACTATATACATTTTTGTTTTGGTTAATTAAAATATATACAATAAGAGATTTTGTAAAAAATTAAAAACTATATACAATATAAAATATTAAAAAAACAATAAAACTATATACAAACAACTTTTGGGTTTAACCACTAAAACTATGTACAATGTAAAATTTATAAAAATATACAGGGCCAGGAACCAGGACACTAGTCTTCCTCTTCTGTTGTGCCCAACGTGTCCTGCATCGCCTGCAGATCGGCCACCAACTCAAGGACCCTCCGATTCATCTCAGCAAGTCGTTGGCGTGTGGTCCCTGCCAAAAAATCAGACAAACATATTATTGGGAGAACAATACATGTTTCTCACCTGTGGATTTAATGTATTTTAATAAACAAATTCACTATAAGGCACATATGTCATTACTGAAAGGAATTAAGGTTATGAAGTGGCCACAGGTCATTAAGGTAATTAAGTGGCCACAGGTCACTCTTATCTTGGCATTGACTAGGGCATTATGTTTTTGGGGGTTCATGTGAAGTTAGACAGAAATGGCAATAATGCCATGACTACTTACTTGGTTGGTGGCCGAGAGATGGCTCGTTGGGGACAACACCCTGAGTTCCTGGTTCCTGGCTCTGCTGTGAAGAAGTGCCTGTAGAAACATGGGCCAAATGGTTAGTTTGGATGTCTGATTCAGCAGTCCTCAAATGTTTTTAGCTAAGTCTGGGTCACATCACTCACCTTCTCCAGGGTCTTGTGGGCTCCTATCTGCTGCCTCCTCACCCACTACCTCACCCGCAACCGAAGCATCTACAAATACAGAATCAAGGATTCAGTTTGGTGATCTCAGGAGCTAGCATGTATATGTTTTGGCGTAGACATGAAGAGTGACATACCAGAGGATCCCGCATGCGTGGCAGGGTACGACTGCCTGCCCACGCTGTGCCGCCCCTCCTCTGTGGTAAGGTCCAGGGGCTGCTCTGAGGAGGCCACAGAGGAGGGGTCGGCCCGTCACCCTGGAGATCCACCACCTTCACTCCCAGCTGCAGAATCATGCAGCACTGGTCGGCCTGTGCACCTCCGGGTGCGGCGAATTCTGTAATCCATTTTCAACACTACCAAAGAGAAGGCATTATAAATAAAAGGCCTAAATTCTGTCATAGTTACATCTTGCATGCAAGCGCTATGTACTTACTTGGGAAATGTATCCCGAAAAACCTCCGCACCCGGGGCATGTGCAGTCGCTTCAGGTCCGACCAATGCTGCATGATCTGTGTGTGGGTGAAGGTGGTGTCGGTCCGGTGTTGGATCTCCGAGATGATCTCCAGGGCGACGTTTCGTTTCTCAAACGAGTTGGGCAGGTAGTCGTACCTGCGCTCCAGCATGGTCTACAAAACAGAAATCAAACATAGCAAGAACTCAGAAATGCATATCTAGAAGTGCCAACAATACATTATTTGGTTCAATCACATGAACACATACACACACACGCTTCTAGCCTAAGTTAACTTTCAAATATGGCAGCACTGTCATTTGGCACGTGTGTGGCGTGCGCTTGGGTGTGCATGTAGTTGAACCAAATCTTTAAATCAAAAATATTACTTATTGTGCATCCTTAACATGTAGATCAGCATTTACCAATCAAAGCAAAGTCCTTAAAAGACACTTACGAGCATGATGATCTCTTCTTGTTGGCGGGTGAAGATAGTGGGCGCCATCTTTCTTCTTCTTCTCGGCAGCAGATAAGCACGGCCCCAGCGGTTTCCGGGTTTCGCACGGCCGTGCGAACGGCCGGACGTGCGTGTAAGCGAACGCGTAGGCGTCACACGCCGGATACCTTATTTAAAGGTCCCTGCACACACAGCTCATTCTCTTTGAGAGTCCACACAAAATGGCACCAAAAAAAAAGATTCCAGCAAAGAAGCAGAGCAAGCAGGCTGAGCAGGCCGAGGGTCCGCAAACCAGGTCGCAAGATCCTAAAGCCAGACTAAGGGCTAGCACCAAGGCTGCTGCAAAAAAGGAGGTGGCAGCACCACCACAACCAAAGAGCAAGCTAACCAAGGCTGGAAAAACTCAGATGGGTAAGAGGGGACGAAGCCCCACCCCACCCTGCCCCACATCACCCCCCACACGTGGCACCAAGGCCATAGGCAAAGGCCAAAAACCCAGGGGCCGAACAACCTCAAGGTCCAGAAGCCGCAGCAGGGACCCAAGGCGCCGCAGGGGCCAAACAAGGGGCCAAACAAGGTCAAGGTCCAGAAGCCGCAGCAGGGGCCGAACAACCTCAAGGTCCAGAAGCCACAGCAGGGGCCCAAGGCGCCGCAGGGGCCAAACAAGGGGCCAAACAAGGTCAAGGTCCAGAAGCCGCAGCAGGGGCCGAACAACCTCAAGGTCCAGAAGCCGCAGCAGGGGCCCAAGGCGCCGCAGGGGCCAAACAAGAACCAGGTCCAGAACCCCGAAAAGCCACCAAAGGCCAACGGCCCCCTCCCCCCCGCACGTGGCTCAAAAGCGAAGGCAAAAAGTCTGAGCAGATATGCCTCACCCCAGGCAGGCACTTCCAAGGCCCCACAGACCCAGGCAACCACCTCCAAGGCCCCACACACCCACAGGGCTCCAAGCAGCACCTCCAGTTCTTCAAGACCCTCTGTTGCTCGCCCACATTATCCTCCGGCACAGGTTGGCATGCATTCCCCCTATGCCACATCTACACCTGCAACTTCAGGGTCCACCCAGCCCCGAACACCCAGTCCCTTCCCAAGTCCAGTAAGATCAACAGCCAGCCTCCAGTCGTTGAGGTCTCCTCCACCCCCCCCCGGCCAGAATGTCACCCCATTTGCAACCAACCACTGAGGAGCCACAACCACCCCGAAGAGGGCGCAACTTGCGCAGAGGACACTTGGGTGGCCGTTTTGCAGAGTCCCAAACTCTGGCATTGGCTACTGGGCTCACCTTACATTTTGATGAGCTATATGGCCGGAAATCAAAACACACCAGTAAACAGCGCAAAACTGAGATTTTTGAAGAACTCACCAGGCAAGTCAATGCCGCAGGTGAGGAACGTAAAGATATGGACCAGATTCAACGTAAGATTTCGGACCTAAAATATGCAGTGCGGAAGAAAGAGAGTCTAAGGCGGATGCACAGGTACATAGGTCAGGTTTTGGTTTGTATTATTCTTGTCTCTCCATCAGTGTGCTTAATTATGCTTACTATGTTTTTCAGCGAAACAACTGGCGGAGGTTTCCCAACAAAATTGCGATTTACACCGGCTGAGGAGATGGTGCTGTCCTTATTACATCCCGTGGCCTTAGAGGGACACTCGGCCCAGCAGGACACCGACAACCCACCAATTCCTGCAGGTTAGTAATGTGTGAATGACCCCACAAATGTATGGAAACATACACATAGGCAGCAAGGGCTAGTTAAACACATGGCTCTAGGGGGTGGCAGCAAGGGCTAGCTAAACACATGGCTCTAGGGGGTGGCAGCAAGGGCTAGCTAAACACATGGCTGTAGGGGGTGGCAGCAAGGGCTAGCTAAACACATGGCTCTAGGGGGTGGCTGCAAGGGCTAGCTAAACACATGGCTCTAGGGGGTGGCAGCAAGGGCTAGCTAAACACATGGCTCTAGGGGGTGGCAGCAAGGGCTAGCTAAACACATAGCTCTAGGGGGTGGCAGCAAGGGCTAGCTAAACACATGGCTCTAGGGGGTGGCTGCAAGGGCTAGCTAAACACATGGCTCTAGGGGGTGGCAGCAAGGGCTAGCTAAACACATGGCTATAGGGGGTGGCAGCAAGGGCTAGCTAAACACATGGCTCTAGGGGGTGGCTGCAAGGGCTAGCTAAACACATGGCTCTAGGGGGTGGCTGCAAGGGCTAGCTAAACACATGGCTCTAGGGGGTGGCTGCAAGGGCTAGCTAAACACATGGCTCTAGGGGGTGGCAGCAAGGGCTAGCTAAACACATGGCTCTAGGGGGTGGCAGCAAGGGCTAGCTAAACACATGGCTCTAGGGGGTGGCAGCAAGGGCTAGCTAAACACATGGCTCTAGGGGGTGGCAGCAAGGGCTAGCTAAACACATGGTTCTAGGGGGTGGCTGCAAGGGCTAGCTAAACACATGGCTCTAGGGGGTGGCAGCAAGGGCTAGCTAAACACATGGCTCTAGGGGGTGGCAGCAAGGGCTAGCTAAACACATGGCTCTAGGGGGTGGCAGCAAGGGCTAGCTAAACACATGGCTCTAGGGGGTGGCAGCAAGGGCTAGCTAAACACATGGCTCTAGGGGGTGGCAGCAAGGGCTAGCTAAACACATGGCTCTAGGGGGTGGCAGCAAGGGCTAGTTAAACACATGGCTCTAGGGGGTGGCAGCAAGGGCTAGCTAAACACATGGCTCTAGGGGGTGGCAGCAAGGGCTAGCTAAACACATGGCTCTAGGGGGTGGCAGCAAGGGCTAGCTAAACACATGGCTCTAGGGGGTGGCAGCAAGGGCTAGCTAAACACATGGCTCTAGGGGGTGGGTTTGTTGGGAGTGCTCACTTTGACTAGGGTGTGTCGTGTGTGGCCTGGTAATGTGCACATTGCCACCCACATACATGATGTTTAAGTTAATTTATGAAAAATATGTCACTTAGGAGTGGAGAAAAGGAATGGGTGCTATGTATTAATTGACAAGCACACGCCACACTAACATCTTTGGCTGTTGGTCAATTTGGGAAGAGCTGGGTTAATTGGCCAACTGATTAAGATGGTTTGCTAGAAATGTTTTATTCCATACATTATGTTTTTATGTCCCCCACCAGAATCATATTGTAAGTGTTTTTTGCCACCTTAGTGTGTTAACTTCATCGCCTTAAAGGGATGTGGCAACTCACACATCAGCCATAAGTTGCATGTTTGTTTGGAGACACATGAACAATGGGTCTATTCTGGTTTAACAATCCATGCACTAATGTAATGCCATTCCTAGTGAATGCCAAGTGGCCACGATGTGGGAGGGGCCCTTACTGCTTGGCCACGTTTCTTTGATTACCATATGTGTTCTTAAACATAAACTATGCATAGTTGTGTGTTTTCATAGCTCTTTTTCTTCTGAAGCAGGACAGCATCATCCCTCAGCTAGTGGGGACTCCTCTTCCATGTTACCGCTGCCGTCTTCTTCCGCGCTGCATAGGACCCAGGATCCGATGTCTACGGTAAGTGTATTTTGATGCTGTTGTGTATGCATGTAGGTTGCCATGTTTTGCTTGTGTGGTTTTTATAGGTATTCCCCACACTGAACCTGTTTTTTTTACATGTCCCCAACAGAGCCACACACTGATGGAGCAAATCCAGGAGCAGGAGGAAGATGGAAGCTTCCTAGGAGATTCTGAAGATCTTCCCCTGGGACAGAATCTGCAACTGTCCCAAAATGTGTCTCCGCCAAATCCACAGCAGCAGAGTGAAGCTGGCTGCATGCTGCCTGCACATCGTGGGCAGCATGCAGAGACTGACCCTCCAGTCCCCAGTTTCAGATCTGCTGCTGAGGATTTGGCAAGCAGACCTGTGGCTGTTGGGGGTCCTCGAGAAACATCATCTGCACGCCCCACAACCCGGGGAATTGGGCGGCATACTCAGCAACGTCGCCCAGTTTCCCAGGGGAGGGGCGTGCAGATGATGGAGTCAGCATGGCACCAAGAGAGGCGGCTTTTTCGTCGGCAAAATCAGCAAAATCAGGAGCATATTAGGGGCCAATTAGAGTCCCTAAATACTACCTTCAGTGCCGTGCTAACAGCCACATGGCCAACTTGACTTCTGAACTAAGGTCAGACATGGCAGAAATGCACACTAACCAAAGACACATTTTGGAACAGTTGCAGATTCTGAATGCCACACAGGCCCAGGTTATGCCCCCCCCCCCACCAAGTGGGCCAACCTGGGTTCTATGGGCATCATCCATATTAAGGTGTGTTTGGCGTGAATCTGGTCCATATCTTTGCGATACATCCCCACTGGATTGACTTGTCTGGTGAGGGCTATAAATCTTCAGTTTTGCGCTGTTCTTGCTAGTTTGTTTTTGATTCTCCCCCATATAGCTCATTCAAGGCCTGAGGTAGCCCAGTAGCCAATGCCAGAGTCCAAGACTCACTGAATCGACCACTTAAGGTGTTGCGTGGCTGCCATGGGCACTCTAACATTTGTGGTGGCTCCTCATGTTTGACGGCATGATTGGGTGACATTCTGGCCTTAACAACTAAGACCTTGGACCCTGGCTGTGATTGTACTGGATTTGGATTGGGACTGGGTGTTCTGTTTTGGGTGGGCCACTGACTTACAGGTGTAGATGTGGCATAGGTAGGTTTGCTTTCAACCTGTGTCGGTGGAAAATGTGGGCAAGCAGGAGAGGGTTTTTTTTGTGCAATTTTTTTTCCCTAAAACAAAATTGTAAATAATTGCATGTACATGTCTGGTCCACAAGTATGTGAGGCCCACTCAGATACTATTCTGTTTGTAGCACATAAACCTTTTACGATTTAGTAAACATTTTTGTTTCACCAAGCTCATGTCTGTGTTGTTTTGATAGAGAAATATGAGTTCAAGTTGTCACCAAAACAAACAATAACCAAGGTCTACAAAGAAATACTCACACATAGTTTTTTGTTTGGGTTGGCCAAATTCATTATTGTTTACTTAATAATGAAATGAAACATAGCAAAACCAACCAAATAAAAATAACAACCAAATAAAAAAATTAACAAATACAAAATTAGGTAAAATGTGTGGCTATTAAATTTGCCCGCACGGCTTGCCCCGACGCACTTGGCTGGCCCACATAGGCGTCGTCTGCCTCATCGGAGGGTGGAGAGGGTGGGCAATCCAGATATCGGGGGACCCTTTGCATAATAGCTAAATTATGGAGCGCTGCACATGCCATTATGATGTCAATGACCTTTTTGGGGTCATACTGCAGGGAGCCCCCAGTGTGGTCCAAACATCGAAACCGGGTCTTGAGGAGTCCAAAGGCCCTCTCCACCACTGCCCTGGTCTTTCGATGTGCACGATTATAGGCCTCTTGTGCTGGAGTTTGTGGCCGGAGAACCGGAGTCATGAGCCACGGCAGTAGTGGATACCCCAAATCCCCTAAAAAATGTAACCAAAATTAAACAAAACAGTAAATCATACATTGCCACGCAACATTCCTACTCCAATAAAAATAAAAGAGGTATGTGACATTGTCACACAAACATGAGCATACATATTGCAGATGCAAAAACCAGAATCCACAAAATGGGATAGATGGTGGTCCAAAGTAGGCAAATAATACTGTGGATGCTGGCCAATCAGGTAGACTGTTAGCAGCTATTGTTGCCTGTCTGTGCTGCAGAACAATGTTTTATGGGATAAGCTGACCTGACCCATTTTCAGTCTTGGCTTAGTCCAAAACCGGTGTAAGCCGGCCCCTGCACTTTATCCCGCTCACCTCTACTCAGTAAGTGAAATGCATGTAAGCAAAGATGGCGCAGACTCTCTGGTAAAGTCAATAACCGATTTTGATCTTAAATTGTTTGGAAGGCGGTTTCAGACTTTGCCTCGCATTACACTTATTAATTAAAACAATGCAGGCCAAACAATTTGGCAGCCTATGTAGTTTGTATAATGTAATGGTTCCAGTGGGGTTACACATGTTCACAAGGTGATGGGCAAGGCAGCGTTTAGGAAAGGTTAATACAACCAAAATCAAAGCCATACATATACAATCCAAATCGGTAATTTGAGGCAACTTACCAAGGAGCCATGCACCCGCAAATTCCCCTGACTCAAACCGCCGGAATAATCCTGATCTGCGCAGGATGTAGGCATCATGGGCTGAGCCAGGGTAGCCTGCCAGGACGCTCAGAAAACGCATGTCCTGGGCCACCACTGCTTGCACATTCAGCGAACGGCCCATTTTGCGATTTCTGTGTAAAAAGGAAACATAAACAACAAAAAAATAACGATTAGGAAACAAATCCAACGCACACTTCAAACAGCCTAAGTCAAAATGTAACATCCAGACAAATAACACTAAACAACTACGTTACATTTAAGTGGGCAACAAAAGAAGATCAATGTTTGAGCCTTGACAAGGTTGAGTTACTAGTTCTATTTTAAGTACACTTACAAATGTTTTACTTGGAAATAACTAACTTTTTTAGTCCTGTAAAAATAAGGGCCATTGTTGCACATACACTCTTGGCAAGGAGGGAGCATTAGCAAGGAGGGAGTGATTGCAATGAGGGAACATGTAAAGCAGAGAGTATGAACCTAGAGGGACTAATCAAAAGGAGGGACTATTGCCAATGAGAGTTACTAAAAATGGAGACATTAGTGACAAGGATGCATTTCAGAAAAGGAGGGACTATTGCCAATGAGAGTTACTAAAAATGGAGACATTAGTGACAAGGATGCATTTCAGAAAAGGAGGGACTATTGCCAATGAGAGTTACTAAAAATGGAGACATTAGTGACAAGGATGCATTTCAGAAAAGGAGGGACTATTGCCAATGAGAGTTACTAAGCAAAAAAGAAAGTTAACCCTCTGCACACTCATACTAAAAACTGAAAAACCTAGCTAACACTTGTTAAGAACATGGACTGTTAGTTAACATAGATTGCAATGAATGTAAAAGCGAGGTAGCCACATCAAGGCCGTCCAATTAGTACCCCGTCCCTAACATTACTAAGTTTAAAAGTTTGTGCAGGCATTGCTACTTCTTTACTTGTGTGTGCACAAGCAATGCAATACATGAATCAGCCTGTCTAAAGACATTGCAATAACTTAACTTACTTGCACACACACAATGAAAAATACTTTACTTGCCTGCACAGTGTTACAGTTCAAAAAGGGGGTTTAGGTAGAGGCCAATTGGACTCCCTGTTACATTGGGAGAGCTACAATCCAGCAGATCTGGCCACTGACCTGCAAATGCAACAGCAAAAAGGAAGGTAGGATGTGCTCATCCAGTCAATATATAGCAGTCAAGAGGTGCTAGAGGGGTGTGACCACACACACTAAGCAAAAAAGAAAGTTAACCCTCTGCACACTCATACTAAAAACTGAAAAACCTAGCTAACACTTGTTAAGAACATGGACTGTTAGTTAACATAGATTGCAATGAATGTAAAAGCGAGGTAGCCACATCAAGGCCGTCCAATTAGTACCCCGTCCCTAACATACCTAAATGTTAGGGACGGGGTACTAATTGGACAGCCTTGACGTGGCTACCTCGCTTTTACATTCATTGCAATCTATGTTAACTAACAGTCCATGTTCTTAACAAGTGTTAGCTAGGTTTTTCAGTTTTTAGTATGAGTGTGCAGAGGGTTAACTTTCTTTTTTAATGTTAGGGACGGGGTACTAATTGGACGGCCTTGACGTGGCTACCTCGCTTTTACATTCATTGCAATCTATGTTAACTAACAGTCCATGTTCTTAACAAGTGTTAGCTAGGTTTTTCAGTTTTTAGTATGAGTGTGCAGAGGGTTAACTTTCTTTTTTGCTTAGTGTGTGTGGTCACACCCCTCTAGCACCTCTTGACTACTATATATTGACTGGATGAGCACATCCTACCTTCCTTTTTGCTGTTGCATTTGCAGGTCAGTGGCCAGATCTGCTGGATTGTAGCTCTCCCAATGTAACAGAGAGTCCAATTGGCCTCTACCTAAACCCCCTTTTTGAACTGTAACACTGTGCAGGCAAGTAAAGTATTTTTCATTGTGTGTGTGCAAGTAAGTTAAGTTATTGCAATGTCTTTAGACAGGCTGATTCATGTATTGCATTGCTTGTGCACACACAAGTAAAGAAGTAGCAATGCCTGCACAAACTTTTAAACTTAGTAATGTTAGGGACGGGGTACTAATTGGACGGCCTTGACGTGGCTACCTCGCTTTTACATTCATTGCAATCTATGTTAACTAACAGTCCATGTTCTTAACAAGTGTTAGCTAGGTTTTTCAGTTTTTAGTATGAGTGTGCAGAGGGTTAACTTTCTTTTTTGCTTAGTGTGTGTGGTCACACCCCTCTAGCACCTCTTGACTGCTATATATTGACTGGATGAGCACATCCTACCTTCCTTTTTGCAATGAGAGTTACTAAAAATGGAGACATTAGTCACAAGGATGCATTTCAGAAAAGGAGGGACTATTGCCAATGAGAGTTACTAAAAATGGAGACATTAGTGACAAGGATGCATTTCAGAAAAGGAGGGACTATTGCCAATGAGAGTTACTAAAAATGGAGACATTACTCACAAGGATGCATTTCAGAAAAGGAGGGACTATTGCCAATGAGAGTTACTAAAAATGGAGACATTAGTGACAAGGATGCATTTCAGAAAAGGAGGGACTATTGCCAATGAGAGTTACTAAAAATGGAGACATTAGTGACAAGGATGCATTTCAGAAAAGGAGGGACTATTGCCAATGAGAGTTACTAAAAATGGAGACATTAGTCACAAGGATGCATTTCAGAAAAGGAGGGACTTTTCCCAATGCGGACCAAAAATAATGTGATTGGGCAAAGGAGGGACACAAAAATATTTAGATACAATGGAAGCCCAAACTTGCCTGTATATATACTCGTCGCTTGACGGAGGGACCAGGGCAACGTGCGTGCAGTCAATTGCACCCATGACATTGGGCATGTCGGCGATGTTATAAAATGCGAGCTTAATGGCGTTTCTGGCTACCATATCCTCAGGGAAACAAATATATTTCCGAGTTATGGTAGCCATGCCTTCCAAAAATTTGGATAGCGCGCGGCTCAGCGTAGGCTGTGAGATCCCCACGGAGAGGGCACCCAGCCTCTGGAACGAGCCGTTCGCCAAAAATTGCAGGCAGCCAAGCATCTTGGTCATACCTGAAATTGCTTGCCCCTTCCTTGTGGTGCGGGCTAACCATGGCCGCAGCTCACTATACAGTTTATGGAGGGAAGCGCGATTAAGCCCGGTCAGCTCGAACAGCTCAACGTCATGCATGCAATTGATGTCCATGCGTCGCCGCCGGTGCAATCTGGTCTCTGCCCTCCGGACGATCTCAATGCCCATGAGTTGCAGATCCTCATGCTCCTCAAAGGCAGTAGCCTCGTCCATGGATGGCTCGCGCTCCCGTAGTCAAAAAGGTGCCGGGAATGTTTTGGGCCAGAAACGAATTTATGAGGTCTGGGACCATCGGCAATCAGCTCTCTGAATTAATCACAAGCCCATTGCAATAACGAAAAATTTCTGAACGGACGAAACATTTCCGATTTGGTGGGAAAAAGCTCCCAAAGTAACGAAAATCTTCCGATTTTGTCACCATTATCGAAAGAGCATATACGCATGTTCTCGAACGTTCATACGAGTGAAAAATATACGAAAAAAAGCCAAAAAATGACAAACACCCACCAAAACTTTCACAGACAGCTACGGAAGTCCGGACGAATGTGTCTCTGAATCGAGCCTTATGTCTCTCTGAATCAACCCTTATATTCCAAAACTAGAAAAGGCCTGGGCTGAAGCTGGGCTTTAACTCAAGCAATTTTGACATATTTGCATAAGGTTAATTCAAGTGAGAATCTTGGGGACAGAAAAATCCAAAACACTATTACATAAATCAACAGGTGCAGTAAATATGGCATACTGTCACATCTTTTATATAAGCACACCACTGCATATGTGTGTTCATAATTAGGCCTTGTATAGACATCCAAAATAGATAATAATGGTCTTCTTATACTAAAGCCAATAGTTATTTGCAGTCACTTTGACTTGGTTTTATCTACCATAAGATTTATTTTTAACAGCATGAATATTGTTAACGTTAAAAATACACAGTGTATGTTTTGTCACAGCGTAATACTATTTTTATTAAAGGGCTTATCAATGCAGTTGAGCTTGGGGGGCAAGACATTACCTTGCAGTTGATAACGTTTGCTATAATGGTTAAATATTTACTGTTTATGTATTTTGCATACCTAAAACAAGAAAACATGAAATACATTGGGAGGCTATGTGTAAAATAAGTGTAAATTACCTTCCCCTATAATCTTCTGCGGTGCTGGGCTGTAGTTACTGAGCATATATGACTTTGCTTCTGGTTAAGCACATGGACCTTTTTTTTTTATTTAAACAGACATAAAATCTGTATTCCCCCCCCCCCCACCAGGATTTGGTCTGCATTACAGGGGGCTGCCATGTGTGAGACCCCCCCCCCCTCACCGATCTTTCAACTGCTTCATGTCCTGCGGCAAATGCGTGGGACTTCTCTGTATCACCTACACTGCATGCTCCCTACACCAGGCAGCCTTGAAACACTGCCAGGAGGTGCACGCAGCCAAAAGGAGCAGACAGCAGGCAGGTGCATGCCAATTAATAAATCATTACCACACTGCAGAGAGAGAATGGACATCCAGCTAGTGTATAGTAGTGTATAGCAATGATTCGTCTGCACATGCTCTGTGGGAGCTTGGGGCAGGTAAAATGTGGGGATTCCAAGAGGTATTATACACAGGGAAATCCCAAGCTGGGGTTCCCCTGGGGAAGGCTTTCATAGAGCTATAACGTTTTTAAGACATTAGAGCTGGGTCCTAACCGTTTTGGTCCTCATTAAACAGCCATATAATGAATGGTTCTGCAGTGAGATGGTTATGTGGATGGTTTCTTTAGGTCCACTTTAAAGTAGGCCATCGCATACTTATCAATGACCTAATCATTTTACCTGGCCACTGGCTCCTGAAGATCATGCTTCCTGGCCACCATCTTGTTGCACCCAGTAGGTGTATGTATCCCACAATCCAGCCTCGACATGCACCTGCATACTGGCCACATGGATTTATTCATGAGTCAATGCAGTGGCAAGGAGGCGGCTTATGAGTAGTCAGTCACCTGAAAGTCTGCCAATGTCAATGTTTCATGAATAAAATTTAAGTATGACATGATTTAAGTAGTTTGAATATTTGACAAAATGTTCACATGCTCTATAAAGTATCCTATATTATTTTCTATTACAGCTTCCCAATGGCCTTGCTACAGCTGCCAATATCAGGATAGGAAATGCTTTAGGAGCGGGAGACATAGAGCAAGCCAAAAAGTCCAGTAAAGTGGTTCTGTGCTGTACAGGTAGGGTTTAGTACACTTAAACAATTTTCTGCCTAAAGTTGCCATACCCTAAGTGATTACCTCTAGGCCACAACTGGCCCTACTGCCCACTATAAACCTATCCTATCTCTGTGCCTGCAGCTCCGTGTAGCTACGGTACTGCAGCGGACAAAAACCCTCTAACCCTCTAGTTCAAGGCACTCCCATCCCCCGCTTGTTTGAATCACAAGGCGCTGTATTGCACCTCAGCTAAAGGGAAGCAAGGTATATGGCTGTGGGTGGCTAAACTGAGAGGAGGGAAGAGGTGTTTGTATCATAACTTGGCTGAGGAGGGGACAGACCAGTGAAAATGCATACTGTGCAGCCTCTGTAAGAGATACCCTCTGGAGAGCTACCCCAAATCAAGGCGCCTCTAGAATGTGGGGATGTGGGAATGTAAAATCTTTTGTCTTTGATCTGCATTGTCAGTGCAATTTGCCTGCGTTAAAAATTCATATTAATAATTATTTATTTGATTAAAAATGTTAAGCTGATAACGCTGACTCCTTGCTTTCTGTTTTTCAGCACTATTTTGCTCGTGTGTCGGCTGTACTGTGCTTGCACTGAGAAATGTAATTGGTTATATATTTACAAATGACAAGTGAGTTTAACAGCTCTTCAATAATAATGGTTTTAATGATAGTTTGTCATCTCCTAATGCACATAAATGATCACCTTTTGTAATGTTCTGCCTAGATACCTGGCAGGGCTCCCCAAGTCCAGGGATAAAGCTGTCTCCCACACAGTTGAAGGCAGAGGGCCACAGTAGCCAGCAGATTGTCTACAGATGATTTCATACATTTTTAAATTAGATAATAAAAGTGTTGACAACCCTGGCAGCTTTCCCTTAGTCCAATAAATGATCACCTTTTGTAATGTTCTGCCTAGATACCTGGCAGGGCTCCCCAAGTCCAGGGATAAAGCTGTCTCCCACCCAGGTAAAGGCAGAAGGCCGCAGCAGCCATCAGATTGCCCACAAAAGGTTTCCTGCCTTTTACATTTAATAATTAAAATGTGGAAGGCCCTTGCAGTGCTAAAATTGGCCCAAGTAGCGGAAAAGGGCCACAGAAACCCAAAAAGTTTTTTCCAGCTTTTGCAAGCAATATGATTTTCTTGAAAGATCTATATTTTTTTAATTTAAAAAAGCTACAAAACTAAAAAATGTAGTTTTCCACATATTTTATCTAAAAATATTGAGAAAGCCCTGGAAAAAATTCAAACAAGACATTTCATGTTAAAGTTTAAACTCTGCTTAAAAACTGTAAAAACAGTTAAACCTATATAGTGCAAATAGCTTATAAATTGTCTAGCTACAGCGGGGGACAAAATCTCTAGGTTGGCTGGCAGTTAAAGGGGTAAAAGCACATTTCAATGTACAACCAATACATTGTAGCTGGTTACAATGTTCAGCAAAACAATAAGGAAGGCAGACTAGGGGAGAGCTACACATAGAATAATACCATATAACAATGTTGTAATTACACATAACTCCAAGAATCCAATACTAAAATTGCATTTCACTACAGCAATAATATGTACATGCCAGCTGTTAAAGCAGACAAAAATGTAATTAAAGTAAATTGCAGCTCTTAAGTCCCACTCTGGTAATCAGTGACATAAACTATTTGAGAGGGCTTAACTCCATGCAGATGTTATAGAATAGCGGACAAATTCTATGCTGCATAGCTGCATGGTAGTGGCCATCTTGTTGCATACATGAGTCCAGCTTATAAAAAACCCAATCCCCTCTTCAAAATTGCCTCACATATCAGTGTAGTCCTCCTTTATTTCTAGTAGAAAGCCATCAGCTGTGATGACTCATTGCCCTGCTGCACACCGGACAGAATTGTATCTTTTTTAAAGATGGTTGTGCAGTAAATCCAGGGTCCGCAGTGAAGAGTGATAATGATACATTGTTGCAACTTTCCCTTCACACTAACAATATCTCCAATCTCTAACCAGCAGCTGGTTATTCAATGTGTGTGTTTATATAACATTATAAACAAGCTGCCGGTATTTCTGAGGAATTTATCTCTCAGTTTGGTGTGGGATACTGCTGGCACAGCTCTCCCCTTATGCTTATGTGTGTGACAAGATGGCCGCATCCATGCAGTTCTGAAGCAAAGAACCGGCCTGTTATTCCAGAACACCTGCATGGAGTTGAGCCCAGTCAAAGTTTTTGCCAGAGAGGGGCTTTAGGGGAGCAATTTACTAAGCTTTCTTTTTTTGACTTTTGGTCTGCTTTAACAGAGCAATATCTGTGTATATGTATAGATCTCTGCATACACACATGTATACATGTACACAGACCCAGTTGCAATGCCTGAGCTCTCATTGGCAAAGGTATCTCAGTCTATATTTACAGGCAGATACTAATTAGCTTGAAGGCTTAGTGAAGAACAGGAACCATCCCTGCTAGCCATGGTTAAAAGGTGGAGGTTCTGGAGGTTGAATACTGGGGGACCCTGAGGCGTCAATCAGACCTCAGAGGGGTGAAGAAGGGGTGTCCAGGATGTGTGGGGCCAGAGAGGATTTTCCTGGCTTGAAAGTGTGCATTTTACATAAAGGGATTTCAGTGATGGGAGTGGGATGCCAATGATATTTCCTGCCAAGTTAACAGTCCGCTGTAGCTTTGTCACGCTTTGTTGAACTACCATACTGGGCAGTGATCAAGAAGGACAGGACAAGGTGCAGAATTTAATCAGTGAGGTAACGGTCTCATAGGCCAATCCATTGCTGATCCTGGACAGGGACTAATTGTGGTGTTGGAGAGCTTATCAATCTTTACCTGACCCGGTATTAATAAAATATTGGATAGGTCTTAATATGTGAGGAGACTCCAAATGTACCACCCACATGTATGATTGTTTATGAACTCTGGATCAAAGTAAGCCTTTGCATTTACCATGTATGTTATCATATGATGTGTTTTTGTCTTTACATTTAGAGACGTTATTATGTTGGTTTCACATATCATGCTCCTGTTTGCCCCATTTCACCTGTGTGATGGTACAAATGTAAGTATTGGAAAATATTTGCATATTTTATCATAGGGTACAGGATTGTACTCCACATAGCTAAAGAAAAAACAATGTTATTAACATGACACCTTATCTTTTAGTCAGCAAGCGGTGGAGTATTTAGGGGAACAGGAAGGCAAAAAGTTCCTGCAATTACCAACATTTTTGGATATTATGTTATTGGGTTACCAGTTGGAATAGCACTGATGTTTGCTGCAAAGCTTGGGGCCATGGGTAAGATTGACAACTTTATTACTTAATATCAATATACATTTACAATCTGCAGATTTACATTTCACTCAAAAAATGTAAGTATCAGTAAAAATGAATCACTTAAATGCATCACTTAAAAATCTCCCTGAAGAACCTCTCCAACTTACTTGGCTTATCTGCTTATTAAACCATAGGCAATACATTTTAAGAGCCTTTTCAATGTAGCACATAATAATGTTCTAAATAGCCTTAAAGTGGACCAACACCCAGGATTTTGACTATCCTGGGTGTTGGTCCACTTAGGTGGGGCACCCCGATCGGGGGTGCCCCGCTGTCTGAAACCCCCCCGATCGCCGCAAAAACTCACCTCTCCCCGCTCCCACGTGACCTCGTCCGGCCAATGACAGCGCTCAGAGCAGCTCTGGTATGCGCGTCCAAAGCCGCTTGGACGCACATACCAGAGCGCTGTCATTGGCTGCGTCTCTCGCTTCCCTCTAACAGGGAGCGCGCCTGCGCCGGCCATTCACAAAACGGCCGGCGCGGGAGCGCGCCCTGCTAGGGGGAGGCGAGAGACGCGGCCGCGTCTCGCGCATGCGCCGTTGGATTGCCGGTAAGGTGAGGATTGTGGGCCTCCTGGGGGGTTCCTCCCCGCGGGACATCCCGATTTCGGATGCCCCGCGGGGAGGGATCTGATCGGTCCGGGAATCTTATAGATTTCCGGGCCGATCCCCCCTGGGTGTTGGTCCACTTTAATATTCCCAGTGTTTTTTTTTTTTTTACAAATTTACTCAGTCTAGCCTAATATGTACAGATTTGCCCACATCTCAAGACCTCTCCAATGCAGTCAGTAAAAGAAATTTCCCCAATCATGAAGTTACATTGAGGCATTGAGACTAATGTGCTGCTGCTGATAAAGATGACTCAGTTGCGTGGCTGACCTGAACACCTGACTGCTTTATGCTGGCCACAGTCTTTCAGTGGGGGTCATGCTAAAGATTTAGGCCCTTATTCATCAAGCGATAGCGCCAGGTAGTGTCTGACGAGCGCCAGGTAGCGGCAGCTAACGGCGACTACCGACTCAAGTACGCCCGGCGGCGGTCACAATGACGCATTTATCAAGCTAAATGAGGCTAGCGCCGGCGAGAGCGACGGCTAGCGCAGCATTCATCATGAAGCCGGCTGGCCCGAACAGCGCCGCTGCAAATTCCTTCACAGCGACACGTATTACCTGGCGCTACCTGCCGCTCTCCCATACATTTCAATGGCAGACGCTGCAATGATTGTTTTTAGTGGTTTTTGGGTTTTTTTCTTTGGTACAAAATTCAACACATGTTTATATTGATATGTTTTATGAATCTGGCTGGTTATTTATATGTATTTGAAGTTTTTATTATTTTTCACAATGTAATGTTGTGAGTGACATGGGAATTGCATCTCCTCCACCCAAACTCATTGGCATCAAAATCGCTTGTTTTCCACACAAACGGTGCTTGTAAAGCTATTTTGTAGCCTGTCAGGTTGGGCGGTCACGTTCGCTCTTCGAAATTGTCAGCGCCCAAGCTATTCGGCAGCCCTGTCCTTGATGAATCTGTGTTGGTCAGTGTTTGTGCAGTCGCTGTTTTAATTCGCTATGTGGCGGCGCGAGCGTCGCTGTGCCTCGCTGCGCTGCGTTGTGCGGCGCTGTGCTGTTCATACATGTGCCCTTCTGCCATTTGCAAGGAATTCACTTCCCGCGACCCCAGTCGTTGTTAATGAATACACTGTAGTTGTGAGCGTGCCTGGCCACATATTGCAGGATTAACATTCAGTCGTACCAGCTCATAACAACCCGTTATGCATTCTCATGTGTGCCACATTTTCAGGTAGTTGTCTAGTTTGATTGTGTGATGACTTTGTGAAGGAATAAGATTTGTATATTTAAGCACAACGGTGTATGCTTTAGAAGGACCTATGCATTACAGTATGTAGAACCCCCTGCTAAATCAAGCTAATAATTCGTGGCGCCTTGGGCCCTAGCTTGTTTTGCAGCGTCATTTTAATGTTTTTCCGCCACTTAGCTTGCACATAGCTGATATTAGCTTGTCCCTGTTGCGCGCATGTTTGTTTTTGAATTTTGAAGCACAGTTGCTTGCGTCATATCCGGTTCCGAGATCCTCCTTTGCGTTTCAACGCCACCTTAAGGTAAAAATGTCTAGCGCTTATGCCAATAGCTTGTTTTGCAGCGTCATTTTAATGTTTTTCCGCCACTTAGCTTGCACATAGCTGATATTAGCTTGTCCCTGTTGCGCGCATGTTTGTTTTTGAATTTTGAAGCACAGTTGCTAGCGTCATATCCGGTTCCGGGATCCTCCTTTGCGTTTCAACGCCACCTTAAGGTAAAACTGTCTTGCGCTTATGCCAATAGCTTGTTTTCAAGCGTCATTTTAGTTTTTCCGCCACTTAGCTTGCACATAGCTGAGAATAGCCTGTTGCTGGTGCGCGTAGCGTTTTTTTTTTTTAACTTTTTTCCAATGTCGCTTGGGTCATTTCCGGTTCCTGTTTCCTCCTTAGCGTTTCCACTATGCTGCCCAGACGGCGAGTTATGCGCCTCCCCAGCTCCTCCTCCGACTCTGACCCCACCACCCCTCCCCCACCTCCCCCACCTACCTCACCTTCCCCAACTAGCACCCCTCCCACCCCTTCCCCTCCTGGGCCTACAAAGAAAACGCGCACCCGGGTGGATAGCTGCGTAAATGGCCAGGTGGTCAAAGTGAGTATTTGGTTTTTGTATTTTTAGCTTAAAAGTTGCAGAACACACAGGGGGGATTGGGTCAGAAATTTCTTTGTTTTCTGACCAAATTTGATCACTCCCCGTGGGGCATCCCCATTGTGGATGTCCTGCTGGGATGCCCCCCCCCTGGAGGGCCCTAAAAATTACCTCAGCCCCGTCCCATCTGTGCATGCGTTAGCTGCGGATGCCTATTGCGCTTACCTCTAGCAGGGTGTACCCCTGCGCCAGACATATTTTAATTTTGTGTGCAGGCGCACTCCCTGTTAGAGTCAAACGCCACATGCGTACTTTGCCGTGCAGACCCAGCTGAGCTGGTATGCACGTCCCAACGGCCTTGTATGCGCATACCACAGCGGCGCAGAGCGCTGTGTTTGGCTTGCGCAGTCACGTGGGAGCGTCCTCAGTGGTGTATTTGTGGCCTACCAAGGGGGTTGCAGACAGCGGACCACCCACAATTGGTGTGGCCCACCAAAGTGCACACAAACCCAGAATAGTGATAATCCTGGGTGTGGGTCCACTTTGATCTGGTCTCTGTATAACTGTTTATGCCATTGTTCTGATGTCATGTATTGATTTTAGTTTGTTTGATCATTTTTCATAGGACTTCTGCGTGGCCGAATATGACTATGCCCGTGGAGGGAAAAAACGCATTGCCATGGAGGTGAAGGCCACAGTGTCCCGGCGCTTCCACACCGAGCTGGAGCGCCCTGAAGGCGTGTACCGCCTATATGATGCCTACGCATCAGGTAAGTTAAAGCTTATGTTCTGTTTAGCCTTTGTGCAGAATCATCTGCTAAGCTGTGTCCATTTGTGCTCTTTATATTAATTATTTTCTTTCACCCCCTCCACACAGATAAGCGTCCTCCCCTGGGGAAACGTGGGAAGGGATTCCTCCCCCGAACCAGGCAGGCGGACTCGGGGGAGTCATCGGGGGAGGGTCCCTCCCGCTGGTCCTATTTAGAGGACCCAGGGGAGGAAGGGGATGACGCCCCAGAGGAGTGTGCTGCTGGGGGGCTGGCAGGATCAAGCCTCAGCTCCTCACACTCTGAGTCTGAGGACTCTCACCAGGCAAGGGGCCACTCTCAAGCAGGGAGTGAGAGGGAGGAGGGTGGCCCTTTGCCTGGTGGATCTTCTGACCAGAGTGTGAGGAGCCGAGGCTCCCCGCCTCCTCCTCAGAGCCCTCCCTGGGCTTCAAGTGGCGCTTCATCCCCTGGTGAGTGTCCATTTTTTAATTGTTAGTCTGTGACAGGTTTCATCTTGCAATTTGTACTTAGCCCTTGCCATTCCTCTCTAATTTGCAGGGCATCATATAGGCGGCTTCTCCATGGCGTTTTGGCGAAGGATTCTCCACGGGCATAGTCGTGGTAAGTGTTTGTTGTTATCCATCACATTCCCAATGTTATGACATTCATTAAAGTGGACCCACAAACATTGATAGTGCTTGGATTCTCGAAGGTTCCATGACAAATCACATCCCTCACCCAGGGCCCCCCCCCCAAAAAAAACCCCACAAACTCCTTACCTCTTTGGGGGTTTGCCAAAGCCACCGTCCCAGCCTCCTGTGTGACACTCTAGATGTGTGTGCGCCTGCGCTCTGTTTCCAAATGGGCTGCGCGTGCGCACACACTCGAGGAGTGATGTGTGGAAGGCAGCGGCCGCGGAGTACGTTGTCTCACGCAAATTGTGTGGCTCTGCCAAAGCGGACCCAAACCCAGATTTGCTGCAATCCTGTGTATTGGCCCACTTGTAACAGACACATGTTTCCTGGTCCATTGTCACAGCTGGTTTGATAAGGTACCCTAACCTCACAAACCCCACTACAGTGCTAGCCAACTGTCAACCACCCCTATGTTTCTGCCCACACCATGATGGGTGTTCTAATTTCTTTTCTTGGGTTAAGTTGTTCCCGCTCAAACATGTGGCCCACTATTAACATTAGCCAAACAACTGCTAATGAGTCCTTTACATAGCACTGTCTATGTTATTTGCACATTATCTTTAGGGATACATGTGGCAACCCTAACTAATTGACATTAACTCATGGACCAGGAAATATGCTAATTTTGGACAACCTGTATGTAACCATGCAAGCCTTTGATTTTTCAGACTCAATAACCAGATGGATGTCAAATAGTCAGGTGTCATTGGCCCACTAATTTTGTTTTTGTCTTTTGCTTTCTGTTGACAGATGTTGCTACGCAGACGGAGCCAGAGAACCTCCTCCCCACCCCAGCTCCAGGGACGGCCAGCAGCATGGGCCCCCGCCACAGCTGCGATGGTGAGTACATCCCACTTCATATGCCTAAAGACTTGTGAAACCTATGTCTTATAGTCACATCTGCAGACATTTAAAATGTACCTATGTGTTAATTTCACACACATCTAGATTCCATGTTTTTGTACAATAATCCAACATGCCTGTTTGCATGCTTGATTGTTGCCTCACATTCTTCATTTGGCCACATAGAGACTATTTTTGCCTTAGACACAACCAAATGGGCCCTATTAGGTCTGGACCTCTAACATTATAGGGCAAACTCGTGTACTCGTTAGGACTTAGGCCCTGAGGTTTGGCTGTGACTAAACACAAAAATGGACACACTGGGACTTATACCTTCTTTGCTTCCCCAGAGTTAAAGTGGAACAACAACCAGGAGTCTGACTTTCCTGGGTCTTGGTTCACTACGGTGGGGCACCCCTGATCGTCACCGCTGTGTGACAACTCCCTGAACTCACTTTTACTCCAGCAAACGTACAAGCCACGGCAAAATGCCTCCTCCTCCGCCTCCCCCGCGCCCCTTTTTACGCGCGCGTGCCTGCGCCGGCCATTCACAGATGGCCGGCGCAGGCACGCACACGTCTAGAGGGGCGCCAGGGAGGGCCCGGCGGCCCTGCCCCACCGAAACTGAGGTAGGTATTTTGGGGTTTTGGGGGGGTTTCACCCCCAGGGACATCCCGATCTCGGATGTCCCGCGGGGAGGGAGGTGATCGGGCCGGGAATCTGATAGATTCCAGGGCCGATCACCGGTGGGTGTTGGTACACTTTAAGAGTAAATGTATGCTTGGGATGTGGTGTTCACATTCCTGCCAGTCAATAGTACTCATATCATGTTAACCAATAAGCGCACAGTGGTCAACAATGTTAATGTGAGTGTCACCTAATTGGACACACTGACATTACATTGCTACATCTGTGTCTGTTGAGGTCACATCCAATTTATTAATAAATTGTTGTTTCTACATCTCTACAGCTTGTGAAAACCAGCATCGCAGACTGTGGCGGGAGATCAGGCTCCTGAAGCTGATGCTGCTGGCCAAGAAGAGGCCCCGGCGGCGTCGTTAGGGTGGGGGGGAAGGCTGGCCTGTTGATGCCCTTTGTTGGGCAATGTTGGCCCTGTTGGCCATGTTTTTCTAATAAATTTTTTGATGACCATCATTACAGTGTGGTGCCTTGCAAAGCATAGTTTAACTGTCTCAAAACCCATTTGTGTGTCAATTTAGCCATACCTTTGGAGCCATTTCATGTGTTAACCATAGTAAGCTATGGTCTCAAATGTGTGGGCTAAATTGACCAATACATTGACATATCTAGATCAAGATACTCATCCCTGACTGTGTTATTAGCTAGGTCTTAGGAAAAACACAATTTAGAGGTGGGTTAAGCAAATATATTTACACAAACCAAAACAAACAAAATTAATATTCTTGGCTGGGTGGCCGGGGAGGTTGGGAGTCATTGCTAGGGGCGGTGTTGGGGGACAACAGTGCAGTAAAAAATATAGACTGCTGTTGTATGAGCTGTTGTATCAACAACAAAGTTTGGTCCTGCCGCTGGAGACATTCTTCCTGGCGCTGTATCGATTCTTCCTGGCGCTGTATCGATTCTTCCTGGCGCTGGAGAGATTGTTCCTGGCGCAGGAGAGATTGCTCCATTAGATTGCCCAGCCGACCAAGTTCCTGGTTCTGCTGTTGGTTTAGGAGCAACTGGTCGATCTGGCACTGCTGGGCCTCATTTTGTTGCTGACACATCAGCACCTGATTTTCCAACGCCGCAATGCGCTCATTAGTTCCATCACGCGGCTGTTGGCGACTGTAGTCCTCCAGCATCCGGACCCCTAGCTCATAAAAATCAGCACTGGTTGGTGCCACACCTCCTCTTGCTGTGGTTTGAGCCTAACAAAATAGAAAACAACATTTTAGTCAAACAGAACCAATGCAGGTATGCCCCTCAAAATAATTACCCTAAACAGTCACTATACAACTTACCCTTGTCTGAGCCTCGGAAGCTTGGCCACATGGGACTTGGGAAGAGGTCCCAGCTTGGGGTTCTGGTTCCGCCTCCTGCAAAAACAACAATGAAAGGAAATGTGACATGTTGCTTCATCCACTACCCACGAACATGCCAATGTGGTTCTAGGTCGTCTACATCAGCCATGTTACCTGCGTGTCCTCCGGCACAGGTAGGCTTGAGGTTTCGCTGCCAGAGAGTGGCAATTCCACATCCGAGATGTCCGGCAAGTTGGCATATGCTAAACAGGAAAATCAGGTTAGTAGGTCAGTGGCCAAAACTCAAATGTAACCTGGCTAGGCTATCGAGGCCATACCTCAAAAAAGTGCAAAAATACACACTAGACCAAAGGTATCTGTTAAACTCAGATTGTTAACATGTATGTTACAGGACTAAGAGGCAATAATTTTTGCAAATCACATCAGAAACATTGCTTAAATTACACATACCCGCAATGTCCCAGATGTCTTGAGTGGGGCCCTCACTCGAGCTTGGACCTGGAAAATACATGTGGACACACAAGTTGCCAGAAGCAAGTGCAACAAAAGTAGAGCCAAAATACAGACTACAGCAAGGCAAAACAACTTACCCTCATCTCTGGCAGCCTGAACTTGAGGGGCCCTTTCTGGACAGCCACTTCCGATATTCGGGTCAACTAAAAAACACAAGGAATGTCTCTAAATATTCATCAAACTACTACGGGGAATGTTTTGCAAAAAATATGTCCGCCCAAATACATTGCTATCACTCCAATAACTAACCAAATAGAACCAGTGTAACATAAACAGCATAAAGGATACATTATGTATTGCTATACACACCAACAGGGTCCTGTTGACCTGCAACATCGGAAGTGGGGTCCAAAGATGAACCAGTCACTTGGCCTACCAAGAAAAAAGAGGAATGAGACACATGCACTTGGGTAAAAGTGGATAAAGCAAGGTGGACACATGCACTTACCGACATCCAAAGAGTAGGTGGGATCCGGAGGAGATGCTGGGGCCAAGGGCATGGGAGCTATGCAAAAATCAAGCAAACATTGAGCCATAGTTAATGTGCGTGCAAAAATACAACATGCATTAAGGTGTGTGTGAGCAGCTCTTTCACTAATATTCACTAATCGAGGCCAGTGTGGCTTCCACATTGATATGCCGATATATGGCCACACATCTCTGGCTTCAAACATATCTACACATGTTAGGGCCTTGTTAGTTAGTTGCTGTGAGTGTTACAGTGGGCGTGAAATTAGGCCGCAGGCCCATATTATTAATACTCAACAGTGCAACACTCGATTGTTTGAGCTGCTCCCACACCCATTTGTTCCCCAAACAACCAGCACCAAAATTAGGGGTAAATACCTTCAATGGCAGACTGGGGTAGCCTTGAGGTTGCTGGAAGGGCAGGAGTTTGGGTGTCCTGAGGCACATCCCGGACAGCAGCATGTGCACCTATGCAGAAAGCAACAGACAGAAAAGTAACAAATGTTTGAGCTCTAATGTAATACTTCACAGGTCCTACTGTTAGTTGGTCAAAATGAAAAAATGCTAATCACATACATTAACATTAGGTTTGTAAAAAAGGCAGAAAATATGTACCTTCAGTCCAACCTGTGGTGTCATCCCCAGGATCCACACCCTGCAGCCGAGCCAGTGGGATTTTGGCCTTCAGCATCTCCTCATACGGCCTGTAGGTACTCTTTGGAGCCTGGATGGTCCCACTGTCCACATCAAGATCGTGATTCATCTTTTTCATAAGGGCCCCTCGCAAAGTGTAGAAGCGTTTCCTGCAGGATGGGCCACTACGTGGGTGTTGAGCAGTGCTACTAAGCTCCACACCAATGGCATCCCACAGTTTGCTTCTTTCTTGTTTGCCTATGGACTTGCTTTGGGAGCCAAATATCAGCTCCCATTTAGCAAGTGTAAGGCGCACAAGATGATTATTCTCAGCCAAATTAAATTCAGGCTCCCTCTTGGCACCTGGGCGCTTAGCCTGGGGTGCTGCCCCACCTTCAGGCTGTGCCCTTTTCCGTAAGGGAGGTCTGCGCACAGCACCCACCAAACTCCTACTTGGGCCTGCTGTGGCCGGCAGATGTCCTGAATTTGGCTCCATCCTGTAGCTGCACACACACACAAATACACACCCAACAAGCACGCATGCAGACTACAGAATGGCATCGCAATCTCTTAGGGTTGGGCAGGTTTTATGTGCTCTAACAGCCAATCAAAAAGCAGGCCACTTAATTGATTCACACATACAGCCCAGTTCCTTCTAGCCACACCTCCACTGCACTGACTGAAGCATGTGTGTTAGCCAATTAACTCATTACAGACCTCATTAACCAAACAACACACACCAAAATACAACAATGGACTGATGTATCTCAACCCCTTGTGACATGTGGTTAGCCTAACGGCTATTTAAAAAAACAGCAGCCTACCTTTCATTGGGCCACCACTGATTTTTGGGCCATGTCCGTTATTTCACGCAAGTTTCGGCTCACGTACGCTAGTAGCGCTACTAGCGTGCGCGTGCGCACACCGTTTTACGCACACCTGGGTCGGCTAATTGGCGCCCGAAAATAGCAGAGCGACGCAAAAGGCGGCAAAGCGGACCTGTCCCTTTTGAAAGAGAAGTATAAATGGAAGGAATTTTCAAGCTTCTGGTATTCTTACACTGTGGCAAAGGCTGTGGTGTGGTGCGGTGCTCGCTTGCTTCCCTTAGCTCATTTGAGCCTCTGTCTGGTTTCTGTCCTCACTCTCTGTGGCTTGTTGGGTGATTTCTGACATCAGTGCTGTTTCTTTAGGAGCTTGTTTTTGGTGGCATCTGAAAATATTGTGTAGCATACAGCAAGTGAGGCTTGATTTTGGGGCCTTTTGTGGGCTGTGCAGCAACTCCCCTCTTGGTTGTGCCTAACTTAGAAAGCTGGTTTTCAGCAGGCTGGTGGTTTGGACCACTATAGTTCTGGTTTTGTGGTGAGCTGCATTGTAGCGGGTGTGTGTGGAGTGTGATTGTTTGTGTGTGTGTTGTGTGTTTGTGGTTTTTTTTTTTTTTTTGGTTTATTTTGTATATATCTTGAGTGTGTGTGATGGATAAGAGGGTGATGTATGGTGTCTGGGTGGATGGATGTATGTGTATGCTGAAAGAGCAGGAGGAAAGGGAGCGGGGTGTTGTGAGGCTCCTTTGCAATCCGCCTTTCAGTATGGGACTTAAGTAACGAGCAGATCAGGAGCCGCTTCCGTCTGAATCGTGCTGCACTACAGTCCCTATATGATCAGATTAAGCACAAAATCGAGCCATCCACCAAACGCACTCATTCCATTCCAGGCATAGTACGCCTGTGTGCCACTCTGAATATTTTGGCACGAGGGACCTTCCAGGCAACCTCCGCCCTCCTCAGCGGGATAAGCCAGGCTACTATGAGCCGCATACTAATCCAGGTAGTTCTGGCAATTTGTGATTTAATCCCAATTTACATCAAGTTTCCTGAGGATGAGGAAGAGGTTGCCAAAATAAAACATGCTTTCTATATGATGGGAGGGATCCCGAATGTGCTAGGGTGCGTTGATGGTACACATATCCCTTTCCACCCTCCCCATGCACAGGAGCTGTCCTACAGAAACCGGAAGCATTTCCATTCGCTAAATATTATGGTTGTCTGTGACCCAGACATGAGGCTGCGGGCGGTGAGATCGGGGTTCCCCGGCTCATGCCACGATTCTTACGTCTTGCAGCGGACAGTCCTGTGCCGGAAGTTTGATAACAACGAAATGCCAGCTGGCTACTGGGTAATAAATTAACCATGTCAATGTATTTAGCAAATATGTGGCCTAGTAAGCCAAATTTAACAAAACAACCACAAAAAAACATGTACTAGTACTAATTGCTGTCTCTCTCCTTGTGTTTTTTCTACAGCGGACAAGGGATATGGGCAGAGAACGTGGGTCATGACTCCGGTCAGGAACCCACGGACCTCTGCCCATGAACGCTACAATGCAGCGCATCGCAAGACCAGAAGCATTGTGGAAAGAACCATCGGCCTGCTGAAAGCACGCTTTCTCTGTTTGGCACGGCCAGGAGGAGAGATGCTCTACAGCCCACAGAAGGTCTCCAAGATCATCCTTGCCTGCTGTGTGCTACACAATATTTGTATTTGCCACCGAATCCAAGCCCCCGAGGAGACAGCACTGGTGCCAGAAATCCCCAACATGCCCGCAGCAAGAAGTGAGGACACCCAGACTGGCGATGAGCTAAGGGAAAGGATGATCACTTCTTTTTTTGCGGTAAACTAACTACCCTTCACTCTAATGCAAGTACTGCACTACTGGCTAAATGTATTTGAACTCCCATCAAAATGAGCCCAAAAAAACACTAAGGGGGGTGTAAGATGAGCCAAACCACTCTAAGGGGGGTGTAAGATGAGCCAAACCACTCTAAGGGGGGTGTAAGATGAGCCAAACCACTCTAAGGGGGGGTGTAAGATGACCCAA
Organism: Gastrophryne carolinensis; assembly: GCA_027917425.1. Classification (NCBI taxonomy): domain Eukaryota; kingdom Metazoa; phylum Chordata; class Amphibia; order Anura; family Microhylidae; genus Gastrophryne; species Gastrophryne carolinensis. The sequence continues at coordinate 241,531,636 of CM051236.1, read as the reverse complement.
ACCACTCTAAGGGGGGGTGTAAGATGACCCAAACCACTCTAAGGGGGGTGTAAGATGACCCAAACCACTCTAAGGGGGGTGTAAGATGACCCAAACCACTCTAAGGGGGGTGTAAGATGACCCAAACCACTCTAAGGGGGGTGTAAGATGACCCAAACCACTCTAAGGGGGGGTGTAAGATGACCCAAACCACTCTAAGGGGGGTGTAAGATGACCCAAACCACTCTAAGGGGGGGTGTAAGATGACCCAAACCACTCTAAGGGGGGTGTAAGATGACCCAAACCACTCTAAGGGGGGTGTAAGATGACCCAAACCACTCTAAGGGGGGGTGTAAGATGACCCAAACCACTCTAAGGGGGGGTGTAAGATGACCCAAACCACTCTAAGGGGGGGTGTAAGATGAGCCAAACCACTCTAAGGGGGGTGTAAGATGACCCAAACCACTCTAAGGGGGGTGTAAGATGACCCAAACCACTCTAAGGGGGGTGTAAGACGCTAATGTTGGTTATCAAGTAATGCATTTTTTTATTTGCAACAACAATACTACTTTAAAGATCTATACTAACTGCACTTTTCTTATTTTTTCAGGCACCAAGAGATGCACCCTGAACCCTAATTTGAACTTTACAAACTTTCATTCCCTTTACTTTGCTTTTTCCTTTCTGTTTGACTTTTGAATTTCATTTTCTTTTCTGTTACTTTTTTAATTTTTTATTAGTGTAAAAATAAAATCAACTATATATAGATACATGTGGCTATGTGTTTAATTCTGTTGTAAGTTTCCTTTGCATTCTACTTCCTATTTTAATTTTCATTTTCTTTCTGAGTTCTGTTTTTATTTTCCTTTTCTATTTTCCTTTTCTTTCTCTGTTCTGTTTTTATTTTCATTTTCTATTTTCCTTTTCTTTCTCTGTTCTGTTTTTATTTTCATTTTCTATTTTCCTTTTCTTTCTCATTTATGTTTTTATTTTCCTTTTCTATTTTCCTTTTCTTTCTCATTTATGTTTTTATTTTCCTTTTCTATTTTCCTTTTCTTTCTCATTTATGTTTTTATTTTCCTTTTCTATTTTCCTTTTCTTTCTCTGTTCTGTTTTTATTTTCCTTTCCTATTTTCCTTTTCTTTCTCAGTTCTGTTTTTATTTTCCTTTTCTATTTTCCTTTTCTTTCTCAGTTCTGTTTTTATTTTCCTTTTCTATTTTCCTTTTCTTTCTCTGTTCTGTTTTTATTTTCATTTTCTTTCTCATTGGTGGTTTAATTGTATTTCCTTTAAAAAATAAATAAAATAAATTAAAATGTGGCTATGTGTTTAATTATGTTTTATTTTGCATTTATATTCTAATATCTGGTTTAATTTAATTTCCTTTTCAACACAAAATAAAAACTAAAAAAAGTAAAGAAACATGTTGCAATGTGTTTTATTCTGAAGGTACTGGATTCCCAGGCCACAGCAAAGCTAAGCGCAGGCGCTGTGTAGAATAGCGTGGTCACACTGACTGACAGCGCCTACAAAGCTGAGGGCCAACATCATATTCAGCAATGTAGGCGTTGTTCCCAACAACGCCAGGTAGCGACTGAGGAGGCCTGCTATAGCGAATCGCTACCGCCCGCGGCTGACGCTAGCGGCGCTCATAGCGCCATACTTCAGTCGCTCATCTGTCGCTACCTGGCGCTATTGATGAATCGGCCTCCCCGTGAAACAAGTTCAACTCTGGGTGTACATTTGGGTATGAATTGCACCCTGCATCCTGGCGAGCATTTTTACTTTAACACATAAAAATGTGCAATAAAAAAATCACCTACACATGTGATAAGGCATTTGTACAGGTGAGGTAAATCATTTTTTCAGCGAAGTAAGAATAATTGTTTCATTGTTTGGAAACAACAGCACTATTAAAGGTATGCAGAAAAAATAACTCAATATTTAGCATACCTTATAGGGTTCGAATGTTTCCATCCAAACTTTCAAAAAATCCTGGCTCTTCTGTGGTGAGGAGAGGGCGAGAAATTGCCCTCTTCCTCACTTCCTGGGCCATTGGCTGCTAGCCCTGCCCTTTGTGGGCGGGGCAGATGACATCATCTATGATGTCACCCGGCAGTTAACATTTCCCTTCCGCCCCCTTAGACGCTCAATTTTTGCAATTACCAACATTTTTGGATATTATGTTATTGGGTTACCAGTTGGAATAGCACTGATGTTTGCTGCAAAGCTTGGGGCCATGGGTAAGATTGACAACTTTGTTACTTAATATCAATAAACATTTACAATCTGCAAATTTACATTTCACTCAAAAAATGTATCAGTAAAAATGAATCACTTAAATGAATCACTTAAAAATCTCCCTGAAGAACCTCTCCAACTTACTTGGCTTATCTGCTTATTAAACTATCGGCAATACTTTTGAGAGCCTTTTCAATGTAACACATAATAACATTCTAAATAACCTTAATATTCCCATTAATAATTGTTTCATTGTTTGGAAACAACAGCACTATTAAGGGTATGCAGAAAAAAAATAACACAATATTTAGCATACCTTATAGGGTTCGGATGTTTCCATTCAAACTTTCAAAAAGTCCCGGTTCTTCTGTGTTGAGGAGAGGGCGAGAAATTGCTCTCTTCCTCACTTCCTGGGTCATTGGCTGCTAGCCCTGCCCTTTGTGGGCGGGCAGATGACGTAATCTATGACGTCATCCGGCAGCCAGCATTTTTCTTCCACCCCCTTAGATGCTCAGTAAAGCTAGGTGATCGGAGGAGGGAGGTTGTAGGGGCAAGAGGGCTGTGATCCCTCGCCCCCCCTCCACCAATCACTTGGCAGCTGTCATCGGAGACATTCGCCGGGGGACAGTGGAAGATCGTAGGTGAGTAGAGAAAATATTATGTGTGTGTGTTTATTTTTACCTGTGGTTAGCAGGTAACTTGCCATTAACCCCCGGAACTCCAAAGCCTCGGGGGGCAGAAGGGCCTGGGCCCACAGAGGCTATGCGGGCTTGTAGTGGGCTCAATAGTTTGGAAACAACAGCACCATTAGAGGTATGCAGAAAAAAATAACACATTATTTAGCATACCTTATAGGGTTTGGATGTTTCCATCCAAACTTTCAAAAAATCCCGGCTCTTCTGTGGTGAGGAGAGGGTGAGAAATTGCCCTCTTCCTCACTTCCTGGGTCACCGGATGCTAGCCCTGCCCATTTTTCAGCTTTCGCTTTTCGTTTAGGTTACTCATGAAACAACGAAGGCTTCCGTTTTATCCCTTTTTACAACATCGCCTCAAACAAATGATTTACGTTTCCCGTTACATTCTGAATTCCTTTTTCTATATATAAAAGTCCAGACGGAAATCTTTACAACCTTACGCCTGTGCACATAAAAATTAACTCATTAATGTGCTTGTTTCCATATTTTGATCACTCACTTCTGCTACAATGCTTACCTCAATCACATCGCGGTCTGTATCTTCTTCCCTTTGCGCACTTAATGGTTACCTCAATCACATGCCGGTTTCATTCTTCTTCATGTTGCGCACCTAATGCTTACCTAAATCGCATTGCAATCTGTATCCTATTTTCTTTGCGCACTTAATGCTTACCTCAATCACATGCCGGTTTCATTCTTCTTCCCTTTGCGCACTTAATGCTTACCTCAATCACATTGTGGTCTGTATCTTCTTCCCTTTGCACACTTAATGCTTACCTCAATCACATTGCGGTCTGTATCTTCTTCCCTTTGCACACTTAATGCTTACCTCAATCACATCGAGGTCTGTATCTTCTTTCCTTTGCACACTTAATGCTTACCTCAATCACATCGCGGTTTCATTCTTCTTCCCTTTGCGCACTTAATGCTTACCTCAATCACATTGCGGTTTCATTCTTCTTCCCTTTGTGCACTTAATGCTTACCTCAATCACATTACGGTTTCATTCTTCTTCCCTTTGCGCACTTAATGCTTACCTCATTCACATGCCGGTTTCATTCTTCTTCATGTTGCGCACCTAATGCTTACCTAAATCACATTGCGGTCTGTATCTTCTTTTTCTTTGCGCACTTAATGCTTACCTCAATCACATGCCGGTTTCATTCTTCTTCCCTTTGCGTACTTAATGCTTACCTCAATCACATCGCGGTCTGTATCTTCTTCCCTTTGCACACGTAATGCTTACCTCAATCACATCGCAGTCTGTATCTTCTTCCCTTTGCGCACTTAATGCTTACCTCAATCACATGCCAGTTTAATTCTTCTTCCCTTTGCACACTTAATGCTTACCTCAATCACATGCCAGTTTCATTCTTCTTCCCTTTGCACACGTAATGCTTACTTCAATCACATCATTGTCTGTATCTTCTTCCCTTTGCGCACTTAATGCTTACCTAAATCACATTGCGGTTTCATTCTTCTTCCCTTTGCTCACTTAATGCTTACCTCAATCACATCGCGGTCTGTATCTTCTTCCCTTTGCGCACTTAATGCTTACCTCAATCACATCGCGGTCTGTATCTTCTTCCCTTTGCGCACTTAATGCTTACCTAAATCACATCGCGGTTTCATTCTTCTTCCCTTTGCTCACTAAATGCTTGCCTCAATCACATTGCGGTCTGTATCTTCTTCCCTTTGCTCCCTTAATGCTTACCTCAATCACATCGCGATCTGTATCTTCTTCCCTTTGTGCACTTAATGCTTACCCTAATCACATCGCAGTTTCATTCTTCTTCCCTTTGTGCACTTAATGCTTACCTCAATCACATGCCGGTTTCATTTTTCATCCCTTTGCGCACTTAATGCTTACCTCAATCACATCGCGGTCTGTATCTTCTTCCCTTTGCGCACTTAATGCTTACCTCAATCACATGCCAGTTTAATTCTTCTTCCCTTTGCACACTTAATGCTTACCTCAATCACATGCCAGTTTCATTCTTCTTCCCTTTGCACACGTAATTTTTACTTCAATCACATCATTGTCTGTATCTTCTTCCCTTTGCGCACTTAATGCTTACCTAAATCACATTGCGGTTTCATTCTTCTTCACTTTGCGCACTTAATGCTTACCTCAATCACATCGCGGTCTGTATCTTCTTCCCTTTGCGCACTTAATGTTTACCTCAATCACATCGCGGTCTGTATCTTCTTCCCTTTGCGCACTTAATGCTTACCTAAATCACATCGCGGTTTCATTCTTCTTCCCTTTGCTCACTTAAGGCTTGCCTCAATCACATTGCGGTCTGTATCTTCTTCCCTTTGCTCACTTAATGCTTACCTCAATCACATCGCGATCTGTATCTTCTTCCCTTTGTGCACTTAATGCTTACCCTAATCACATCGCAGTTTCATTCTTCTTCCCTTTGCGCACTTAATGCTTACCTCAATCACATGCCGGTTTCATTTTTCATCCCTTTGCGCACTTAATGCTTACCTCAATCACATCGCGGTCTGTATCTTATTCCCTTTGTGCACTTAATGCTTACCTCAATCATGTGCCGGTTTCATTCTTCTTCATGTTGCGCACCTAATGCTTACCTAAATCACATTGCTGCCTGGATAATAGTTTTGGGTTGTTCCTACGTTTTGCTGTAAACAACCCTTAATGAATGTATTTGGCAAAGAAAATGACACAGAACAAGTTTTATGTTCTTTTTTTTAACTAGCAACTGGCAATTTTTGTTGCCTTTTTTTTTTTAATTGTTGCAAATGTTTGCAAGTACAAAACTTTTGTTTTTTTTGTTAAAAATGTTAAAACTTTAAAAATATTTAAATTTTTTACAAATTTATAAAACTATATACAAAGCAATGGCAGGCCCCAAATATTCTTCATCTGTGGTCCCCAACGAATCGCGCAGCTCCTGCATCTCGCCCACCAACCGAAACACCATGGTACTCAATCACATGGCGGTTTCATTCTTCTTCCCTTTGCGTACTTAATGCTTACCTCAATCACATTGCGGTCTGTATCTTCTTCCCTTTGCGCACTTAATGCTTACCTAAATCACATCGCGGTTTCATTCTTCTTTTTGTGCACTTAATGCTTAACCCAATCACATGCCGGTTACATTCTTGTTCCCTTTGCGCAATTAATGCTTACCTCAATCACATTGCGGTCTGTATCTTCTTCTCTTTGTGCACCTAATGCTTACCTCAATCACATCGCGATTTGTATCTTCTTCCCTTTGTGCACTTAATGCTTACCTCAATCACATCGCGGTTTCATTCTTCTTCCCTTTGCGCACTTAATGCTTACCTCAATTACATGCCGGTTTCATTCTTCTTCCCTTTGAGCACTTAATGCTTACCTCAATCACATTGCGGTCTGTATCTTCTTCCGTTTGCGCACTTAATGCTTGCCTCAATCACATCCCGGTTTCATTCTTCTTCCCTTTGCGCACTTAATGCTTACCTCAATCACATTGCGGTTTCATTCTTCTTCCCTTTGCGCACTTAATGCTTACCTCAATCACATGCCGGTTTCATTCTTCTTCCCTTTGCGCACTTAATGCTTACCTCAATCACATCGCGGTTTCATTTTTCTTCCCTTTGCGCACTTAATGCTTACCTCAATCACATGCCAGTTTCATTCTTCTTCATGTTGCGCACCTAATGCTTACCTAAATCACATTGCGGTTTGAATAATCTTCATTTTTTAGTTTTGGGTTGTTCCTATGTTTTGCTGTAACCAACCCTTAATGAATGTATTTGGCAAGAAAATGACACAGAACAAGCTTTGTTTTTTTTTTTACTAGCAACTGGCAATTTATGTTGCCTTTTTTTTTTTTTTAATTGTTGCAAATGTTTGCAAGTACAGAACTTTTTTTTTTTTTGGTAAAAATGTTAAATCTTTAAAAATATTTACATTTTTTTTACAAATTTATAAAACTATATACAAAGCAATGGCAGGCCCCAGATAATTATTCTTCACTTCATCTGTGGTCCTAAACGAATCGCGTAGCTCCTGCATCTCGCCCACCAACCGAAACACCATGGCACTGATTTGTGCCAATCTCGCACTTGCAGTGTCTGTAAAAAACGAAAAAAAAAATATTGTTCTGAAAATACATGTTTAACAGCTGTGGAATGAATGATTATTAGGTTGCAAGCTAACTCATAAGGCCATATGTTATTATGCTAAGGCATTTCTTAAAGGAAGAGACCATATGTCATTATGCCAAGGCATTTCTTAAAGGAAGAGGCCATATGTCATTATGCTAAGGCATTTCTTAAAGGAAGAGACCATAGCCTCGATTCAAAGACACATTTGTCTGGACTTTCGTAGCTGTCTGTGAAAGTTTGGGTGGGTGTTAGTCTTTTTTTTTGCTTTTTTTCGTTCATTTTTCATTCGTACGAACGTTCGGGAGAATGAGTATATGCACTATTTGTGTGTAAATGTGTATATGCGGAAATTTTTCGTTCGTTCAGATAACTTCCGTTGTTGGGATGGGTTTCCGTCTGATTCAGAGGGCTAATTTCCGACGGACCACCACCCTATAAATCCGTTTCATTTCCGATCCACTTACGGGACCTTTGAGGGCTCGGATTGCTATTGTTGAACATGTTTTGTGGCTATGTGGAGGAGTCTGCGCGCCTTTAGCACCAAGGCATTGCATGTATCAGCATGGCCGAGGCCATAAATTGTATAGCAATGCATACCTGAATCAATACATTTCATGTATGCCTTATAGATGCATTTTAATGCTTACCTTAATTAGTCCTTAGCATGTAAACATTTATTTTCCCACACATCCATATAATTGCTATATTTTTTTAGACTTATGTCCTTTGTGAATTATATTTGGATTGTTGAACTTGAATCTTAATTTGTTGTAGAAGTTATTGTTTTAGTCGGTTACCTTTGCTTTGTGTAATTATTTTACATTTGGTTGCAGGAACCGCAAGATGTGCCACTCGCACAACATACAAGCAGTCTTTGGTCCAGCTATGCGATTCCTCAGTGTTCTTGCAGGGCATCCAGGGTCGTCCCATGATGCTTATATATTGCAGAGCTCCGGCTTATTTCATCAGTTTGAGTCAGAAGAATTATCTGGTATATGGCTCCTGGGTAAGTTTGCTCACATTCCATCAATCCATTTTCACTGTATGGCAATGAATATAGTTGATGACTCATGATTTAACCTATTGCTGTTTTTAGCCCTTGATGACATGTTAAACAATATTGTAGCTTAGAATGTGTATTTTATGTTAGTATTTTTAAATTCTTTCAGGGGATTCTGGATATCCACTCCTGCCCTTGCTCCTGATGCCCGTTCTTTGCCTGCAGAATGCGGGCCAGAGGTTCTCTAATCGGGCACTATGCAAAACCCGGGCCGTGGTGGCGAGGGCCCTCTGGCTTTTGAAGTCCAGATTTAGGTGTTTGGACCATACAGGGGGGCACTGCAGTATGACCCCAACAAGGTTATACCAATATTTTAATTTACGTTTTTTAACAGGGACCACATGTGCCACAGTGTGTCAGTGTCAGGGTCCTTCAGTTGGTGGGCGAGATGCAGGAGCTGCGCAACTCGTTGGGCACCACAGATGAAGAATAATGTTATGTGGCCTGCCATTGCTATGTATTTTGTTTTTTATAGTTGTAAAAATTTTAAATTTTCAACATTTTTAAAAGTTTTATATTTTATGATGGAATCCCCAAAAAAAAAGTTACAGTGTAATTTCATTTACAAAATACTTTAACACAAAACTAATGGGCCCAGAAATATTTTAAGATGAATATTCACATGACCGAGAAGTGATTTGGGTGAGCTTTTAGGGTCCAAAAGGGAAGATGGAGGATAGTGCTAAGTGGTTTGGGTGAGCTTTAAGGGTCCAAAAGGGAAGATGGAGGATAGTGCTAAGTGATTTAGCTAAACATTGTAGTAGAAGTGAGGGTGGCAAATATGTAGTCGAGCACTTTAATGAGTTCAGTTTGTAATGCGCAGGCGCTAGATCGTAGGGATTTCCGTCTGGATGAATATTTATTGAAAAAGGGAAACAGAATCGAACGGGAAACGTAAAGGATTCGTTGGAGGATACGATGGGAAAAGGGCAAAAATGAAAGCCTATGTTGTAACATGTGAAAATGAAACGGAAAAGTCACGATGGAAAATGACATCCTCGTATTCGTAATCTGCCGTACGAACGGACGGAAACTTTGCAGAAGGTTTTCAATGCATGCATAGAATCGCTCATACACTCATACGAGAACGGAAACATTTCACAAAAAAAACAGCTTGGCACTAAAATTGAAGTTTTTTTTTGTCTCTCTGAATCGAGCCTCATATGTCATTATGCTAAGGCATTTCTTAAAGAAAGAGGCCATATGTCATTATGCTAAGGACATTGACAATGGATTTAGGTTGATTGGTGATGATGTTATTTTACACATACTCCAAAAATTTACATTACAACTTACTTCAGTGGTGGGCGACCTCTGCTTGGGGGACCACCCTACGCTCTGGGGACTGCCACTGCTGGGAATGTGAGGCTGTAGAGACATTTAAAATAGGCTCACTTCTAATGTCTGATTCAACAGTAAGCAAATGATACTTAGAATGTGTGTGTGACATCACCCACCTTCTCCATGTTCCTCCAGGGCATGATCTGCTGCAGTCTCTGCTCCAGATCCTTCACCCACTACATATTAATCTATAAAAAGAGATTAATGGAATCAGCTTTGGTTTAATTAGCATGTATGTGTGTGGGGTTACATTAAGAGTCACATACCAGAGGCTAATGGCTCAGTCGTTTGGTATGACTCCCTGCCCACGCCGTGACGCCCCTCCTCTGTAGAAAGGTCCAGGGGCTGGTCTGACGCAGCTACAGAGTAGGGGTAGGAACTTGGCCCTGGAGATCCACAACCTTCACTTGCTGCTGCAGGTTCATGCCGCACTGGCAGGACTGCGCTCCTCCTGGTGGGTCTTATGCGGTACTCCATTTTCAACACTATCAAAGAAAATCATTCATAAATAAAGGCCTACCTTCTGTATTTGTTACATCTAGCATGCAATCGGTATGTACTTACTTGGGAAATGGAGCGCCAAAAAAATCGCCGCGCCCGAGGCATGTGCAGTTGCTTCAGGTCCGACCAGTGCTGCATGACCTGGGTATAAGTGAAGGTGGTGTCCTTTTCCTGCTGGATCCGGGCCACGATCTCCAGGGCCACGTTCCGCTTCTCGAATGCGTTGGACAGGTAGTCGTACCTGCGCTGAAGCATAGTCTAAAAAACACAAAAAAACAAATAGTTGTTAGATCAAACAGCATACAAATATCATCCACAATTAGATCAGTTGACTAAATGACATTCCCAAACATATTTCTAGCCTTAAACTATCCTTCTATATGCAAGTGAGTTGGTTCGCACATGTGCGCACTAACTTCTGTTTGGCACGGAGTTTAAATCACTTTTAAAAACAACTGTTTGTTCCTGCGCTTCCTTAAGGCCTAGACATGCATTTAGATGTCAAATCAACATCCTTACAATACACTTAGGAGCATAATGAGCTCCTGTTGTTGGCGGGGGAAGATTGTGGGTGCCATCTTTCTTCTTGTCCGCAGCAGATAGCTAATGCCCCAGCGGTTTCTGGGTTCTGCATGGCCAGACGGACGGCCGTATGCGCACCTACGTGAACGCATAAGCGTCATACCCAGTCAATAGTATTTAAAGGGTAATGGACACACAGCTCACACTCTTTGAGATTGTCATCATGGCACCCAAAAAAGCGAGCGCAAAGCAACCAGCAGCAAAGGAGGCCAAGAGCAAAAAGCCACAGCAGCATGAGGACACTTTATCCTCCAGACCGAGCACTCAATCGCACAAATTTACTACAAAGGTGCCTGAAACGCGGAGCAAAAGTGGCCACCACAAGGCTACATTGCCCACAAATCCCGGCCCATCAAAAACAGCACGCACAAGCAAGGAAGGATCCTCCAAGAAGTCACCCACATCCAAACAGCAAGGTACAACCACGTCCAAGGGGAAAAGTAAGCAGAGGGCCCGAAGCCCCAACCCCCCAGCACACTCTCTCCTGCTCCCCGCCCTACCACATCCAAATGAAAAGGGAGCACAAGTTCCAAGGGCCCAAAGAGGCAGAGGGCCCGAAGCCCCAGCCCTCCCGAGCACACCCTCTCCTCCTCAGCACCATTTGCCACTGGCACAGGTGGAAACCAGCAAGACCTATGCAACATCCACGCCCGTAAGTTCGATGGTCACCCAGGCAAGGACCCCCAGTCCTAATGCCAGTCCAGTCTTTTTCCAGCCACGTGACGGACGATTTATCACCACACAGCCAGCCCAGAATGTCCCCTGAATTGCCACCAAACATAGATGAGCCACAAGAACAACCATTAGGCCGAACATTGCGGTGAGGCCAGTTGAGCGGCTGGTTTGGGGAGGCACAAACCCTAGCCTTAGCAAGTGGCCTCACACTTCATTATGATGAGCTATTTGGCCGCCATTCCAAATCAACCAGCAAAATGAGAAAAAGCCAAATCTGGGAAGAGCTCACCAGACAGGTGAATGCAGCGGGGGACGAGAGGAAACATTTGGAGCAGATACAGAGAAAAATATCTGACCTGAAGTATGCAGTACAGAAGAAGCAGAATAAACAGGGCAATCACAGGTGCATCTTTTAGGTTTGCATTTTGCTGCTTGTTGTAGTGACCACAATGGCAAATATGTTTTAACCTCTATTTTTCAGCTTACAAACTGGCGGAGGCTTCCCCACCAAATTACAATATACCCGAGCTGAAGAAATGGTCCTGGCCTCTCTGGCAGACACGACACAGACATCCAGGACATTTCTGCAGGTTAGTAATCTTTGTTTCACTGTGAACTATTGTAAACTTGTGAAATGAGGCTCACAGGAAGATATGAACACAGGCCCCTAGGGAGTGCCTTTGAGGGGAGGTTAATGTTTTCGGCGGGTGTTTAATGTCTGAGGAATGTCCTTCATGATGGACACTCTCCCAGGGTGCAGTAGTTAATGGTCCTTAAAATGTTTTGCAGGCCATACTCCACCTTTGACAGTATTTCTGGTCAATATCAAACAATTTCTCTCTCTGCATGTGATGTGAATCTAGTCAATAATAGACAATACTTCTTTGTATTTCTACCACTGGGGTTGTAGGTGTGCTTTGGTCGGCAAACTTGAGCTGGGGTCAGGGAAAGGTCAACATTGCAAGAATGCACAGCAGCATACTCTGAAGCCAAATGCTATTTGCAAGATGACTGTTGGCCCCTAAGGCACCATTTTGGATCTGTAAAGCCTCCTAACATGCAGTACATGCATGTTTGTATTTAATGTGACCAATCTGTATGTACAGGGTGAGGCATACATATAAGATTGGCCGTTGGTGGAGTTGGCATTCCTGCTTTGCTACGTGTTTGATAAAGCATATGTACTCATCATGCTCATCAAGGGATGTTTGTGTGTTTACGTGCCTTTTTTACTTTTGTTTGTTGTGTTTGTTTTGTTGTACTTTTGTTACTTTTAACACAGCCCAGCATCCAGCCTCTGGAGGTGTGGAACCCTCCTCCAGTTTGAGCACGCCATCTACTTCCCTGCTGCCTAGGACACAGGACCAGATATCTAGGGTAAGTGGACTTTGTGGAAACTGGTGATGCATGTCAATGGGCATGACTAATTTTGTCCTTAAAGATATTTAGGGCCCAATCTGACACACTTTTTCACATGTCCCAACAGACTCCCACACTAATGGATGTCATGCAGGAGATGGAGGAGGATGCCAGCCGTATTGAACATTCGCAGATTACACCCCTGGAACCTAATCTGCCACTGCCCCAGCATCCTACTGCACCAAATCCTCTGCAGCAGAGTGAAGCTGGATGCATGCTGCCAGCCCATCGTGGGCAGCAGGCTGAGACTGAGCCTACAGTCCCCAGTGCTAGCTCTGCTGCAGAGGTTTTGCCAAGCACATCTGGTACTGTTGCTCGCCCTAGAACTCCAGCATCTGCAGGCGCTCAAACCCGGGGAAGTGGAAGACGCAGTCAACAATGTCAACCAGTTTCCCAGGGGAGGCGTGTGCTGATCATGGAGTCAGCATGGCGCCATGACAGCCGTTACTTTAGGCAGATGACTCAATGAACAACAGAGCAGCTTACTGCGCAATTAGAGAACTTCAATACTACATTCACCACCATGCTGACTGATTTTAGGACGAGCAGCAGCCAGATGGCTGAACAAATGGCCACCTTAAACAGACAGATGGCAGAACAAATGGCCACCTTAAATGCAAACTTCTCTGCCATGCTAGATGAATTCCGAACTAGCAACAGACATGCTGGAGCAGTGGCAGATTATGAATGCCACACGTGCCCAGGTGTTGGGCCACCTCCAAGGCCCACCACAACCTTATTATGGGCAACATCAATTTTAAGATCTATTTGACCGGGATCTGCTCCACATCTTTCCTCTACATCCCAACTATTTTTACCTGTGTGGTGAGCACTACCAAGATTGGGTTGTTTCTGGCTTTGCTGGTTTGTTTTGGAATTCGGCCAAATAGCTCATTAGAGTGCTCACATACCCCACTAGCCAATGGCTGAGCTCAAGCCTCACTGAAGCGGCTGCTCAGGCTCCCACGCTGCAGGCTTGGGCCTAATAAAATGCTGACTGGCTCATCATGTTTGTTGGCAATATTGGGGGACATTCTTGGCTGGCAAAAAACAACATTTGGCCATGGCAAAGATTGGACTGGACTGGCATTAGGACTGGGGGGGGGGCATTGGCTGGGTGGCCACCGAACTTACAGGCGTGGATGTGGCAAAGGTATGGCTGGTTTCCACCTGTGCCGGTGGCAAATGTGGCCGAGCAGAAGAGGGTGTGTATGTGGCCCTATGTATTCCTGGCTGACTATTCCCCTGGAAATTGTTGCTCCCTATGGATCTTGATGTTGGTGTGCACGGAAACTTCGCCCTGTAGTCAGTTACTTTAGATCTCCTGGATGTGGCCAATTGCTAGAGGCCAGGAGTCTGCCACAATTTATAGTTATGTTTTAAAATGTGTGTACATGTAGTCTGCAAGTGCCCTTCAAATCTAAATTTACCTATTTCAATAAAATAGACTGAATGGGACTTTAGCTGTTCAAGCCTAAGTTGATGCATTAATGTTTGTGTTGTTTGGACATTAATGAAGGTTTTTAAGGACAAACATGGGAAAATAAACTGCATGAGGCTCAAATCAGGTGTAACATTTTTAGTAATTAACTCATTACTATATTTTTTTCCCAAAAGAAAAATGCCTTCACAGAGGCAAATAATATTCAAAACACACAACAACATAAACAAACGAAACAAATGTTAAGAAAAATATGATGAAATCAGATGTGCCCACACAGATTGCCCACACAGACTCCTGGCTGGGTGGAGAGGAGGGCAGATTGACATACCGGGGGTCCCGCTGCATGATGGCAAAATTATGCAGCATGCAGCAAGCAAGTATAATTTGTATGACCTTGTTGGGGTCATATTGCAGTGCCCCCCCCCCCCCCCGTATGGTCCAAACATCTAAATCTGGACTTCAGGAGTCCAAAGGCCCTCTCCACTATGACCGGGTCTTCCGGTGGGCCCGTTTGTAAGACTCCTGGGCCTCATTCTGCGGCCGAAGAACAGGCGTCAGGAGCCAGGGCATACGTGGATATCCAGAATCCCCTGAAAGAATAAAAAAACACTTACATAAATTACACATTATAAGCAACATTATTGTTTAACATGTCATCAAGGGAAATAAACAGCCATAGGTTAAGACATGGGTCATCAACTATATTCATGGGCATACAGTGAAAAGGGAATGATGGAATTTGAGGAAACTTACCAAGAAGCCATCCACCAGATAATTCTCCAGACTCAAACCGACTGAATAATCCGGAGCTCCGCAAGATATAAGCATCATGGGATGAGCCTGGATACCCGGCAAGTACACTAAGGAATCGCATGTCCAGGCCAACCACTGCTTGGACATTCAGTGAGTGGCCCATCTTGCGGTTCCTGAAAAAAAAAAATTACAGCAAGCCAAGGTAAACAACTCAAACACTAACTCCGAACAGCCTAAAAAAACTTTTCTACAATCCTAATAACATTAACAAAGTACATAAGTAGTTAACAAATATTATATGGATGTGGTAGAAAATAAAGATTAACATGATAATGACTAATTAAGGTCAGCATTAAAATGGTTTGATAAGGCCTACATGAAAAAAATTTATGAAGGGATGCATTGTAAACTGTTTCACAGGGACACTTTAGAAGGAGGGATTAAGATATACATTGTAAACTGTTTCACAGGGACACTTTAGAAGGAGGGATTAAGGTATACATTGTAAACTGTTTCACAGGGACACTTTAGAAGGAGGGATTAATAGATAGTTAGAATACAGTTTGCCTTAACAATATAACCAAATGACATAATTAACTTACCTATAGATGTACTCGTCGGCTGCGGGAGGGACCAATGCAACGTGGGTGCAATTAATCGCACCCATGATGTTGGGCATGTCGGTGATATTAAAAAAACCCAACTTAAGCGCGTCCCAGGCTACCATGTCGTCCAGAAAGGAAATATATTTTGGACTAATGGTAGCCATGCCAACTTGAAACTTGGATAGTGCGTGGCTCAGCATAGACTGGAACATCCCCACGGAGAAGGCACCAAGCCTCTGGAACGAGCCGTTCGCCAAAAATTGCAGGCAGCCAAGCATCTTGTTCATACTTGAAATTGCTTGCCCTTTCCTTGTGGTGCGGGCTAACCATGGCCGCAGCTCACTATACAATTTATAGAGGGAAGCGCGATTAAGTCGGATGAGCTCGAACAGCTCAACGTCATGCATGCGATCGATATTCATGCGTCGCCGGTGCAATCTGGCCTCGGCCATGCTGATACATGCAATGCCTTGGAGCTGAAGGCGCTCATACTCCTCCACATAGCCGCAAAACATGTTCAAGCAATCCGAGTCCAAAATGGTCCGTAAGTGGAACGGAAATGAAACCGTTTTATAGGGCGGTGGTCCCTCGGCAATCAGGTCTCAGAATCAGATGTAAGCCCATTCCAATAACGTAACTTATCTGAAGTAACGCAAAATATCAGATTTAGATTTGTTAGTTATCCGAACTAACACAAATTATCAGATTTAGATTCGTAGATCGAAAGCAAGCCAAAAACACAAAACAATTCACAGACACATGTGAAAGTCCATGCGTATCTGTCTCTGAATCAACCCTATTGCGCAGAAATCATGGACTTTCCCCAGAATCTGCCCCCAAACTTGGTTTGAAAAACAGTTTTTATGAGGGTGGGGAAAGGAATGTGGACTGAAGAGCCTCTGGGCTATGACTGGTCAAATGCAACTAATTATAAAAAGTGAGAAAGACAGAAATTCACATCATATATATACATTACATATACTATGTGGGCCATAGTTGCATCCTCTGTGCCGGCCACCAGCAGGACCTGCCCACATGACCGCCCAGGAGCCAATTGCGGGACACCTTTCCTGCCACTGGCTCATAATGAAGGTGAGTATTACGAGTGTTCTGTGTGGTTAGGTGCGAGGGGGCTCCAGCTTTCTGGATGCACACCCCCCCCCCCCCCCCCCAGAGCTTCTTGTTTTTAGCAGACAAAGGGACCAACATCCGCTAAAGTTAAAACGGGTGTTGGTCTGGTTTAACAAAATAATGCATATTCCAAATAAAGAAGAATCCCTCCTTTTACAATTACTTTTTATTAATTAATTGGCAGATAATTGCAGTCAATCCTCAAGGCTATGTTTTTATAGAGAAAAGGAGTAATGAACTTTTACTCTAAATTACTATCATCACTACCAACAAAATTACTAAGTGGTAAAACGTACTCTTGAAAGTTAAAAACGTTACTACTGTTTGCTACTTCTTTTTCTTAATATAAAACATATTATTAGGCTACAGAGCTCCCCTGTTGTTATAGGAAAAAGGAATTACTTTGAAAATGTATATTTGTTAAAAAAATGTGCAGGAGGCCAGAAGAAGCTAGATGAGCAGCGGGCTTTGTTCCCCTCCGCGCTGCTGCTATAGTTGTCTTTTCCCACAGTGACAGCAGCGGTATAGACAGAGACAGTGCCCGCCGATCCTCCATCTGCTGGAGGGCAGGAGAAGATGGAGGATCGGCGGGCACTGTCTCTGTCTCTACCGCTGCTGTCACTGTGGGAAAAGACAACTATAGCAGCAGCGGGGATGGGAACAGAGCAGTGTTCTCTTTAAGATAAATTACTGAATCCGCGCAGGATGTAACTTCTTTAACTTTTCCTCTCCCCTCTTATGATTGTCACTGTTCTCCTTTCAGCACAGAGACGAGTGTGCTCTCTAGCAGCACACTGATAACTTTTAATTTATTCACTGCACTCTGAATGTCCCCCTCATTAACCCCCCTCTCTGCACGTCATTATCATGCTGCTTCTGCTGTGTCTTCCGGGCTGTGAAAGGAATCAGCAGCGTGCAGCGCAGGGGATGGAGCTGGGACATGAATGGATGTGTGCACAGTAAGTTTATTTACATGGGGGATGGGGACTGCTACTTGTGATGACGATCTTGACGCTGTGAAAGTCAGTGTTTCTGTTTAATCACCTCAAGCTACAGCCAGAATTATCTGTTCCACAGTCCCATGCTTGCCCAAGTTCTGTCCAAAACCTTCTAAAGCAGGCCAAAACCCAGGAATATCAATTACCTGGGTTTTGGTCTGAATTAATGGGGCATCCCTATTTAGGAGTGAGTGAAACAGGCAATGCCTGGTAATGAGTTCTACATGTAATATTTTGCCTCTGACCGGCCACTCTCCGCTGTGGCTGTGTGCAGCCACCACCTACCATTTAGATATAATGCCACACTGCCTATATGGAGAATGGGATGGGGGCATGTCACACTGACTATATGGGAAATGGGAGGCCACACTGCCTATATGGGGAATGGGAGGCCACACTGCCTATATGGAGAATGGGATGGGGGCATGTCACACTGCCTATATGGAGAATGACATAGGGGCATGTCACGCTGACTATATGGGAAATGGGATGGGGGCATGCCACGCTGTCTATATGGAGAATGGGATGGGGGCATGCCCCACTGCCTATATGGAGAATGGGATGGGGGCATGTCACACTGCCTATATGGAGAATGGGATGGGGGCATGTCACACTGACTATATGGGAAATGGGAGGGGGGAGGCCACACTGCCTATATGGAGAATAGGATGGGGGCATGTCACACTGCCTATATGGGGAATGGGAGGGGGGAATGCCACACTGCCTGTATGGGGAATGGGAGGGGGAGTGTCACACTGCCTATATGGGGAATGGGAGGGGAGAATGCCACACTATCTATATGGGAATGGGAGGGGGAATGCCACACTGCAGATATGGAGAATGGGATGGGGGCATGTCACACTGCCTATATGGGAAATGGGAGGGGGGAGGCCACACTGCCTATATGGGAATGGGAGGGGGAATGCCACACTGCCTATATGGAGAATGGGAGGGGGAATTCCACACTGCCTATATAGGGAATGGGATGGGGGCATGCCACATGCCTATATGGGGAATGGGATGGGGGCATGCCACACTGCCTATATGGGGAATGGGATGGGGGCATGCCACACTGCCTATATGGGGAATAGGAGGGGGCATGTCACACTGCCTATATGGGGAATAGGAGGGGGCATGCCACACTGCATGAGGCTCAAATCAGGTGTAACATTTTTAGTAATTAACTCATTACTATATTTTTTTCCCAAAAGAAAAATGCCTTCACAGAGGCAAATAATATTCAAAACACACAACAACATAAACAAACAAAACAAATGTTAAGAAAAATATGATGAAATCAGATGTGCCCACACAGATTGCCCACACAGACTCCTGGCTGGGTGGAGAGGAGGGCAGATTGACATACCGGGGGTCCCGCTGCATGATGGCAAAATTATGCAGCATGCAGCAAGCAAGTATAATTTGTATGACCTTGTTGGGGTCATATTGCAGTGCCCCCCCCCCCCCGTATGGTCCAAACATCTAAATCTGGACTTCAGGAGTCCAAAGGCCCTCTCCACTACGGCCGGGTCTTCCGGTGGGCCCGTTTGTAAGACTCCTGGGCCTCATTCTGCGGCCGAAGAACAGGCGTCAGGAGCAAGGGCATACGTGGATATCCAGAATCCCCTGAAAGAATAAAAAAACACTTACATAAATTACACATTATAAGCAACATTATTGTTTAACATGTCATCAAGGGAAATAAACAGCCATAGGTTAAGACATGGGTCATCAACTATATTCATGGGCATACAGTGAAAAGGGAATGATGGAATTTGAGGAAACTTACCAAGAAGCCATCCACCAGATAATTCTCCAGACTCAAACCGACTGAATAATCCGGAGCTCCGCAAGATATAAGCATCATGGGATGAGCCTGGATACCCGGCAAGTACACTAAGGAATCGCATGTCCAGGCCAACCACTGCTTGGACATTCAGTGAGTGGCCCATCTTGCGGTTCCTGAAAAAAAAAAATTACAGCAAGCCAAGGTAAACAACTCAAACACTAACTCCGAACAGCCTGAAAAAACTTTTCTACAATCCTAATAACATTAACAAAGTACATAAGTAGTTAACAAATATTATATGGATGTGGTAGAAAATAAAGATTAACATGATAATGACTAATTAAGGTCAGCATTAAAATGGTTTGATAAGGCCTACATGAAAAAAATTTATGAAGGGATGCATTGTAAACTGTTTCACAGGGACACTTTAGAAGGAGGGATTAAGGTATACATTGTAAACTGTTTCACAGGGACACTTTAGAAGGAGGGATTAAGGTATACATTGTAAACTGTTTCACAGGGACACTTTAGAAGGAGGGATTAATAGATAGTTAGAATACAGTTTGCCTTAACAATATAACCAAATGACATAATTAACTTACCTATAGATGTACTCGTCGGCTGCGGGAGGGACCAATGCAACGTGGGTGCAATTAATCGCACCCATGATGTTGGGCATGTCGGTGATATTAAAAAAACCCAACTTAAGCGCATCCCAGGCTACCATGTCGTCCGGAAAGGAAATATATTTTGGACTAATGGTAGCCATGCCAACTTGAAACTTGGATAGTGCGTGGCTCAGCATAGACTGGAACATCCCCACGGAGAAGGCACCAAGCCTCTGGAACGAGCCGTTCGCCAAAAATTGCATGCAGCCAAGCATCTTGGTCATACTTGAAATTGCTTGCCCTTTCCTTGTGGTGCGGGCTAACCATGGCCGCAGCTCACTATACAATTTATAGAGGGAAGCGCGATTAAGTCGGATGAGCTCGAACAGCTCAACGTCATGCATGCGATCGATATTCATGCGTCGCCGGTGCAATCTGGCCTCGGCCATGCTGATACATGCAATGCCTTGGAGCTGAAGGCGCTCATACTCCTCCACATAGCCGCAAAACATGTTCAAGCAATCCGAGTCCAAAATGGTCCGTAAGTGGAACGGAAATGAAACCGTTTTATAGGGCGGTGGTCCCTCGGCAATCAGGTCTCAGAATCAGATGTAAGCCCATTCCAATAACGTAACTTATCTGAAGTAACGCAAAATATCAGATTTAGATTTGTTAGTTATCCGAACTAACACAAATTATCAGATTTAGATTCGTAGATCGAAAGCAAGCCAAAAACACAAAACAATTCACAGACACATGTGAAAGTCCATGCGTATCTGTCTCTGAATCAACCCTATTGCGCAGAAATCATGGACTTTCCCCAGAATCTGCCCCCAAACTTGGTTTGAAAAACAGTTTTTATGAGGGTGGGGAAAGGAATGTGGACTGAAGAGCCTCTGGGCTATGACTGGTCAAATGCAACTAATTATAAAAAGTGAGAAAGACAGAAATTCACATCATATATATACATTACATATACTATGTGGGCCATAGTTGCATCCTCTGTGCCGGCCACCAGCAGGACCTGCCCACATGACCGCCCAGGAGCCAATTGCGGGACACCTTTCCTGCCACTGGCTCATAATGAAGGTGAGTATTATGAGTGTTCTGTGTGGTTAGGTGCGAGGGGGCTCCAGCTTTCTGGATGCACACCCCCCCCCCCCCCAGAGCTTCTTGTTTTTAGCAGACAAAGGGACCAACATCCGCTAAAGTTAAAACGGGTGTTGGTCTGGTTTAACAAAATAATGCATATTCCAAATAAAGAAGAATCCCTCCTTTTACAATTACTTTTTATTAATTAATTGGCAGATAATTGCAGTCAATCCTCAAGGCTATGTTTTTATAGAGAAAAGGAGTAATGAACTTTTACTCTAAATTACTATCATCACTACCAACAAAATTACTAAGTGGTAAAACGTACTCTTGAAAGTTAAAAACGTTACTACTGTTTGCTACTTCTTTTTCTTAATATAAAACATATTATTAGGCTACAGAGCTCCCCTGTTGTTATAGGAAAAAGGAATTACTTTGAAAATGTATATTTGTTAAAAAAATGTGCAGGAGGCCAGAAGAAGCTAGATGAGCAGCGGGCTTTGTTCCCCTCCGCGCTGCTGCTATAGTTGTCTTTTCCCACAGTGACAGCAGCGGTAGAGACAGAGACAGTGCCCGCCGATCCTCCATCTGCTGGAGGGCAGGAGAAGATGGAGGATCGGCGGGCACTGTCTCTGTCTCTACCGCTGCTGTCACTGTGGGAAAAGACAACTATAGCAGCAGCGGGGATGGGAACAGAGCAGTGTTCTCTTTAAGATAAATTACTGAATCCGCGCAGGATGTAACTTCTTTAACTTTTCCTCTCCCCTCTTATGATTGTCACTGTTCTCCTTTCAGCACAGAGACGAGTGTGCTCTCTAGCAGCACACTGATAACTTTTAATTTATTCACTGCACTCTGAATGTCCCCCTCATTAACCCCCCTCTCTGCACGTCATTATCATGCTGCTTCTGCTGTGTCTTCCGGGCTGTGAAAGGAATCAGCAGCGTGCAGCGCAGGGGATGGAGCTGGGACATGAATGGATGTGTGCACAGTAAGTTTATTTACATGGGGGATGGGGACTGCTACTTGTGATGACGATCTTGACGCTGTGAAAGTCAGTGTTTCTGTTTAATCACCTCAAGCTACAGCCAGAATTATCTGTTCCACAGTCCCATGCTTGCCCAAGTTCTGTCCAAAACCTTCTAAAGCAGGCCAAAACCCAGGAATATCAATTACCTGGGTTTTGGTCTGAATTAATGGGGCATCCCTATTTAGGAGTGAGTGAAACAGGCAATGCCTGGTAATGAGTTCTACATGTAATATTTTGCCTCTGACCGGCCACTCTCCGCTGTGGCTGTGTGCAGCCACCACCTACCATTTAGATATAATGCCACACTGCCTATATGGAGAATGGGATGGGGGCATGTCACACTGACTATATGGGAAATGGGAGGCCACACTGCCTATATGGGGAATGGGAGGCCACACTGCCTATATGGAGAATGGGATGGGGGCATGTCACACTGCCTATATGGAGAATGACATAGGGGCATGTCACGCTGACTATATGGGAAATGGGATGGGGGCATGCCATGCTGTCTATATGGAGAATGGGATGGGGGCATGCCCCACTGCCTATATGGAGAATGGGATGGGGGCATGTCACACTGCCTATATGGAGAATGGGATGGGGGCATGTCACACTGACTATATGGGAAATGGGAGGGGGGAGGCCACACTGCCTATATGGAGAATAGGATGGAGGCATGTCACACTGCCTATATGGGGAATGGGAGGGGGGAATGCCACACTGCCTGTATGGGGAATGGGAGGGGGAGTGTCACACTGCCTATATGGAGAATGGGATGGGGGCATGTCACACTATCTATATGGGAATGGGAGGGGGAATGCCACACTGCAGATATGGAGAATGGGATGGGGGCATGTCACACTGCCTATATGGGAAATGGGAGGGGGGAGGCCACACTGCCTATATGGGAATGGGAGGGGGAATGCCACACTGCCTATATGGAGAATGGGAGGGGGAATGCCACACTGCCTATATAGGGAATGGGATGGGGGCATGCCACATGCCTATATGGGGAATGGGATGGGGGCATGCCACACTGCCTATATGGGGAATGGGATGGGGGCATGCCACACTGCCTATATGGGGAATAGGAGGGGGCATGTCACACTGCCTATATGGGGAATAGGAGGGGGCATGCCACACTGCCTATATGGGGAATGGGAGGGGGAATTCCACATTGCCTGTATAGGGAATGGGAGGAGGAATGCCACACTGCCAATATGGGGAATGGGAGGGGGGGGTGTCACACTGCCTTTATGGAGAATGGGATGGGGCATGCCACACTGCCAATATGGGAAATGGGAATGGGAAGGGGGAATGCCACACTGCCTATATGGGGAATGGGAGGGGGAATACCACACTGCCTATATGGGGAATGGGAGGGGGAATGCCACATTGCCTGTATGGGGAATGGGAATGGGAAGGGGGAATGCCACACTGCCTATATGGAGAATGGGATGGGGGCATGCCACACTGTCTATATGGAGAATGGGATGGGGGCATGCCACACTGTCTATATGGAGAATGGGATTGGGGCATGCCACACTGCCTATATGGAGAATGAGATGGGGGCATGTCACACTGCCTATATGGAGAATGGGATGGGGGCATGTCACACTGACTATATGGGGAAATGGGAGGGGAAATGCCACACTGCCTATATGGAGAATAGGATGGGGGCATGTTACACTGCCTATATGGGGAATGGGAGGGGTGAATGCCACACTGCCTATATGGGGAATGAGAGGGGAGAATGCCACACTATCTATATGGGAATGGGAGGGGGAATGCCACACTGCAGATATGGAGAATGGGATGGGGGCATGTCACACTGCCTATTTGGGAAATGGGAGGGGGGAGGCCACACTGCCTATATGGGGAATGGGAGGGGGAATACCACACTATCTATATGGAAATGGGAGGGGGAATGCCACACTGCCTATATGGAGAATGGGAGGGGGAATGCCACACTGCCTATATAGGGAATGGGATGGGGGCATGCCACACTGCCTACATGGGGAATGGGATGGGGGCATGCCACACTGCCTATATAGGGAATGGGATGGGGGCATGCCACACTGCCTATATGGGGAATGGGATGGGGCATGCCACACTGCCTATATGGGGAATGGGATGGGGGCATGCCACACTGCCTATATGGGGAATAGGAGGGTGAATGCCACACTGCCTATATGGAAAATGGGATGGGGGCATGCCACACTGCCTATATGGGGAATGGGATGGGGGCATGCCACACTGCCTATATGGGGAATGGGATGGGGGAATGCCACACTGCCTATATGGGGAATGGGAGGGGGAATACCACACTGCCTATATGGGGAATGGGAGGGGGAATGCCACATTGCCTGTATGGGGAATGGGAGGGGGAATGCCACACTGCCTATATGGGGAATGGGATGGGGCATGCCACACTGCCTATATGGGGAATGGGATGGGGGCATGTCACACTGCCTATATGGGGAATGGGATGGGGGCATGTCACACTGCCTATATGGGGAATGGGAGGGGAATGCCACACTGCCAATATGGGGAATAAGAGGGGGCATGTCACACTGCCTATATGGGGAATAGGAGGGGGCATGCCACACTGCCTATATGGATAATGGGATGGGGGCATGCCACACTGCCTATATGGGGAATGGGATGGGGGCATGCCACACTGCCTATATGGGGAATAAGAGGGGGCATGTCACACTGCCTATATGGGGAATAGGAGGGGGCATGCCACACTGCCTATATGGATAATGGGATGGGGGCATGCCACACTGCCTATATGGGGAATGGGATGGGGGCATGCCACACTGCCTATATGGGGAATGGGATGGGGGAATGTCACACTGCCTATATGGGGAATGGGAGGGGGAATACCACACTGCCTATATGGGGAATGGGAGGGGGAATGCCACATTGCCTGTATGGGGAATGGGAGGGGGAATGCCACACTGCCAATATGGGGAATGGGAGGGGGGATGAGGGGGGATGTCACACTGCCTTTATGGAGAATGGGATGGGGGCATACCACACTGCCAATATGGGAAATGGGAATGGGAAGGGGGAATGCCACACTGCCTATATGGGGAATGGGAGGGGGGAATGCCACACTGCCTATATGGGGAATGGGAGGGGGAATGCCACACTGCCTATATGGAGAATGGGATGGGGGCATGCCAAACTGCCTATATGGGGAATGGGAGGGGGGAATGTCACACTGGCTATATGGGGAATGGGAGGGGGGAATGTCACACTGGCTATATGGGGAATGGGAGGGGGGAATGCCACACTGCCTATATGGGGAATGGGAGGGGGAATGCCACACTGCCAATATGGGGAATGGGAGGGGGGATGTCACACTGCCTTTATGGAGAATGGGATGGGGGCATGACACACTGCCAATATGGGAAATGGGAATGGGAAGGGGGAATGCCACACTGCCTATATGGGGAATGGGAGGGGGGAATGCCACACTGCCTATATGGGGAATGGGAGGGGGAATGCCACACTGCCTATATGGAGAATGGGATGGGGGCATGCCACACTGCCTATATGGGGAATGGGATGGGGGAATGTCACACTGCCTATATGGGGAATGGGAGGGGGAATGCCACACTGCCTATATGGGGAATGGGAGGGGGAATGTCACACTGCCTGTGGGAATGGGAGGGGGGAATGTCACACTGCCCATACGGGGAATGGGAGGAGGCATGCCACACTGCCTATACGGGGAATGGGAGGGGGGGGATGTCACACTGTCTGTAATGGGAGTTTTAGTACATTTGGTAATAATATTGTTAAAAATATTTTTTTATTATTATTTTCCTCCTCCAAATCCTAGGTGCGCCTTATGGGCAGGTGCGTCTTATAGGGCAAAAATACGGTAAATAATTACATTTCTGGTTGAATTTAAATTGGACCAGCCACTGTAAAAGCCAGCTCTGGTCTAATAGACTCCAAGGTCAGATAATTTACTACCCCTATCCCTGTTTGGGATGCCCCACTTTGTGACGATTGTTGAGGTGGCCAGGCGTTGGGGACAGGGATTGGGAAAACCAGACTAGCAGAGAAGGTCTGCAGGCAATAAAAGGTGAGAGTTTTAGTTATTTTGCCTGTTGAAAGACTTTACGGACTGCAAATTCTTTAGCATACCCCATAGGGGGCTGTTGTTTCCAAATCTTAAAAACGATTTCCTTGATAAAAGGATGTACCCCACTTGTACAAAAAGCCCCATTGAAGGTCAGACAATTTACTACCTCTATCCATGTTTGGGATGCCCCACTGTGTAATGATTGTTGAGGTGGCCAGGCATTGGAGACATGGATCGGGCAATCCAGACTAGCAGCGAAGGTCTGCCGGGGATAAAAGGTGAGAGTTTTAGTTATTTTGCCTGTTGAAAGACTTTAAGGACTGCAAATTCTTTAGCATACCCCATAGGGGGCTGTTGTTTCCAAATCTTAAAAAACGATTTCCTTGGAAAAAGGATGTACCCCAAAAAGCCCCATTGAAGGTACAGGTAATTTAATTTTTGCAAGTTATTGCACTTTTTTGTGCGTTAATATAAAAAAATGTAGTTTACACCCAAATGTGAAACCGGAGTTACAGTTGCTTCACAAAAAAGTTAGCATGACCCCCACCCAGTAGGTGTCACAGAGCAGTCAGTAGAACCACACAAAACCAGCATTATGACTTCCATTTAACACTATCCATTAATTTTACCTACAGTACTTAACCAGCCCCAACAAACATATTTTTCCACAGCTAAAAGAAGACTTTAATGTTTGTCTCTAATATGCTCCTGCTGTATTTGGATCTAAATTAAAAAAACTGAATACATGTATTTTGTATGGTGTGTTTTCAAGGCCTGTGGATTGGGATGTTCTGTCCGGTGTTCTTGCAAAACTGTATCTATATACCCTATATCTTGCTTCTGAACTGGGAAGAAGTCTGTGATGAGGTAATACAGTTCAGAACTAATAGGCTTCCTTGCTTGTGATATATTGGGAAACAACAATGGCCCTAAATTTCTTTTATTTTTATTACAATTTGCCAGGCTAAAATAAGAGCTGGAATTAAATTAAAGAAGGTTCCTGATTCCGAAATTTCAGAAAATGAGATCTATAACACTGAATTAGTCTTGGAGAAAAATGGTAAGTGGACAGGCAGGTAATGGTGGATATTCCTTTTTGTTTTGTACCTTTTATTTTAAAGTTGATATTTAGAATCAGAATTACATACAAGGAATTTGCTTTGACACACAAGCTAGCAGAGCATTACACATTCGTTTAATCAACCAATCAAATTTGAAAGAAATTAATATTATTAAATATATATATATATATATATATATATATATATATATATACGCGTAATATACATACAATATATATTTTATATGCATTATTAGAACTTGGTTTCAGTAGCATTCATTATTTGTACTTCAATAAATGTCATATTTTAAGGGAATTACGGATGTGGATTGCTCATAGTAAAAACTGTCCTTGTCCCTGGTAGTCCTGGTAAGAGAATGAGAGTATCAGACCCAAATGATGTGCTGGTGGGGGCCATGATATGGACTTGGGGGTTCTGGGATTGGTCAGTTAGTGTATAACCAGCAGTAGAGTGATTAGGTCCTGGCAGGGAAAAGTAGCAAGGAAGAATTTAAACTCGACCTTCAGCATAATTTGATGAAAAGTCCAAAGCCTTAAACTATTCCCCAGCATCTAA
Source organism: Gastrophryne carolinensis (assembly GCA_027917425.1). Taxonomy (NCBI): domain Eukaryota; kingdom Metazoa; phylum Chordata; class Amphibia; order Anura; family Microhylidae; genus Gastrophryne; species Gastrophryne carolinensis. Next base: position 241,503,833 of record CM051236.1, on the reverse strand, counting down.
AATTAATATATTTTACATTTTTAGTCACATATTCTTTCCCCCACTGGGCTGCAACTCTGTTCAGGACTCTAGGATACGGGCACCGCCATATTGCCTCAGTAGCATCACATACTGAGGAGAAGATGGGGAGAAAAGTGCAGGGGAGGGTTATAGCTGACAGATCAGTGCTGGGGTCAGGAAAGGGAAAGCAATCCCAGAATGCAGAGTGGCAAAGTCAGAAGACACTTCCTGTCTGCAGGTAGACCGAGACTCCATGGGCCGCCATCTTGGATGTTTAAAGGTTTAGAAAATGCAGTAGATGCAGGTAGGATGATTTTTAATGTGCGCAATCTGCATGTACAAGGTGGGGGAAACATATAAGATAGGCATTTATTTAGGGTGAAGGTCCGGTTTAAGGGCAGGATAAAGGAGAGAGGTCCTCTTTCTGCGTTGAAGTAATTCTGCCCTTCCACCCTGTAATGGAAAGGGTAGGCAATGGGTTGTTAGTGTGTTTTAGCAGGTTATAGGTAAGAGGTTAAGGGGTTGCTATACATGAACATGATTGGCAGTGGCATAACTAAATCTGACAGGGCCCTGGTGCGAACATTAAATGGGGCCCTGTCAACGCTTATACAGTTAAAATTGTTCTGTCTTTTTTGTCAATTGGATGCAACTAGACAGCTAAAGACTGAAATAGCAGAGATAAATGGTACTTCCTTTATCTAGATTATGCCAAGTGAGCAAATATCTGAAACAAGGTTAGAGGGGCAACAATAATGAGCCCCCCTGACCTTCTGGACCCCAGTGCAGTCACAACTCTTGTACTTACTATAGATACACCCCTGTGTATAGTCTTTTTGCTCTATATTCAGTGTTCCCCAGACATCAATCAGGTAAAGCGCAAGCAACCAACCTTTGGTTTAAGATGCCCCAAGCATATTGATTTGAGGCCAACTTTATCAGTGGCAACCAGTATTGGGTCTTTATCACAGAGCACAATTCAAATATTCAAAAATTAAACATGTGAAATCAAACTAAACATTCACAACCATGGCAGTCCTCATATTCCAATATGCATCAGCCAATAATAGAAAATAAGTCCAAGTAGAGCCCTCCAGGCAACTTGCACCACCAAACTTTTAATGTGTTATCCCAAAGCACACGCTCCAAGTGTGATTTTTCAAGGTATTTAACTAATAGGAGGAAGGGATTCACCTCGTGTGCTGTGCCGGCTTCCCACCACCTATATTGTATACTCTTACCAGATGGTCATGAACAAATGCGCGTCAGCATAAATCTTTCTTAGTCTCCTAGGGATGCTTTCTCAAAAGGCCGGATCCTTTTTCCTCAGTGTGTTTCGCAGTGGGTAATATAATTAATCCCAAAAGCCGTTTAGCATGAAAGTAAACCAATATAGAAAAATCTAGCGTAATAACATTTTAATCAAAAAACTTCATATTAAAAGTTAAAATGTGCACTCACATATTAAAAGAAGTATCAGACAGCTTTGGATAATTTAGGCAATACTTCCACCCTATCAACTCTGCACCTTGGCCAGTGGTGTTCAGGAGGAGGAGGGAGGAACGTCCGTCGTGGGTGATGGTATCCTTGCTGTAACTGACCAGTAAAACCGCCATACCGCCGTCAATGCGTTTCGTTGCAGGACGCAACTTTCTCAAGACTGGCGGGCGTGGCGGAGGAAAATGTTCGGCTAATCTTCAGTAAATGATGTACTGTCATTTACTGACATTTACTTAAGTAATGTCATTTACTGACATTTACTGAAGTTTAGCCGGACATTTACCTAAATAATCATCTCCATATTGAGGTTAAGCTATAGTAAATAGTGTCATAATGACATTTAACCAGCCCATTCGCTACTACCAGATTGACGCGCAGTTACGCGTCATGACATATCCCCGCCCCGCCTCAACCCAAGGATATAAATACTGGCATACACCGCCGCGCCCGCCAGTCTTGAGAAAGTTGCGTCCTGCAACGAAACACGTTGACGGCGGTAAGGCGGTTTTACTGGTCAGCTACAGCAAGGATACCATCACCCATGACGGACGATCCTCCCTCCTCCTCCTGCACACCACTGGCCAAGGTGCAGAGTTGATAGGGTGGAAGTCTTGCCTAAATTATCCAAAGCTTTCTGATTTTCTGTTATTGGCTGATGCATATTGGAATATGAGGACTGCCATAGTTGTGAATGTTTAGTTTGATTTCACATGTTTAATTTTTGAATATTTGAATTGTGCTCTGTGACAAATTTCATACTTTTTATGTTTACAACCTTGAGGGATATTTGGGTTAATGCACATTGAGCACTGTTAAACACTTTACACAAAGATATATATTTGTTTAAGATATAATGTTTTCACTTGCTATTGATCACTAAGATATTAGCGCGGTTTTTCCTTCACTTATTTACAGTATTTGGTCTTTGATTAGGTTAAAGTTGCCCCCTAAAATAAATAAACCTTTTCTAACTTTGTTAGGTGGTTAGTATTTTAGTCAGGAAAGGATATTGTTGGCTGGTAGAAATGTAAATCTCGTGCGCGAACGTGCAAAAGATTCTATTTAATTCTCCAATAAGAAATATATATCTTCCTAGATCACACATGCCCAACCTGTGGCCCTCAGAGCCATCTGATAAATAGAACTGACATGGTGTTTAAATAAGGGTTCAGTAAGGATGGGCGAGAGTGAGAAAGAGGCGCACTGGCAAATAAAGATCACTGCATTGGTTTGGAGGAACGCAGTGATATTGATTGCACAACACTGGCCATAGATGAAATCTTTGGCAGAATAATTTGGTAAAATAGTTTTTCCGTGGTAATGATGTGCTTAGCATTGATTTGAGCTTAGATGGGTTGAGTTTTGGGAACATGGTTAAAGTGGCTTGAAACCCAGGGGGGATCGGCCCGGGAATCTATAAGATTACCGGACCGATCAGATCCCTCCCCGCGGGGCATCCGAAATCTGGATGTCCCACGGGGAGGAACCCCCCAGGAGGCCCACAAACCTTACCTCAGCGCCGTTCCATCGGGAATGGTCGGCACAGGCGCGCTCCCTGTTAGAGGGAAGCGCGAGACGCGGCCTCCAGCGCTCAGAGCCGCTGAGCTGCTATGCGCGTCCAAGCGGCCTTGGACGCGCATACCACAGCGGCTCAGAGAGATGTGATTGGCTGGAGCGGTCACGTGGGAGCGTGGTGAGGTGAGTGTTTCTGGGCTTTCGGGGGGTTTCAGACGATCGGGGTGCCCCTCCGAAGTGGACCAAAACCCAGGATAGTCGAAATCCTGGGTTTCGGTCCACTTTAAGGTGTGAGACTGATGGGGGATAGCTATTAATAAGGGACCCATATATTTAGAGAGGTAAGCCAATCAGCATGTGCATTGCTAGCATTTGGGGATTGTTACTAGAATGTAGGGGTGTTGTGGAAGGACATGCACGTGGAGTTTGTTGAGTGAGTATCCTGATTGTTGATTAGCACACAGCCGCCAGAGAGCATACAGGGAACGTGCGTGCCACCTCCGTCTTGCAGGACGATAAAGCCAGGGGGGATTTGCCAATGGTGCATAAGCCTGTTGTTGTGTAGGATTGCTAGTAATGGTTTCAGCATCCTTCTTCACATTAATATGTGCGCAGATAGGTCTTGCAATAATGTTATTGCCTTTAAAATTGTATTCTCTGTGTCTCATTGTCCTTCATTTGTTTAAAGTCAACTGAATGGCAGATTACATCTTGTACTTCATGCCTTGCTTCCCTCATCTTTTGTCCTACTCAATGTGCTTGGTCAATATTTATACAGTACCTTCAGGATTATCCATCTTATAGGTATATGCAACCAGCCATTTTAAGTATGGGTGTAGGGCTGTATTGTGTATAGTTGTCAGGGTTTTAATATCATGTCTTCTTGACCTGTTTTCGGGGAGGCTGATTTATTAATAGCGACATGTAGCGACAGTTGAGCGACTGTAGCGGTATTTTCACAGCGCCCGCTAGTAGTCGCTGTGCTTGGCCGTTGTTCGGTTGTTGACAGCGACTCAGTCGGTGTGGCGTAATGTTGAATACAAGGTTACGAGTCGCTATTTGACATGTTCCGCGATGTATGGGTGCGCATGATAGCGACTGGTCAGAGCGACCGGCTTCCACCATATTCATCAAAAAATCACGCTCAAAATATTCAAGCGCTGTGAAATGCATGTTTAAAGCCCAGAGCGCTGGAGGCGATGTGTTAAAGTAGTTTTTTAACCCCCAAACCACCATATTTTTGGAAACCAAAAAAAAAAAAATTTTTTAAATAATTTAGTAATATCTGTAGAGCGCCCGTTGGGCAACGGGCAAAAAGGTGTGGGCGGCACCGACGCGGTATATAGAAGGTGCACTGCTCTGTGAGCTATTGCCCAATAAAACCCAGTTTATAGTGTAGGGTGACCTCTAAACACCCTATCATTTACCCACACAGAGACTGACTATTGCACTCAAAGGGTAAATTTACAAATACATTTTATTATGATATACATTAAAACCAGATTAAAAACAGTATTACTGAGCCATATGCATGATTAACCACCAGGGGGCGCACTTCCTCACAATCAATACAGTGTAATTCAAATATAATCTATGGTGATTTTATGAAAGTTAATAAATATACATATTATAGAGGGGGCGTGGCTAGGCGATGGAGGAGTAGGCAGCACACTGAAGGAGCTCTGCACAGAATCCTGAAAAAACGGACATTTAAACGTGACACAGGGATCCCGCTGTCTCATGACCAGGCGCGGGAGATCCACAGGCTCGGCGAGGAGACGGCAGTCGGCCTCTATAGCCCAGTACTTTGGTGCTGCGGGGCGTTCAGAGGAGGAGGGCGGCCCAGGCAAGATGGCGGCGACGCGACAGAGAGGCGCCCCCAGAGCGTGTGAGGCCGGAGCGGAGGAGAAAGACAGGCCGGTATCCCCTACCGTGATTCGGGTGGACAGGGAGAGGAGAGTCGAGCGGGAGCGCAGGGGCACATCTGATGCCGTCCGTGCCGGGAGCGGTCTGACAGGCGAGAGCTCGAGGCGGCCGGGGAGAGCGATGACGACACCGCCGGAGGTGGTGAGAGACACAGCAGGCGGCGGCGGGTTGGCTCACACCGTCCAGGGGAGCGGCGGGTGCGCTCTCTCACCCTCGCCTCCGCTGTCTGCGGAACAGACCAGCGTACTTGCTGGGGATGGGGGGAGGCAGGAGGCAATGATAGGAGGCCCCTCTTACCCATGTGGAATACACCTGAACCACAGCCAGATGGTCAGATGCCATGGCCCCCACAAACAGGGGGAGAGAGCCCTAGCTCCCCTTCATGCCAAGGCTCACACACAGTAGCCAGGCGGAGCTCGCCAGTTGACCCTGGATCCCCCATAGCAGTCGACAAGGGAACGGGGGGGCGGGCTTCACCCCACAGCGGGATTTGGAGGAGTCCTTGCTGGCCGTAGCAGGACTTGAAGAGGATGTGCACAGCCAGTTGCCTCTTGTGCCAACAGAGGCTTCCCCCGCGGGCTGGGCTCGGGATACCCCCGGTGTGGAAGATGGAAGCATGCCCTGGAGGCGCAACCTGGTCTCCCCGGGATCCTGGGATGCGAGGGCCGTTAGGGGAGATAGGGTCTGGCCCCAGGAGGTCCCCCCACCCAGAAACGATGATGACCCAGCAGCGGATGCCTGTTCAGCTTCCCCGTGCGGGATGCCCTCGACTATGCAACTTGTGCCCCCGTCTTTGATCGCGGCACTGGCGGATGTGGTCAAATCCAATATCTCGGATGCCCTGAGGGCGCTCCCCTCCCGCTCAGATTTTGATGGATACATCACCCAAATGGAGAACACTCTCAGAAGAGAACTCAGCTCACTCCAAAACTCCATATCGGAAGTTTCCCACAGAGTGGATTCCATTGAGCAAGACCAGTCTACGCTGATCCAGAGAGTGGCGGCCTTGGAACAGGTGCAGCGAGATGAAAGGAGACATACTTCTGCCCTTTAAGTTTGGATGACTTGGAGAACCGCAGTAGACGCAACAATGTTAGGCTGAGAGTGCTCTCGGAGGCGGTCGCTCAGCCGGACCTGGAACGCACAGGCAAGACCATCTTTAACCTGATCCTGGGGTCCCCCCGCGCAGAAGACATTGTTATCGACAGAATCCACCGGGCCCTGGGCCCCAGACCAGCAGATGCGCAGCGTCCCAGGGATGTGATCTGCAGAATACATTACTACAGGACCAGGGAGGATATCTTGACAAAGGCGTGGGAGAAGGGCCCAATCAGATTTGAGGGCTCCTCCGTGACGGTCCTTCCTGACCTTTCATCCAGAACACTTCAAATAAGGCGAATACTGCGGCCCTTATTGGAGGTCATTCAGCGTCAGGGGGCCTCCTACCGCTGGGGGTTCCCGTTTCACCTCATCGTCCGCAGAAACGGGAGATCCTTCACTCTGAAGACATATGACCAGCTTCCGCAGCTTTTCGTCTTCCTGGACGCTGACCCGATTCAGATCCCGGACTGGCTCGCGCCAACTCTGGAGCTCCTGCCGGGCGGACCGAGGGGGCGGGGGCTACGCAGTCCGCCGGTGAGGGGGGGCCCGAGACGTCGGGAACCTTTACCCGGCGACAGAGCTTGAGATGAGGCATCGTTGGGCCGCGGCTTCCCCCTTCGTTGGGCCCCCTGGGGCTGACCCGCGCTTCGACCCTGTCACCACAGAGAACAACCATCTCACTTGTCCGGGCCGTCCGGTCGCTGTCCTCATGCCCCCGCTGGGGCCGAGGGCCTCCCCCCTGGGGGAGCCCGCCACAGATGGAGGGGTGGGGCGGCCCGGGGTCGGTGGGGGGTTCTGGTGGGCAATGGCTGGGGAAGGTCTGGCCCAAAATACGCCCCTCCTTGCCGCAATATCTTGAGGTGTCTTGCCTCCTTGGTTCTTAGGCTTTAGTTTTAATGGTTGCCCTGGGGTGTTTCAGGTGGGGGGGAGCCCTTTGGGGTGGCCCGCCGCCCCGGCCACCCGGCTTCGCTCTCGCACCCACTTGCTCTGCGGGGTGGGGCTGGTCGGTTCGGGGGGGCGCTCCCTCCCTACCAACACGAGCCGGGATGCCTGACCGGGTGTCGCTCTGGGGGCCTTATAGCTTAAACTAGACAATTGTCTTTGTTTATGTAACACCTATGGGATTACAATGTTGCAGCCTCATGGGTTAAATGTTGATTAAGCTTGCTGTTAAGTTATCCTTAAACTTTTAAAAGATTAATAATTAATGACTGCGCCTTCTGCGCTTGGGCCGAGGGGTCTGGAGCCGGTGACATGAGCGTCCACCCCCCTATGTGGGTGCCAGAGTCCTTTAAACCTCATGGTCTGACGGGGGCATTGACTACCCTTCCCCCCCCTCCGTTTTTGGGGGGGTGGGCAGGGGGGCTGGGACTACCGCTGGATGGGGTGGGGGGTGACCCCCCCCGCCCACGCGGGCCGATCGCGGGCTCCGCCCCGAGGCCTTGTGCCCACAAGGTATCAAGATGTTACATTGTCATAATGTTATAACGCGGTTAAGGCCTGTATCTGAAGAGACAGTTGTTTCCTTATCTCGTAGCTCTTATTTCTCGTTTTTATTAGTCCGTATATAAGGTGACAATACTCTCCAGTATGTGCATCTCCTACGCCTATGCTGTTCCCATCTTACATACCCCCAACCTAGGTGCCCCTGACTGGGTTTAGCGCCACCGTTGCCGGCGCTTCCCCACACAGGGAAGTGAGGGTATTCGCGGTTCTTGTGCTCCGCGAAACCCCTCGTGATAGAGTTTGGCGCGGGTACACCTGACCCCGGTGTCCCGCTCTCCCTAATACTCCCTTCCTGAATTGTAACCTTCCTCTCCACTCCCGCCCCTTACCTACCTCTTCCCATTATAGGAGCTGCGTAGCTGCCCACCTAATTCAAGTCCTGTCCCCCCTACCCCCCGTTAGTTGGAAACCCCCTTCTGTGCTCATCTTCCGACACTTCCCCCCCTCCTTTTTCCCTTTTTTTCTTCTTTTCTCCACTATACTCCTCTCCCTTTCCCTTTTTCTTACCGTACCCCTATTTCCCTATCCTTCCTAGACTTTATCCTTCTAAACCGCCCAGCCCCGCCTCTTGCTGGCACTCTCCCCCCGGCTGCCTGACACCTGACATATACAATCACTGTTTTACCCCACGCGCATCTCAGGGCCGACGCCTCCTCTGCGGTATGGCTAAGTTGACAGTCTTCTCCCTGAACATCAAAGGGCTAAATGTTCCTGAAAAGCGCTCCAAGGTTCTATACGACCTACACAAACAGAAAGTAAGCATTCTTCTCCTCCAGGAAACCCACTTCCAGGGAGATAAAGTGCCGAACCTACGCCATAGATACTTCACGTCATGGTTTCACAGCACTAACCCGCAGAGCAAATCTTGGGGTGCGTCCATCGCAATCCACAAATCCCTGCCCTTCACAGAGATAGATCACCTTGTGGACCCTGAGGGGAGATTTGTCTACCTTAAGGTAACGATTCATCAAAAAAAGTATACAGTGGCGAACGTATATCTGCCGAATCATGACCAGGCGGGAGCACTCCAGAGGTACCTTAGGAGATTGGAGGAGTTCGCTGAGGGAATCTTGATTCTGGGGGGAGACTTCAATCTTACTTTGAACCCCACCCTAGATTCCTCATCCAGAAGGTTTTCTGTACCACTGGGAAAGTTGCAGTCCTTGCGGAAGACACTCCATGGCATGCAGCTGATAGATGTGTGGAGATTGGAGCATGGACAAGCTAGAGATTATACATATTTCTCGCCCATGCACGGATCCTACAGTCGCATCGACTATATCTTCATGAGCCAACACGCCCTGCAATGGCACCTTTTTGTGGTGAGATCATGCGCCGGTCTTCGTAACGTTCGATCTACCAAACGCAGCACCGAAAAGTTGGAACTGGCGCATGAATGACAACCTGCTAAAAGACACAACATGCATGACCAAAATCAGAGAAACGATAACTCACTTTACAGCCGACCATGAAGGGGATGACTTCTCACCAGCAATCCAATGGGAGGCACTTAAATGCGTCCTCAGGGGAATATTCATCCAAGAGGGTTCAAGGCTGAAGCGCAAGAGGGCGGTGCTGGTCGTTAAGACATTAGACACTATTAATGACTTGGAAGCTAGACACAAACAAGATCCCACTCCGGAGCTGCTATCGGAGCGTTCGCTCCACAGAAACAACTTACTCAAAATCTACGACCAAGCGCATCTTAGATATAGGGAGAGACAACGGGCCTCAATGTATGAACAGGCTGATAAGTGCGGGAGGCTCCTGGCCAGATCGCTCCATAGTAGGGCAGGAGCAACATACATTCCAAGTATCAACTCCGGGAAAGGAGAGGTCGTTACGGACCCGTCTAAGATCCCAGAGGTGTTCAGAAGCTTCTACAGCAGCTTATATAACCTCCATCCGGACACCAATCAAGCCTCAGCAGCGGCGCTAGAAACAAACAAATGACTACATAGCGGAGACTCCACTCCCAACAATCACTGAGGATTCCGCGGCAGACTTGGAGGTGCCCTTCACGGAATCTGAAGTCCTGAGGGCCATCCAGGAAGCCCCAGCGGGGAAAAGCCCAGGCCCGGATGGTTTCACTCCGCGATTCTACAAGACCTTGGCCCCGCAGCTGGCCCCTGGCTAGTGAGAGCCTTCAATCATATAGGAGAAGACACCCCTTTTCCTAGACAGGCACTGGAAGCCATAGTCACAGTGATCCCTAAACCGGATAAAGATCCCTCAATATGCGGCAGTTACAGGCCTATTTCCTTACTAAATGTAGACCTGAAGCTGTACGCAAAAATAATAGCCACTAGAATCAAGCCGCTGATTCCTCATCTAATACACTTGGACCAGGTAGGATTTGTCTCTGGCCGCAAGGCTAGGGACAATACCAATAAGTTACTGGACCTCATCGCTTACGTACATAAGACTAACACCCCAGCATGTGTCCTATCCTGCGACGCCGAGAAGGCGTTCGACAGGGTAAGCTGGCGCTTTCTCAGGCCACCCTCTCTCAGATTGGCATGGGTCCCACTATTATCTTCAAGATCTTGGCACTATACCAGAATCCCTCGGCCCGCGTGAGAACTAACGGGATGTTATCCAATGCTTTCACGATCACAAATGGTACTCATCAGGGTTGCCCTCTTTCACCCCTGCTATATATACTCACAATGGAGCATTTGGCGATAGCTATTAGAAAAAATCTGGATATCAGGGGAATCGAATGCGGTGAGAGGCAATATAAAGCCTCGATTTTTTGCAGACGACCTGCTCCTCCACTTGACCTCCCCGGCCATATCTTTCCCGACAGTGCTTAGGGAGTTTGCGCGATTTGGCCAACTGTCCAACTTCCATATCAATTATGCAAAGTCTGAGGCACTGAACCTTACCCTGCCTCAGCCCTTAGTGGAGCGACTCCGGAGCAGTTTCCCTTTCAAGTGGCAGCCTTCCGCAATAAAGTACCTAGGTACCCTTATGCCGTCCATCTGAACAACCTCTATGAGCTGAACTTCAAAGCTCTGCAGACCAAAGTCAACCAGGACCTAGCGAAATACGATAGAGGACGATACTCATGGTTCGGAAGGATAAACATCCTAAAAATGGATATACTACCCAGGTTCCTATATCTTTTTCAAACTATCCCGATTAGACTCCCCCGGCACTTTTTCAAAGCCTTACAGGCAACCTTCCTGAAGTTCATCTGGGCTGCACGGATGCCACGTATATATTGGTCAGACCTAAGAGTAGAGGCGGAACTGGGGCTCCGGACCTGAAACTCTACCACTCGGCGGCCATCATTACGAGGATGGCGGACTGAAAATACAGGAAAAAGGACAAGCTTTGGGTCCAACTGGAACAGGATCTTCTGGGGTATAACCCGTGCTCCCTCCCGTGGACATCTATTGCGGGAAACGCTAATAGAAAGGGGTTCCCCTACTTGATCCAGCATTTTCTTTACAGCTGGGACAGCCTGCAAAGGCAGGAAGAACTGGTGAGTAGGCCAGGCCCCCTTACCCCCCTTTTTAACAACCCGGAATTTATACCGGGACAGAACACTCCCCGATTCCTGACCTGGAGTGAGAAGGATGATGTTAGGTTGAGGGACGTGCTGGTAGAGGGGAGGCTACCATCCCTGGCGGATATGAGAGAACAAAGTGTAGGTGGTCACTTATCCTGGCTGCACCACTGGCAGCTGGAGACATTCCTCAATGCGGGGGAGCACCTTACCAGGGCAGCTCTCCCCTTGACACCTTTGGAGAAATGCCTCACGCAGGCGCAACCACTGGAACACGTGATATCGACGTTCTATAGTCTACTGGTGGCTTCCAAGCACACATCGGAACTGGAGTTCATGTCCAAATGGGAGAGAGATCTGGGGATGGTATTTACAGGGGAGGACGCCCGGAAGATCTTCGTGCTGACACATAAACTCGTGGGGGCCAGCTCTGCTCAGGAGAAAAATTACAAAGTACTCACGCGGTGGTACAGATGCCCAGCAGACGTAGCATTGTACTCACCTGGAGAATCGGACGCTTGCTGGAGATGCGGGGCACCTCGAGGAGGGATGCTACATATATGGTGGGAGTGTCCTCCGATCCTGAAGCTCTGGGACACTGTCTTCAGGATTCACACAGAGGTAGAGGGCTCGGTAGTACCGAACAGTCCGGGGGTCGCTCTGCTCTCCTTGATCCCTGGCTCCATTGCCAGGGCGCAGAAAGGAGTACTCAAATATTTCCTCACGGCAGCGGTAGATAGAATGGAAGAACGGATAGCGGTAGATAGAGAGAGAGCAGATGGACACTGGACAACCTGGATGAACTGGATCAGGTTCAGGGAGTCAGACGCGGCAAAGGCCTACGTAGGGCCAGGAGTCGGCAGTGGATGAGAGGCCTCACAGATGAGGTCCGAGGCTGGAAAGACCTTTCCAATACATGTGTCAGCAAGCCATTGGTGTGGGTTCCATTGCCTGCTTCCGCCCCTCCCCGTGTACTACTTTCCCTCCCCTTGCTATCCTTGCCTTCCCCCTTCCCCCTTCCCTTCTGTTCATCTCACCTTCTTATTAACCTACTTACCTTCCACAGTCTCTCTCTGTGCCGTGGGTTCCCCCCTCCCTCCGGCTGGGTTGGCCCCTCCACGCTAGTCTCCCTATGACCCGGATTGATCTGGGGGGGCCTCCTTTGGGGCGCATGCGCTCCGGGCCTTCCTTCCCCCCCCCCGTTGGTGCCCACTTGGGCGGCGACTGAGCCCTTTACTCGGGCTACGTGTGATGGAATTCCTGTAATTTCCCTCCGGGTGGGGGGGTCTGTTGCCTGGGGGCGGATGGGGAGGCCCGGCGCGGTGGGGCCCCCTACGTGTGCGCTGAGGCGCCAGGGCGCCCGCCAATAGTGGCCTTCGCCACGTTAGAGATGGATTTCTGGAAACCTGTGCACTGGTGATTCGGGGGGCCACCGGAAAGATGGAGAGATGCAGGCGCGGCGTGCTTTCGAGTGCATGTGCTATACTTAGGGGCGGGTGGCTGGCGGGGGGGACTGGGGTCGTCCCAGCTGTGCCTGGAGACGGGGGAGGGGGGGAGCACGGACTGTCTTTATGTTTACTCGACTGTATTTTCTATTCTTGTATTGCTATCCTTGCTTGTATTTGAAAAATGCCAATAAAAAGAGATTAAACTAAATATACATATTATATACACAGCTATACACAACCTACCCAACATATAAATTAATATATCTATTGATTAACCCTAACCTATACCTAATAAAGTGTCAGTGCTTCCATCCCAATTAGAATCTGTGCAAAGAGTATTCAAATCCACTCAAAGTAGGAGAGTAGACGCAGACATCACATAACAAAAAAGTGCTTACTGTTGACCAATAAAGAAGAGGGCCCCCCCCCCCCCCCGGCTGGAACCAACGCGTTTTGAGTCCCGAATGGACTTGCTCACAGCTCAAGGCTCTTCAGGAGCAGCAAATACTGGCCGTGAGCAAGAGTCCATTCGGGACATAATATGTATATTTTTTAACTTTCATAAAATCACTATAGATTATATTTGAATTACACTGTATTGATTGTGAGGAAGTGCGCCCTCTGGTGGTTAATCATGCATATGGCTCAGTAATACTGTTTTCAATCTGGTTTTAATGTATATCATAATAAAATGTATTTGTAAATTTACCCTTTGAGTGCAATAGTCAGTCTCTGTGTGGGTAAATGATGGGGTGTTTAGAGGTCACCCTACACTATAAACTGTAATTTAGTAATATGAATACATTAATATCAGACCTGTAATATCAATTCTGTACAATTTTTTTTTTTTTTTAATTTTTCCCTTAAAAAATAATCTAAAATGGCAGAAGTCACAGAATTTTTCACATTTAAAAAAAAAAAAACATTAATACCAATTAATTATTAATATTTAAAGATTGTTCCATTGAAATGCATTGGAGCGCGCCAGGTAGCGAGAGGTCATACCTGTCGCTGTTCAAGCTCGGACGCTGGCGCTGTGGGCTAAGGCTGGAATAGTGATGAATGAGTGGCTATATGGCACTATCTCAGTCGCTAAGCAGGATTGGCTTGATAAATGTGTGATTGTGGTGGGGAGCCGGCGTTCTCGTGGCAGGGCCCGTCATTACCGGCCGCTCACCAGTCGCTACCTGTCGCTATTCCTTCATAAATAAGGGCCAAAGTCATCAACCTGGTGTTAAAGAGGATATAGTTTCATGCTGATCTTTCGTATTGCATATTACTTTGCTCTGCCATCATTGTGAGGTCAGATTCCATCAGGAGTATACGGTCTGATAGTTTGTTTATACTTCTCCCAAAGTTTATCCCTTAGTTCCTGGGTGATTGCTTTTTCCACAGCTTGTTGTACAGTGTGGGTGACTGATTCCACAAGTGATCAAAGAGTGCTGTCAGCACTTGTGAATCATGATTTCTATCCTTTAATGCACTTGTATACCTTGTATTCTGTTTTTGTATATCTATAGATTTTTTGTGGCCCTTTTGGTATTGTCAAAGTCTTAATTTTCCCACAAGCGATTGGTCTGTCAGAATGTTTTGCGGCTTCCTGGTGTATATGTTAAACAACTGCACCCAATCATAACAGTATGGCGTAAATTGGCAGGAAATATTATGAGGCAGAGGGCACTGCACAGTATATAACTGCTTTTGACTTGCCATGCCACAGCATTTAATGAACTGTTTTTCATTTTAAACAACTGCATCCAACAAGTGTGGTGTGAATTGGCATAAAATAAAGAGAGACAGTGGGTCCTTCCTGGCTATATGGCCACATTGTGATACATAAAAAAAAAACTATTGTGCCCAATGAGACCAGTATGGAGTGAAATGGCAGAAAATAAGGAGCTGCAAAGGCACCTTTCAGGAGATCCCTGTACATGGGGGGAGGGTACAGAATAGTGCCTTGTGGGGGGTCTCTGTCTTGATAGGTGGGGGGTGCAGGGGAGTGTCTTGCAGGTGTCCATGTCTGGGTACATGGAGGCTGCAGGAAAGTGCTTTGCTGGGGGGTCCCTGTCTAGGTACAAGGGGGCTGCAAATGAGTCTCTGCCTGGGTATGTGGGGGTGCAAGGGAGTACCTTGCTGGGGAGTTCCTATCTCGTTACATGGAGAGAGGCAGAGGAGTTCCTTGCTGGGGCTCACTGTCTGGGTATGTGGGGTGCAGGGTAGTGTCTTTTGCGGGGGTCCCTGCCTGGGTATGTGGGTGCAGAGCAATACATTGCAGGGGGAGTAATGTACCATGGTGGGGGTCCTCTGCCTGGGTACTTGGAGTGATGCAGGTAAGGGCTTATACACATGCATGCGACATCCCTGTAAAAAATCACCACCCTATTTGTAAAAACAATGTATTACATTTGTGTTACAGGGGACCCAATGATAAGTGACTCCAGTCGTGAAGGTGCGATTATCCTGCCTGACCTCTCTTCAGGAGAAGATGACACTAAGCAGTTGGAGATAAAGAATGAGCAGCCAATGGAGACCACCAATGTTGTAGGGGAAATACTCACCACTAAACAGCTGATTGTTCGCAGAGGCCTCGCATTGCTTCTGTCAGTCGCCATACTTGTGATTGGTGTTATAATAAGACTCCTTACCATTAAAAGCAGCTGACAAGCTTAGAGCACACATTTCTCAAAAACCAGGATGAATGCAGTATAGTTTTAAAGTTTTTTTTTTTTTTAATGCCTTCAGGCTTTAAAGGATCTACCAACCATACGCTGCAGAAGCAAACGCAGTGCTAGTAGTGCTAGTAGTCTCTCAATCATCATATACGGTACATATAAGATACATATTTTATTTTTCCTTTTTGTAAGAATTATATTACAACAAAAACATTACCATAACTTCAGGGATCTACTAGCACATTCAAGTTATGCCTAATCATTCATTCCACAAAGCCGGTTTCCGCCTCGTTTTAAAGTTGAATCATGAGTAATAAAACACTATTTTAATTTACTTTTATTTTGCAACTAATTCATTCTATTTAGGACTACTAACAATGGTCCATTGCTACTGCCGTAACAACTGCCATGGAGAGTGCAGTAGTGATTCTACATAATGGGGGTCGATTCAGAGCATGGGGAGAAAACTCACTTCTTATGGCAGTAACCTGCATTTGACTTTCATTGTTTACCTTGGGTCTTATTCAGAGCCAGGTGAAAATTTACACCAGGTAGACAATGAAATTCAATGGCAGATTTCCCTCCTAAAAAAAGAAGTGAGAATTTTCACCAGGCTTTAAATCAACCCCAATAACTGTTGAGGTGCTGAAGGGAGGCAAGACAATGAACAGACACTTTGGAGTATCTTGATTTGTATGAGAGTCTGGAACTGATTTTGGGTTACTTAAAATGGACCAAAACCTACCACCATTGGCTCGGAAATCTATAAGAGTCCTGGGCCGATCGATTTCCTCCCGGCGGGGGCATCCATAATCGTGATTCCCCGCTATGTGAAACCTCCAGGTCATCCCATACACTTACCTTGTTTTCTGGTGCAACAGCGATTGCGCAAGCCGCAGCCGCATCTCTACTACCCCTCTAGCAGGGGTAGCGGGGGATGCGGCCATCAGTGCTGCTGTACACAGGTTCTGCACAGTAAAAGGGAGAAGAAAGGAAAGGTTTCTCCTCTCCATGTTTTTGTTTTTTTTAGTGGGTGTTGTTTCGGTTATAGCTCTATTAAACCTTAAAATCTTGCTTATAATACAGAGAATATGATAATATATTTTACAAATATGTTTGCTGTGAATGTCCGGAATACAACTCCAAAGCCATGAACAAACATTCAACATTTGGTTGAAGAAAGAGTGGAGAGTAACAAGTTCATTGTATCCTATGAATGGAGTGACCCCTGCACCTTCATAACCTGTCCAGCTTGCTTTCCAATGAATATGTAACCTGGCCTGGTAAATGATGCTGGTTTATCCTTTCTAAATGTTCATTAATAAGCCCCATGTGTAAACATAAAGATACCCCTTACAGCGTGAGGGCAGGTTTATGGATTAATGGTTCTATTCCTGCTAAATGGGCCTACATCCCTATCCATACACACACGACTCCCCCCCATGAACCATTTTAAAACATCTCAATCTCTGATTATATGTAGATTCTTTATGTATCCTAAGCAAAGATGCTGGCTTCCATTCCTTTTTTTAATATCATTCTTTATTTACATTTGTATTTTACATAGACTTGTAAAACAACACACTTACTCAATTTTCTCAAATCTTCTAATTACACCATTTAATCCAGCTAAATATCTAATACGTGCTTTCACATGAAGACCATGCAGGTCCCGCTCTATTTCTTACTATGATGTCTATATTTCTGTGACCGCAAATCTTTATGTTAGAAAATGAGGAGTTTACCCCCCATACATTTTTCCCCCTTCTATGCGGACCCCACCAGTGGGTCCTAGAGTCACTGATTTCCACACCTAAATTTGTGTCCACATGCCCAGATCTAAAACTAATATGAAGAAGCGAAAGAGAAAAAAACAAGAAAAAAAAATTACCTCCATCTCACCTGTAAAGTCTGTTGTATAATCTCTTCCTCTGATGGGATTTCCCCCGTTCACCATTTCCTTGTAATCAGTAGTTTCATGGGTCATCATGCTGTATGATGGTTTACTCAGTTTATTCAGGCCCTTTGGACATCTGTGTAAAAGAGCTACCCATATGTCCGATCGCACTTCATTCATAATTACCTCTGCTATCAAGTGTTCCACAGTATCCCAAACAACCCTGATTTTCCGGCAGGTCCACCAAATATATTCAAATTTACCCTGTTCTCTTTGTGGGAAAATCCTGTTGAGCTTTATGGAGATCAGGTACCATTGCGAGACAATTTTCGAACTTAATTCTCTTACTCTTCTCTTTTTTGATGTTTTGTAAACCGAGTGCCTAGTTGTTTGTCAGGGCTCCCAAATTTAAGGAAAGGGATTTATCTGTTTCCTCTCTGAGCATTCTATATTCCCAAGATAGGAGGTAGTGCTTTTGGCCTCCCACACATGGTTTTTCTAGTGGGGTTAACCTCCTCCAGGCTCCAAGGGCTGAATGCAGTTTTAGTAAATATCCCCTAATTTAGAGATATTCCAGCCCTCAATCGTATAGGCTGGTCTCCCAAGCGTCCCTTTCTATGAGGTGTATTATTCGAAGCACCTCATGTCATATCTATTTTAGTGGAAAACTATCTGCCAGGAGCAAAGTCCGGGTTGTTTTTCAGAGATGTAAGAGGGCCTGGGATTCAAAAGAGTTCACCTCTCTTTCTGGTTGCTCAAAGGAAGACTAGAGCTGGGTCAATTGTTAAAATGGGTCACCCTAACTCCCTTTGAGGGATGTATTATATCCAGGTAACTTCCTTTAAAGAGTGGCCTATTATATGTTTTTCTATTTTAGCCCAATGTTTGGTGTCTTCTTTAGTGTGCCATTCTATTAATCATTGAATTATGTTCGCCTTATAGTACATCTCAATGTCTGTGTTAGGGCGAGCGCTGCGGGCCCATCTCGCAGCACTTCCCTCACCTCCGTTGCTGCTCCCGCTGCCCTGGTGAGCGCTGCACGCCCATCTTGCAGCGCTCCCCAGTCCCTCTCCTTAACCGCTCCTGCTGGCGGACCAGCGGCTTCCGGCACAGTGGCTGGCCGTGCGCCGGTTGCTCCCAGCCGTCTTCCTCCTCCTTGTGCTGCTTCCTCGCATTGGTTCGGTGCGCGCACGCCCCCGGCCACTAGAGGGCGTGCGCGCCAGATTCCTGAAATTTAAAGGGCCTGTACACCACTGATTGGTGCCTGGTCATCCAATCCTGCATCCACTTCCCCTATTTAAGGGGCACTTCCTTTTCCATCAGTGCCGGATCTTGGTCTTCCTTTGTATGCAGAAAGTATGTTGTTTTCAGTATTGCTCACCCGTGTACCGACCTTTGCCTGTCCCCAACTCTGAACCTGTGCTGCCAGCCCTGACCTCTGCTTGAACTTTTGCATCGCCTTTTGCCTGCCTCCTTTGTACCACGCATTACCTCGGCTGACTGTGTGGCTGAGCCGCTGTTGGGGGGTAACGACCTGGGGGTCACTCGCCACTGCAAGACCAACCTGCTTTGCAGCGGGCTCTGGTGAATACTGGTGGCCTCTTAGACTCCGCTCCCCTGACGCGGCTCTCGCTATCAGTAACACGGTCACAGCGGATCCACACTTGTGCCACCACACCCGGTCTGTGACAGTCTGGTAACTGCAATTCACACCTGGACATACCCATAGTGAATTTTTTAAAACTAATTCAGGGTTGCTTGTGGCTCCATATATATTGTGCAATTTCCTTGTTTATCTTTGAGAAAAAGTTCTTGGGTAATTTAATTGGTAGAGTTGTAATCAAGCATAAATCTTTGGGAACACAATTGATTTTATCAGCATCACTCTTTTCAACCAAGAGATTTTTAATTTGTGCCACAGATCTGCTAAATTAGCAGATCTGTTTTAATCTGTTTCAGCAAATGAATATATTTAATTCATAAATTTGCTTTAGGTCTGCTGGAATATAGGCCCCCAGATCTATACCACACTGCCACTGAAATTGAAAGTTTTGCTTACTGACCCTGTCTACATCGAGGATAGGTGAGATGCCCATTGCCACTAATTTGTTATAATGGATTTGCATTTTAGAAAAAGCTTGACATTTATTAAATAGTAAAGCAAAAAAATAACAAATCATCCGCAAATTTATATTCTTCCCCACCGATTTTCAGTCCATGTACGCCTGGGTGGTTTCTGACATGGCATAGAAATGGTTCTAAAGGTAAATATTAATATTATATTAATATATTAATAGCGACAGGGGGAGCCCTGTCCTAGGCCTAAATAGCTTAGGATGAAGTTTATCCAGCTCCAATTGACCCAATCAAACGATTTGATCGCACCAGTGGACAGGAGCACTGCTTCCGCTTTATTTCGCTGAAGCCATTCTATAATATTCAAGACTTTTATAACATTGTCCCTTGATTTTCTTCCTGGGACAAACCCAGCTTGAGCTTTACAGATCAGACTATCGAGTCTAAATCAGTACAAAATTGTACAAAATTGTACTTGGCAACATCCCCATAGAGGCAGTGCTTTCAAACACACTAAGCAAATGAAGTCAAGGTATCTCCAAACATTTTATAGTATGCCATTGAATAGCCACTGGGCACTGGGCCCTGGGGCTGAGTTGGGTTTTAGTTGTGTGGAGGCTGATTCACTGCTAACGCCAGGTATTGCCAGATGAGCCTCTGTACAGCAGCACTTAGAACGACCACTAGTAGACGCTGTATGCCGGTATCTGGCGCTGTAACCTGGCCGGCATTGATGAATGTGGTGTGTGTTGGGCGGTGTAACAACAGTATAGCGCTGCAGCTAGTTCAGTGCAACCGGCACTCGGCGCTCCACATCATATTTGACAAAACACCTGTAAATACAATTCTGCATAAAAATATAAAAAGTCCAAAACATGTATAAAAGTGTTTGTTTGCAGCCAGGAGAGGTCACACAATGATTTCAGCAAAAAAAAAAAAAAAAATTGCCAAACACACTATTTATACACAACTGATGAAGCCTCATTGAAATGTATGGGAGAGCGACACTTAGCGACAGGTACTACATGGCGCTCCTGAGCCTAGAGCGCCAGCACTTTACACTGAGCCTCCTGAATCAATACATGTGAAGCTACATGGCACTGTTAGAGGCGCTCACCAGATTTGCTTTCATAAATGTGGTTTTGCGTACAGCGCCCGGCATTCACCAGACACTGCTTGCCGCTACGAGGCACTACCTGGCACTATCTGTTCTAAAATAACCCCCTTTATTGCCCATCTTAATTCCTCTGGTGTGAGCAGAAGTTCCAGGTCTTCAATTTTTTCCACTGCTATTTGTGGCTTCTTAGATGGTCCCAAAAAGTCTTTCATTCTGTCCTAATTTGTATCCAGATTCCTATTTGTGATGTTATTGCCTTTTGAGTGTACTATTTGCTTAATTCCCTGCGAGGGGAGCTCTAGCATTCTGGATGCCCCCCCCCCCCCCCCGAGCTTTTTGTATGGGAGAGCGACACTTAGCGACAGGTAGCGACAGGTATCCCCAAACAGCGCATCAAAGATATCCGCATATAGATAAAAAATTCATCTTGATTTAAAATGCCCGCTCACATTAATGGCAGAAGCAGTCCAGCAATGCACATAAGAGAAAGAAAAAGAACAGAATCTAGTGTAACTCCGTTTTGGCCAAAAATGTAATATAAATAATTAAGAGATGCACTCACAAACAAATAAAAATTGACAGCTTTCAATGTAAGGCGGTGGCGGATTTTTAAAGTGGTACCCTACGTCCTTTGGATTTGTTGATGTGATCCCTTCACTGGAGCAGCTGCTGTATTCCAGGGCCGGTGAGAGTTGGATTGCGCTGATTACATTGAAAGCTGTCAATTTTTATTTGTTTGTGAGTGTATCTTACAATCTTATGAACATAAACCACAGTATTCCTCTTTTTAGAGAAACACAAAAAAATGTGTGTACTTACATGATAAGCTTTTCTATTTTCCTCCTTGAATGATGTTATCAATTGAAACCCAGATAATTAGACCTTGGTCCTCTTCAGTGAAGCTTATAGGAGTTACATGGAAGCATGTTGATCCTCATCCTGGAGTTTTCTTTGGAAATACTCTATATCCAATGCCCTTGAGAGATTACAATCTAATGAACATAAACCTCAACAATCTTCTTCTTTATAAAAACCTAGAAAATGTGTGTACTCACATGATAAGCGTTTCCATTTTCCTCCTTGAAGGATGTTTTCAATTGATATCCAGTTTACTACACCTTGGCCCTATTTAGTGGCACTTTCCAGTGTTACGTGGATTTATTTCTGCATCTCATCCTGGGGTCTTCTTCTGCATCTCATCCTGCAATGGCACTGCAGTACATTAGGAGGGTCCCTGCCCTTGAGAGCCTACATTCTAATAGAGATAAACTTCAGCAATCTTATATCTTAGAGAAACATACAAAAAGAGTGTACTCACATGATAAATATATCCATCATCCTCCTTAAAGGATGATATCCATTGATATCCAGTTCATTACACTTTGATCCTAATAAGTGGCGCTTGCTGGTGTTGCACGGCTGTTTTCTGCTTGTCATTCTGGAGTCTTGTTCGGAAGCACTCCATTTCCCAAGGTACTAGAGAACATTAAGGGAGTCCCTGCTCTTGAGAGCTTACAATCTAATAGAGATAAACTTAAGCAATTCTATATCTTACAAAAAACATAGAAAAAAAGTGTACTCATATGATAATTGTTTCCATCATCCTTCTTGAAAGATGTTATCCAATGATATCAAGTTCATTACACCGTGGTCCTTGTCACGGGCAGGATGTGGTGGCACAGGTGTGGATCCGCTTTGGCTGTGTACTGATAGCTAGTGCCGTGTCAGGGAAGGGGAGTCTAAGAGGCCACCGGTATTCACCAGAGCCCGCCGCAAGGCAGGTTGGACTTGTAGCGGCAAGTGACCCCCAGGTTGCTACCCCCCCAACAGCGGCTCAGACACACAGTCAGCCGAGGTAATGCGTGGCACCGAGGAGGCAGGCAAAAGGCGAAGTCAAGTTCAAGCGGAGGTCAGGGCTGGCAGCACAATCACAAGGTCGAAGGTAAGTAGCCAAGGTCGGGACGGGCAGAGAAGGTTCAGAGTCAGGGACAGGTAAAGGTCGGTAAACGGGTGAGCAATACAGGAAACAACTGACGTTCAGTAACCATAGGAAGACCAAGATTCGGCACTAGATGGAAGGAAGTGCCCATATAAATAGGGGAAGTGGAATGAGCGGCCACCAATCAAAGCTGAAATGGGCCTTTAAATTTAAAAAAAACGGTGCGCGCGCCCCCTAGTGGACGGGGACGTGCGCATGCCAGCGAGGCGGAGGACAGCTGAGAACAGTCGGCACGGCCAACCGCCGCGCTGGAAGGCGGGGACCCGCCGCCCGAAGCCGGTAAGGAGGCAGAGCGGGGACTGCCATGAGATGGGTGCGCAGCGCTCGCCCTAACAGTCCTCTTTAGTGGTGCTTGCCAGTGTTACATGATTTCTGCTCCTCATCCTGGAGTCTTCTTTTGGAAACATTCCATTCCCAATGTTACTGCAGTACATTAGGAGGGTTCCTACTCTTGAGAGCCTACAATCTAATAGAGATAAACTTCAGCAATCTTATATCTCCCAATCTTACAAAAACATAGAAAAAGAGTGTACTCACATGATAAATGTTTCCATCATCCTCCTTGAAGGATATCCAGTTCACTACACCGTAATCCTAAATAGTGGTGCTTTCCAGTGTGCACGGCTGTTTTCTGCTCCTCATCCAAAGGTCTTCTTCAGAAGCACTCCATTTCAAATGGTACTGCAGTACATTAAGGGGTCCCTGCCCTTGAGAGCTTACAATCTAATATAGATAAACTTCAGCAATCTTCAGTGTACTTACATGCTAAGCGTTATCCCTTGAAATCCAGGTCATAAAACCTTGATCTTCTTCACTGGTTCTCACAAGTGTTACACAGCAGCATTCTGATCCTCATACTGGAGTCTTGCTCAAAAGCATTCCATACACATTAGTATAGGAGTACATAGGAAGTGGGATTCCTGCCCTTAAGAGCTTACAATCTAATGGACATACAATATAGCTATCTTCTTTTTTACTGAAACATAGAAAAATAGTGTACTCACATGATAAAAATTTCCATCTTCCTCCTTGAAGAATGTTATCCATTGAGATTGAGGTCATTAAACCTTGGTCCTCTTCAGTGTTACCTAGGAGCATTTTCTTCCTCATACTGGAGTCTTCTTCAAACTCATTCCATACTCAATGATACAAGAGTACATTCTGGGAGTCCCTGCCCTTCAGAGCTTACAATCTAATAGACATACATTTCAGCCATCTTTTTTTTTACTGAAACAATGAAAACGAGTGTACTCACATGATAAACTTTTCCATTTTCCTCCTTGGAGGTGTTATCCATTAATACCTAGGTCCTCTTCCGTGGCTCTTGCAGGTGTTTCATGGCAGCATTCTGTTCCTCATCCTGGGGTCTTCTTTGAAAGCACTCTATATCCAATAGTATGGGAGTACATTAGGGGGTCCCTGCCCTTTGGAGCTTACCATCTAATGAACATTAACTTCAATAAACTTGTGTTTTAGTGAACATAGAAAATGAGTGTAATTACATGATAAGCTTTTCTATTTTCCTCCTTGATGGATGTTATCTATCGAAATCCAGATAATTACACCTTGGTCCTCTACAGTGACGCTTACAGGTGTTACATGGAAGCATGCTGATCCTCATCTTGGAGTCTTCTTTGGAAATACTCTATATCCCTGCACTTGGGGGGGGGGGGGGGTCCCTGCCCTTGAGAGATTACAATCTAATGAACATAAACTTTATCAATCTTCTTCTTTGTAAAAACTTAGAAAATGTGTGTACACACTTGATAAGCATTTCCATATTCCTCCTTGAAGGATGTTTTCCATTGATATTCAGTTTATTACACCTTGGCCCTATTTAGAGGCGCTTGCCGGTGTTATAGGTATGATTTATGCTCCTCATCCTGAAGTCATCTTCGGCGGCACTCCATTTCCAAAGGTACTGCAGTACATTAGGGGGGTCCCTGCTCTTGAGAGCCTGCAATCTAATAGAGATAAACTTCAGCAATCTTATATTTAAAAAAAACATAGAAAAAGAGTGTACTCGCATGATAATTGTTTCCAACATCCTCCTTGAAGGATGTTTTTCATTGATATCCAGTTCATTACAACGTGGTCCTATTTAGCGGTGCTTGCCAGTGTTGCACAGCGGTTCTCTGCTCCTCATCCTGCAGTTCATTACACCTTAATCCTATTTAATGACGCTTGCCAGTGTTGCAGGGTTGTTTTCTGCTCCTCATCCTAACTCCATTTCCAATGGTACTGCAGTACATTAAGGGGGGTCCCTGCCCTTGAGAGCATGTAATCTGATAGAGAAAAACTTCACCAATCATATTTTTTATACAAAAACATAGAAAAAGAGTGTACTCACATGATAAGCATTTCCCTCATCCTCCCTGAAGGATGTTATCCATTGAAATCCAGGTCATAAAACCTTGGTCCTCTTCACTGGCGCTCACAAGTGTTACCCAGCAGCATTCTAATCCTCATCCGGGAGTCTTCTTCAAAAGCATTCCCTACACGTTAGTACAGGAGTACATAAGTATTGGGGTCCCTGCCCTTAAGAGCTTAAAATCAAATAGACATAAAATACAGCTTTTTTTTTTTTTTTACTGAAACAAAGAAAAAGTGTACTCACATGATAAACGTTTCCATCTTCCTCCTTGGAGGATGTTATTCACTGATACCTAGGTC
This sequence comes from Gastrophryne carolinensis, assembly GCA_027917425.1. Lineage (NCBI taxonomy): Eukaryota > Metazoa > Chordata > Amphibia > Anura > Microhylidae > Gastrophryne > Gastrophryne carolinensis. Next base: position 241,478,889 of record CM051236.1, on the reverse strand, counting down.
CTCTTCCATGGCTCTTGCAGGTGTTACATGGTAGCATTCTGTTCCTCATCCTGGGGTCTTCTTTGAAAGCACTCCATATCCAATAGTACAGGAGTACATTAGGGAGCCCCTGCCCTTTAGAGTTTACCATCTAATGAACATTAACTTCAGTATACTTATTTTTTAGAGAAACACAAAAAACACATGTACTTACATGATATGCTTTTCTATTTTCCTCCTTGATGGATGTTATCTATTGAAATCCAGATAATTATACCTTGGTCCTCTACAGTGAAGCTTAAAGGTGTTACGTGGAAGCATGCTGATACTCATCTTGGAGTCTTCTTTGGAAATACTCTATATCCAATGGGGGGATCCCTGACCTCCAGAGATTACAATAAAATGAACATAAACCACATCAATCTTCTTTATATAAACTTAGAAATTGTGTGTGCTCACGTGATAAGCATTTCCATTTTCCTCCTTGAAGGATGATATCCATTAATTTCCAGTTCAATACACTTTGGTCCTATTTAGTGGTGTTTGCCGAAGTTGCATGGCTGTTTTCTCCTCCACATCCTGGAGTCTTCTTAGTAAGCACTCCATTTCCAAAGGTACTGGAGAATATTGGGGATGTCCCTGCCCTTGAGAGCTTACAATCTAATAGAGATAAACTTCAGAAAAATCTTATATCTTACAAAAACATACAAAAAGGGCTTACTCACATGACAATTGTTTCCATCATCTTCCTTGAAGAATGTTATCCATTGATATCCAGTTTATTACACCGTGGCCCTATTTAGTGGAGCTTGCCAGTGTTACATGGATGATTTCTGCTCCTCATCCTGAAGTCTTCTTCGGAAGCACTCCATTTACAATTAGGGGAGTCCCTGCTCTTGAGAGCTTACAATCTAATATAGATAAACTTCAGCAATCATCTTCTTTATAAAAATGTAGAAATTGTGTGTGCACACATGATAAGCGTTTCCATCTTCCTCCTTGAAGGATGATATTAATTGATATCCAGTTCATTAAACCTTGATCCTATTTATTGTAGCTTGCTGGTGTTGGAGGGTTGTTTTCTGCTCCTCATCCTGGAGTCTTCTTCGGAAGCACTCCATTTCCAATGGTACTGGAGAACATTAGGGATGTCCCTGCTCTAGAAAACTTACAATATAATATAGATAAACTGCAGCAATCTTATATCATACAAAAACATAGAAAAAGAGTGTACTCACATGATAAATGTTTCCATCATCCTCCTTGAAGGATTATATCCATTGATATCCAGTTCATTACACTTTGGTCCTATTTAGAGGCGCTTGCTGGGGTTGCACGGCTGATTTCTGCTCCTGAAACTGGAATCTTCTTCAGAAGCACTCCATTTCCAAAGGTACTGGAGAACATTAGGGATGTCCTTGTTCTTGAGTGCTTACAATCTAATAGAGATAAAATTAAGTAATCTTATATCTTACAGAAACATAGAAAAAGAGTGTACTCACATGATAAATGTTTCCATCATCCTCCTTGAAGGATGTTATCCACTGATATCCAGTTCATTACACCGTGGTCCTATTTAGTGGCGCTTGCCGGGGTTGCACGACTGTTTTCTGCTCCTCATCCTGGAGTCTTCTTCGGAAGCACTCCTTTTCCAGAGGTACTGGAGAACATTAGGGATGTCACTGCTCTTAAGAGCTTACAATCTAATAGAGTAAAACTTTAGAAATCTTATATCTTACAAAAACATAGAAAATGAGTTTACTCACAATAATTATTTCTATCAACCTCATTGGAGGATGTTATCCATTGACATCCAGTTCATTACACCGTGATCCTATTTAGTGGCGCTAGCCAGAGTTGCGCGGCTGTTTTCTGCTCCTTATACTAAAGTCTTTTTCAGAAGCACTCCATTTCCAAAGATACTGGAGACCATTAGGGGAGTCCCTGCTCTTGAGAGCTTACAATCTAATAGAGATAAACTTAAGCAATCTGATATCTTACAAAAACAAAGAAAAAGAGTGTACTAATATGACAATTGTTTCCATCATCCTCCTTGAAGGATGTTATCCATTGATATCCAGTATATTACACCGTGGTTCTATTTAGTGGCTCTTGCTGATGTTGCACGGCTGTTTTCTGCTCCTCATCCTGGAGTCTTCTTCGAAATCACTCCATTTCCAATGGTACTGGAGAACATTAGGGGAGCCCCTGCTCTTGAGAAATTAAGATCTAATAGAGATAAACATAAGCAATCTTATCTCTTACAAAAACATAGAAAATTAGTTACTCACATGATAATTGTTTCTATCATCCTCCTTGAAGGATGTTATCCATTGATATCCACTTCATTACACAGTGGTCCTATTTAGTGGCGCGTGCCGGTGTTACACGTCTGTTTTCTGCTCCCCATCCTGGATTCTTCTCTGGATGCACTCCATTTCCAATGGTGGTGGAGAACATTAGGGGAGTCCCTTCTCTTGCGAGCTTACAATCTAATAGAGATAAACTTTAGCAATCTTATATCTTACAAAACATAGAAAATGAGTGTATTCGCATGATAATTGTTTCATTCATCCTTATTGAAGGATGTTATCCATTGATATCAATTTCATTACACCGTGGTCCAATTTAGTGGCTCTTGCTGATGTTGCACGGCTGTTTACTGCTCCTCATCCTGGTGTCTTCTTCAGAAGCACTCCATTTCGAATGGTACTGGAGAACAATAGGGGAGTCCCTGCTCATGATTTACAATCTAATAGAGATAAACATAAGCAATCTTATCTCTTACAAAAACATAGAAAATTAGTTTACTCACATGATAATTGTTTCTATCATCCTCATTGAAGGATGTTATCCATTGATATCCAGTTCATTACACCGCGGTCCTATTTTGTGGCGCTTGCCAGAGTTACACAGCTGTTTTCTGCTCCTCATACTAAAGTCTTCTTTGGAAGCACTCCATTTCCAAAGATACTGGAAAACATTAGGAGAGTCCCTGCTCTTGAGAGCTTACAATGTAATAGAGATAATCTTAAGCAATCTAATATCTTACAAAAACATAGAAAAATAGTGTACTCACATGACAATTGTTTCCATCATCCTCCTTGAAGGATGTTATCCATTGATATCCAGTATATTACACCGTGGTTCTATTTAGTGGCTCTTGCTGATGTTGCACACCAAGAGTTAATATCAATAAAAAAGCTACAGTTATTAAATCATTCTTGAATCACAAACAACATAAAGGACTAATTTAAAACATATACACAAATAAAACGCTGAGGAGAGTTATCCATTTGTAGCTCTAGTTCAAATATCCAATAATTAATATTATATGTGTATCAAGAATAGCTTACTATGGATGCAAGATGACGTTTAAGAGAAACAAAAAATTTGTGCTAGAAAAAATATAAAATATATACCTACACAGCTGTGTAATAAAGTGCTTCAAAATTCTCAAAAAGTACTAAACATAAAAAGCAATGTGCAAAAATATCAATAAAGTGTTAGTAGTAGTGCATCCGCCATTTTACATACAAATCCCATAGATAACAAAGTTAGTTGAATAACATCACCAGATCTGTTGAGCCCAGGTCCTCCAACAGCGACCTGCCACCGACACGTTGCGTGGCCAAGTGCCACTTCGCCAGGGGACTCACAATGGGCATCCCAAATTGGGGAAATACATGTAAAAACGAGATGCCAGGGGCATCCCAAATGGTGTACACATGTGTAAAAGATGCTATGTGGGGCATCCCAAATTGCGCAACCACAACTGCCCTGCTACATGGGGTATCCCGAATTGGGGGAAAAACCTATAAAAATTAGATTCAAGGGGCATCCCAAATGGGAACAAATGAAAAAGTTGCTCTCTGGGGCATCTCAAATTGCTCACCACAACTGCCCTGCTACATGGGGCATTCCAAATTGGGGAAATATATGTAAAAACGAGATCCAAGGGGCATCCCAAACGGTGTACACATGTAACAGATGCTATGTGGGGCCTCCCAAACTGCTCACGTACATCTGTACTGGCACAAGGGGCATCCCAAATTGCTCAGCCACAATGGCCCTGCTACTTGGGGCATTCCAAATTGGGGAAATACATGTAAAAACGAGATGCAAGGGGCATCCCAAATGGTGTACACATGTAAAAGATTCTACGTGGGGCCTCCCAAACTGCTCATGCACATCTGTACTGGCACAAGGGGCATCCCAAACTGCTGACCTTCAACTACCCTGCTACATTGGGCATCCCAAATTGGGAAAATACATGTAAAAACGAGATGCAAGGGGCATCCCAAATGGTGTACACATGTAATAGATGCTATGTGGGGCCTCCCAAACTGCTCACACACATCTGCCCTGCTACATGGGGCATCCCGAATTGGGGAAATGCATGTAAAAACGAGATCCAAGGAGCATCCCAAATGGTGTACACATGTAAAAGATGCTATCTGGGGCATCTCAAACTGCTCACCCACAACTGCCCTGCTACATGGGGCATCCCGAATTGGGGAAATGCAGATAAAAACTAGATTCAAGGGGCATCCCAAACGGTGTACACATATAAAAGATGCTATGTGGGGCATCCCAAATTGCTCAGCCACAACTGCCCTGCTGCATGGGGCATCCCAAATTGGGGAAATACATGTCAAAATGAGATGCAAGGGGCATCTAAAATGGTGTACACGTGTAAAGGATGCTATGTGGGGCAGCCCAAATTGCTCCCCCAAAACTGCCCTGCTACTTGGGGCATCCCACATTGGGGAAATGTATGTAAAAACGAGATGCAAATTGCTCTGCCGCAACTGCCCCACTACATGGGGGAAATACATGTAACATCTAGATGGAAGGGGCATCCCAAACTGGGACAAAAGAAAAACTGTGCTATCTCGCCATCAAAAGTGCACTTTCCCCAGCATTATATTTTATCATTATCAATAATAATAAATTATTTTTTCATTTATTAAAAAACAAAAAACTGCCTAGACTACACTTTATATATAACGTTATATTGTTTTATTATCAGCAATAATAGTAATAATCTTTACATTTATTGAAAGAAAAAAATAAAATGCCTATTCCTTAATGATCAAGGATAGTGTAATGTAAAAAAGTCCTGCTGTGACCGTCTATACTTAATGTAGCCTATTCCTTAAGGATCCGCTCTGTGTATGGTCCTCAGAACAGCGGCCATTGATCCTTTCTATAGGATGACTAGGCGGCGCTCCTCAGTTACAAGTGCTGTCGTTAAGATGAACGGCCCATAGCACATAGCTCTCGAAACAGACAGGACGAGTTGCTAGCGGCACTCCTCAGTATATAAGGGCCAGCCGCAGCCAGAAGGTTTGCTTATGGCGAGTAATGAGTTAATTCGATACGTCCAAAATCATTTTGTACATATCAGACTATCCCGAGGCATTCATGAAATAAAAGTTTTCACTAAGATAAAGCGAAAACACCCGTGAAATCTTCACAAACCTTAGTCCCTTAGCAACAAACTGCATATGCAAATTAGTTTGCTTGCTGCATAGCATTCTAGGAGCTGAGGCTCGGCTGGCCTTCTCTGCCCGTTAGAAGCACTCATCAGTCAGTGGAGCACGTTGATGGGGGGGAGGGGCAATGAAGGGGCAATGAAGAGAGCAGAGTTGCTCTCTGGGGCATCCCAAATTGTTCACCCACAAGTGCCGTGCTACATTGGGCATCCCAAATTGGGGAAATACATGTAAAAACGAGATGCAAGGGGCATCACAAATGGGAACAAATGGAAAGGTTGCACTCTGGGGCATCCCAAATTGCTCAGCCACAACTGCCCTGCTACCTGGGGCATCCCAAATTGGGGAACTATATGTAAAAACGAGATCCAAGGGACATTCCAAACGGTGTACACATGTAACACATGCTATGTGGGGCCGCCCAAACTGCTCACACACATCTGCCCTGCTACATGGGGCATCCCGAATTGGGGAAATGCATGTAAAAACGAGATCCAAGGGGCATCCCAAATGGTGTACACATGTAAAAGATGCTCTCTGGGGCATCTCAAACTGCTCACCCACAACTGCCCTGCTGCATGGGGCATCCCGAATTGGGGAAATGCAGATAAAAACTAGATTCAAGGGGCATCCCAAACGGTGTACACATGTAACACATGCTATGTGGGGGGAATCCCAAATTGCTCACCCACAACTGCCCTGCTGCATGGGGCATCCCGAATTGGGGAAATGCAGATAAAAACTAGATTCAAGGGGCATCCCAAACGGTGTACACATGTAAAAGATGCTATGTGGGGGGAATCCCAAATTGCTCACCCACAACTGCCCTGCTGCATGGGGCATCCCAAATTGGGGAAATACATGTAAAAATGAGATGCAAGAGGCATCGCAAATGGTGCACACGTGTAAAAGCTGCTATGTGGGGCATCCCAGATTGCTCCCCCACAACTGCCCTGCTACATGGGGCATCCCTAATTGGGGAAGTGCATATAAAAACTAGATGCAAGGGGCATCCCAAATGGGAACAAATGAAGAGGTTGCTCTGTGGGGCATCCCAAATTGCTCAGTCACAACTACCCTGCTACATTGGGCATCCCAAATTGGGGAAATACATGTAAAAACGAGATGCAAGGGGCATCACAAATGGGAACAAATGAAAAGGTTGCACTCTGGGGCATCCCAAATTGCTCAGCCACAACTGCCCTGCTACCTGGGGCATCCCAAATTGGGGAACTATATGTAAAAACGAGATCCAAGGGACATTCCAAACGGTGTACACATGTAACACATGCTATGTGGGGCCTCCCAAACTGCTCACACACATCTGCCCTGCTACATGGGGCATCCCGAATTGGGGAAATGCATGTAAAAACGAGATCCAAGGAGCATCCCAAATGGTGTACACATGTAAAAGATGCTATCTGGGGCATCTCAAACTGCTCACCCACAACTGCCCTGCTGCATGGGGCATCCCGAATTGGGGAAATGCAGATAAAAACTAGATTCAAGGGGCATCCCAAACGGTGTACACATGTAAAAGATGCTATGTGGGGGGAATCCCAAATTGCTCACCCACAACTGCCCTGCTGCATGGGGCATCCCAAATTGGGGAAATACATGTCAAAATGAGATGCAAGGGACATCTAAAATGGTGTACACGTGTAAAGGATGCTATGTGGGGCATCCCAGATTGCTCCCCCACAACTGCCCTGCTACATGGGGCATCCCTAATTGGGGAAATGCATATAAAAACTAGATGCAAGGGGCATCCCAAATGGGAACAAATGAAGAGGTTGCTCTCTGAGGCATCCCAAATTGCTCAGCCACAACTGCCCTGCTACATGGGGCATCCCAAATTGGAGAAATGCATATAAAAATGATGCAAGGGGCATCCCAAATGGGAACAAATTAAAAGGTTGCTCTCTGGGGCATCCCAAATTGCTCAGCCACAACTGCCCTGCTGCATGGGGCATCCCAAATTGGGGAAATACATGTCAAAATGAGATGCAAGGGGCATCTAAAATGGTGTACACTGGTAAAGGATGCTATGTGGGGCAGCCCAAATTGCTCCCCCAAAACTGCCCTGCTACTTGGGGCATCCCACATTGGGGAAATGTATGTAAAAACGAGATGCAAATTGCTCTGCCGCAACTGCCCCACTACATGGGGGAAATACATGTAACATCTAGATGGAAGGGGCATCCCAAACTGGGACAAAAGAAAAACTGTGCTATCTCGCCATCAAAAGTGCACTTTCCCCAGCATTATATTTTATCATTATCAATAATAATAAATTATTTTTTCATTTATTAAAAAAACAAAAAACTGCCTAGACTACACTTTATATATAACGTTATATTGTTTTATTATCAGCAATAATAGTAATAATCTTTACATTTATTGAAAGAAAAAAATAAAATGCCTATTCCTTAATGATCAAGGATCGTGTAATGTAAAAAAGTCCTGCTGTGACCGTCTATACTTAATGTAGCCTATTCCTTAAGGATCCGCTCTGTGTATGGTCCTCAGAACAGCGGCCATTGATCCTTTCTATAGGATGACTAGGCGGCGCTCCTCAGTTACAAGTGCTGTCGTTAAGATGAACGGCCCATAGCACATAGCTCTCGAAACAGACAGGACGAGTTGCTAGCGGCACTCCTCAGTATATAAGGGCCAGCCGCAGCCAGAAGGTTTGCTTATGGCGAGTAATGAGTTAATTCGATACGTCCAAAATCATTTTGTACATATCAGACTATCCCGAGGCATTCATGAAATAAAAGTTTTCACTAAGATAAAGCGAAAACACCCGTGAAATCTTCACAAACCTTAGTCCCTTAGCAACAAACTGCATATGCAAATTAGTTTGCTTGCTGCATAGCATTCTAGGAGCTGAGGCTCGGCTGGCCTTCTCTGCCCGTTAGAAGCACTCATCAGTCAGTGGAGCACGTTGATGGGGGGGAGGGGCAATGAAGGGGCAATGAAGAGAGCAGAGTTGCTCTCTGGGGCATCCCAAATTGTTCACCCACAAGTGCCGTGCTACATTGGGCATCCCAAATTGGGGAAATACATGTAAAAACGAGATGCAAGGGGCATCACAAATGGGAACAAATGGAAAGGTTGCACTCTGGGGCATCCCAAATTGCTCAGCCACAACTGCCCTGCTACCTGGGGCATCCCAAATTGGGGAACTATATGTAAAAACGAGATCCAAGGGACATTCCAAACGGTGTACACATGTAACACATGCTATGTGGGGCCGCCCAAACTGCTCACACACATCTGCCCTGCTACATGGGGCATCCCGAATTGGGGAAATGCATGTAAAAACGAGATCCAAGGGGCATCCCAAATGGTGTACACATGTAAAAGATGCTCTCTGGGGCATCTCAAACTGCTCACCCACAACTGCCCTGCTGCATGGGGCATCCCGAATTGGGGAAATGCAGATAAAAACTAGATTCAAGGGGCATCCCAAACGGTGTACACATGTAAAAGATGCTATGTGGGGGGAATCCCAAATTGCTCACCCACAACTGCCCTGCTGCATGGGGCATCCCGAATTGGGGAAATGCAGATAAAAACTAGATTCAAGGGGCATCCCAAACGGTGTACACATGTAAAAGATGCTATGTGGGGGGAATCCCAAATTGCTCACCCACAACTGCCCTGCTGCATGGGGCATCCCAAATTGGGGAAATACATGTAAAAATGAGATGCAAGGGGCATCGCAAATGGTGCACACGTGTAAAAGCTGCTATGTGGGGCATCCCAGATTGCTCCCCCACAACTGCCCTGCTACATGGGGCATCCCTAATTGGGGAAGTGCATATAAAAACTAGATGCAAGGGGCATCCCAAATGGGAACAAATGAAGAGGTTGCTCTGTGGGGCATCCCAAATTGCTCAGTCACAACTACCCTGCTACATTGGGCATCCCAAATTGGGGAAATACATGTAAAAACGAGATGCAAGGGGCATCACAAATGGGAAAAAATGAAAAGGTTGCACTCTGGGGCATCCCAAATTGCTCAACCACAACTGCCCTGCTACCTGGGGCATCCCAAATTGGGGAACTATATGTAAAAACGAGATCCAAGGGACATTCCAAACGGTGTACACATGTAACACATGCTATGTGGGGCCTCCCAAACTGCTCACACACATCTGCCCTGCTACATGGGGCATCCCGAATTGGGGAAATGCATGTAAAAACGAGATCCAAGGAGCATCCCAAATGGTGTACACATGTAAAAGATGCTATCTGGGGCATCTCAAACTGCTCACCCACAACTGCCCTGCTGCATGGGGCATCCCGAATTGGGGAAATGCAGATAAAAACTAGATTCAAGGGGCATCCCAAACGGTGTACACATGTAAAAGATGCTATGTAGGGGGAATCCCAAATTGCTCACCCACAACTGCCCTGCTGCATGGGGCATCCCAAATTGGGGAAATACATGTCAAAATGAGATGCAAGGGACATCTAAAATGGTGTACACGTGTAAAGGATGCTATGTGGGGCATCCCAGATTGCTCCCCCACAACTGCCCTGCTACATGGGGCATCCCTAATTGGGGAAATGCATATAAAAACTAGATGCAAGGGGCATCCCAAATGGGAACAAATGAAGAGGTTGCTCTCTGAGGCATCCCAAATTGCTCAGCCACAACTGCCCTGCTACATGGGGCATCCCAAATTGGAGAAATGCATATAAAAATGATGCAAGGGGCATCCCAAATGGGAACAAATTAAAAGGTTGCTCTCTGGGGCATCCCAAATTGCTCAGCCACAACTGCCCTGCTGCATGGGGCATCCCAAATTGGGGAAATACATGTCAAAATGAGATGCAAGGGGCATCTAAAATGGTGTACACTGGTAAAGGATGCTATGTGGGGCAGCCCAAATTGCTCCCCCAAAACTGCCCTGCTACTTGGGGCATCCCACATTGGGGAAATGTATGTAAAAACGAGATGCAAATTGCTCTGCCGCAACTGCCCCACTACATGGGGGAAATACATGTAACATCTAGATGGAAGGGGCATCCCAAACTGGGACAAAAGAAAAACTGTGCTATCTCGCCATCAAAAGTGCACTTTCCCCAGCATTATATTTTATCATTATCAATAATAATAAATTATTTTTTCATTTATTAAAAAAACAAAAAACTGACTAGACTACACTTTATATATAACGTTATATTGTTTTATTATCAGCAATAATAGTAATAATCTTTACATTTATTGAAAGAAAAAAATAAAATGCCTATTCCTTAATGATCAAGGATCGTGAAATGTAAAAAAGTCCTGCTGTGACCGTCTATACTTAATGTAGCCTATTCCTTAAGGATCCGCTCTGTGTATGGTCCTCAGAACAGCGGCCATTGATCCTTTCTATAGGATGACTAGGCGGCGCTCCTCAGTTACAAGTGCTGTCGTTAAGATGAACGGCCCATAGCACATAGCTCTCGAAACAGACAGGACGAGTTTCTAGCGGCACTCCTCAGTATATAAGGGCCAGCCGCAGCCAGAAGGTTTGCTTATGGCGAGTAATGAGTTAATTCGATACGTCCAAAATCATTTTGTACATATCAGACTATCCCGAGGCATTCATGAAATAAAAGTTTTCACTAAGATAAAGCGAAAACACCCGTGAAATCTTCACAAACCTTAGTCCCTTAGCAACAAACTGCATATGCAAATTAGTTTGCTTGCTGCATAGCATTCTAGGAGCTGAGGCTCGGCTGGCCTTCTCTGCCCGTTAGAAGCACTCATCAGTCAGTGGAGCACGTTGATGGGGGGGAGGGGCAATGAAGGGGCAATGAAGAGAGCAGAGTTGCTCTCTGGGGCATCCCAAATTGTTCACCCACAAGTGCCGTGCTACATTGGGCATCCCAAATTGGGGAAATACATGTAAAAACGAGATGCAAGGGGCATCACAAATGGGAACAAATGGAAAGGTTGCACTCTGGGGCATCCCAAATTGCTCAGCCACAACTGCCCTGCTACCTGGGGCATCCCAAATTGGGGAACTATATGTAAAAACGAGATCCAAGGGACATTCCAAACGGTGTACACATGTAACACATGCTATGTGGGGCCGCCCAAACTGCTCACACACATCTGCCCTGCTACATGGGGCATCCCGAATTGGGGAAATGCATGTAAAAACGAGATCCAAGGGGCATCCCAAATGGTGTACACATGTAAAAGATGCTCTCTGGGGCATCTCAAACTGCTCACCCACAACTGCCCTGCTGCATGGGGCATCCCGAATTGGGGAAATGCAGATAAAAACTAGATTCAAGGGGCATCCCAAACGGTGTACACATGTAAAAGATGCTATGTGGGGGGAATCCCAAATTGCTCACCCACAACTGCCCTGCTGCATGGGGCATCCCGAATTGGGGAAATGCAGATAAAAACTAGATTCAAGGGGCATCCCAAACGGTGTACACATGTAAAAGATGCTATGTGGGGGGAATCCCAAATTGCTCACCCACAACTGCCCTGCTGCATGGGGCATCCCAAATTGGGGAAATACATGTAAAAATGAGATGCAAGGGGCATCGCAAATGGTGCACACGTGTAAAAGCTGCTATGTGGGGCATCCCAGATTGCTCCCCCACAACTGCCCTGCTACATGGGGCATCCCTAATTGGGGAAGTGCATATAAAAACTAGATGCAAGGGGCATCCCAAATGGGAACAAATGAAGAGGTTGCTCTGTGGGGCATCCCAAATTGCTCAGTCACAACTACCCTGCTACATTGGGCATCCCAAATTGGGGAAATACATGTAAAAACGAGATGCAAGGGGCATCACAAATGGGAACAAATGAAAAGGTTGCACTCTGGGGCATCCCAAATTGCTCAACCACAACTGCCCTGCTACCTGGGGCATCCCAAATTGGGGAACTATATGTAAAAACGAGATCCAAGGGACATTCCAAACGGTGTACACATGTAACACATGCTATGTGGGGCCTCCCAAACTGCTCACACACATCTGCCCTGCTACATGGGGCATCCCGAATTGGGGAAATGCATGTAAAAACGAGATCCAAGGAGCATCCCAAATGGTGTACACATGTAAAAGATGCTATCTGGGGCATCTCAAACTGCTCACCCACAACTGCCCTGCTGCATGGGGCATCCCGAATTGGGGAAATGCAGATAAAAACTAGATTCAAGGGGCATCCCAAACGGTGTACACATGTAAAAGATGCTATGTGGGGGGAATCCCAAATTGCTCACCCACAACTGCCCTGCTGCATGGGGCATCCCAAATTGGGGAAATACATGTCAAAATGAGATGCAAGGGACATCTAAAATGGTGTACACGTGTAAAGGATGCTATGTGGGGCATCCCAGATTGCTCCCCCACAACTGCCCTGCTACATGGGGCATCCCTAATTGGGGAAATGCATATAAAAACTAGATGCAAGGGGCATCCCAAATGGGAACAAATGAAGAGGTTGCTCTCTGAGGCATCCCAAATTGCTCAGCCACAACTGCCCTGCTACATGGGGCATCCCAAATTGGAGAAATGCATATAAAAATGATGCAAGGGGCATCCCAAATGGGAACAAATTAAAAGGTTGCTCTCTGGGGCATCCCAAATTGCTCAGCCACAACTGCCCTGCTGCATGGGGCATCCCAAATTGGGGAAATACATGTCAAAATGAGATGCAAGGGGCATCTAAAATGGTGTACACTGGTAAAGGATGCTATGTGGGGCAGCCCAAATTGCTCCCCCAAAACTGCCCTGCTACTTGGGGCATCCCACATTGGGGAAATGTATGTAAAAACGAGATGCAAATTGCTCTGCCGCAACTGCCCCACTACATGGGGGAAATACATGTAACATCTAGATGGAAGGGGCATCCCAAACTGGGACAAAAGAAAAACTGTGCTATCTCGCCATCAAAAGTGCACTTTCCCCAGCATTATATTTTATCATTATCAATAATAATAAATTATTTTTTCATTTATTAAAAAAACAAAAAACTGACTAGACTACACTTTATATATAACGTTATATTGTTTTATTATCAGCAATAATAGTAATAATCTTTACATTTATTGAAAGAAAAAAATAAAATGCCTATTCCTTAATGATCAAGGATCGTGAAATGTAAAAAAGTCCTGCTGTGACCGTCTATACTTAATGTAGCCTATTCCTTAAGGATCCGCTCTGTGTATGGTCCTCAGAACAGCGGCCATTGATCCTTTCTATAGGATGACTAGGCGGCGCTCCTCAGTTACAAGTGCTGTCGTTAAGATGAACGGCCCATAGCACATAGCTCTCGAAACAGACAGGACGAGTTGCTAGCGGCACTCCTCAGTATATAAGGGCCAGCCGCGGCCAGAAGGTTTGCTTATGGCGAGTAATGAGTTAATTCGATACGTCCAAAATCATTTTATACATATCACACTATCCCGAGGCATTCATGAAATAAAAGTTTTCACTAAGATAAAGCGAAAACACCCGTGAAATCTTCACAAACCTTAGTCCCTTAGCAACAAACTGCATATGCAAATTAGTTTGCTTGCTGCATAGCATTCTAGGAGCTGAGGCTCGGCTGGCCTTCTCTGCCCGTTAGAAGCACTCATCAGTCAGTGGAGCACGTTGATGGGGGGGAGGGGCAATGAAGGGGCAATGAAGAGAGCAGAGTTGCTCTCTGGGGCATCCCAAATTGTTCACCCACAAGTGCCGTGCTACATTGGGCATCCCAAATTGGGGAAATACATGTAAAAACGAGATGCAAGGGGCATCACAAATGGGAACAAATGGAAAGGTTGCACTCTGGGGCATCCCAAATTGCTCAGCCACAACTGCCCTGCTACCTGGGGCATCCCAAATTGGGGAACTATATGTAAAAACGAGATCCAAGGGACATTCCAAACGGTGTACACATGTAACACATGCTATGTGGGGCCGCCCAAACTGCTCACACACATCTGCCCTGCTACATGGGGCATCCCGAATTGGGGAAATGCATGTAAAAACGAGATCCAAGGGGCATCCCAAATGGTGTACACATGTAAAAGATGCTCTCTGGGGCATCTCAAACTGCTCACCCACAACTGCCCTGCTGCATGGGGCATCCCGAATTGGGGAAATGCAGATAAAAACTAGATTCAAGGGGCATCCCAAACGGTGTACACATGTAAAAGATGCTATGTGGGGGGAATCCCAAATTGCTCACCCACAACTGCCCTGCTGCATGGGGCATCCCGAATTGGGGAAATGCAGATAAAAACTAGATTCAAGGGGCATCCCAAACGGTGTACACATGTAAAAGATGCTATGTGGGGGGAATCCCAAATTGCTCACCCACAACTGCCCTGCTGCATGGGGCATCCCAAATTGGGGAAATACATGTAAAAATGAGATGCAAGGGGCATCGCAAATGGTGCACACGTGTAAAAGCTGCTATGTGGGGCATCCCAGATTGCTCCCCCACAACTGCCCTGCTACATGGGGCATCCCTAATTGGGGAAGTGCATATAAAAACTAGATGCAAGGGGCATCCCAAATGGGAACAAATGAAGAGGTTGCTCTGTGGGGCATCCCAAATTGCTCAGTCACAACTACCCTGCTACATTGGGCATCCCAAATTGGGGAAATACATGTAAAAACGAGATGCAAGGGGCATCACAAATGGGAACAAATGAAAAGGTTGCACTCTGGGGCATCCCAAATTGCTCAACCACAACTGCCCTGCTACCTGGGGCATCCCAAATTGGGGAACTATATGTAAAAACGAGATCCAAGGGACATTCCAAACGGTGTACACATGTAACACATGCTATGTGGGGCCTCCCAAACTGCTCACACACATCTGCCCTGCTACATGGGGCATCCCGAATTGGGGAAATGCATGTAAAAACGAGATCCAAGGAGCATCCCAAATGGTGTACACATGTAAAAGATGCTATCTGGGGCATCTCAAACTGCTCACCCACAACTGCCCTGCTGCATGGGGCATCCCGAATTGGGGAAATGCAGATAAAAACTAGATTCAAGGGGCATCCCAAACGGTGTACACATGTAAAAGATGCTATGTGGGGGGAATCCCAAATTGCTCACCCACAACTGCCCTGCTGCATGGGGCATCCCAAATTGGGGAAATACATGTCAAAATGAGATGCAAGGGACATCTAAAATGGTGTACACGTGTAAAGGATGCTATGTGGGGCATCCCAGATTGCTCCCCCACAACTGCCCTGCTACATGGGGCATCCCTAATTGGGGAAATGCATATAAAAACTAGATGCAAGGGGCATCCCAAATGGGAACAAATGAAGAGGTTGCTCTCTGAGGCATCCCAAATTGCTCAGCCACAACTGCCCTGCTACATGGGGCATCCCAAATTGGAGAAATGCATATAAAAATGATGCAAGGGGCATCCCAAATGGGAACAAATTAAAAGGTTGCTCTCTGGGGCATCCCAAATTGCTCAGCCACAACTGCCCTGCTGCATGGGGCATCCCAAATTGGGGAAATACATGTCAAAATGAGATGCAAGGGGCATCTAAAATGGTGTACACTGGTAAAGGATGCTATGTGGGGCAGCCCAAATTGCTCCCCCAAAACTGCCCTGCTACTTGGGGCATCCCACATTGGGGAAATGTATGTAAAAACGAGATGCAAATTGCTCTGCCGCAACTGCCCCACTACATGGGGGAAATACATGTAACATCTAGATGGAAGGGGCATCCCAAACTGGGACAAAAGAAAAACTGTGCTATCTCGCCATCAAAAGTGCACTTTCCCCAGCATTATATTTTATCATTATCAATAATAATAAATTATTTTTTCATTTATTAAAAAAACAAAAAACTGACTAGACTACACTTTATATATAACGTTATATTGTTTTATTATCAGCAATAATAGTAATAATCTTTACATTTATTGAAAGAAAAAAATAAAATGCCTATTCCTTAATGATCAAGGATCGTGAAATGTAAAAAAGTCCTGCTGTGACCGTCTATACTTAATGTAGCCTATTCCTTAAGGATCCGCTCTGTGTATGGTCCTCAGAACAGCGGCCATTGATCCTTTCTATAGGATGACTAGGCGGCGCTCCTCAGTTACAAGTGCTGTCGTTAAGATGAACGGCCCATAGCACATAGCTCTCGAAACAGACAGGACGAGTTGCTAGCGGCACTCCTCAGTATATAAGGGCCAGCCGCGGCCAGAAGGTTTGCTTATGGCGAGTAATGAGTTAATTCGATACGTCCAAAATCATTTTATACATATCACACTATCCCGAGGCATTCATGAAATAAAAGTTTTCACTAAGATAAAGCGAAAACACCCGTGAAATCTTCACAAACCTTAGTCCCTTAGCAACAAACTGCATATGCAAATTAGTTTGCTTGCTGCATAGCATTCTAGGAGCTGAGGCTCGGCTGGCCTTCTCTGCCCGTTAGAAGCACTCATCAGTCAGTGGAGCACGTTGATGGGGGGGAGGGGCAATGAAGGGGCAATGAAGAGAGCAGAGTTGCTCTCTGGGGCATCCCAAATTGTTCACCCACAAGTGCCGTGCTACATTGGGCATCCCAAATTGGGGAAATACATGTAAAAACGAGATGCAAGGGGCATCACAAATGGGAACAAATGGAAAGGTTGCACTCTGGGGCATCCCAAATTGCTCAGCCACAACTGCCCTGCTACCTGGGGCATCCCAAATTGGGGAACTATATGTAAAAACGAGATCCAAGGGACATTCCAAACGGTGTACACATGTAACACATGCTATGTGGGGCCGCCCAAACTGCTCACACACATCTGCCCTGCTACATGGGGCATCCCGAATTGGGGAAATGCATGTAAAAACGAGATCCAAGGGGCATCCCAAATGGTGTACACATGTAAAAGATGCTCTCTGGGGCATCTCAAACTGCTCACCCACAACTGCCCTGCTGCATGGGGCATCCCGAATTGGGGAAATGCAGATAAAAACTAGATTCAAGGGGCATCCCAAACGGTGTACACATGTAAAAGATGCTATGTGGGGGGAATCCCAAATTGCTTACCCACAACTGCCCTGCTGCATGGGGCATCCCGAATTGGGGAAATGCAGATAAAAACTAGATTCAAGGGGCATCCCAAACGGTGTACACATGTAAAAGATGCTATGTGGGGGGAATCCCAAATTGCTCACCCACAACTGCCCTGCTGCATGGGGCATCCCAAATTGGGGAAATACATGTCAAAATGAGATGCAAGGGGCATCGCAAATGGTGCACACGTGTAAAAGCTGCTATGTGGGGCATCCCAGATTGCTCCCCCACAACTGCCCTGCTACATGGGGCATCCCTAATTGGGGAAGTGCATATAAAAACTAGATGCAAGGGGCATCCCAAATGGGAACAAATGAAGAGGTTGCTCTGTGGGGCATCCCAAATTGCTCAGCCACAACTACCCTGCTACATTGGGCATCCCAAATTGGGGAAATACATGTAAAAACGAGATGCAAGGGGCATCACAAATGGGAACAAATGAAAAGGTTGCACTCTGGGGCATCCCAAATTGCTCAGCCACAACTGCCCTGCTACCTGGGGCATCCCAAATTGGGGAACTATATGTAAAAACGAGATCCAAGGGACATTCCAAACGGTGTACACATGTAACACATGCTATGTGGGGCCTCCCAAACTGCTCACACACATCTGCCCTGCTACATGGGGCATCCCGAATTGGGGAAATGCATGTAAAAACGAGATCCAAGGGGCATCCCAAATGGTGTACACATGTAAAAGATGCTATCTGGGGCATCTCAAACTGCTCACCCACAACTGCCCTGCTGCATGGGGCATCCCGAATTGGGGAAATGCAGATAAAAACTAGATTCAAGGGGCATCCCAAATGGTGTACACATGTAAAAGATGCTATCTGGGGCATCTCAAACTGCTCACCCACAACTGCCCTGCTGCATGGGGCATCCCGAATTGGGGAAATGCAGATAAAAACTAGATTCAAGGGGCATCCCAAACGGTGTACACATGTAAAAGATGCTATGTGGGGGGAATCCCAAATTGCTCACCCACAACTGCCCTGCTGCATGGGGCATCCCAAATTGGGGAAATACATGTCAAAATGAGATGCAAGGGGCATCTAAAATGGTGTACACGTGTAAAGGATGCTATGTGGGGCATCCCAGATTGCTCCCCCACAACTGCCCTGCTACATGGGGCATCCCTAATTGGGGAAATGCATATAAAAACTAGATGCAAGGGGCATCCCAAATGGGAACAAATGAAGAGGTTGCTCTCTGAGGCATCCCAAATTGCTCAGCCACAACTGCCCTGCTACATGGGGCATCCCAAATTGGAGAAATGCATATAAAAACGATGCAAGGGGCATCCCAAATGGGAACAAATTAAAAGGTTGCTCTCTGGGGCATCCCAAATTGCTCAGCCACAACTGCCCTGCTGCATGGGGCATCCCAAATTGGGGAAATACATGTCAAAATGAGATGCAAGGGGCATCTAAAATGGTGTACACTGGTAAAGGATGCTATGTGGGGCAGCCCAAATTGCTCCCCCAAAACTGCCCTGCTACTTGGGGCATCCCACATTGGGGAAATGTATGTAAAAACGAGATGCAAATTGCTCTGCCGCAACTGCCCCACTACATGGGGGAAATACATGTAACATCTAGATGGAAGGGGCATCCCAAACTGGGACAAAAGAAAAACTGTGCTATCTCGCCATCAAAAGTGCACTTTCCCCAGCATTATATTTTATCATTATCAATAATAATAAATTATTTTTTCATTTATTAAAAAAACAAAAAACTGACTAGACTACACTTTATATATAACGTTATATTGTTTTATTATCAGCAATAATAGTAATAATCTTTACATTTATTGAAAGAAAAAAATAAAATGCCTATTCCTTAATGATCAAGGATCGTGAAATGTAAAAAAGTCCTGCTGTGACCGTCTATACTTAATGTAGCCTATTCCTTAAGGATCCGCTCTGTGTATGGTCCTCAGAACAGCGGCCATTGATCCTTTCTATAGGATGACTAGGCGGCGCTCCTCAGTTACAAGTGCTGTCGTTAAGATGAACGGCCCATAGCACATAGCTCTCGAAACAGACAGGACGAGTTGCTAGCGGCACTCCTCAGTATATAAGGGGCAGCCGCGGCCAGAAGGTTTGCTTATGGCGAGTAATGAGTTAATTCGATACGTCCAAAATCATTTTATACATATCACACTATCCCGAGGCATTCATGAAATAAAAGTTTTCACTAAGATAAAGCGAAAACACCCGTGAAATCTTCACAAACCTTAGTCCCTTAGCAACAAACTGCATATGCAAATTAGTTTGCTTGCTGCATAGCATTCTAGGAGCTGAGGCTCGGCTGGCCTTCTCTGCCCGTTAGAAGCACTCATCAGTCAGTGGAGCACGTTGATGGGGGGGAGGGGCAATGAAGGGGCAATGAAGAGAGCAGAGTTGCTCTCTGGGGCATCCCAAATTGTTCACCCACAAGTGCCGTGCTACATTGGGCATCCCAAATTGGGGAAATACATGTAAAAACGAGATGCAAGGGGCATCACAAATGGGAACAAATGGAAAGGTTGCACTCTGGGGCATCCCAAATTGCTCAGCCACAACTGCCCTGCTACCTGGGGCATCCCAAATTGGGGAACTATATGTAAAAACGAGATCCAAGGGACATTCCAAACGGTGTACACATGTAACACATGCTATGTGGGGCCGCCCAAACTGCTCACACACATCTGCCCTGCTACATGGGGCATCCCGAATTGGGGAAATGCATGTAAAAACGAGATCCAAGGGGCATCCCAAATGGTGTACACATGTAAAAGATGCTCTCTGGGGCATCTCAAACTACTCACCCACAACTGCCCTGCTGCATGGGGCATCCCGAATTGGGGAAATGCAGATAAAAACTAGATTCAAGGGGCATCCCAAACGGTGTACACATGTAAAAGATGCTATGTGGGGGGAATCCCAAATTGCTTACCCACAACTGCCCTGCTGCATGGGGCATCCCGAATTGGGGAAATGCAGATAAAAACTAGATTCAAGGGGCATCCCAAACAGTGTACACATGTAAAAGATGCTATGTGGGGGGAATCCCAAATTGCTCACCCACAACTGCCCTGCTGCATGGGGCATCCCAAATTGGGGAAATACATGTCAAAATGAGATGCAAGGGGCATCGCAAATGGTGCACACGTGTAAAAGCTGCTATGTGGGGCATCCCAGATTGCTCCCCCACAACTGCCCTGCTACATGGGGCATCCCTAATTGGGGAAGTGCATATAAAAACTAGATGCAAGGGGCATCCCAAATGGGAACAAATGAAGAGGTTGCTCTGTGGGGCATCCCAAATTGCTCAGCCACAACTACCCTGCTACATTGGGCATCCCAAATTGGGGAAATACATGTAAAAACGAGATGCAAGGGGCATCACAAATGGGAACAAATGAAAAGGTTGCACTCTGGGGCATCCCAAATTGCTCAGCCACAACTGCCCTGCTACCTGGGGCATCCCAAATTGGGGAACTATATGTAAAAACGAGATCCAAGGGACATTCCAAACGGTGTACACATGTAACACATGCTATGTGGGGCCTCCCAAACTGCTCACACACATCTGCCCTGCTACATGGGGCATCCCGAATTGGGGAAATGCATGTAAAAACGAGATCCAAGGAGCATCCCAAATGGTGTACACATGTAAAAGATGCTATCTGGGGCATCTCAAACTGCTCACCCACAACTGCCCTGCTGCATGGGGCATCCCGAATTGGGGAAATGCAGATAAAAACTAGATTCAAGGGGCATCCCAAATGGTGTACACATGTAAAAGATGCTATCTGGGGCATCTCAAACTGCTCACCCACAACTGCCCTGCTGCATGGGGCATCCCGAATTGGGGAAATGCAGATAAAAACTAGATTCAAGGGGCATCCCAAACGGTGTACACATGTAAAAGATGCTATGTGGGGGGAATCCCAAATTGCTCACCCACAACTGCCCTGCTGCATGGGGCATCCCAAATTGGGGAAATACATGTCAAAATGAGATGCAAGGGGCATCTAAAATGGTGTACACGTGTAAAGGATGCTATGTGGGGCATCCCAGATTGCTCCCCCACAACTGCCCTGCTACATGGGGCATCCCTAATTGGGGAAATGCATATAAAAACTAGATGCAAGGGGCATCCCAAATGGGAACAAATGAAGAGGTTGCTCTCTGAGGCATCCCAAATTGCTCAGCCACAACTGCCCTGCTACATGGGGCATCCCAAATTGGAGAAATGCATATAAAAACGATGCAAGGGGCATCCCAAATGGGAACAAATTAAAAGGTTGCTCTCTGGGGCATCCCAAATTGCTCAGCCACAACTGCCCTGCTGCATGGGGCATCCCAAATTGGGGAAATACATGTCAAAATGAGATGCAAGGGGCATCTAAAATGGTGTACACTGGTAAAGGATGCTATGTGGGGCAGCCCAAATTGCTCCCCCAAAACTGCCCTGCTACTTGGGGCATCCCACATTGGGGAAATGTATGTAAAAACGAGATGCAAATTGCTCTGCCGCAACTGCCCCACTACATGGGGGAAATACATGTAACATCTAGATGGAAGGGGCATCCCAAACTGGGACAAAAGAAAAACTGTGCTATCTCGCCATCAAAAGTGCACTTTCCCCAGCATTATATTTTATCATTATCAATAATAATAAATTATTTTTTCATTTATTAAAAAAACAAAAAACTGACTAGACTACACTTTATATATAACGTTATACTGTTTTATTATCAGCAATAATAGTAATAATCTTTACATTTATTGAAAGAAAAAAATAAAATGCCTATTCCTTAATGATCAAGGATCGTGTAATGTAAAAAAGTCCTGCTGTGACCGTCTATACTTAATGTAGCCTATTCCTTAAGGATCCGCTCTGTGTATGGTCCTCAGAACAGCGGCCATTGATCCTTTCTATAGGATGACTAGGCGGCGCTCCTCAGTTACAAGTGCTGTCGTTAAGATGAACGGCCCATAGCACATAGCTCTCGAAACAGACAGGACGAGTTGCTAGCGGCACTCCTCAGTATATAAGGGCCAGCCGCAGCCAGAAGGTTTGCTTATGGCGAGTAATGAGTTAATTCGATACGTCCAAAATCATTTTGTACATATCAGACTATCCCGAGGCATTCATGAAATAAAAGTTTTCACTAAGATAAAGCGAAAACACCCGTGAAATCTTCACAAACCTTAGTCCCTTAGCAACAAACTGCATATGCAAATTAGTTTGCTTGCTGCATAGCATTCTAGGAGCTGAGGCTCGGCTGGCCTTCTCTGCCCGTTAGAAGCACTCATCAGTCAGTGGAGCACGTTGATGGGGGGGAGGGGCAATGAAGGGGCAATGAAGAGAGCAGAGTTGCTCTCTGGGGCATCCCAAATTGTTCACCCACAAGTGCCGTGCTACATTGGGCATCCCAAATTGGGGAAATACATGTAAAAACGAGATGCAAGGGGCATCACAAATGGGAACAAATGGAAAGGTTGCACTCTGGGGCATCCCAAATTGCTCAGCCACAACTGCCCTGCTACCTGGGGCATCCCAAATTGGGGAACTATATGTAAAAACGAGATCCAAGGGACATTCCAAACGGTGTACACATGTAACACATGCTATGTGGGGCCGCCCAAACTGCTCACACACATCTGCCCTGCTACATGGGGCATCCCGAATTGGGGAAATGCATGTAAAAACGAGATCCAAGGGGCATCCCAAATGGTGTACACATGTAAAAGATGCTCTCTGGGGCATCTCAAACTGCTCACCCACAACTGCCCTGCTGCATGGGGCATCCCGAATTGGGGAAATGCAGATAAAAACTAGATTCAAGGGGCATCCCAAACGGTGTACACATGTAAAAGATGCTATGTGGGGGGAATCCCAAATTGCTCACCCACAACTGCCCTGCTGCATGGGGCATCCCGAATTGGGGAAATGCAGATAAAAACTAGATTCAAGGGGCATCCCAAACGGTGTACACATGTAAAAGATGCTATGTGGGGGGAATCCCAAATTGCTCACCCACAACTGCCCTGCTGCATGGGGCATCCCAAATTGGGGAAATACATGTCAAAATGAGATGCAAGGGACATCTAAAATGGTGTACACGTGTAAAGGATGCTATGTGGGGCATCCCAGATTGCTCCCCCACAACTGCCCTGCTACATGGGGCATCCCTAATTGGGGAAATGCATATAAAAACTAGATGCAAGGGGCATCCCAAATGGGAACAAATGAAGAGGTTGCTCTCTGAGGCATCCCAAATTGCTCAGCCACAACTGCCCTGCTACATGGGGCATCCCAAATTGGAGAAATGCATATAAAAATGATGCAAGGGGCATCCCAAATGGGAACAAATTAAAAGGTTGCTCTCTGGGGCATCCCAAATTGCTCAGCCACAACTGCCCTGCTGCATGGGGCATCCCAAATTGGGGAAATACATGTCAAAATGAGATGCAAGGGGCATCTAAAATGGTGTACACTGGTAAAGGATGCTATGTGGGGCAGCCCAAATTGCTCCCCCAAAACTGCCCTGCTACTTGGGGCATCCCACATTGGGGAAATGTATGTAAAAACGAGATGCAAATTGCTCTGCCGCAACTGCCCCACTACATGGGGGAAATACATGTAACATCTAGATGGAAGGGGCATCCCAAACTGGGACAAAAGAAAAACTGTGCTATCTCGCCATCAAAAGTGCACTTTCCCCAGCATTATATTTTATCATTATCAATAATAATAAATTATTTTTTCATTTATTAAAAAAACAAAAAACTGACTAGACTACACTTTATATATAACGTTATATTGTTTTATTATCAGCAATAATAGTAATAATCTTTACATTTATTGAAAGAAAAAAATAAAATGCCTATTCCTTAATGATCAAGGATCGTGAAATGTAAAAAAGTCCTGCTGTGACCGTCTATACTTAATGTAGCCTATTCCTTAAGGATCCGCTCTGTGTATGGTCCTCAGAACAGCGGCCATTGATCCTTTCTATAGGATGACTAGGCGGCGCTCCTCAGTTACAAGTGCTGTCGTTAAGATGAACGGCCCATAGCACATAGCTCTCGAAACAGACAGGACGAGTTGCTAGCGGCACTCCTCAGTATATAAGGGCCAGCCGCGGCCAGAAGGTTTGCTTATGGCGAGTAATGAGTTAATTCGATACGTCCAAAATCATTTTATACATATCACACTATCCCGAGGCATTCATGAAATAAAAGTTTTCACTAAGATAAAGCGAAAACACCCGTGAAATCTTCACAAACCTTAGTCCCTTAGCAACAAACTGCATATGCAAATTAGTTTGCTTGCTGCATAGCATTCTAGGAGCTGAGGCTCGGCTGGCCTTCTCTGCCCGTTAGAAGCACTCATCAGTCAGTGGAGCACGTTGATGGGGGGGAGGGGCAATGAAGGGGCAATGAAGAGAGCAGAGTTGCTCTCTGGGGCATCCCAAATTGTTCACCCACAAGTGCCGTGCTACATTGGGCATCCCAAATTGGGGAAATACATGTAAAAACGAGATGCAAGGGGCATCACAAATGGGAACAAATGGAAAGGTTGCACTCTGGGGCATCCCAAATTGCTCAGCCACAACTGCCCTGCTACCTGGGGCATCCCAAATTGGGGAACTATATGTAAAAACGAGATCCAAGGGACATTCCAAACGGTGTACACATGTAACACATGCTATGTGGGGCCGCCCAAACTGCTCACACACATCTGCCCTGCTACATGGGGCATCCCGAATTGGGGAAATGCATGTAAAAACGAGATCCAAGGGGCATCCCAAATGGTGTACACATGTAAAAGATGCTCTCTGGGGCATCTCAAACTGCTCACCCACAACTGCCCTGCTGCATGGGGCATCCCGAATTGGGGAAATGCAGATAAAAACTAGATTCAAGGGGCATCCCAAACGGTGTACACATGTAAAAGATGCTATGTGGGGGGAATCCCAAATTGCTTACCCACAACTGCCCTGCTGCATGGGGCATCCCGAATTGGGGAAATGCAGATAAAAACTAGATTCAAGGGGCATCCCAAACGGTGTACACATGTAAAAGATGCTATGTGGGGGGAATCCCAAATTGCTCACCCACAACTGCCCTGCTGCATGGGGCATCCCAAATTGGGGAAATACATGTCAAAATGAGATGCAAGGGGCATCGCAAATGGTGCACACGTGTAAAAGCTGCTATGTGGGGCATCCCAGATTGCTCCCCCACAACTGCCCTGCTACATGGGGCATCCCTAATTGGGGAAGTGCATATAAAAACTAGATGCAAGGGGCATCCCAAATGGGAACAAATGAAGAGGTTGCTCTGTGGGGCATCCCAAATTGCTCAGCCACAACTACCCTGCTACATTGGGCATCCCAAATTGGGGAAATACATGTAAAAACGAGATGCAAGGGGCATCACAAATGGGAACAAATGAAAAGGTTGCACTCTGGGGCATCCCAAATTGCTCAGCCACAACTGCCCTGCTACCTGGGGCATCCCAAATTGGGGAACTATATGTAAAAACGAGATCCAAGGGACATTCCAAACGGTGTACACATGTAACACATGCTATGTGGGGCCTCCCAAACTGCTCACACACATCTGCCCTGCTACATGGGGCATCCCGAATTGGGGAAATGCATGTAAAAACGAGATCCAAGGGGCATCCCAAATGGTGTACACATGTAAAAGATGCTATCTGGGGCATCTCAAACTGCTCACCCACAACTGCCCTGCTGCATGGGGCATCCCGAATTGGGGAAATGCAGATAAAAACTAGATTCAAGGGGCATCCCAAATGGTGTACACATGTAAAAGATGCTATCTGGGGCATCTCAAACTGCTCACCCACAACTGCCCTGCTGCATGGGGCATCCCGAATTGGGGAAATGCAGATAAAAACTAGATTCAAGGGGCATCCCAAACGGTGTACACATGTAAAAGATGCTATGTGGGGGGAATCCCAAATTGCTCACCCACAACTGCCCTGCTGCATGGGGCATCCCAAATTGGGGAAATACATGTCAAAATGAGATGCAAGGGGCATCTAAAATGGTGTACACGTGTAAAGGATGCTATGTGGGGCATCCCAGATTGCTCCCCCACAACTGCCCTGCTACATGGGGCATCCCTAATTGGGGAAATGCATATAAAAACTAGATGCAAGGGGCATCCCAAATGGGAACAAATGAAGAGGTTGCTCTCTGAGGCATCCCAAATTGCTCAGCCACAACTGCCCTGCTACATGGGGCATCCCAAATTGGAGAAATGCATATAAAAACGATGCAAGGGGCATCCCAAATGGGAACAAATTAAAAGGTTGCTCTCTGGGGCATCCCAAATTGCTCAGCCACAACTGCCCTGCTGCATGGGGCATCCCAAATTGGGGAAATACATGTCAAAATGAGATGCAAGGGGCATCTAAAATGGTGTACACTGGTAAAGGATGCTATGTGGGGCAGCCCAAATTGCTCCCCCAAAACTGCCCTGCTACTTGGGGCATCCCACATTGGGGAAATGTATGTAAAAACGAGATGCAAATTGCTCTGCCGCAACTGCCCCACTACATGGGGGAAATACATGTAACATCTAGATGGAAGGGGCATCCCAAACTGGGACAAAAGAAAAACTGTGCTATCTCGCCATCAAAAGTGCACTTTCCCCAGCATTATATTTTATCATTATCAATAATAATAAATTATTTTTTCATTTATTAAAAAAACAAAAAACTGACTAGACTACACTTTATATATAACGTTATATTGTTTTATTATCAGCAATAATAGTAATAATCTTTACATTTATTGAAAGAAAAAAATAAAATGCCTATTCCTTAATGATCAAGGATCGTGAAATGTAAAAAAGTCCTGCTGTGACCGTCTATACTTAATGTAGCCTATTCCTTAAGGATCCGCTCTGTGTATGGTCCTCAGAACAGCGGCCATTGATCCTTTCTATAGGATGACTAGGCGGCGCTCCTCAGTTACAAGTGCTGTCGTTAAGATGAACGGCCCATAGCACATAGCTCTCGAAACAGACAGGACGAGTTGCTAGCGGCACTCCTCAGTATATAAGGGCCAGCCGCAGCCAGAAGGTTTGCTTATGGCGAGTAATGAGTTAATTCGATACGTCCAAAATCATTTTGTACATATCAGACTATCCCGAGGCATTCATGAAATAAAAGTTTTCACTAAGATAAAGCGAAAACACCCGTGAAATCTTCACAAACCTTAGTCCCTTAGCAACAAACTGCATATGCAAATTAGTTTGCTTGCTGCATAGCATTCTAGGAGCTGAGGCTCGGCTGGCCTTCTCTGCCCGTTAGAAGCACTCATCAGTCAGTGGAGCACGTTGATGGGGGGGAGGGGCAATGAAGGGGCAATGAAGAGAGCAGAGTTGCTCTCTGGGGCATCCCAAATTGTTCACCCACAAGTGCCGTGCTACATTGGGCATCCCAAATTGGGGAAATACATGTAAAAACGAGATGCAAGGGGCATCACAAATGGGAACAAATGGAAAGGTTGCACTCTGGGGCATCCCAAATTGCTCAGCCACAACTGCCCTGCTACCTGGGGCATCCCAAATTGGGGAACTATATGTAAAAACGAGATCCAAGGGACATTCCAAACGGTGTACACATGTAACACATGCTATGTGGGGCCGCCCAAACTGCTCACACACATCTGCCCTGCTACATGGGGCATCCCGAATTGGGGAAATGCATGTAAAAACGAGATCCAAGGGGCATCCCAAATGGTGTACACATGTAAAAGATGCTCTCTGGGGCATCTCAAACTGCTCACCCACAACTGCCCTGCTGCATGGGGCATCCCGAATTGGGGAAATGCAGATAAAAACTAGATTCAAGGGGCATCCCAAACGGTGTACACATGTAAAAGATGCTATGTGGGGGGAATCCCAAATTGCTCACCCACAACTGCCCTGCTGCATGGGGCATCCCGAATTGGGGAAATGCAGATAAAAACTAGATTCAAGGGGCATCCCAAACGGTGTACACATGTAAAAGATGCTATGTGGGGGGAATCCCAAATTGCTCACCCACAACTGCCCTGCTGCATGGGGCATCCCAAATTGGGGAAATACATGTAAAAATGAGATGCAAGGGGCATCGCAAATGGTGCACACGTGTAAAAGCTGCTATGTGGGGCATCCCAGATTGCTCCCCCACAACTGCCCTGCTACATGGGGCATCCCTAATTGGGGAAGTGCATATAAAAACTAGATGCAAGGGGCATCCCAAATGGGAACAAATGAAGAGGTTGCTCTGTGGGGCATCCCAAATTGCTCAGTCACAACTACCCTGCTACATTGGGCATCCCAAATTGGGGAAATACATGTAAAAACGAGATGCAAGGGGCATCACAAATGGGAACAAATGAAAAGGTTGCACTCTGGGGCATCCCAAATTGCTCAACCACAACTGCCCTGCTACCTGGGGCATCCCAAATTGGGGAACTATATGTAAAAACGAGATCCAAGGGACATTCCAAACGGTGTACACATGTAACACATGCTATGTGGGGCCTCCCAAACTGCTCACACACATCTGCCCTGCTACATGGGGCATCCCGAATTGGGGAAATGCATGTAAAAACGAGATCCAAGGAGCATCCCAAATGGTGTACACATGTAAAAGATGCTATCTGGGGCATCTCAAACTGCTCACCCACAACTGCCCTGCTGCATGGGGCATCCCGAATTGGGGAAATGCAGATAAAAACTAGATTCAAGGGGCATCCCAAACGGTGTACACATGTAAAAGATGCTATGTGGGGGGAATCCCAAATTGCTCACCCACAACTGCCCTGCTGCATGGGGCATCCCAAATTGGGGAAATACATGTCAAAATGAGATGCAAGGGACATCTAAAATGGTGTACACGTGTAAAGGATGCTATGTGGGGCATCCCAGATTGCTCCCCCACAACTGCCCTGCTACATGGGGCATCCCTAATTGGGGAAATGCATATAAAAACTAGATGCAAGGGGCATCCCAAATGGGAACAAATGAAGAGGTTGCTCTCTGAGGCATCCCAAATTGCTCAGCCACAACTGCCCTGCTACATGGGGCATCCCAAATTGGAGAAATGCATATAAAAATGATGCAAGGGGCATCCCAAATGGGAACAAATTAAAAGGTTGCTCTCTGGGGCATCCCAAATTGCTCAGCCACAACTGCCCTGCTGCATGGGGCATCCCAAATTGGGGAAATACATGTCAAAATGAGATGCAAGGGGCATCTAAAATGGTGTACACTGGTAAAGGATGCTATGTGGGGCAGCCCAAATTGCTCCCCCAAAACTGCCCTGCTACTTGGGGCATCCCACATTGGGGAAATGTATGTAAAAACGAGATGCAAATTGCTCTGCCGCAACTGCCCCACTACATGGGGGAAATACATGTAACATCTAGATGGAAGGGGCATCCCAAACTGGGACAAAAGAAAAACTGTGCTATCTCGCCATCAAAAGTGCACTTTCCCCAGCATTATATTTTATCATTATCAATAATAATAAATTATTTTTTCATTTATTAAAAAAACAAAAAACTGACTAGACTACACTTTATATATAACGTTATATTGTTTTATTATCAGCAATAATAGTAATAATCTTTACATTTATTGAAAGAAAAAAATAAAATGCCTATTCCTTAATGATCAAGGATCGTGAAATGTAAAAAAGTCCTGCTGTGACCGTCTATACTTAATGTAGCCTATTCCTTAAGGATCCGCTCTGTGTATGGTCCTCAGAACAGCGGCCATTGATCCTTTCTATAGGATGACTAGGCGGCGCTCCTCAGTTACAAGTGCTGTCGTTAAGATGAACGGCCCATAGCACATAGCTCTCGAAACAGACAGGACGAGTTGCTAGCGGCACTCCTCAGTATATAAGGGCCAGCCGCGGCCAGAAGGTTTGCTTATGGCGAGTAATGAGTTAATTCGATACGTCCAAAATCATTTTATACATATCACACTATCCCGAGGCATTCATGAAATAAAAGTTTTCACTAAGATAAAGCGAAAACACCCGTGAAATCTTCACAAACCTTAGTCCCTTAGCAACAAACTGCATATGCAAATTAGTTTGCTTGCTGCATAGCATTCTAGGAGCTGAGGCTCGGCTGGCCTTCTCTGCCCGTTAGAAGCACTCATCAGTCAGTGGAGCACGTTGATGGGGGGGAGGGGCAATGAAGGGGCAATGAAGAGAGCAGAGTTGCTCTCTGGGGCATCCCAAATTGTTCACCCACAAGTGCCGTGCTACATTGGGCATCCCAAATTGGGGAAATACATGTAAAAACGAGATGCAAGGGGCATCACAAATGGGAACAAATGGAAAGGTTGCACTCTGGGGCATCCCAAATTGCTCAGCCACAACTGCCCTGCTACCTGGGGCATCCCAAATTGGGGAACTATATGTAAAAACGAGATCCAAGGGACATTCCAAACGGTGTACACATGTAACACATGCTATGTGGGGCCGCCCAAACTGCTCACACACATCTGCCCTGCTACATGGGGCATCCCGAATTGGGGAAATGCATGTAAAAACGAGATCCAAGGGGCATCCCAAATGGTGTACACATGTAAAAGATGCTCTCTGGGGCATCTCAAACTGCTCACCCACAACTGCCCTGCTGCATGGGGCATCCCGAATTGGGGAAATGCAGATAAAAACTAGATTCAAGGGGCATCCCAAACGGTGTACACATGTAAAAGATGCTATGTGGGGGGAATCCCAAATTGCTTACCCACAACTGCCCTGCTGCATGGGGCATCCCGAATTGGGGAAATGCAGATAAAAACTAGATTCAAGGGGCATCCCAAACGGTGTACACATGTAAAAGATGCTATGTGGGGGGAATCCCAAATTGCTCACCCACAACTGCCCTGCTGCATGGGGCATCCCAAATTGGGGAAATACATGTCAAAATGAGATGCAAGGGGCATCGCAAATGGTGCACACGTGTAAAAGCTGCTATGTGGGGCATCCCAGATTGCTCCCCCACAACTGCCCTGCTACATGGGGCATCCCTAATTGGGGAAGTGCATATAAAAACTAGATGCAAGGGGCATCCCAAATGGGAACAAATGAAGAGGTTGCTCTGTGGGGCATCCCAAATTGCTCAGCCACAACTACCCTGCTACATTGGGCATCCCAAATTGGGGAAATACATGTAAAAACGAGATGCAAGGGGCATCACAAATGGGAACAAATGAAAAGGTTGCACTCTGGGGCATCCCAAATTGCTCAGCCACAACTGCCCTGCTACCTGGGGCATCCCAAATTGGGGAACTATATGTAAAAACGAGATCCAAGGGACATTCCAAACGGTGTACACATGTAACACATGCTATGTGGGGCCTCCCAAACTGCTCACACACATCTGCCCTGCTACATGGGGCATCCCGAATTGGGGAAATGCATGTAAAAACGAGATCCAAGGGGCATCCCAAATGGTGTACACATGTAAAAGATGCTATCTGGGGCATCTCAAACTGCTCACCCACAACTGCCCTGCTGCATGGGGCATCCCGAATTGGGGAAATGCAGATAAAAACTAGATTCAAGGGGCATCCCAAATGGTGTACACATGTAAAAGATGCTATCTGGGGCATCTCAAACTGCTCACCCACAACTGCCCTGCTGCATGGGGCATCCCGAATTGGGGAAATGCAGATAAAAACTAGATTCAAGGGGCATCCCAAACGGTGTACACATGTAAAAGATGCTATGTGGGGGGAATCCCAAATTGCTCACCCACAACTGCCCTGCTGCATGGGGCATCCCAAATTGGGGAAATACATGTCAAAATGAGATGCAAGGGGCATCTAAAATGGTGTACACGTGTAAAGGATGCTATGTGGGGCATCCCAGATTGCTCCCCCACAACTGCCCTGCTACATGGGGCATCCCTAATTGGGGAAATGCATATAAAAACTAGATGCAAGGGGCATCCCAAATGGGAACAAATGAAGAGGTTGCTCTCTGAGGCATCCCAAATTGCTCAGCCACAACTGCCCTGCTACATGGGGCATCCCAAATTGGAGAAATGCATATAAAAACGATGCAAGGGGCATCCCAAATGGGAACAAATTAAAAGGTTGCTCTCTGGGGCATCCCAAATTGCTCAGCCACAACTGCCCTGCTGCATGGGGCATCCCAAATTGGGGAAATACATGTCAAAATGAGATGCAAGGGGCATCTAAAATGGTGTACACTGGTAAAGGATGCTATGTGGGGCAGCCCAAATTGCTCCCCCAAAACTGCCCTGCTACTTGGGGCATCCCACATTGGGGAAATGTATGTAAAAACGAGATGCAAATTGCTCTGCCGCAACTGCCCCACTACATGGGGGAAATACATGTAACATCTAGATGGAAGGGGCATCCCAAACTGGGACAAAAGAAAAACTGTGCTATCTCGCCATCAAAAGTGCACTTTCCCCAGCATTATATTTTATCATTATCAATAATAATAAATTATTTTTTCATTTATTAAAAAAACAAAAAACTGACTAGACTACACTTTATATATAACGTTATATTGTTTTATTATCAGCAATAATAGTAATAATCTTTACATTTATTGAAAGAAAAAAATAAAATGCCTATTCCTTAATGATCAAGGATCGTGAAATGTAAAAAAGTCCTGCTGTGACCGTCTATACTTAATGTAGCCTATTCCTTAAGGATCCGCTCTGTGTATGGTCCTCAGAACAGCGGCCATTGATCCTTTCTATAGGATGACTAGGCGGCGCTCCTCAGTTACAAGTGCTGTCGTTAAGATGAACGGCCCATAGCACATAGCTCTCGAAACAGACAGGACGAGTTGCTAGCGGCACTCCTCAGTATATAAGGGCCAGCCGCGGCCAGAAGGTTTGCTTATGGCGAGTAATGAGTTAATTCGATACGTCCAAAATCATTTTATACATATCACACTATCCCGAGGCATTCATGAAATAAAAGTTTTCACTAAGATAAAGCGAAAACACCCGTGAAATCTTCACAAACCTTAGTCCCTTAGCAACAAACTGCATATGCAAATTAGTTTGCTTGCTGCATAGCATTCTAGGAGCTGAGGCTCGGCTGGCCTTCTCTGCCCGTTAGAAGCACTCATCAGTCAGTGGAGCACGTTGATGGGGGGGAGGGGCAATGAAGGGGCAATGAAGAGAGCAGAGTTGCTCTCTGGGGCATCCCAAATTGTTCACCCACAAGTGCCGTGCTACATTGGGCATCCCAAATTGGGGAAATACATGTAAAAACGAGATGCAAGGGGCATCACAAATGGGAACAAATGGAAAGGTTGCACTCTGGGGCATCCCAAATTGCTCAGCCACAACTGCCCTGCTACCTGGGGCATCCCAAATTGGGGAACTATATGTAAAAACGAGATCCAAGGGACATTCCAAACGGTGTACACATGTAACACATGCTATGTGGGGCCGCCCAAACTGCTCACACACATCTGCCCTGCTACATGGGGCATCCCGAATTGGGGAAATGCATGTAAAAACGAGATCCAAGGGGCATCCCAAATGGTGTACACATGTAAAAGATGCTCTCTGGGGCATCTCAAACTACTCACCCACAACTGCCCTGCTGCATGGGGCATCCCGAATTGGGGAAATGCAGATAAAAACTAGATTCAAGGGGCATCCCAAACGGTGTACACATGTAAAAGATGCTATGTGGGGGGAATCCCAAATTGCTTACCCACAACTGCCCTGCTGCATGGGGCATCCCGAATTGGGGAAATGCAGATAAAAACTAGATTCAAGGGGCATCCCAAACAGTGTACACATGTAAAAGATGCTATGTGGGGGGAATCCCAAATTGCTCACCCACAACTGCCCTGCTGCATGGGGCATCCCAAATTGGGGAAATACATGTCAAAATGAGATGCAAGGGGCATCGCAAATGGTGCACACGTGTAAAAGCTGCTATGTGGGGCATCCCAGATTGCTCCCCCACAACTGCCCTGCTACATGGGGCATCCCTAATTGGGGAAGTGCATATAAAAACTAGATGCAAGGGGCATCCCAAATGGGAACAAATGAAGAGGTTGCTCTGTGGGGCATCCCAAATTGCTCAGCCACAACTACCCTGCTACATTGGGCATCCCAAATTGGGGAAATACATGTAAAAACGAGATGCAAGGGGCATCACAAATGGGAACAAATGAAAAGGTTGCACTCTGGGGCATCCCAAATTGCTCAGCCACAACTGCCCTGCTACCTGGGGCATCCCAAATTGGGGAACTATATGTAAAAACGAGATCCAAGGGACATTCCAAACGGTGTACACATGTAACACATGCTATGTGGGGCCTCCCAAACTGCTCACACACATCTGCCCTGCTACATGGGGCATCCCGAATTGGGGAAATGCATGTAAAAACGAGATCCAAGGAGCATCCCAAATGGTGTACACATGTAAAAGATGCTATCTGGGGCATCTCAAACTGCTCACCCACAACTGCCCTGCTGCATGGGGCATCCCGAATTGGGGAAATGCAGATAAAAACTAGATTCAAGGGGCATCCCAAATGGTGTACACATGTAAAAGATGCTATCTGGGGCATCTCAAACTGCTCACCCACAACTGCCCTGCTGCATGGGGCATCCCGAATTGGGGAAATGCAGATAAAAACTAGATTCAAGGGGCATCCCAAACGGTGTACACATGTAAAAGATGCTATGTGGGGGGAATCCCAAATTGCTCACCCACAACTGCCCTGCTGCATGGGGCATCCCAAATTGGGGAAATACATGTCAAAATGAGATGCAAGGGGCATCTAAAATGGTGTACACGTGTAAAGGATGCTATGTGGGGCATCCCAGATTGCTCCCCCACAACTGCCCTGCTACATGGGGCATCCCTAATTGGGGAAATGCATATAAAAACTAGATGCAAGGGGCATCCCAAATGGGAACAAATGAAGAGGTTGCTCTCTGAGGCATCCCAAATTGCTCAGCCACAACTGCCCTGCTACATGGGGCATCCCAAATTGGAGAAATGCATATAAAAACGATGCAA
Organism: Gastrophryne carolinensis; assembly: GCA_027917425.1. Lineage (NCBI taxonomy): Eukaryota > Metazoa > Chordata > Amphibia > Anura > Microhylidae > Gastrophryne > Gastrophryne carolinensis. The sequence goes on along the minus strand of CM051236.1, from coordinate 241,443,263 downwards.
GGGGCATCCCAAATGGGAACAAATTAAAAGGTTGCTCTCTGGGGCATCCCAAATTGCTCAGCCACAACTGCCCTGCTGCATGGGGCATCCCAAATTGGGGAAATACATGTCAAAATGAGATGCAAGGGGCATCTAAAATGGTGTACACTGGTAAAGGATGCTATGTGGGGCAGCCCAAATTGCTCCCCCAAAACTGCCCTGCTACTTGGGGCATCCCACATTGGGGAAATGTATGTAAAAACGAGATGCAAATTGCTCTGCCGCAACTGCCCCACTACATGGGGGAAATACATGTAACATCTAGATGGAAGGGGCATCCCAAACTGGGACAAAAGAAAAACTGTGCTATCTCGCCATCAAAAGTGCACTTTCCCCAGCATTATATTTTATCATTATCAATAATAATAAATTATTTTTTCATTTATTAAAAAAACAAAAAACTGACTAGACTACACTTTATATATAACGTTATATTGTTTTATTATCAGCAATAATAGTAATAATCTTTACATTTATTGAAAGAAAAAAATAAAATGCCTATTCCTTAATGATCAAGGATCGTGTAATGTAAAAAAGTCCTGCTGTGACCGTCTATACTTAATGTAGCCTATTCCTTAAGGATCCGCTCTGTGTATGGTCCTCAGAACAGCGGCCATTGATCCTTTCTATAGGATGACTAGGCGGCGCTCCTCAGTTACAAGTGCTGTCGTTAAGATGAACGGCCCATAGCACATAGCTCTCGAAACAGACAGGACGAGTTGCTAGCGGCACTCCTCAGTATATAAGGGCCAGCCGCGGCCAGAAGGTTTGCTTATGGCGAGTAATGAGTTAATTCGATACGTCCAAAATCATTTTATACATATCACACTATCCCGAGGCATTCATGAAATAAAAGTTTTCACTAAGATAAAGCGAAAACACCCGTGAAATCTTCACAAACCTTAGTCCCTTAGCAACAAACTGCATATGCAAATTAGTTTGCTTGCTGCATAGCATTCTAGGAGCTGAGGCTCGGCTGGCCTTCTCTGCCCGTTAGAAGCACTCATCAGTCAGTGGAGCACGTTGATGGGGGGGAGGGGCAATGAAGGGGCAATGAAGAGAGCAGAGTTGCTCTCTGGGGCATCCCAAATTGTTCACCCACAAGTGCCGTGCTACATTGGGCATCCCAAATTGGGGAAATACATGTAAAAACGAGATGCAAGGGGCATCACAAATGGGAACAAATGGAAAGGTTGCACTCTGGGGCATCCCAAATTGCTCAGCCACAACTGCCCTGCTACCTGGGGCATCCCAAATTGGGGAACTATATGTAAAAACGAGATCCAAGGGACATTCCAAACGGTGTACACATGTAACACATGCTATGTGGGGCCGCCCAAACTGCTCACACACATCTGCCCTGCTACATGGGGCATCCCGAATTGGGGAAATGCATGTAAAAACGAGATCCAAGGGGCATCCCAAATGGTGTACACATGTAAAAGATGCTCTCTGGGGCATCTCAAACTACTCACCCACAACTGCCCTGCTGCATGGGGCATCCCGAATTGGGGAAATGCAGATAAAAACTAGATTCAAGGGGCATCCCAAACGGTGTACACATGTAAAAGATGCTATGTGGGGGGAATCCCAAATTGCTTACCCACAACTGCCCTGCTGCATGGGGCATCCCGAATTGGGGAAATGCAGATAAAAACTAGATTCAAGGGGCATCCCAAACGGTGTACACATGTAAAAGATGCTATGTGGGGGGAATCCCAAATTGCTCACCCACAACTGCCCTGCTGCATGGGGCATCCCAAATTGGGGAAATACATGTCAAAATGAGATGCAAGGGGCATCGCAAATGGTGCACACGTGTAAAAGCTGCTATGTGGGGCATCCCAGATTGCTCCCCCACAACTGCCCTGCTACATGGGGCATCCCTAATTGGGGAAGTGCATATAAAAACTAGATGCAAGGGGCATCCCAAATGGGAACAAATGAAGAGGTTGCTCTGTGGGGCATCCCAAATTGCTCAGCCACAACTACCCTGCTACATTGGGCATCCCAAATTGGGGAAATACATGTAAAAACGAGATGCAAGGGGCATCACAAATGGGAACAAATGAAAAGGTTGCACTCTGGGGCATCCCAAATTGCTCAGCCACAACTGCCCTGCTACCTGGGGCATCCCAAATTGGGGAACTATATGTAAAAACGAGATCCAAGGGACATTCCAAACGGTGTACACATGTAACACATGCTATGTGGGGCCTCCCAAACTGCTCACACACATCTGCCCTGCTACATGGGGCATCCCGAATTGGGGAAATGCATGTAAAAACGAGATCCAAGGAGCATCCCAAATGGTGTACACATGTAAAAGATGCTATCTGGGGCATCTCAAACTGCTCACCCACAACTGCCCTGCTGCATGGGGCATCCCGAATTGGGGAAATGCAGATAAAAACTAGATTCAAGGGGCATCCCAAATGGTGTACACATGTAAAAGATGCTATCTGGGGCATCTCAAACTGCTCACCCACAACTGCCCTGCTGCATGGGGCATCCCGAATTGGGGAAATGCAGATAAAAACTAGATTCAAGGGGCATCCCAAACGGTGTACACATGTAAAAGATGCTATGTGGGGGGAATCCCAAATTGCTCACCCACAACTGCCCTGCTGCATGGGGCATCCCAAATTGGGGAAATACATGTCAAAATGAGATGCAAGGGGCATCTAAAATGGTGTACACGTGTAAAGGATGCTATGTGGGGCATCCCAGATTGCTCCCCCACAACTGCCCTGCTACATGGGGCATCCCTAATTGGGGAAATGCATATAAAAACTAGATGCAAGGGGCATCCCAAATGGGAACAAATGAAGAGGTTGCTCTCTGAGGCATCCCAAATTGCTCAGCCACAACTGCCCTGCTACATGGGGCATCCCAAATTGGAGAAATGCATATAAAAACGATGCAAGGGGCATCCCAAATGGGAACAAATTAAAAGGTTGCTCTCTGGGGCATCCCAAATTGCTCAGCCACAACTGCCCTGCTGCATGGGGCATCCCAAATTGGGGAAATACATGTCAAAATGAGATGCAAGGGGCATCTAAAATGGTGTACACTGGTAAAGGATGCTATGTGGGGCAGCCCAAATTGCTCCCCCAAAACTGCCCTGCTACTTGGGGCATCCCACATTGGGGAAATGTATGTAAAAACGAGATGCAAATTGCTCTGCCGCAACTGCCCCACTACATGGGGGAAATACATGTAACATCTAGATGGAAGGGGCATCCCAAACTGGGACAAAAGAAAAACTGTGCTATCTCGCCATCAAAAGTGCACTTTCCCCAGCATTATATTTTATCATTATCAATAATAATAAATTATTTTTTCATTTATTAAAAAAACAAAAAACTGACTAGACTACACTTTATATATAACGTTATATTGTTTTATTATCAGCAATAATAGTAATAATCTTTACATTTATTGAAAGAAAAAAATAAAATGCCTATTCCTTAATGATCAAGGATCGTGTAATGTAAAAAAGTCCTGCTGTGACCGTCTATACTTAATGTAGCCTATTCCTTAAGGATCCGCTCTGTGTATGGTCCTCAGAACAGCGGCCATTGATCCTTTCTATAGGATGACTAGGCGGCGCTCCTCAGTTACAAGTGCTGTCGTTAAGATGAACGGCCCATAGCACATAGCTCTCGAAACAGACAGGACGAGTTGCTAGCGGCACTCCTCAGTATATAAGGGCCAGCCGCGGCCAGAAGGTTTGCTTATGGCGAGTAATGAGTTAATTCGATACGTCCAAAATCATTTTATACATATCACACTATCCCGAGGCATTCATGAAATAAAAGTTTTCACTAAGATAAAGCGAAAACACCCGTGAAATCTTCACAAACCTTAGTCCCTTAGCAACAAACTGCATATGCAAATTAGTTTGCTTGCTGCATAGCATTCTAGGAGCTGAGGCTCGGCTGGCCTTCTCTGCCCGTTAGAAGCACTCATCAGTCAGTGGAGCACGTTGATGGGGGGGAGGGGCAATGAAGGGGCAATGAAGAGAGCAGAGTTGCTCTCTGGGGCATCCCAAATTGTTCACCCACAAGTGCCGTGCTACATTGGGCATCCCAAATTGGGGAAATACATGTAAAAACGAGATGCAAGGGGCATCACAAATGGGAACAAATGGAAAGGTTGCACTCTGGGGCATCCCAAATTGCTCAGCCACAACTGCCCTGCTACCTGGGGCATCCCAAATTGGGGAACTATATGTAAAAACGAGATCCAAGGGACATTCCAAACGGTGTACACATGTAACACATGCTATGTGGGGCCGCCCAAACTGCTCACACACATCTGCCCTGCTACATGGGGCATCCCGAATTGGGGAAATGCATGTAAAAACGAGATCCAAGGGGCATCCCAAATGGTGTACACATGTAAAAGATGCTCTCTGGGGCATCTCAAACTACTCACCCACAACTGCCCTGCTGCATGGGGCATCCCGAATTGGGGAAATGCAGATAAAAACTAGATTCAAGGGGCATCCCAAACGGTGTACACATGTAAAAGATGCTATGTGGGGGGAATCCCAAATTGCTTACCCACAACTGCCCTGCTGCATGGGGCATCCCGAATTGGGGAAATGCAGATAAAAACTAGATTCAAGGGGCATCCCAAACGGTGTACACATGTAAAAGATGCTATGTGGGGGGAATCCCAAATTGCTCACCCACAACTGCCCTGCTGCATGGGGCATCCCAAATTGGGGAAATACATGTCAAAATGAGATGCAAGGGGCATCGCAAATGGTGCACACGTGTAAAAGCTGCTATGTGGGGCATCCCAGATTGCTCCCCCACAACTGCCCTGCTACATGGGGCATCCCTAATTGGGGAAGTGCATATAAAAACTAGATGCAAGGGGCATCCCAAATGGGAACAAATGAAGAGGTTGCTCTGTGGGGCATCCCAAATTGCTCAGCCACAACTACCCTGCTACATTGGGCATCCCAAATTGGGGAAATACATGTAAAAACGAGATGCAAGGGGCATCACAAATGGGAACAAATGAAAAGGTTGCACTCTGGGGCATCCCAAATTGCTCAGCCACAACTGCCCTGCTACCTGGGGCATCCCAAATTGGGGAACTATATGTAAAAACGAGATCCAAGGGACATTCCAAACGGTGTACACATGTAACACATGCTATGTGGGGCCTCTCAAACTGCTCACACACATCTGCCCTGCTACATGGGGCATCCCGAATTGGGGAAATGCATGTAAAAACGAGATCCAAGGAGCATCCCAAATGGTGTACACATGTAAAAGATGCTATCTGGGGCATCTCAAACTGCTCACCCACAACTGCCCTGCTACATGGGGCATCCCGAATTGGGGAAATGCAGATAAAAACTAGATTCAAGGGGCATCCCAAACGGTGTACACATGTAAAAGATGCTATGTGGGGGGAATCCCAAATTGCTCACCCACAACTGCCCTGCTGCATGGGGCATCCCAAATTGGGGAAATACATGTCAAAATGAGATGCAAGGGGCATCTAAAATGGTGTACACGTGTAAAGGATGCTATGTGGGGCATCCCAGATTGCTCCCCCACAACTGCCCTGCTACATGGGGCATCCCTAATTGGGGAAATGCATATAAAAACTAGATGCAAGGGGCATCCCAAATGGGAACAAATGAAGAGGTTGCTCTCTGAGGCATCCCAAATTGCTCAGCCACAACTGCCCTGCTACATGGGGCATCCCAAATTGGAGAAATGCATATAAAAATGATGCAAGGGGCATCCCAAATGGGAACAAATGAAGAGGTTGCTCTCTGAGGCATCCCAAATTGCTCAGCCACAACTGCCCTGCTGCATGGGGCATCCCAAATTGGGGAAATACATGTTAAAATGAGATGCAAGGGGCATCTAAAATGGTGTACACTGGTAAAGGATGCTATGTGGGGCAGCCCAAATTGCTCCCCCAAAACTGCCCTGCTACTTGGGGCATCCCACATTGGGGAAATGTATGTAAAAACGAGATGCAAATTGCTCTGCCGCAACTGCCCCACTACATGGGGGAAATACATGTAACATCTAGATGGAAGGGGCATCCCAAACTGGGACAAAAGAAAAACTGTGCTATCTCGCCATCAAAAGTGCACTTTCCCCAGCATTATATTTTATTATTATCAATAATAATAAATTATTTTTTCATTTATTAAAAAGAAAAAAAAAACTGCCTAGACTACACTTTGTAGATAACGTTATATTTTTTATTATCAGCAATAATAGTAATAATCAATTATTTTGACATTTATTGAAAGAAAAAAATAAAATGCCTGTCTGTGATGGAGCCTATTCCTTAATGATCAAGGATCGTGTAATGTAAAAAAGTCCTGCTGTGACCGTCTATACTTAATGTAGCCTATTCCTTAAGGATCCGCTCTGTGTATGGTCCTCAGAACAGCGGCCATTGATCCTTTCTATAGGATGACTAGGCGGCGCTCCTCAGTTACAAGTGCTGTCGTTAAGATGAACGGCCCATAGCACATAGCTCTCGAAACAGACAGGACGAGTTGCTAGCGGCACTCCTCAGTATATAAGGGGCAGCCGCGCCCAGAAGGTTTGCTTATGGCGAGTAATGAGTTAAATCGATACGTCCAAAATCATTTTATACATATCACACTATCCCGAGGCATTCATGAAATAAAAGTTTTCATTAAGATAAAGCGAAAACACCCGTGAAATCTTCACAAACCTTAGTCCCTTAGCAACAAACTGCATATGCAAATTAGTTTGCTTGCTGCATAGCATTCTAGGAGCTGAGGCTCGGCTGGCCTTCGCTGCCCGTTAGAAGCACTCATCAGTCAGTGGAGCACGTTGATGGGGGGGAGGGGCAATGAAAGGGTTGCTCTCTGGGGCATCCCAAATTGCTCACCCACAAGTGCCGTGCTACATTGGGCATCCCAAATTGGGGAAATACATGTAAAAACGAGATGCAAGGGGCATCCCAAATGGGAACAAATGAAGAGGTTGCTCTCTGGGGCATCCCAAATTGCTCACCCTCAACTACCCTGCTACATTGGGCATCCCAAATTGGGGAAATACATGTAAAAACGAGATGCAAGGGGCATCACAAATGGGAAAAGGTTGCACTCTGGGGCATCCCAAATTGCTCAGCCACAACTGCCCTGCTACTTGGGGCATCCCAAATTGGGGAACTATATGTAAAAACGAGATCCAAAGGGACATTCCAAACGGTGTACACATGTAACACATGCTATGTGGGGCCGCCCAAACTGCTCACACACATCTGCCCTGCGTCATGGGGCATCCCGAATTGGGGAAATGCATGTAAAAACGAGATCCAAGGAGTATCCCAAATGGTGTACACATGTAAAAGATGCTCTCTGGGGCATCTCAAACTGCTCACCCACAACTGCCCTGCTGCATGGGGCATCCCGAATTGGGGAAATGCAGATAAAAACTAGATTCAAGGGGCATCCCAAACGGTGTACACATGTAAAAGATGCTATGTGGGGGGAATCCCAAATTGCTCACCCACAACTGCCCTGCTGCATGGGGCATCCCGAATTGGGGAAATGCAGATAAAAACTAGATTCAAGGGGCATCCCAAACGGTGTACACATGTAAAAGATGCTACGTGGGGGGAATCCCAAATTGCTCACCCACAACTGGCCTGCTGCATGGGGCATCCCAAATTGGGGAAATACATGTAAAAATGAGATGCAAGGGGCATCGCAAATGGTGCACACGTGTAAAAGCTGCTATGTGGGGCATCCCAGATTGCTCCCCCACAACTGCCCTGCTACATGGGGCATCCCTAATTGGGGAAGTGCATATAAAAACTAGATGCAAGGGGCATCCCAAATGGGAACAAATGAAGAGGTTGCTCTGTGGGGCATCCCAAATTGCTCACCCACAACTACCCTGCTACATTGGGCATCCCAAATTGGGGAAATACATGTAAAAACGAGATGCAAGGGGCATCACAAATGGGAACAAATGAAAAGGTTGCACTCTGGGGCATCCCAAATTGCTCCCCCACAACTGCCCTGCTACATTGGGCATCCCAAATTGGGGAAATACATGTAAAAACGAGATGCAAGGGGCATCACAAATGGGAACAAATGAAAAGGTTGCACTCTGGGGCATCCCAAATGGTGTACACATGTAACAGATGCTATGTGGGGCCTCCCAAACTGCTCACGCACATCTGTACTGGCACAATGGGCATCCCAAACTGCTCACCTTCAACTGCCCTGCTACATTGCAACAAATTTTCCCGCGATTCGATCGATCAAAGTTTTCCTTTAAACTCCATTTACTTCAATTAAAGGCATTGTAAAATGGTGGATGGACATGTCTGGACATATCCCCTGGGGAAAGTTATCATGGGAAGGTCACATGCAGCCTATCAGCAGCCAGGAGCCATCACAGCACTATATAAAGCGGCGGCCAGCTTGCTTGTGCGCTATTGAGACTTGCATTCGTGAGAGAAAGGTGGCTGCTGCAGCTAGGGAGAGAGAGTGAGACAGGCAGGAGACAGGCAGAAAGACTCAGCAAGTCAGGGAGAGCCAGGGAAAGGTAGGAAAAAATCGGAGGCAGTGACAGGGAAAGTTTTTGTTTATTTCTTTTCATCCAGCCTGAGTTTCACTAATTGCTTTGGGTGTGCATTGAATTCTGTCTGCTGAAATTACACCCACCGCTGCCTGGGGTATCCCAAAATCTCAGCTACCCACCCCGCCAGTTATACTAAGCAGGCCTGTGTCAGCCTGAGTTTTACTAATTGCTTTAAAGTGGACCAACACCCTGAGGTGATCGGCCCGGGAATCTATAAGATTCCCGGGCCGATCACCTCACACACCGCGGGACATCCGAGATCGGGATGTCCCGCGGGGTATAAACCCCCCAAAACACCTTACCTCTCCAGCCGCTGCTTCCGCCGCCGCCGCCTCACTCGCGCTCCTCTAGACGTGCGCGGGCGCGCACACGTCAAGAGTGACGCGCGGGAGGCGCCGACGGGCAAGCTGCTTGTACGTCGCTGTCAATCAGCTTGTCCGTCGGCGCCGATTGGACGGCGCGGCCACGTGGGAGCGGGGAGAGATGAGTTTTGGGGGCTTTCTGGGGGGTTTCACACAGCGGGGCACCCCCGTTTGGGGTGCCCCGGGAAAGTGGACCAATACCCAGGATAGTCAAAATCCTGGGTGTTGGTCCACTTTAAGTGTGCATTGAATTCTGTCTGTTCAAATTACACTGGGGACTGGGGTATCCCAAAATCTCAACTACCCACCCCGCAAGTTATACTAAGCAGGCCTGTTTCAGCCTGTTTATTGCTAATTGCTTTAGGTGTGCATTGAATTCTGTCTGCTGAAATTACACTGGGGACTGGGGTATCCCGAAATCTCAGCTACCCACCCCGCCAGTTATAATAAGCAGGCCTGTGTCAGCCTGAGTTTTACTAATTGCTTTAGGTGTGCATTGAATTCTGTCTGCTGAAATTACACCCACCGCTGCCTGGGGTATCCCAAAATCTCAACTAACCACCCTGCAAGTTATACTAAGCAGGCCTGTGTCAGGCTGAGTTTTACTAATTGCTTTAGGTGTGCATTGAATTATGTCTGCTGAAATTACACTGGGGACTGGGGTATCCCAAAATCTCAGCTACCCACCCCGCCAGTTATACTAAGCAGGCCTGTGCCAGCCTGAGTTTTACTAATTGCTTTAGGTGTGCATTGAATTCTGTCTGCTGAAATTACACCCACCGCTGCCTGGGGTATCCCAAAATCTCAGCTACCCACCCTGCCAGTTATACTAAGCAGGCCTGTGTCAGGCTGAGTTTTACTAATTGCTTTAGGTGTGCATTGAATTCTGTCTGCTGAAATTACACCCACCGCTGCCTGGGGTATCCCAAAATCTCAACTACCCACACCCCGCCAGTTATACCAAGCAGGCCTGTGTCAGCCTGAGTTTTACTAATTGCTTTAGGTGTGCATTGAATTCTGTCTGCTGAAATTACACTGGGGACTGGGGTATCCCAAAATCTCAACTACCCACCCCGCCAGTTATACCAAGCAGGCCTGTGTCAGCATGAGTTTTACTAATTGCTTTATGTGTACATTGAATTCTGTCTGTTCAAATTACACTGGGGACTGGGGTATCCCAAAATCTCAGCTACCCACCCCGCCAGTTATACTCAACAGGCCTGTGCCAGCCTGAGTTTTACTAATTGCTTTAGGTGTGCATTGAATTCTGTCTGCTGAAATTACACCCACCGCTGCCTGGGGTATCCCAAAATCTCAGCTACCCACCCTGCCAGTTATACTAAGCAGGCCTGTGTCAGGCTGAGTTTTACTAATTGCTTTAGGTGTGCATTGAATTCTGTCTGCTGAAATTACACCCACCGCTGCCTGGGGTATCCCAAAATCTCAGCTACCCACCCCGCCAGATATACTAAACAGGCCTGTGTCAGCCTAAATTTTACTAATTGCTTTAGGTGTGCATTGAATTCTGTCTGTTCAAATTACACTGGGGACTGGGGTATCCCAAAATCTCAACTACCCACCCCGCAAGTTATACTAAGCAGGCCTGTTTCAGCCTGTTTTTTGCTAATTGCTTTAGGTGTGCATTGAATTCTGTCTGCTGAAATTACACTGGGGACTGGGGTATCCCAAAATCTCAACTACCCACCCCGCAAGTTATACTAAGCAGGCCTGTGTCAGCCTGTTTTTTGCTAATTGCTTTAGGTGTGCATTGAATTCTGTCTGCTGAAATTACACCCACCGCTGCCTGGGGTATCCCAAAATCTAAGCTACCCACCCCGCCAGATATACTAAGCAGGCCTGTGTCAGCCTGAGTTTTACTAATTGCTTTAGGTGTGCATTGAATTCTGTCTGTTCAAATTACACTGGGGACTGGGGTATCCCAAAATCTCAACTACCCACCCCGCCAGATATACTAAGCAGGCCTGTGTCAGCCTGAGTTTTACTAATTGCTTTAGGTGTGCATTGCATTCTGTCTGTTCAAATTACACTGGGGACTGGGGTATCCCAAAAATACCATTTTGTGAATAATCACCTGTAAAATGGGTATTATAAGTATGTCACACACCCCGCTTCAGATATTAAATCATTAGTCATGGGTCATTCCACCAGCAGGTGGCGACATTGCAGAGAAGTCATGAAAAACGAGCCCCTCCCGGTCTATACATACCTGGTACCTCCCACTCACTGCCCAGTATTCAAACAGCAGTAAAGACAAGGTACCAGGAAAAAAACCCATTGGAAACCCTCAAACTGTAAACGAAACTTCACCCTATAAAGAATCCAGGATACCAAAAAGGGCGGGTGAAGCGGGGTGTGTGACATACTTATAATACCCATTTTACAGGTGAGTATTCACAAAATGGTATTATTCTAAGTATGTCACACACCCCGCTTCAGATATTAAATCATTAGTCATGGGACATCCAACAGCAGTGTCCAAAAAGGGCGGGTATCCAACAAAGCCAAAATGCAAAACTCAAACCACTGCAGCCTGCAGAACGCTGCGGCCAAAACCAGCAACCATTGAAGCCCGCACATCACCTTGTAAAACTTGGAAAAAGTGAGAACAGAAGACCAAGTAGCAGCCTAACAAACTTGGTCAACATAGGCCTGGTGGTGAGGCGAAACCTATCGCGCATGCGCGCGCTGCGGGTACAAGCTGATTACGCAGACGTGAGTGAAAGCAGTAATGCAGAGTTAACTGTGACAAGCTGAATACAGGAGTTATGAGAAGCAAGTGTCCCCGTCTGCACACTGCGCAGCTGCGACCGCAGGGAAGCGATTGGTCTCTCCCCTATTGAAAGCCGCCTATAAAGATGACGCAACAGTACTAGCCCCTCCCACCCTGACGAAGCTCCCAAGCAGGAGCGAAACAGCTGTTGGTCGGGGCCCCTGACCACACCCACCACGCGTGCTCGCTCACAGTATGGCCGCACTTGCAAGGAGCTTTTAGTTTGGACATGTTATTGGCGGGAAGGACCGGGCATAACAAGAGTGGTGAGACTGCAGACGGCAACGCCGCACAGCATACCTTGAGCGTCTGAGGAATCCTTTATGGAGGCTTGATGGGAATGATCTTCAAACGCCTGCACTGGCCTTCACAGAAAGTGCAAGTATATCTATGCTAGAGTGCCTTGGTACAAGCACTCTGTACTCCTGTTTGGCTGACTCTACTTAGTCCCCTGCGGGGGTATGAATTCTATGTGGAAGGGTCTATGGCGTTCCCAGCTATATGCAAAACATGAACTTGTGTATATAGGATTGCCTTCAACGTGCTCTATGCATTGAGCCCTCACCAAAACCAGCACATCACTCTGCTACAGATATAATCTACCTGTATATGTTGGACAGTGCTATAAAACGGCATTCATGTGCTCTAAGTTTTGAGCCTCTATGCAACTAGCCTTATATTTCTATTACCAACATTCACTATTTTGGATTTGGTGGACAGTACCATAAGCCTGACGTCCCCAGTGCTTTCTTACCTTGTTATATGCCAAATGATATATGCCAAATGCCTGCTCCCATTGAGGATAGTTTTTTGTCCCTATATCATATGCTGGCCAGCATTTTTTGATGTGAGTGGAGTGTCTGCGGGTGTGAGTGTGGAGTCCAGGTCGGCCTGGCAGGGGCCTCCATTCATTTGTATATGTTCTATCGCAATTGCGTTTTAATCAGTGTGTGTTACTAAGTCTTGTTTGTCATATGCGTTGTGAGCCCTTTTTTCATTACCATTAAAAGTGAGTTTTTTCTTTTTTTGCTAATTATGTCAGTATGCTTATTGGCCAGCCCAGCAAATAACCAGATGTTGGTATTTATGTGTACTATGTAGTATAAGTAGAGGTTAGCTGGGCGCCCCAAGTACATATGGGTTAAAGGGGCAGCGCCTACATACTAATATTTATATTTCAGGGGAGTTTCCCACTGTTTTCTTTTTTAATTTTTCATTCACTGGTGCTGAAAAACCCAGGACACTCCAACAGCATGAGTAGAATGAGCAGTGATACGAAAAAAGGGAAAACCTTCCCCTTGGTAGAATAGGCCCCAACAACAGCCTGACGAATCCATTTGCTAATGGAAGACTTAGTGGGAGCCAAACCCTTACTAGGACCAACAGGGCACCATGAAAAAGACAACAGTCTTACGAAAAAGAGAAGTAGTAAACAAACAGCACTTCACCCAGCGTACCACATCCAAACAGTGCAAACCCTCTCCTTGTCATCCCTAGGCTTAGGACACAAGGAAGGAAGAACAATGTCCTGGTTAAGACGAAAAGCAGAGTCCACCTTAGAAAGAAGGTCCGGTTTGAAGCGGAAAACCACCTTGACCTGACGTCTCTCAAAGTGAAGAGCCTGAACCAACAAGGCTGCGAACTCCGAGACACGCAGAACAGAAGTGATGGCCACCAACAAGGCAACCCTCTGAGTCAGAGTAGGAAGACCAATAACCTGCAAAGGCTAAAGAAGAAGCCTGAAGAGCAGAGAGAACCAAATTCAAATCCCAAACAGGGAGCAAAGGCTTCCTAGGAGGCCGCAGATGCGAACCCCCTGGAAAAAAGTCCTGACCAAAGGATGGAGTGCAAATGACCTAAAAAAATAGACAAGGCAGAAACCTGCCCCTTCAAAGTACTCAGCTGAGTCCAGCCCAGATTAAAGAAATTCCAAAATCCTAGAAACAGAAAAGACCCGACAGGGCAAAGATCTAGCCTCACACCAATCAATATAAAATCTCCAAGCCCTATAATAGATGGAAGAAGAGGATCTCTTCCTGGCACTAATAAGAGTCCGAATGACCGAATCCGAAAGAGCCTCCTCCTTTAAGATGGAGGTTTCAGCAGCCAAGCCGTCAAAGCCAACGTTGGTAAACTGGGGTAACACAGTTGACCCTGAGTGAGAAGATCCGGCCGAAGAGGCAGATTGAACTGATCCACTGCCAGACAAACGATGTCTGCGAACCACACCCGCCTTGGCCACCTTGGAGCCACGAGAATGGCGGGAACCCCTTCCAGGACCAACTTTCGCAACACCCTGCCTAGCATGGGAATCGGAGGAAACAGATAAAGAAACCCCAGGTCCCCCCAGCTCAGTGCCATGGCATCCGCCGCCAGAGCCAGAGGATCCTGAGAAAGCGACACGAATGTCGGAAGCTTGTGATTGTGACGAGAGGCAAACAGATCCACCTCCGGCGTCCCCCACCGGAGACAAAGCGACCGAAACACCTGGGGGTGGAGAGACCATTCCCCCCGGCAGGAAGAACACCGGCTCAGAATGTCCACCTCCGTGTTTTCCACTCCTGGAATGTACACTGCCGAAATGCAAGGGACATGAGTCTCCGCCCAAACTAGAAACAGAGACACCTCTCTGAGGGCACCCAGACTGCGAGTCCCTCCTTGGTGATTGATGTAAGCAATCGAACCTGAACCAACAAGCCCTGTAAATGCTGCGTCAAGTGAGACAGAACCAACCTGATGGCTCTCAACTCCAGAACATTGATGGGCAAGTGGGCTTCCTGAGGACCCCACCGCCCCCAGAACCGAAAATCCTTCCAGAAACCTACCCATCCTGACAAACTGGCGTCCGTGGTGACAGTTTCCCAAAGCGGGGTCAGAAATGACCTGCCCTTCAAGAGATTGTCCGAGACCATCCACCACAGTAGAGACTGCCGAACCCGGGGGACATCCGGAAGGACCGATCCAACGACCGCGGTCGCCGGTCCCAAGACGCCAACAGATGAAGCTGAAGCATCCGCGTGTGAAACTGAGCGAAGGGAACCGCCTCGAAAGAAGCTACCATCAGCCCCACCAGTCTCATCCCTAGACGGATGGACGGGCGAGGATTGGAAAGAAGAAGCTGAGCCAATTCCTAAATCAAAAGAACCTTGGCCTGAGGTAGAAAAACTCTGTGCTGGCAAGAGTCCAAGGACATCCCCAGAAAGGTCACCACCCTGGCCGGAACCAGAGAGGACTTGGGGTAGATGATCACCCAGCCGGACCTCTCCAGAGTGGACACCACCGTGCTGGTGTCCACTTCCGCTGGACTGAAGGAAGGAGCCATGATGAGAAGATCGTCCAGATAAGGCACAACGCGAAGCCCCTGAGCTCTGAGAAGGGCAATCACGCCCGCCAGCACCTTGGTGAATACTCTCAGAGCCGAGGTAAGGCCGAATGGAAGAGCCACAAACTGAAAATGCCGATCCTCCACCACAAAGCTAAGAAACCTCTGGTGAGCTGGAAAGATCGGAATGTGAAGGTATGCATCCTTGATGTCTATGGACGTCATAAAGTCCCCCTGCCGAAGCGAATTGATCGCAGACCGCAGAGTTTCCATGCGAAACTACCATGGACGGACGAACCTGTTGAGGAACTTCAGATCCAGGATCGGGCGAACCGACCCATCCTACTTGGGTACTGTGAAGAGATTGGAATAGTAACCGAGGCCCCCTTCCGAGGGCGGCACCGGCCGGATAACCGCCATTTCCAAAAGATTTCTCACCGACGCCAGGAGACCCCGAGCGGCCGAAGGATCGGTGGACACCCGCGACCTGAAAAATCTTGAGGGAGGTCGAGACTCGAACTCCAGATTGTAACCGGACGACACCAGCTCCCGGATCCATCTGTCCGGGACCGCCCGGACCCAAACCTGGGAGAAGTGTAGCCACCGTCCCCTCACCCACACGGGTGAGGGCGCCCCTTCATTGCTGAGCGGGCCTGGCAGCGGGCTTGAGCTTGGCGCCCCAAGAGTGACCGGGGCGGCCACGACCTCTCCCCCGGTTCCAACCTGCGCCCCTGGTAGCGGAAAAGGAGGCTCCTCTGCCCGCCCTGGCTCCCCGAAGGAGGGGCTAAAAGAAGCTGCTCCCCGAAAGGAACAACGCGGCTTCTTGTGTTGAGGCAAATTACCTACCTTGGTGACCGAATCCAATCTGTCGCCAAACAAGGGTAACCCCAGGAAGGGGAGAGCAGTAAGCGACCTCTTAGCGCCAACCTCCGCCATCCAATGACGAAGCCACACGGACCGTCGAATAGCAACCAACAAGGCCAAGGACCTGCTACACATAGAAATCACATCGTCCTGGGCAGCCAGAACACAAGAAGCGAAAGACCCACGCTGCCGAAGAAAGCAAATTCCTCGCAGGAGGGATCAAGATCAGCGTATAAATCTCTAATTATGGACTGATATCCATCAACACTATTGCAGAAGCACACACCAGCCATGGCATGCCAGCTGATCGATCCGACGATCCTCACCATCCTTACTGGTAGTAGTATCTGGAGAATGCAATACAGACGTGTTAGACAGACCCAACACCAGGGCATCCACATCCGGGTGAACAGACCAAAGCTTCAATTCCTCCTCAAAGGGATACCGCTTATCTCAACTAGGAGGCACCCCAACGAGACGCGTAGGCTGTTTCCATTCTTTAAGAACAACTCAAAGTGTTGTTGCCTGGGAAACAGTAAACGCGGGCAAATCAAAAATCTCACCCTTCGGCGGGGGGAGGGGGCGCCACAGGCGGGTCCAAAAACAAAATCTCAAACAATTGGGTCAGCAAAGAGGGGGTATCAAAGGACGCCCTCGCAGTCTGATCGCCAGAAGCAGCAGACAATTGTAGAGCGTCAGGCTCGTCTGAATCCTCAAGGAGCTCCCCCTCCTCAGACGGGAGACAATCAGACCATCGAAAACTTCCTCCGCCACCTCCACCGGGGCCGGGGGAAAGACATGCTTCCACTAAGCCGTAGCCACAGAGCTACCACCGCGGAAAACATCTTCTCGAGGTAGGCCAAGCGAGCGCACACCTCGGACTGCGAATCCCCACCCATGACCACGTCACACGGGGTCCGGAATAGGCGTGGGGGAGTAGGAGATGACTGAGGTTGCGAGGAGCCAGAAGCCGGAGTGCCGGTCTGACGCGCGATATTCTGCTGGACGCATGGAACGCACAATATGACGTCCTCACCTGGGAGCGGAGCCCCACATCCCCCACACTGCCTGGAATTGCCCCGCAGAGCTATTTCCGGTATCTTTGGAAGCCTCCATACGGTGAATTCGCAATTACCCAGGGATTTATGCTGTAAGCGACCCAGGATGCCCCTTAACAATTAAAGTTCCGAGAGTGGGAGGATTTTTAGAACCCTTAAAAAGACCCAATTTAAAAAGGGCTAGCCAGGTATATCAGACCGGGAAACCCATGCAGCAAGGGTATCCCAGGATCTGAAACAGAAAGAAAAAGCCAAATCAGCCTTCACATAAAGATACAGTGCATGCACACACACACATACTGAGAACCAAAACTCATTGCAGGAATAGCCACCAGAGGCCCTGTATGATACAACACATAAATATATATATATATATATATATATATATATATATATATATATATATATACATACACACATATATATATATATATATATACATATACAACCATGTACAGCAAAGTAATGTATATTTAAATAAAACAAAGTATATACATTATCAATTAAATACAGTGAACAAGGCCAACACACAGTGTTAATAGCAGGCCAGTGGTCACAAGGGCAATGGAAGCGCTGACAACAAACCTATATGCGCTATAAAAAACCTGCATGACAACTCACGGTTAACACACGCACAACCCGGCACCTGAGCAGCGAGAGGGAATAGCGGGGAACAGCGGCGCTCAGACGAGACGAAGGGCGGGCCGGAGAACGCGCGCGAAGTGCTCCGGCCCCGCCCCCCCCGACCATAGCCCGTACAGCGCGGCCCGCGGCGGAACACGGCCCCGCCCCCCCCCTCACTACCTCAGACTGGCCAAAAATGGCGGCGGCGCCGCCCTGAATAAAACCTAATATAAAGAAGACAGCCGCTCCGCAAGCACAAGAGCCGCAAGCCCTAGTAAAAAACACACACAACGCGCACACTATCGCACTAAGTAGACCCGCAGAACAGATAGAGCATAGCCTTATAAAAACACACATGCCATGAAGGAAGCACCCCAACGCAAATTACCCCCCCCCCCCAAGCGAAGGAATTCTAGTGAGCAGGGGATAGGGGGACTAAAAGGGGGCAAATCGGAACGGGGCATCCCAAATCCGGATCACCGGGCCGGATCTTCGCATTGCCCCACGCATGGGGTCTAGCGGAGGAGATAAGCTCCTAGGCACCATTAGGTGCCATCTACCATTACCCAGCCTAGCAGCCGAGGCTGGGAGGCTCCCATCATTAAACTAACAAAGAATAAAAAGAGGACTGGGTAGAAATAGACCATGGGGGGGTGCCGGGGTGCAAGCAGGAGACTTCTTTCTTCTGTCTTGTCACCATCTTGCAGAGAAGAACACTGGGGAGTGAGTGGGAGGTACCAGGTGTGTATAGACCGGAGGGGCTCGTTTTTCATGACTTCTCTGCAACGTCGCCACCTGCTGGTGGAATGACCCATGACTAATGATTTAATATCTGAAGGGGGGTGTGTGACATACTTAGAATATCTCAACTACCCACCCCGCCAGATATACTAAGCAGGCCTGTGTCAGCCTGAGTTTTACTAATTGCTTTAGGTGTGCATTGAATTCTGTCTGTTCAAATACACCCACCGCTGCCTGGGGTATCCCAAAATCTCAGCTACCCACCCCGCCAGATACACTAAACAGGCCTGTGTCAGCCTGAGTTTTACAAATTGCTTTAGGTGTGCATTGAATTCTGTCTGTTCAAATTACACCCACCGCTGCCTGGGGTATCCCAAAATCTCAGCTACCCACCCCGCCAGTTATACTAAGCAGGCCTGTGTCAGCCTAAATTTTACTAATTGCTTTAGGTGTGCATTGAATTCTGTCTGTTCAAATTACACTGGGGACTGGGGTATCCCAAAATCTCAACTACCCACCCCGCAAGTTATACTAAGCAGGCCTGTTTCAGCCTGTTTTTTGCTAATTGCTTTAGGTGTGCATTGCATTCTGTCTGCTCAAATTACACTGGGGACTGGGGTATCCCAAAATCTCAACTACCCACCCCGCAATTTATACTAAGCAGGCCTGTTTCAGCCTGTTTTTTGCTAATTGCTTTAGGTGTGCATTGAATTCTGTCTGCTGAAATTACACCCACCGCTGCCTGGGATATCCCAAAATCTCAGCTACCCACCCCGCCAGATATACTAAACAGGCCTGTGTCAGCCTGAGTTTTACTAATTGCTTTAGGTGTGCATTGCATTCTGTCTGTTCAAATTACACTGGGGACTGGGGTATCCCAAAATCTCAACTACCCACCCCGCCAGATATACTAAGCAGGCCTGTGTCAGCCTGAGTTTTACTAATTGCTTTAGGTGTGCATTGAATTCTGTCTGTTCAAATACACCCACCGCTGCCTGGGGTATCCCAAAATCTCAGCTACCCACCCCGCAAGTTATACTAAGCAGGCCTGTGTCAGCCTGAGTTTTACTAATTGCTTTAGGTGTGCATTGAATTCTGTCTGCTGAAATTACACCCACCGCTGCCTGGGGTATCCTAAAATCTAAGCTACCCACCCCGCCAGGTTTACTAAGCAGGCCTGTGTCAGCCTGAGTTTTACTAATTGCTTTAGGTGTGCATTGAATTCTGTCTGTTCAAATTACACCCACCGCTGCCTGGGGTATCCCAAAATCTAAGCTACCCACCCCGCCAGGTTTACTAAGCAGGCCTGTGTCAGCCTGAGTTTTACTAATTGCTTTAGGTGTGCATTGCATTCTGTCTGTTCAAATTACACTGGGGCCTGGGGTATCTCAAAATCTCAGCTACCCACCCGGCCAGTTATACTAAGCAGGCCTGTTTCAGCCTGTTTTTTGCTAATTGCTTTAGGTGTGCATTGAATTCTGTCTGTTCAAACACACCCACCGCTGCCTGGGGTATCCCAAAATCTCAGCTACCCACCCCGCCAGATATACTAAGCAGACCTGTGTCAGCCTGAGTTTTACTAATTGCTTTAGGTGTGCATTGCATTCTGTCTGTTCAAATTACACTGGGGACTGGGGTATCCCAAAATCTCAGCTACCCACCCCGCCAGTTATACTAAGCAGGCCTGTGTCAGCCTGAGTTTTACTCATTGCTTTAGGTGTGCATTGAATTCTGTCTGTTCAAATACACCCACCGCTGCCTGGGGTATCCCAAAATCTCAGCTACCCACCCCGCAAGTTATACTAAGCAGGCCTGTGTCAGCCTGAGTTTTACTAATTGCTTTAGGTGTGCATTGAATTCTGTCTGCTGAAATTACACTGGGGACTGGGGTATCCCAAAATCTCAGCTACCCACCCCGCCAGATATACTAAGCAGGCCTTTGCCAGCCTGAGTTTTACTAATTGCTTTAGGTGTGCATTGCATTCTGTCTGTTCAAATTACACCCACCGCTGCCTGGGGTATCCCAAAATCTCAGCTACCCACCCCGCCAGTTATACTAAGCAGGCCTGTGTCAGCCTGAGTTTTACTAATTGCTTTAGGTGTGCATTGAATTATGTCTGTTCAAATTACACCCACCGCTGCCTGGGGTATCCCAAAATCTCAGCTACCCACCCCACAAGTTATACTAAACAGGCCTGTGTCAGCCTGAGTTTTACTAATTGCTTTAGGTGTGCATTGAATTCTGTCTGCTGAAATTACACCCACCGCTGCCTGGGGTATCCCAAAATCTAAGCTACCCACCCCGCCAGGTTTACTAAGCAGGCCTGTGTCAGCCTGAGTTTTACTAATTGCTTTAGGTGTGCATTGCATTCTGTCTGTTCAAATTACACTGGGGCCTGGGGTATCTCAAAATCTCAACTACCCACCCCGCCAGTTATACTAAGCAGGCCTGTTTCAGCCTGTTTTTTGCTAATTGCTTTAGGTGTGCATTGAATTCTGTCTGCTGAAATTACACCCACCGCTGCCTGGGGTATCCCAAAATTGCAACGAGCACCCCGTCTATTATACTAAATAAGCGTGTTTCAGCCTGAGCTGTACTAAGTTATTTAATTTTGCATTGCTTTCTGTCTGCTGACATTAAACCTGTGCCTGGGGTATCCCAAAATTGCAACGAGCACCCTGTCTGTTATACTAAATAAGCGTGCTTCAGCCTGAGCTGTACTAAGTTATTTAATTTTGCATTGCTTTCTGTCTGCTGACATTAAACCTGTGCCTGGGGTATCCCAAAATTGCAACGAGCACCCTGTCTGTTATACTAAATAAGCGTCTACAGCCTCACCTTTATTAAGTTATTGCATTTTTAATTGGTTTTTGTCCTGCTGTCAAAACACTAGCCCACATGGGCATCCCAAACCAGCACATGTCACCCTGTTATACTAAATAAGCTTCTACAGGCCCTTTTTGTTATTTATTTATTTTTATTTATATAGAGCTGTAATAGATTATATAGTGAGGTCAATTCGCCATTTTGCACCATTATATAGAGAAGCCCACTGTGTAAATCTGAGGAGCAATAGTTTATACAGTATTGTGAGGTAAATTCGCTGTTTTGCACTATTATATATATATCAACCTAAATCCCTGTGTAAATCTGAGGAGCAATAGTTTATATTGTGAGGTAAAATTGCCATTTTATAGAGCAGGCCCTGTCTGAAAATCTCAAATTCGCCATGTTGCACCATTCTTTAGAGTGGCCCTCCTGTGTAAATCAGAGCAGCAATAGTTTATATTGGACAATACATTTGCCCTGTTTTGCACCATTATATGGAGCAGCCCCTGAGTAAACCTGGGGGGCAATAGTTTATATTATGTGGTAAATTCATGGTTTTGCACCATTACATAGAGCAGTCCCTATATAAACCTGAGAAATAGGTTATATTGTGTGAGTTAAACCCGCTCTTGGTTTGTAGCATTATATAGATCAGCTCCTGTGTCAATCTGAGGGGCAATAGCTTATACTGTGAGGTAAATTTGCCATTTTGCAGCATAATATAGAGCAGGCCCTGTATAAATCTGAGGGGCAATAGTTTATACTGTGAGGTAAATTTGCCATTTTGCAGCATTATATAGAGCAGGCCCTGTGTAAATCTGAGGGGCAATAGCTTATATTGTGAGGTAAATTTGCCATTTTGCAGCATAATATAAAGCAGCCCCTGTGTGAATCTGAGGGGCAATAGCTTATATTGTGAGGTAAATTTGCCATTTTGCTTCATTATATAGAGCAGCCCCTGTGTAAATCTGAGGGGCAATCGCTTATATTGTGAGGTAAATTTGCCATTTTGCTATGTGGTGACCAGGTTAGGGAAGCTGGGAGGCAGCTGTGGGTCACCGGCTTTTGGGGTGGCAGGCCGAAGCCTAGGTTCCGGACAGGTAGTAAAGTCTGTAGGCCCAGATGGTATGAGGGCCCTGTGTCGTGACGCCAGGAGGGTTTGGTGGCGCCGGTTACCCTACCAACCGGGGGTCCCAGAGGATCCCTTGCTAGGTGCTGGGTAGCAATAACAGGCAGAGGCCAGATTAGGATCAATGGAACTTTTACTGGCAGTCTAGATGGTATAGTGACAGTACAGATCAGGAGCGATCCTGTGGTGTGGGAGACTAGAGGACTTGCTGAGACTTATAGTGCCTTTTAGGCTGAATAGCTTACTTGCAAGATTGAAGATTCTGCAGCCTTGGAGATTAGAGCGGAATTCAGGACAGGCTCTGTGACCTGGAATATGAGAGATGATACAGTAGATTTATCAGCAGACCTGAAAAGCATTACTTCTTTGTCCAGGTGCTGTTTTGGATTCTTTTTCCACACTAGCCACAACAGCCAGCAGCACAAACACAGATCTGCTTCCTTCAGATGTCACAGCTATTCTGACTAGAAAATGGAGGAGAGCCCAGGCTTAGAGGCTCAGCAGTCCTGATAGGCTCACCACTTGTCACGTGACCCTTCCCTAGCAAGTTAGTTACAGCATTAGGGAGTTATTAAGTTTGTGAAGCTGCACAATGTGAAAACATTAACTCTTTGAATGCAAACTACATAAATTCACATAGGAAACATGTCATTACATGAAAACAGGATATAAAAGGTTATTATACAGGGTATATATATATATATATATATATATATATATATATATATATATATAATAATAATACTGTATGAGCACAGATATATTATACCATATTAGCTAGGCAATATAACAGACCCCAAAGTCACAGGGACAGCCGAAGGTCGAGGGGACACATATAGAACAGTATTGCAAATGCTGTACTGGGACATTGCAGCAGCATAATATAGAGCAGCCCAGTTGCCATCTAAATCAACTACTGGCCGGGCAGGACAACTTTTCCAGGGCAAACTCTGCTAGTTGCGGCCACAAGTCAAGTTTGGCTTCCCAGAAGTCCAGCGGACCCTCAAGGTGTGTTGGCATGGTCATGTCAAGGTATGACATGACCTGCTGGTTCAGGTCCTGCTCCAGGTCTTCCTGCTGCTCATGAGTAGATTCACTATGCGGGTGTAGAAAGCTACTCATTAGCGACTGAAGACTGAGGCTGCTGCTGATGGAGCTGCTGCTGCTGCTGCTGCCACCCCCCCCCCCCCCGGCAGCCATAGCAGTGGAAGGTGAGCGCAGAGGTCCCCTCGAGTCAGACCTGCGAGAGTATGGACCATGGCGCAGATAGACATCACCCAACTGACTATGTAGGATGTCTCTGTAGTAGGTCAGTTTGTCCTCCCTCTCAGTGGGTGTAAATATGCCCCCATTTTGTTCCAGAAGCGAGGGTCCAATAAGGTGGAGAGCCAGAAGTCATCCTGCTGACAAATGGAGACAATTCTGTGGTCACTACGCAAGCACATGAGCATGCATCGTGCCATTTGTGCAAGTGACTCGGAGGGACTACCTGTCTCCATCTCCACTGCAAACTGCCACGGTGGGTCTGGGTCCTCTGTCTCACCTTCCTCACCACCCTCTAGCTCCTCTGGCTGCTCCTGCTCCTTCTCTCCTGTCAGATGACTAGATAAAATGGTCATTTTGTCAAACCTAAACTGTGCTTCGCTGTGCCCCACCCCCCCCTCCTCCTCCTCCTCTTCAGCCCCCACAGGCTTCATGTGGCTGTGAAATGTATGCGCCATGTCTCTAATGCCCTGACCAGCCATGGTTTCCAACATGTGTTGTAGTACATGAAGCAGTGGAATCTCATCGTTCATCTCATAGTCCTGGCGACTGACTAATAAAGTAGCTTCCTCAAAGGGCCTGAGCAAACGGCAGGTGTCACGTATGAGCTGCCACTGGTTTACATTGAAGTTACACAGGGGAGTCCCCCTATCCGTTTGAATCATCAAGAAATCCGTGATGGCTTTTCTCTGTTCCTATAGTCGATCCTGCATATGGAGGGTGGAATTCCAACGGGTGGAAACATCGCAAATCAGACTATGTTGGGGGATACCGTTCTGACGCTGAAGCTCAAGAAGGGTGTGCTTGGAGGAGTAGGAGTGGCTGAAGTGCATGCAAAGTTTCCTTCCCGTTGTTAGGATGTCTTGCAGATGGGGGGAAGACTTCAGAAAACGCTTGACAACTAGATTGAACACGTGTGCCATGGCAGGACGCATGGCTCAGGCTTCCTTGTCGCAGCGCAGACAAGATGTTCTTCCCAGTGTCAGTCACCATGGGTCCCATTTGCAGTTTTCGTGGAGTAAGCCATGATTTAATTTATTGAGTTCTCATTTTTAGCAGTTTCTCCCATGTGTGGCTCTGTGGCTCAAGGCAAACCATGTGAAGAACAGTGTGAAACCGCCGTGTCCTGCACACATGGTAGGCTGGAAGGGCACTGGGAAAAAAAAAATATATATATATTTAGAAAAAACAAAATACAAAAAAAAATAAAAAGGTGTACAAAAATTCACAAAATATTAAAAAAAGACAATGGAAAAAAATATTAAAAAATAAAAAATAATATATATATATATATATATATGTTTTTAAAAAATACAAAATATGAAAAAAAAATCCCCCCCCCAAAAAAAAGATTTTTTGATTTTTGATTTTATATGTTTTCTGTTATCATGTTAGATGTTATTGTTGCTATGTTATATGTTATTATATGTTATTATTATAAATATGTTCAAATAAGATAAATGTTAACTATTAATATGTAATTAACAATTAGCCACTTTTTTCTGTGACACCATTGCTAAGTGCAAGTGCACTGTCACAGGCACAAAGGCCTAGAAGCGTGGAGGCCACAGCGGAGGGACCTGTTCAAGTTGCTGTTGTGGTTGTGCAGGAATCACAATCACCCAGTGGTCCTTAAAGGATATGTATTGTCCCTGACCGTAGTTACAGCTCCAGACGTAGGCACTGCTGTGCACTTTGGTACACACTGACAGGCTAAAGGACTGGCCCACCTTCTGTTCAACAAAATTGTACAGGGCTGGTACTGCCTTCTTTGCAAAGAAATGACAGCATGGTACTCTCCACCTCGGCTCGGCACAAGCCATCAGTTCTCTGAAAGGTCCACCAACTCAAAAGGGAGGGACTGCAGCACCAGCAACTTATACAGGAGCACATTTAGCTTCTGTACATTGGATGAGTGGGAACATACTGTTGTCTCTTGGACATGGCTTGGCCAATGGATTGCTGGCGGAATGACTGACTCGGATTAAGAGGAGGAGGAGCATCTGGAGCGACAGAGGATGGGTATGACACACAGGAGGTGGTGGAGCCTTGGCTGGCAGGAACAGAGAGCGGAGCCAACTCTCCCAGGCCGTTTTATGGTGACGCTGCAAATGTTGACGCAGGGCTGTGGGTCCAACATTGGGACCCTGGCCACACTTCACCTTCTGCCTACACATCTTTCATATAGCCATGTTAACCTCCTGCGGATGCTTGATGAAAAACTGCCACATGGCCTTGTAGCTGATTTTTCCTACCAACAGTCCGCACTAATTCACTGCTGCTGCTGCCGCCACCACCGCCAACTCCAGGGACCCTCTTCCACTACCTCCTGGGAAGATAGCCTGCCGCACAAGTGGTCTACCCCAAGCACATTTACCTCCATACTTTCCCCTTCTGCCACCATGCTGGCCGCTAAATCTGTCACTCTCCATCACTCCAAGCCTTTAAAAGTGCCCTCAAAACTCACTGATGTCCTCCTCAGGTTCCTCAACAGTGTCTGCTTAAGAAGCCAAAACGCTTGCAACACCACCTCCCACGCTACTCTCCTCATCACAACTTTCCCGCCTAGTGGAAGAAGCGGCGAGTGTCTCCTCCACTTCTTGGCTGGGCAGTAGCTGCTGATTTTTCTGATTATCAGATCGTCCTCACTGAATAGTGGAGCTGAACCCTAAGCATAAGACATAACCGACAGTTGACTGGGGGTGTCAGATGTCACTTGTGATGCAGTGGATGATCGTGTTAACCAATCGATGACGGCAGATGGGTTGCTGGTCGAGACAAGACCGCTAGCTGATACCGGGAGATCAGACTTCTCACTGAGACTCCTGCTGCCACTCACCCCTAGTCTGCTGCAACCTCTGCTTGATGAATTTAGGCCTCTGCAACTTCTCTGTGCCCATCCTGCCACTTCTCTGCCTGACATACTTAGTGCGTATATGAGGGGAGGACAAAACGCTACACTACACTTAAAACAGGATTTGTCGAAAAGAGCAGCAGGTGTGTAACTATCTATGGTCTTTAGTAACTAGGCCCTGAAGACTTTAACACGAACAAAATGATGAAACTCTTAGATGTGCGTAAGTGATGCTCTGATGAGAGCAATTCAATGTGCTCTAGTATGCTTCAAAAATGTTTTTTTTTCAGAGACTGGCCTGCGTGGAAATGAATCGGGCATGGATTAGCCAAGATTTCCACCCACCAATGCCTGATGCATTAGAGTAGATTGATCATGGGGCCAGACCAACACTAAAGAAATATGGATCGTGCAAAACAGATTTAAGACGCTGCTCTCCAGTTACAGACATTCCTCCGCATCAGACCACAAGTAATTATTGAGAAATTGCTTTACGTTACTCTTACTTTTTATTAATATTCTTCGGATAAGATATCTGTGCCGAAAATCTCTTAATGCTGCTGCCAACTCCAGGGTGTGTCTTTCTGGCAATTTTGGGCTCCTTTCTGCTGCTTGCAACTCCAGGGTGTGATTCATCCAATTTTTGGGCTCCTGCTGCCAACTCCAGTGTCTCTTTCAAGCTATGCTTGGGCTCCTGCTGCTGCTGCTTGCAACTCCAGGGTGTCATTCGGCCAATTTGGGCCTCCTGCTGCTCCTGCTGCCAACTCCAGTGTGTCTTTCAAGCAATGTTTGGGCTCCTGCTGCCAACTCCAGTGTGTCTTTCAAGCAATGTTTGGGCTCCTGCTGCTCCTGCTGCCAACTCCAGTGTGTCTTTCAAGCAATGTTTGGGCTCCTGCTGCCAACTCCAGTGTCTCTTTCAAGCAATGTTTGGGCTCCTGCTGCTGCTGCTGCCAACTCCAGTGTGTCTTTCAAGCAATGTTTGAGCTCCTGCTGCTCCTGCTGCCAACTCCAGTGTGTCTTTCAAGCAATGTTTGGGCTCCTGCTGCTCCTGCTGCCAACTCCAGTGTCTCTTTCAAGCAATGTTTGGGCTCCTGCTGCTGCTGCTGCCAACTCCAGTGTGTCTATCAAGCAATGTTTGGGCTCCTGCTGCTGCTGCTGCCAACTCCAGTGTGTCTTTCAAGCAATGTTTGGGCTCCTGCTGCTCCTGCTGCCAACTCCAGTGTGTCTTTCAAGCAATGTTTGGGCTCCTGCTGCTCCTGCTGCCAACTCCAGTGTCTCTTTCAAGCAATGTTTGGGCTCCTGCTGCCGCTGCTGCCGACTCCAGTGTCTCTTTTAAGCAACGTTTGGGCTCCTGCTGCTGCTGCTTGCAACTCCAGGGTGTCATTCAGCCAATTTTTGGGCTCCTGCTGCCAACTCCAGTGTCTCTTTGAGCCAATGTTTGGGCTCCTGCTGCTGCCAGCTCCAGGGTGTGTTTTTCAGGCACTATAGGGGCCCCTCATAGTGATGGTACTTCAACTCTCTGCAATAGTGCCGCTCTGTGATTCTATTAGCGATGCCCCTGATCTGCATGTCCAAATTATTTACAGTATTATTTCACTAACCCAGCATGCATCCTATGCGTGTTACAGCAAGGCAGAATGGTTTACAACTCTATTGAGGCTCTAGGAGGCTCAGAAATAGCCGTTTTAATAGCGACTTGCCGCAAATAAATTCGGACCGAAACTAATTTTGTCGGAAAATTCAGCGAATCAGCCGAATCGAATTTTTCAAAAGTTCGCTCATCTCTATCGGCCACTCTTGGCCTTGGTTTGGTAGCCACGTGTGGGTGGGGAGGGGGACCTTGGCCTTGGCTGCCTTTTCAGGCTTCTGGGCCTGCTGTGGCTGCTTTGGGCTGTTAGCCTTCTGGCCCTGCTGCGTCTTCTGGCCCTGCTGCGTCTTGGGGCCCTGCCGCGGCTTCTGGGCCTGCTGTGGCTTGGGGCCCTGCTGCGGCTTCTGGCCCTGCTGCGGCTTCTTGCCCTGCTGCAGCTTCGGGCCCTGCTGTGGCTTTGGGCCCTGCTGCGGCTTCTTGCCCTGCTGCGGCTTCTGGCCCTGCTGCGGCTTCGGGCCCTGCTGCGGCTTCTGGGCCTGTGTTTGGTCCCTTTGGCAAGTGCCTTGGTGCCACGTGGGGGGGATGTGGGGCAGGGTGGGGTGGAGCTTCGTCCCCTCTTACCCGTTTGGAGGGCATGAGCTGGTGTAGCCTTTGGTGCCTTGCTCTTTGTTGGCCTGCTGCCACCTCCTTTTTTGCCGCAGCCTTTGTGGTAGGCCTTAGCCTCGCTTTGGCCTCTTGCGACCTTGTTTTTGGGCCCTCGCCATGCTCAGTCCGCTTGGTAGCCTTTTTCTGAGTGGTTTGTTTTTCTGCTGGCATTTTGCCTGGACTCTCAAAGAGAATGAGCTGTATGTGCATGGATCTTTAACTAAGGTGTGACGCCTACGCGTTCGCGTACGCACACGTCTGGCCGTTCGCACCGACATGCGGAACCCGGAAACCGCTGGGGCATTACTTATCTGCTGACAAGAAGAAAGATGGCGCCCACTATCTTCACCCGCCAACAAGAAGAGATCGTCATGCTTGTAAGTGTATTTGTAGGCCTTTCAAGTGACATCTAAATGCTGCTCGACATGTTAAGGATGCGCACGAAGTAAGAGATTTGATCCAAATTTGGGTAAAATACATGCACACCCAAACGCACGCCACACGTGCCAAACGGTGCGGCCAGATTTGAAACTTAACTTAGCCTAGAAGTGTGTGTGGGTATGTTTTAATGTGATTGACCCAAACAATGTATAGTTTGCAATTCTTTATAGGCATGTATAATTTATTGCTATGTTTGATTTGTGTTTTGTAGACCATGCTGGAGTGCAGGTACGACTACCTGCCCAACTCGTTTGAAAAACGAAACGTCGCCCTGGAGATCATCTCGGAGATCCAACAACAGACCGACACCACCTTCACCCACACACAGATCATGCAGCATTGGTCGGACCTGAAACGACTGCACATGCCCCGGGTGCGGAGGTTTTTCGGTATCCATTTCCCAAGTAAGTACATAGCGCTTGCATGCAAGATGTAACTACGACAGAAGGTAGGCCTTTTATTTATAATGCCTTTTCTTTGGTAGTGTTGGAAATGGATTACCGCATTCGCCGCACCCGGAGGCACACAGGCCGACCAGTGCTGCATGATTCTGCAGCTGGGAGTGAAGGTGGTGGATCTCCAGGGCGACGGGCCTACCCCTCCTCTGTGGGGTCCTCAGACCAGCCCCTGGACCTTACAACAGAGGAGGGGCGGCACAGCGTGGTCAGGCAGTCGTACCCTGCCACGCATGCGGGAACCTCTGGTATGTCACTCTTCATGTCTATGCACACACATATACATGCTATCTCCTACCCAACTGATTCCTTTCATCTGTTTGTCTAGATGCTTCTGGAGCGGGTGAGGAAGTGGAAGAGGCAGCAGATGTGCTACAAGCAGAAGCTGGAGAAGGTGAGTGATGTGAACCAGACTTGCCAATAGACATTTTCTTACTGAGGAATTTGACCATAAAAATGAACGTATTTCCCATGTTTCTACAGGCATTTCTTCACACCAGAGCCAGGACCTCATCGTGTTGTCCCCAACGAGCCAGCTCTCGGCCACCAACCATGTAAGTAGTCAGGGCATTATTAGCATTTATGTGGTACTTGACATCAACACACAGATACATCAAGCCCTAGCCAATGGCAATATATGAGTGATCTGTGGCCACTTCCTTAGCTTAATGACTTGCCAAACTGACCTGTGGCCACTTCCTTAGCTTAATGACTTGCCAGACTGACCTGTGGCCACTTCCTTAGCTTAATGACTTGCCAGACTGACCTGTGGCCACTTCCTTAGCTTAATGACTTGCCAGAATTACATATGTAGCCTTTATTTATTTGTGTAAAACTAAAAAACATTCAATCCACAGGTGGCAAACATGTATTGGTATGAAAATAATGATTTTTTATCCATTTGTTACAGGGACCACACGGCAACAAATTTTGGAAATGAATCGGAGGGTCCTTGCGTTGGTGGCCGTTATGAAGGTGATGGTTGACTCGTTGGGGACAACAGAAGAAGACAAAGAGAAGTAAAGTCCTGGGTCCTGGGCCTGTTCTGCTGGCCCAATTTATGACATTGTTATAATTTTTTTTTTAAGTGTTTAGCAAAATTAACATTAGATAAATATTTTATAATAATAAAAAAATTAAAAAAAGTTTCTTTGTCATTTCTTGAAACACATACATTTACAACAAACAAAGGGGCAAATACATATTTAGAGCTGAAGATTCAGATGTCCGCGAAGTGATTTGGGTAAGTTTGAGGGTCCTAAAATGGAAGAAGAACCTAACCGCGAAGTGATTTGGGTAAGTTTTAGCGACCTAAAATGGAAGAAGAACCTAACCGCAAAGTGATTTGGGTAAGTTTTAGGGACCAAAAATGGAAGAAGAACCTAACCGCTAAGTGATTTGGGTAAGTTTTAGGGACCTAAAATGGGAGAAGAACCTAACCGCTAAGTGATTTGGGTAAGTTTTAGGGACCTAAAATGGAAGAAGAACCTAACCGCTAATTGATTTGGGTAAGTTTTAGGTACCTAAAATGGAACAAGAACCTAACCGCTAAGTGATTTGGGTAAGTTTTAGGGACCTAAAATGGAAGAAGAACCTAACCGCTAAGTGATTTGGGTAAGTTTTAGGGACCTAAAATGGAAGAAGAACCTAACCGCTAAGTGATTTGGGTACGTTTTAGGGACCTAAAATGGAAGAAGAACCTAACCGCTAAGTGATTTGGGTAAGTTATAGGGACCTAAAATGGAAGAAGAACCTAACCGCTAAGTGATTTGGGTAAGTTTTAGGGACATAAAATGGAAGAAGAACCTAACCGCTAAGTGATTTGGGTAAGTTTTAGGGACATAAAATGGAAGAAGAACCTAACCGCTAAGTGATTTGGGTAA
Organism: Gastrophryne carolinensis; assembly: GCA_027917425.1. NCBI lineage: Eukaryota > Metazoa > Chordata > Amphibia > Anura > Microhylidae > Gastrophryne > Gastrophryne carolinensis. The sequence goes on along the minus strand of CM051236.1, from coordinate 241,411,759 downwards.
GTTTTAGGGACATAAAATGGAAGAAGAACCTAACCGCGAATTGGTTAGGGTGAGCTTTAAGGGATCAAAAGGGAAGATGCAGGATAGCGCTAAGTGGTTAGGGTGAGCTTTAAGGGATCAAAAGGGAAGATGCAGGATAGCGCTAAGTGGTTAGGGTGAGCTTTAAGGAATCAAAAGGGAAGATGCAGGATAGCGCTAAGTGGTTAGGGTGAGCTTTAAGGGATCAAAAGGGAAGATGCAGGATCGCGCTAAGTGGTTAGGGTGAGCTTTAAGGGATCAAAAGGGAAGATGCAGGATAGCGCTAAGTGGTTAGGGTGAGCTTTAAGGGATCAAAAGGGAAGATGCAGGATAGCGCTAAGTGGTTTAGCTAAACATTGTAGTAGAAGTGATGGGAGTGAAATATGTATGCGAGCACTTTAATGAGTTAAGTTTGTAGTGCGCAGGCGCAAGATCGTAAGGATTCCGTCTGGACGATTATGTTTGGAAAAAGTGAAACAGAATGTATCGGGAAACGTAAAGGATTCGTGTGAGGATACGATGGGAAAAGGGCAAAAACGAAAGGCTACGTTGTTACCTGAGAAAATGAATCTGAAAAGTCTCAATGGAAAATGACATCCTCGTACTCGTACTCTGGCATACGAGCGGACGGAGACTTTACAGAACGTTTACAATGCATGCATAGAATCGCTCGCACATTCATACGAGAGCGGGAACTTTTGAAAATGATATGACAACGGCACTAAAACGGAAGTTTTTTTGTGTCTCTCTGAATCGAGTCTAATGTTTGTCAAATTATTTTTTGATTATTATTATCACACAAAATAAAAAAGGCACACATTGGCCAAAATGCATTAAAATGAAGCAAAAACATTGTCCACAAGCTGGGAGCGGATTGCCTGTGCCGACCCACTTTGGGTTCCAGAATAGGGAGGTGTTACATCTTCTGAAATCACTAAAGCATCCTCTGCAAGGTCACTGTATCTTGGAACCCGGCTCCGGATGGCGACGTTGTGCAGGACCCCACACGCCACAATTATTATGAGGACCTTGGCGGGCTCATACTGCAAGGCACCCCCAGTCTGGTCGAGACAACGGAAGCACATCTTCAATAAGCCAAAGGCACGTTCCACCACTGAGCGAGTCCTCCTATGTGCAGTATTATACCGCTCCTGGGCCTGCAAGGATGGGTGGAGGATGGGGGTAAGTAACCATGGGAGCAATGGATAGCCAGAATCACCTGGAAAAAAAAACAAAACATAAGCACACACCCTAATACAAAATACACATGATAATACTTGGCCACATATGTAGTGGCAGGCCCCATAACTAGCAGAGACATAAATAGAATCCAAAATCAAAAAACACAAAAAAAGTGTATCTAAACAAGTAACATCATGCTAATAACGAAGAGCCAAAAGTACCTTACATGCTACTTACAAACAGGGCATGTTAGGTTACTTTAAACTGCTAAGAACAGGGAACAACAGACAGAGGCCTAAGGGGAAGAGGCTCAATAATGTGCTGCTTAGCATTCCAGCACTAGTGAATAGGGACAATAGGTGAGCTGTGCAATGTCAGTGCAAAGCACAGTTCTGATGACGCAACATGCCCATCCACCCAGCACACTCCTGTACAATGACTCTGGGATGCAGCATAGCTAAGAGGGGCAGGACAGAAAGGAATAGTGGAGAATCAAAATCAAACACATAGGAGGAAATACTGGTAAGTAAGTGATTGTAAACTTCTACTGTTTCATTGTAGTCTCTAACAGATTAGTGGGGTACAGGCACAGACCAATAAGAAAAATCATGCTGGACAGCAACAACAAATTTTAAACACATACCCAGTAGCCATCCGCCAGACAGATCTCCAGATTGAAAGCGCACAAAGAGGCTGGAGTTCCTCAAAATGTGCGAATCGTGGGTGGACCCAGGGAAGGCTGCAAAGATACTAAAAAATTGCATATCTGGGCCTGACACTGCCTGCACATTTATAGAGTGGCCCATCTTCCTGTTCCTGTAAAAGCAAAATATAAGAGGAATTAGTGGGCCCAAAAGGCAAAACAGAAGTAAAAATATACATTCACATAAGCAACATTTCAAACCACTGGATGTTTGGTATACACAGGATGTAGGTCCACTTTTAGCCATTGAAAAATAATCCACATTGCCAAAAAGTAAATTTATGTGCTACATTGCAGACACATGCTGACCTAAACCACGTACCTGAAAAGATATTCCTGCACTGCAGGCGGAATTAACGCAACGTGGGTACAATCGATGGCACCCATGATGTTGGGCATGTCGGCTATATTATAAAAGCCCAGCTTAACCACATTCCAGGCTTCCGCTGTGTCAGGGAAAAATATATATTTTGGTGCCAGGGTAGCCATGCCATCCAAAAACTTGGTAAGGCTACTCCTCAGCGTAGACTGGGACATCCCCACGGAGAAGGCACCCAGTCTCTGGAACGAGCCGTTTGCCAAAAACTGCAGGCAGCCAACCAATTTGGTCATACCTGCAATTGCATGCCCCTTCCTTGTGGTGCGGGCTAACCATGGCCACAGCTGCCTATAAAAGTCCTGGAGAGAAACACGGTTAAGGCGGGTGAGCGAATAGCTCAAGGTCATGCATGCCATCGATGTCCAGACTTGTTCGGTGCAGCCTGGTTTCTGCCATGCTCAAAAGAACCAGGCCGCGTAGCTGACGCCTTTGATGCTCGCGCACAGCAGAATGCATTCCAAAGTCACGGAGCACAAATACGGCTGCTAACACTGTCCGTAAGTTGAGCGCCCACACCCTCGTTATAACGGGCTGCTTTCAATCGGAAATCAAGGCTCTGAATCATTAAAAAAAACGGACCTATCAACGACAAGTCCGTTTTCACGGAGTCCTGCCTCTTGCGAGCCGACAATCGTAAAGGCGCATGCCGAAACACCTGAGCGCACACACGCACACAAAAAGCAACGGAGCACCTTTCATGCCCCGATCACAGCCCAAAACCAACGGGAAAACGTACGGGATAGATGAACGAGGAGGCTCTGCATCAGGCCAATTGTTCTGTACCACTTGAGTGTATTCCTCACTATCCCTCAGCTAATCCCATTTAACTAATGGTAGATTGCTGGTAAAAAAACACACATAAATATTTCACAGTTAAGAGAATATATATATGGAAGCGTAAATACACAAACCAAGGGTTGCTTGTAAAACAACACAGTTTTACTGTAGAGGTTCCCTCATTTAAGGAAGACCTCTGGCTGTTTTAGGCAGACTTTCACAAACAACAAGACTTTCTCACACTATCACATTAACACAAACAGGGCCGTATTTGCCACAAGGCAATTCAAGGCCTGTGCCTAGGGCGGGAACATTGTAAAGGGGCGGGTCTTCAGGGTAGCAGAACAAAAAAAAAAAAATTTTTTTTTTTACATTCGACGACCGTGGGGCTCCCGCGCGCGTGCCCGCCTAGTGCGCGTGCCCACACGGTCGCCGAACTTTTTTCCATGGCCGCGGGCTCCCACGCGCTTGGCCGCCCGACGCGCGTGCTCGCAGGGTCGCCCGTGCCAATCAGCTGCTCCGGCGCCCGCACCCGCCTACCTTCATCTTTGCGGCTGCTTCACCCCGCCTTCCACCCACTGGTTATGCTGCCGGCGCGGGCCACCTCGCAGCACGAGAGCTGGCTCCGCCCCCTGCCGTGACGTCATCGTGTGCCCGCATGGGAAAAGGAACGTGACTGGGTGCCGCTGGGGCTGCTGCTTGCTTCCTCCAGGGACATCAGACTGCCCAGTAAAGGTAATGGAGGAACGGGCAGGGATTCAGGGACTGTCATTTTTACTATAATGGAGTGGGAAGAGTAATTTGCAGGTTTAATAAAACAAAATAAAAAATAGAAGATAATGATGATGTTTGGGGGGGAGGGGCATATATTGTGTGTGCGCATGAATGGGGGTTGGGGGTAAGTACTTGAGATTGAAGGAGCAGGCCTGGGAACAAAGGGGGGGGACACTTTTAGACTCCAGGGCCATCCCAGTTCCACTCCTTGTGGCATCCCGAATTGGACTGTGTAAAACTCCCCAGAGGGCTTGTTTTACTCTCCTTGTCCTGGAGCCATCACTGGGTTTCTGTGTCGCCGCCGCATCCCTGCTCGCCTTTAGCTGTGCGCACGCCCTGCCATTCTGAATGGGCAGAGTGGGCACGCGATGGCTAGGAGGTGCAGCTGGCGGGGGATGCAGGCCACTCAGCCAATCAGTGCACACGTTCTTGCTCCATGTCTGCGCAGTGAGAGCGACAGGAAGGTGAGTGAATAGTGCGGCCTTAGGGGATACACACAGCGGCCCACTGAGAGGAACAACAGTGAAAAGTGAAAATCAGGCTTGTTGTTCCTGTTTAAAGTAAAACAAAACCTTGAGAGGCTGGCCCTGGAAACTAAAAGATTACAGGTCTGACCGCTGGCCTTCCCCCCTGGGCACCCCAAATCGGGACGGCCAGTTGCCAGCCCTGGAATCTTTGAGAAACCCCCTAGATCGCCCAAAATCACTCACCTCCTCTCGGACCAATGGCACATACACAGGCTCTAGTCTAATGAGAATCACTTGCTGTCACTATGTAATTCTCATTGGACCAGAGTCCACTCTCATTGGACCAGAGTTTCACCCAGCGGAGTATACCAAATTGGGATGCCCTGGGATAAAGCTAGCAGCCGGCCCTGGAATCTTTCAGATTCCAGCCCAGGAGCTTCTGGGTTTTGTTCAGCTTCAATGAGTGTGTCTGTGCAGGCCAGGGAGGGGCAGCTGGAATTGTGGTGTGGTGTATGTGGGGTGGCATCTGACAGATGTTGCACCCCCCCAACACACACATTGGGCAGGCTGATTTGGGATGCCCAGCAGCATGTAACCCCCTCTCCCGTTCCTGCACAACTTAGCTTGGCCTAGATCCCACAGTGCATTGGTGGGCCACCTGTTAATATGGCATCCTTAGCACACTTTTAGGTGTGAGCTATTGGCAGGATAAAGGCAGCTAAAGATTTAATACTCATCCTTTTCCACACACTAATATGCAAGGAAAAGGATGCCTGTTGTTTGAGGCCCCACGCATGCGCCGTGAGATTAAGAAGCATGTAACATTAAGGCAAATCTGGGGGGTTTCATGCTGTGGGGTATCCCACATTGGGAGGACACCACCAATCAGTAGAGGTGACTCAACATTAATTTGGACGATTCCTAGAAATTCAGGTTTTTGTGAACTGAATCGAATTTTCATGACCCACCCTTAAAGTGTACCAAACCCATCACAGATGGCCATGAAATCTCCAGGGTTGCCTGATTCACTATTCCTAGGGCATCCAGATTCAGGATGCCCCACTGTGTGAAACCCCCCCGTGAGTCCGCTGTAAAACCTACCCGATCATGCGTGCACTACGCTTTACCTTTATTGGGGCCCTTGGCAGGCATTTGTGCATGGCAGACACGCACCCTGTTAGAGGCTAGTGGGGCTGCAGCCACTGGCGTACTTGGCTGCATATTGCTATTTTTCCTGTCGGCCCCTAGCCAATTCTTAACCGAAAATGATGACGAATTGAATCAAGCGCGCTGATTAGATGACAGCCCTTACATGTGCCATGGGACCAGGGAAAGGTGAGTTTTATTGGGCAACCTGGGGGGTTTCACACAGCAGGGCATCCTGAATTGGGGCCATAAACCGGGGATAGTCAAAATCATGGGTTTCATCCAGCGCAGGCTAGTGCGGTGTAAAGATACTTAGCAGATTGCACTCTGTCAGTCCCACACTGGACGCCGTACCCTCCTCCTCCGCCGCCTGAACGATTGACACCACTGTACAGAAGGGGACCACGGTGCGCCCCGTTCAATGGAGAGGGGCGTGCCGTAATTCCTGTGACAAGGGGGACGGGGCACGCTGTAGCCCCTCTGCTGAACGGTGTTGAGCGCCGAGGTGGCAGAGGAGGAGGGAGCGGCGCCCATCGTGGGACAGTGTGCGATCTGCTAAGTGTCTTTACACCGCACCAGCCTGCGCTGGATGAAAGGAAAGTATAGTTTTTTTTTTTTTATAAAGTCTGATTTTAAAACAATAAAAAATTATCTAACCTTTGTTCCCGTTCTATTGCTGGGAGAAGTCCTTATCCTCCGGCGCCAGCAGGTGTCTTGACTGGGACAAAGAACACAAACTCTGTCCCGCACTGTGCTCCTGGCATTTTGCTCCTGGCTACTTAAGAGGGGCTATTTATAGGTGCAAAGTGAGGTGTCAGTTCCCTCCTTGCCTATAAATAGCCCCACAGGATCTGTGTCCCGCTGTGTGAAACCCCCCAGGTCGCCCAAACTCACCTCTTCCCGATCCTATGATGCATGCGCGTCCGCTCGTCCAATCAGCGCACAGGTGGCCGCATGCCCGCACTGGCCATTCACAAATGCCTGGCACTGGCACGCACCCAGCTAAAGAGATAGCTGGGATGCGGCCACTGCTCGCACATGCGCCATTGGCCCGGGAACGAAGGTGAGTTTTCGGGTGACATGGGGGGTTTACAGATTGGCACTTTAATCTTGTGATAGAGATTGTTTATTAGGAGGGATATTTTGAATAGTATGGGTATCATGGGTTTTGTAGGATACTCCTGCTGAGTTTGGCCTTATATATATGTTTTTTAATATATGTATGTAACTGTGTTGTACTGCCTTAATGTGTGTTTTTAAGTAAATACTACTTTTGAATTGATGAATTAAACATATGAATATTAAGATCAGTTGGTACAATTGATTGATTTCTTTGGGGTGAGAGTGGTGCTTTCTGAATAACTGTGTTTGGTCTGTGGATGGCTGGAGCCACAGAAATTTTCTTGTGTATTGTAGTGTCAATTTAAGTTACAGGTCCTGCACACTCTCTTTCCCCTAAACTTGGATTGTTTGCGGTGGTGCTTAACAGGGTTTCTTCTTTTGTATTTATATATGACCTGGGGGGTTTCACACAATGGGGCACCCCCGATCAGGTAGTTCTGCAGTCTCATAAACTCCATGTCATGCCATGTCCCTGAGCTGGGGGTACCTGGGGTTCCTTTATCTGTTACCTCCGATCCCTATGCTAGGCAAGGTGTTGGAAAAGGTGGCCAAGGAGGGTGTGGTTCGCAGACATCGTTTGTCTGGCGGTGGATCAGTTCGATCTGCCTCTTTGGCCGGATCTTATCACACAGGGTCAACTGCGTTACCCCAATTTACCAACGCTGGCTTTGACGGCCTGGCTGCTGAAACCTCCATCTTAGGGGAGGAAGGTCTTTCGGATTCTGTTATTCAGACTTTTATTAGTGCCAGGAAGAGGTCCTCTTCTACCATCTATTATAGGACTTGGAGATCTTATATTGATTGGTGTGAGGCTAGATCTTTGCCCTGTCGGGTCTTTTCTGTTTCCAGGATTTTGGAATTTCTTCAGTCGGGGCTGGACTCTGGTCTTCAGCTGAGTACTTTGAAGGGGCAGGTTGCTGCCTTGTCTGTCTTTTTTCAAAAGTCCTTTGCGCTTCATCCTTTGGTCAAGACTTTCTTTCAGGGAGTCTCGCATTTGCGGCCTCCTAGGAAGCCTTTGCTCCCTGTTTGGGATTTGAATTTAGTTCTCTCTGCTCTTCAGGCTCCTCCTTTTGAGCCTTTGCAGGATATTGCTCTTTCTACTCTGATTCAGAAGGTTGCCTTTTTGGTGGCCATCACTTCGGTTCGGCGCGTTTCGGAGTTGGCAGCCTTGTCGGTTCAGACTCCTTACTTTGAGAGACATCAGGACAAAGTGGTTTTCCGCTTCAAACCGGACTTTCTTCATAAGGTGGTCTCTGCTTTTCATCTTAACCAGGGCATTGTTCTTCCTTCCTTGTGTCCTAAGCCTAGGAATGACAAGGAGAGGGTTTGCACTGTTTGGATGTGGTACGCTGTGTGAAGTACTATTTGCTTACTACATCTCCTTTTCGTAAGACTGATGCCTTTTTCGTGGTGCCCTGTGGACCTAGGAAGGGTTTGGCTCCGGCTAAGTCTTCCATTAGCAAATGGATTGGTCACGCTGTTGTTGGGACCTATTCTGCCAAGGGGAAGGTTCCCCCTTTTCGTATCACTGCTCATTCTACTCGTGCTGTTGGAGCGTCTTGGGCTTTTCAGCACCAGGCTTCTGTTGAACAAGTTTGTAAGGCTGCTACTTGGTCTTCTGTTCACACTTTTTCCAAGTTTTACAAGGTTGATGTGCGGGCTTCAGCGGATGCTGTGTTTGGCCGCAAGGTTCTGCAGGCTGCAGTGGTTTGAGTTTTGCATTATGGCCTTGTTGGATACCCACCCTTTCTGGACACTGCTTTTGGATGTCCCAAGTGTAATTATTAATGTTTGAAGCGGGGTGTGTGACATACTTAGAATAATACCATTTTGTGAATACTCACCTGTAAAATGGGTATTATAAGTATTAGAGATGAGCGAGTAGTGAAATATTCGAAATTTCGAATTTCGATTCGAATAGACCGCGTTGCTCGACTACTCGACCGATTATCGAATCCCATTATAGTCTATGGGAAAAAAATGCTCGCCACTTGGAAATCTCAATTCGACCACTTGGAGGTCACCAAGTCCACCCTGAAACATCAGAAAATGATGCCAACACTGCTGGAATGCAACTGGGACAGCAGGGGAAGCATGTCTGGGTGCATATAACGCGCCCAAGTCGCACTATTACGCCACTATCACAGCCACTCAACAATACACTCCAAACACAATATAACTTCTACGTAAAGTGAGACAAGACAAGGAAACCTTCTTTCCTCTACATTGCCATGGACCCCAAGCCAAACTGTACAAAAAAGAAGAACAAAATTCTGCACCCCTTAAAATCATGTTGCCTAATGACAACCACAGATGGCATAGGCAAGGGGGAAAATAAATAGACCCCACCCCTAATTGTCATTGTGTGTGTGTGTGTGTGTGTGTGAGATGTGGTCAGACATGTCCTCTTGTGTCATTGTGTCACCCCAGCAGTAAGGGAAGCTTAACCCTTTAACCGCCAGCCTACCTTGAGATTTTGTCACCCTTTGTTGCCAGACCATTTTGCACTATTTTGCGCTCCACATGTTCAACTGTGATTTTTGAAGAGATTTCCCAGTATTTCCCTGGACAATTATATATTGTTTTTTTCAGCACAGTCTGGGCTTTAACATGAAGTGTCTTGTTTGTAAGATTGTCAGTGTTTTTTAAATATTTTTATGGAAAATATGTAAAAAAAAACCCCAAAAAACATTTTTTTACAATTTTAGTGTGTTTTCCTAATAAAACATGCAAGTTGTTCCAGAAAATCATATTGTGTGTAAAAGCCCTATTGCTCCCGATTGCAACAGTACCACATATGTATTGGTAGACATCCTTTCCTGCCCACGAGACACGTAAAACTAAAAAGAGCGACTGAGCTAATTTTCAAAGAAAATACACCATTTTGCTCTCCTTGCGGTTTTTCAACCAAAACACCACTTTTCAATTGAAATACCCCCCCCAAACCATATGTTGGCTGAAAGTACACACCTCAAGCGTTCTAGGCGTACCAGGCTTGTTGTTGTAGCTGCAGCTTTCTGGGCGCAAGCCTTCCCGAAACTCACTGGTTGTACTCGATTTCCCTAAAAAAATAGCAAAAATGCAGCATTAAGACCAATTTTTTCTATAAAAAACATGCGCTAACCAAAAAAAAACTAATCAAATCTGAAATGGCAAGGTCTTCTGAACAGAACAATACCCAACATGCATAGCTACCTCCAAGGGTAGGGTTGCCAATTACCCCAAAGCAAAGCGTATGCATAACGGGCATTTCACTTGAAATTTCCTGCTCTGCAGACAAAGTGCGCACCTTGCGCTTTTTCAACCAAAACATCACTTTTCAATAAAAATACCCCCCACAAACCACATGTTCCCTGAAAGTACACACCTCAAGCGTTCTAGGCGTACCAGGCTTGTTGTTGTAGCTGCAGCTTTCTGGGCGCAAGCCTTCCCGAAACTCACTGGTTGTACCGGATTTCCCTAAAAAAATAGCAAAAATGCAGCATTAAGACCAAATTTTTCTATAAAAAACATGCACTAACCAAAAAAAACAAATCAAATCTGAAATGGCAAGGTCTTCTGTACAGAACAATACCCAACATGCATAGCTACCTCCAAGGGTAGGGTTGCCAATTACCCCAAAGCAAAGCGTATGCATAACGGGCATTTCCATTGAAATTTCCTGCTCTGCAGACAAAGTGCGCACCTTGCGCTTTTTCAACAAAAACATCACTTTTCAATAAAAATACCCCCCACAAACCACATGTTCCCTGAAGGTACACACCTCAAGCGTTCTAGGCGTACCAGGCTTGTTGTTGTAGCTGCAGCTTTCTGGGCGCAAGCCTTCCCGAAACTCACTGGTTGTACCGGATTTCCCTAAAAAAATAGCAAAAATACAGCATTAAGACCAAATTTTTCTATAAAAAACATGCGCTAACCAAAAAAAAACTAATCAAATCTGAAATGGCAAGGTCTTCTGAACAGAACAATACCCAACATGCATAGCTACCTCCAAGGGTAGGGTTGCCAATTACCCCAAAGCAAAGCGTATGCATAACGGGCATTTCACTTGAAATTTCCTGCTCTGCAGACAAAGTGCGCACCTTGCGCTTTTTCAACAAAAACATCACTTTTCAATAAAAATACCCCCCCCAAACCATATGTTGGCTGAAAGTACACACCTCAAGCGTTCTAGGCGTACCAGGCTTGTTGTTGTAGCTGCAGCTTTCTGGGCGCAAGCCTTCCCGAAACTCACTGGTTGTACTCGATTTCCCTAAAAAAATAGCAAAAATGCATCATTAAGACCAATTTTTTCTATAAAAAACATGCGCTAACCAAAAAAAAACTAATCAAATCTGAAATGGCAAGGTCTTCTGAACAGAACAATACCCAACATGCATAGCTACCTCCAAGGGTAGGGTTGCCAATTACCCCAAAGCAAAGCGTATGCATAACGGGCATTTCACTTGAAATTTCCTGCTCTGCAGACAAAGTGCGCACCTTGCGCTTTTTCAACCAAAACATCACTTTTCAATAAAAATACCCCCCACAAACCACATGTTCCCTGAAAGTACACACCTCAAGCGTTCTAGGCGTACCAGGCTTGTTGTTGTAGCTGCAGCTTTCTGGGCGCAAGCCTTCCCGAAACTCACTGGTTGTACCGGATTTCCCTAAAAAAATAGCAAAAATGCAGCATTAAGACCAAATTTTTCTATAAAAAACATGCACTAACCAAAAAAAACAAATCAAATCTGAAATGGCAAGGTCTTCTGTACAGAACAATACCCAACATGCATAGCTACCTCCAAGGGTAGGGTTGCCAATTACCCCAAAGCAAAGCGTATGCATAACGGGCATTTCCATTGAAATTTCCTGCTCTGCAGACAAAGTGCGCACCTTGCGCTTTTTCAACAAAAACATCACTTTTCAATAAAAATACCCCCCACAAACCACATGGTCCCTGAAAGTACACACCTCAAGCGTTCTAGGCGTACCAGGCTTGTTGTTGTAGCTGCAGCTTTCTGGGCGCAAGCCTTCCCGAAACTCACTGGTTATACTGGTTGTTGTGGAGGTTGGTCTTCCCCTGGGGAAGAGCGCCAGAACCACCGAACTGGCCAGATTTACATGTTGGTCATGGGGCACGGGCGCCCATATGGGCATGCGCTCGGGAGCCCCGTGACCAAACTGAAAAAAAAAAACACACATATACACACACACACTCCCTCTCCAAAATCAACATCTATTTTTTTTTCCGTTTTTTTTAAATACCTTTTCTTCCGGGGTCTCTTCCTCAGTACTTCAGTCAGTCACACGTCCCTGACCCAGCAGGTGGGCGGAGTCCGGCGGCCTGCTCTCATGTCCCGCGCCGGCAATGCTCTGTAACCAATGGCTGAGGCGGGGCAGGCAGGGCGAGGAGGCCAATCAAGATGCCGGCTGTCAGAGCCGACCAAGATGGAGGCCAGGTGGGTGCGAGCGCGGTCGCCAGGGAGCACATGATCGCCTGGGGGGATAGGATGGATGGCTGCATGGGGGTGATAGGATGGATGGATTACTGCATTGGGGGTGACAGGATGGATGGATGGCTGCATTGGGGGTGATAGGATGGATGGATGGCTGCATGGAGGTGACAGGATGGGTGGATGGCTGCATGGGGGTGACAGGATGGATGGATGGCTGCATGGGGGTGACAGGATGGATGGCTGCATGGGGGTGATAGGATGGATGGATTACTGCATTGGGGGTGACAGGATGGATGGATGGCTGCATTGGGGGTGATAGGATGGATGGATGGCTGCATGGGGGTGACAGGATGGATGGATGGCTGCATGGGGATGACAGGATGGATGGATGGCTGCATGGGGGTGACAGGATGGATGGCTGCATGGGGGTGACAAGATGGATGGCTGCATGGGGGTGACAAGATGGATGGCTGCATGGGGGTGACAAGATGGATGGCTGCATGGGGGTGACAGGATGGATGGCTGCATGGGGGTGACAGGATGGATGGCTGTATGGGGGTGACAAGATGGATGGCTGCATGGGGGTGACAGGATGGATGGCTGCATGGGGGTGACAGGATGCATGGCTGCATGGGGGTGACAGGATGCATGGCTGCATGGGGGTGACAGGATGTATGGCTGCATGGGGGTGACAGGATGCATGGCTGCATGGGGGTGACAGGATGGCTGGATTGGAGGTGAGAGGATGGATGGATGGATTGATTGCTGCATGGGGGTGACAAGATGGATGGATGGATGGCTGCATTGGGGGTGACAGGGTGACTGGATTGGGGGTGAGAGGACGGATGGCAGCATTGGGGGTGACAGGATGGATGGATGGCTGCATGGGGGGTGACAGGATGCATGGCTGCATGGTTGCATGGGGGGTGACAGGATGCATGGCTGCATGGGGGGTGACAGGATGCATGGCTGCATGGGGGTGACAGGATGCATGGCTGCATGGGGGTGACAGGATGCATGGCTGCATGGGGGTGACAGGATGCATGGCTGCATGGGGGTGACAAGATGCATGGCTGCATGGGGGTGACAGGATGGATGGATGGCTGCATGGGGGTGACAGGATGGATGGATGGCTGCATGGGGGGTGACAGGATGCATGGCTGCATGGGGTGACAGGATGCATGGCTGCATGGGGTGACAGGATGCATGGCTGCATGGGGGTGACAGGATGCATGGCTGCATGGGGGTGACAGGATGCATGGCTGCATGGGGGTGACAGGATGGATGGCTGCATGGGGGTGACAGGATGCATGGCTGCATGGGGGTGACAGGATGCATGGCTGCATGGGGGTGACAGGATGCATGGCTGCATGGGGTGACAGGATGCATGGCTGCATGGGGGTGACAGGATGGCTGGATTGGAGGTGAGAGGATGGATGGATGGATTGATTGCTGCATGGGGGTGACAAGATGGATGGATGGATGGCTGCATTGGGGGTGACAGGGTGACTGGATTGGGGGTGAGAGGATGGATGGCAGCATTGGGGGTGATAGGATGGATGGATGGCGGCATGGTGGTGAGCGGAGAGCCGTCGGGCGCGCGTCGCGCGTATAGCCAGCTAATAGGAGGCAGGAGGCGAGGGGCGGGCAGGAGGCAGGAGGCGAGGGGCGGGCGGGCAGGAGGCAGGAGGCAGGAGGCGAGGGGCGGCGGAGGCTAGGCTGGTGGAGGGCGTTTTGCCGGCGATCGGCCTTACCGTCGCCCTGGGCTCCAGAAACGATGCTGCGCCGGATGAGGTAAGCAGGGGGCGCCGGCTGATGACAGCTGCCGTGCGCCCCCTGCTAAATGGTCAGGGGAGCGATCGGGTGACTTGGGTCACACCCAGGTCACCTCCCCCTGACCCCTGGACTCCCTGCAAGCTGCTCCACAGCAACGGGCCCGCTGATGCCCCCCCGATGGCCCGGAAGGTAAGGGAACGCTAGCTACGTGAAATTCACGTAGCTGGCGTTTAACGACAGGAGAGGCAGCTACGTGAATTTTACGTAGCTGGCGCTAGAAGGGTTAAAGGAGGAGGTATGTTACAGTGTGTTACCCCAGCAGTAAGGGAAGCTTACAGGAGGAGGTTTGTTACAGTGTGTCACCCCAGCAGTAAGGGAAGCTTACAGGAGGAGGTTTGTTACATTGTGTCACCCCAGCAGTCAGGGAAGCTTACAGGAGGAGGTTTGTTACAGTGTGTCACCCCAGCAGTAAGGGAAGCTTACAGGAGGAGGTTTGTTACAGTGTGTCACCCCAGCAGTCAGGGAAGCTTACAGGAGGAGGTTTGTTACAGTGTGTCACTCCAGCAGTAAGGGAAGCTTACAGGAGGAGGTTTGTTACAGTGTGTCACCCCAGCAGTAAGGGAAGCTTACAGGAGGAGGTTTGTTACAGTGTGTCACCCCAGCAGTCAGGGAAGCTTACAGGAGGAGGTTTGTTACATTGTGTCACCCCAGCAGTCAGGGAAGCTTACAGGAGGAGGTTTGTTACAGTGTGTCACCCCAGCAGTAAGGGAAGCTTACAGGAGGAGGTTTGTTACAGTGTGTCACCCCAGCAGTAAGGGAAGCTTACAGGAGGAGGTTTGTTACAGTGTGTCACCCCAGCAGTAAGGGAAGCTTACAGGAGGAGGTTTGTTACAGTGTGTCACCCCAGCAGTAAGGGAAGCTTACAGGAGGAGGTTTGTTACAGTGTGTCACCCCAGCAGTCGGGGAAGCTTACAGGAGGAGGTTTGTTACAGTGTGTCACTCCAGCAGTAAGGGAAGCTTACAGGAGGAGGTTTGTTACAGTGTGTCACCCCAGCAGTAAGGGAAGCTTACAGGAGGAGGTTTGTTACAGTGTGTCACCCCAGCAGTAAGGGAAGCTTACAGGAGGAGGTTTGTTACAGTGTGTCACCCCAGCAGTCAGGGAAGCTTACAGGAGGAGGTTTGTTACAGTGTGTCACCCCAGCAGTCAGGGAAGCTTACAGGAGGAGGTTTGTTACAGTGTGTCACCCCAGCAGTAAGGGAAGCTTAGAGCTGAGACCTCTTAAAAATTGTGTGGAGTCCCAAGAGCTGAGACCTCTTAAAAATTGTGTGGAGGCCCAAGAGCTGAGACCTCTTAAAAATTGTGTGGAGGCCCAAGAGCTGAGACCTCTTGAAAATTGTATTAAGGCCCAAGAGCTGAGACCTCTTAGAAATTGTGTGGAGGCCCAAGAGCTGAGACCTTTTAAAAATTGTGTGGAGTCCCAAGAGCTGAGACCTCTTAAAAATTGTGTGGAGGCCCAAGAGCTGAGACCTCTTAAAAATTGTGTGGAGGCCCAAGAGCTGAGACCTCTTGAAAACTGTATTAAGGCCCAAGAGCTGAGACCTCTTAGAAATTGTGTGGAGGCCCAAGAGCTGAGACCTCTTAAAAATTGTGTGGAGGCCCAAGAGCTGAGACCTCTTGAAAATTGTATTAAGGCCCAAGAGCTGAGACCTCTTAAAAATTGTGTGAAGTCCCAAGAGCTGAGACCTCTTAAAAATTGTGTGGAGTCCCAAGAGCTGAGACCTCTTAACAATTGTGTGGAGGCCCAAGAGCTGAGACCTCTTAAAAATTGTGTGGAGGCCCAAGAGCTGAGACCTCTTGAAAATTGTATTAAGGCCCAAGAGCTGAGACCTCTTAGAAATTGTGTGGAGGCCCAAGAGCTGAGACCTCTTAAAAATTGTGTGGAGTCCCAAGAGCTGAGACCTCTTAAAAATTGTGTGGAGGCCCAAGAGCTGAGACCTCTTAAAAATTGTGTGGAGTCCCAAGAGCTGAGACCTCTTAAAAATTGTGTGGAGTCCCAAGAGCTGAGACCTCTCAAACATTGTGTGGAGGCCCAAGAGCTGAGACGTCTTGAAAATTGTGTGGAGTCCCAAGAGCTGAGACCTCTTAAAAATTGTGTGGAGGCCCAAGAGCTGAGACCTTTTAAAAATTGTGTGGAGGCCCAAGAGCTGAGACCTCTTAAAAATTGTGTGGAGTCCCAAGAGCTGAGACCTCTTAAAAATTGTGTGGAGGCCCAAGAGCTGAAACCTTTTAAAAATTGTGTGGAGTCCCAAGAGCTGAGACCTCTCAAACATTGTGTGGAGGCCCAAGAGCTGAGACCTCTTAAAAATTGTGTGGAGTCCCAAGAGCTGAGACCTCTTAAACATTGTGTGGAGGCCCAAGAGCTGAGACCTCTTAAAAATTGTGTGGAGTCCCAAGAGCTGAGACCTTTTAAAAATTGTGTGGAGGCCCAAGAGCTGAGACCTCTTAAAAATTGTGTGGAGTCCCAAGAGCTGAGACCTCTCAAACATTGTGTGGAGGCCCAAGAGCTGAGACCTCTTGAAAATTGTGTGGAGTCCCAAGAGCTGAGACCTCTTAAAAATTATGTGGAGTCCCAAGAGCTGAGACCTCTTAAAAATTGTGTGGAGGCCCAAGAGCTGAGACCTTTTAAAAATTGTGTGGAGTCCCAAGAGCTGAGACCTCTTAAAAATTGTGTGGAGGCCCAAGAGCTGAGACCTTTTAAAAATTGTGTGGAGTCCCAAGAGCTGAGACCTCTCAAACATTGTGTGGAGGCCCAAGAGCTGAGACCTCTTAAAAATTGTGTGGAGGCCCAAGAGCTGAGACCTCTCAAATATTGTGTGGAGTCCCAAGAGCTGAGACCTTTTAAAAATTGTGTGGAGTCCCAAGAGCTGAGACCTCTCAAACATTGTGTGGAGTCCCAAGAGCTGAGACCTCTCAAACATTGTGTGGAGGCCCAAGAGCTGAGACCTCTTGAAAATTGTGTGGAGTCCCAAGAGCTGAGACCTCTTAAAAATTGTGTGGAGTCCCAAGAGCTGAGACCTCTTAAAATTGTGTGGAGGCCCAAGAGCTGAGACCTTTTAAAAATTGTGTGGAGTCCCAAGAGCTGAGACCTCTCAAACATTGTGTGGAGGCCCAAGAGCTGAGACCTCTTGAAAATTGTGTGGAGTCCCAAGAGCTGAGACCTCTTAAAAATTGTGTGGGGTCCCAAGAGCTGAGACCTCTTAAAAATTGTGTGGAGGCCCAAGAGCTGAGACCTTTTAAAAATTGTGTGGAGTCCCAAGAGCTGAGACCTCTCAAACATTGTGTGGAGGCCCAAGAGCTAAGACCTCTTGAAAATTGTGTGGAGTCCCAAGAGCTGAGACCTCTTAAAAATTGTGTGGAGGCCCAAGAGCTGAGACCTCTTAAAAATTGTGTGGAGTCCCAAGAGCTGAGACCTTTTAAAAATTGTGTGGAGGCCCAAGAGCTGAGACCTCTTAAAAATTATGTGGAGTCCCAAGAGCTGAGACCTCTTAAAAATTGTGTGGAGGCCCAAGAGCTGAGGCCTTTTAAAAATTGTGTGGAGTCCCAAGAGCTGAGACCTCTCAAACATTGTGTGGAGGCCCAAGAGCTGAGACCTCTTGAAAATTGTGTGGAGTCCCAAGAGCTGAGACCTTTTAAAAATTGTGTGGAGGCCCAAGAGCTGAGACCTCTTAAAAATTATGTGGAGTCCCAAGAGCTGAGACCTCTTAAAATTGTGTGGAGGCCCAAGAGCTGAGACCTTTTAAAAATTGTGTGGAGTCCCAAGAGCTGAGACCTCTCAAACATTGTGTGGAGGCCCAAGAGCTGAGACCTCTTGAAAATTGTGTGGAGTCCCAAGAGCTGAGACCTCTTAAAAATTGTGTGGGGTCCCAAGAGCTGAGACCTCTTAAAAATTGTGTGGAGGCCCAAGAGCTGAGACCTTTTAAAAATTGTGTGGAGTCCCAAGAGCTGAGACCTCTCAAACATTGTGTGGAGGCCCAAGAGCTAAGACCTCTTGAAAATTGTGTGGAGTCCCAAGAGCTGAGACCTCTTAAAAATTGTGTGGAGGCCCAAGAGCTGAGACCTCTTAAAAATTGTGTGGAGTCCCAAGAGCTGAGACCTTTTAAAAATTGTGTGGAGGCCCAAGAGCTGAGACCTCTTAAAAATTATGTGGAGTCCCAAGAGCTGAGACCTCTTAAAAATTGTGTGGAGGCCCAAGAGCTGAGGCCTTTTAAAAATTGTGTGGAGTCCCAAGAGCTGAGACCTCTCAAACATTGTGTGGAGGCCCAAGAGCTGAGACCTCTTGAAAATTGTGTGGAGTCCCAAGAGCTGAGACCTCTTAAAAATTGTGTGGAGTCCCAAGAGCTGAGACCTCTTAAAAATTGTGTGGAGTCCCAAGAGCTGAGACCTCTTAAAAATTGTGTGGAGTCCCAAGAGCTGAGACCTCTTAAAAATTGTGTGGAGTCCCAAGAGCTGAGACCTCTTAAAAATTGTGTGGAGTCCCAAGAGCTGAGACCTCTTAAAAATTGTGTGGAGTCCCAAGAGCTGAGACCTCTTAAAAATTGTGTGGAGTCCCAAGAGCTGAGACCTCTTAAAAATTGTGTGGAGTCCCAAGAGCTGAGACCTTTTAAAAATTGTGTGGAGGCCCAAGAGCTGAGACCTCTTAAAAATTGTGTGGAGGCCCAAGAGCTGAGACCTTTTAAAAATTGTGTGGAGGCCCAAGAGCTGAGACCTCTCAAACATTGTGTGGAGGCCCAAGAGCTGAGACCTCTTAAAAATTGTGTGGAGGCCCAAGAGCTGAGACCTCTTAAAAATTGTGTGGAGTCCCAAGAGCTGAGACCTCTTAAAAATTGTGTGGAGGCCCAAGAGCTGAGACCTCTCAAACATTGTGTGGAGTCCCAAGAGCTGAGACCTCTTAAAAATTGTGTGGAGGCCCAAGAGCTGAGACCTCTTAAAAATTGTGTGGAGGCCCAAGAGCTGAGACCTCTTAAAAATTGTGTGGAGGCCCAAGAGCTGAGACCTCTTAAAAATTGATTGTATTAAGCCCAAGAGGTGAGCCATAATTTTTTTTATTAATACAGCAATTCTACGGCGGTTAAGGAGGAGGAGGAGGAAATGGCACTTCATACAGATGGCACTTCACTCTTGGCTGCTTTCCACTGTTGTACAAGCAAAGTCCGGGTCAATCCACTTGCTGTTCATTTTGATTAGCGTCAGCCTGTCGGCACTGTCGGTTGACAGGCGGCTGCGCTTATCGGTTATAATGCCCCCGGCTGCGCTGAACACCCTTTCTGATAGCACGCTTGCGGCAGGGCAGGCAAGCACCTCCAAGGCGTACAGGGACAGTTCCAGCCACGTGTCCAACTTGGAGACCCAGTAAGTGTAGGGCGCCGAGGGATCGGGGAGGACAGGGGTGTGGTCTGCCAGGTAGTCCTGCAACATCCGCCGATACTTGTCCCTCCTGCTAATAGCGGGCCCCGCAGTGATGGAAGTTGCACAAGGGGGTGACATGAACGTGTCCCACACCTTGGAGAGTGTTCCCCTGGTGGCTGTGGGCCTGATCGATGTTGTCAGACTCTGGGAGACACTCTCCTCTCTGCCGCCAGCGATGCTGGGTGGGAAAATCTGCATCATGTTCTGCAAGAGTTCCCTCTGGTATTCCAGTAATCGATTCGTCCTCTCCTCTACCGGAATAAAAGAGGAGAAGTTATCTTTATACCGGGGGTCCAGGAGTGCGAAGACCAAGTATAGTTTGTTCTCCAATATCCGGACAACACATATGTCCCGGGAAAAGCAGCCCAGCATGAAGTCAGCCATGTGTGCCAGACTCTGAGTAGGCATGACGTCACTGCCCCCACCAGAAGGATCATTTTCCATTTCCTCCTCTTCCTCCTCCTCTCCGCCCCATCCGCGCTGAACCAATGGGACGCACACAGCCTGACTGCTACCCTCGCCGCCAGCATCCTCTTCCACAGCCACCTCCATGTTGTCCTCCTCCTCCTCCTCCTGCAACTGCCACCGAGCAGCAGACAAAAATGTGGTCTGACTGTCTACCTGCGTTGCGTCTCCTCCTACCCCCGTCTCCTCTGTGTGCAATGCGTTCTCCCTTATTGCGATGAGCGATTCTTTAAGGACGCATAGGAGCGGGATGGTTACGCTCACTATAGCGTCCTCGCTGCTGACCTTCTTAGTGGACTCCTCAAAGATACGCAATACATCGCATATGTCTGCCATCCATGGCCACTCGTGGTTGGCAAACTGAGGGAGCTGAGTTGGATGCACGCGTGGATGCATCATCTGGTACTCCATCAATGCTCTCTGCTGCTCACACACCCTGGCCAACATGCAATAGGTGGAATTCCAGCGAGTGGGCAGGTCACACAACAGCTGATGTTGAGGCAAATGATGAGCTTAAGCACCGCCTGCTGACGTCTCCCCGCGCCAGTGCTGCAACGCTTCCAGCTAGGGGCTGAGGGCGATGTTAAGGCAGAGGAGGAGGAGGAGGAGGAGGAAGAGGAGGGGGGTCTATCAGAACCCGTGCTGGCAATCTTGGGCGGGGGTGGTATGTAGGCCGTCCCTGTTTGCGACCCCGTCCCCGCTTCCACAACATTCACCCAGTGTGCCGTCAAAGAGATGTAGCGTCCTTGGCCGCAAGCGCTTGTCCACGAGTCGGTGGTCAAGTGGACCTTTGCGCTGACTGCGTACCTCAGGGCCCGCCTGATGTTACGCGACACGTGCTGGTGCAGGGCGGGGACGCCACACCGGGAAAAATAGTGGCGGCTAGGGACGGAATAGCGAGGTGCGGCAGCCGCCATCAGGTCGCGGAAGGCCTGCGTCTCCACAAGCCTAAACGGCAACATCTCCAGGGCCAGCAGTTTGGAGATGAGGCAGGTTAAGGCTTGGGCTTGGGGGTGACTGGAGGCGTACTTCCGCCTGCGGTTGAACGCCTGCGAGATGGACAGTTGATGGGACGAGGAGATGGAAGGTGAAGACGAAGATGCGGGGGAAGGGGGGGCTGAAGGAGAAGGCCCCAAAGTAGCCGAGGCAGAGGCAGATGTGGAGGTGTCCTGGCTGGAGGTCTGGACCGCAGTGGCAGCACACAACAAAGGGGAAGAGGCAGTGGCAGCAAGACCGGGCGCAGGATGTATTGTGTTTGCTCTCTCCCACTCAGCCCAGTGCTTGACTTCCAAGTGACGGCGCATGCCTGAGGTGGTCAGATTGCTCTTCTCAGAGCCCCTACTCAGTTTTGAGTGGCAGATTGCGCAAACCGTGCTCAGTTTGTCGTCCGCGCAAACATTAAAAAATCTCCACACCACAGAAGTACAAGGCCTCGATGGGGGAGCTTCGCGCGACTGCCTGCTGCTGGGAAGAGCTTCGGCCCTGCTGGCTGTGGCCTGCCTTCTCTGTCTGGACTGTCCTCTGCCTCTGGACTGTCCTCTGCCTCTTGCTGCCTTATTCGGTGATGCGCAGACCGCATCTCCACTGCTTTCCCCGCTGGACATCACCCCTGTCCAAGTGGGGTCGGTCATTTCGTCGTCCACCACCTCCTCTTCCACTTCCTCTCTCTGCTCCTCCTCCTGCCCACTGGACATTCCAACAGCCTCCCTTGATGGCAACTGCGTCTCATCATCATCGCTCATGATAGCAGATGCTGGTTCCGGGTCCACATCACTAGGAGATGGCGGATACTCAAGTGTTTGGGCATCACTACAAACAAATTCCTCTGCTAGCTCCTGGGATTCTTGCAGCACATCTGGAAAAGGACCCGAAAAGAGGTCCTGGGAGGGGTCAAGGGTGGGCTGACTCTGTTGGCCAGGTTGGGAGGAAGGAGGGTCAGAGTGAGACTGTGTGGATGACTGGGAGGTGGACAAGTGACTGGAAGCGTTATCGGCCATCCATTGCACCACCTGTTCACGCTGCTCAGGCCTCAACAGAGGTGTACCCCGCCCCCCGCATAACTGTCCCATAAAGGCAGGGAAGCTGGATGAGCGTAATGCTGGCTGCCCCTCACCAACACGCATTGTATCCCCACTGGCTTCAACGCGGTTTGTGCCCCCACCAGCATTTCCGCGCCCCCGTCCTCGTCCACGTCCCTTTGCGCTAGCCCTCCGCATTTCAGACGTTTTACTTTTTTGGCCACGCGTTATGCCAAATATAAATATATTTTTTAGGAGAACACCTGGCTATACAGCCGTATACTGCCAGAAGGTGAAATGGTGCCTATACGCACCGGGTATATAACAGTGTTTTGTTGGCACAGAGGACACAAAACAGTAGAGCCAAATATAAATATATTGTTTAGGAGAACACCTGGCTATACAGCCGTATACTGCCAGAAGGTGAAATGGTGCCTATACGCACCGGGTATATAACAGTCTTTTGTTGGCACAGAGGACACAAAACAGTAGAGCCAAATATAAATATATTTTTAAGGAGAACACCTGGATATACAGCCGTATACTGCCAGAAGGTGAAATGGTGCCTATACGCACCGGGCATATA
The DNA here is from genome assembly GCA_027917425.1 of Gastrophryne carolinensis. Lineage (NCBI taxonomy): Eukaryota > Metazoa > Chordata > Amphibia > Anura > Microhylidae > Gastrophryne > Gastrophryne carolinensis. The sequence continues at coordinate 241,389,441 of CM051236.1, read as the reverse complement.
ACAGTCTTTTGTTGGCACAGAGGACACAAAACAGTAGAGCCAAATATAAATATATTTTTAAGGAGAACACCTGGCTATACAGCCGTATACTGCCAGAAGGTGAAATGGTGCCTAATACGCACTGGGTATATAACAGGGTTTTGTTGGTAAAGAGGACACAAAACAGTAGTGCCAAATATAAATATATTTTTAAGGAGAACACCTGGCTATACAGCCGTATACTGCCAGAAGGTGAAATGGTGCCTATACGCAACGGGGTATATAACAGGGTTTTGTTGGTAAAGAGGACACAAAACAGTAGTGCCAAATATAAATATATTTTTTAGGAGAACACCTGGCTATACAGCCGTATACTGCCAGAAGGTGAAATGGTGCCTATACGCACCGGGTATAAAACAGTGTTTTGTTGGCACAGAGGACACAAAACAGTAGTGCAAAATATAGTTTTGTATATAGGTGCTAATACACCACTGAAGTCTTTCTGTCCCTATTCCAGCAGCAGCAGCTACCCCTCACTAAAGCAGCCGTTTTGTGCAGAGTGTATATAGTTTTGTATATAGGTGCTAATACACCACTGAAGTCTTTCTGTCCCTATTCCAGCAGCAGCTACCCCTCACTAAAGCAGCCGTTGTGTGCAGTGTGTATATAGTTTTGTATATAGGTGGTAATACACCACTGAAGTCTTTCTGTCCCTATTCCAGCAGCAGCTACCCCTCACTAAAGCAGCCGTTTTGAGCAGAGTGTATATAGTTTTGTATATAGGTGGTAATACACCACTGAAGTCTTTCTGTCCCTATTCCAGTAGCAGCTACCCCTCACTAAAGCAGCCGTTGTGTGCAGTGTGTATATAGCTAGAATGAGCTATATACCGTTCAGCATAGTAGCCCTAATAAGGACTCTCAATGACTCTCTTATCTTCTGGTAGCTGGTATATATGGTGGTAAATGCGATATTCTGAGCTTCTGGGGCCCTGCCTGCCTACATATGAGCTATATACCGTTCAGCATAGTAGCCCTAATAAGGGCTCTCAATGACTCTCTTGTCTTCTGGTAGCTGGTATATATGGTGGTAAATGCGATATTCTGAGCTTCTGGGGCCCTGCCTGCCTACATATGGGCTATATACTGTTCAGCATAGTAGCCCCAATAATAAGGACTCTCAATGACTCTCTTGTCTTCTGGTAGCTGGTATATATGGTGGTAAATGCGATATTCTGAGCTTCTAGGGCCCTGCCTGCCTACATATGAGCTATATACTGTTCAACATAGTAGCCCTAATAAGGGCTCTCAATGACTCTCTTGTCTTCTGGTAGCTGGTATATATGGTGGTAAATGCGATATTCTGAGCTTCTGGGGCCCTGCCTGCCTACATATGAGCTATATACTGTTCAGCATAGTAGCCCTAATAATAAGGACTCTCAATGACTCTCTTGTCTTCTGGTAGCTGGTATATATGGTGGTAAATGCGATATTCTGAGCTTCTGGGGCCCTGCCTGCCTACATATGAGCTATATACCATTCAGTATAGTAGCCCTAATAAGGGCTCTCAATAACTCTCTTGTCTTCTGGTAGCTGGTATATATGGTGGTAAATGCGATATTCTGAGCTTCTGGGGCCCTGCCTGCCTACATATGAGCTATATACCGTTCAGCATAGTAGCCCTAATAAGGGCTCTCAATGACTCTCTTGTCTTCTGGTAGCTGGTATATATGGTGGTAAATGCGATATTCTGAGCTTCTGGGGCCCTGCCTGCCTACATATGGGCTATATACTGTTCAGCATAGTAGCCCTAATAATAAGGACTCTCAATGACTCTCTTGTCTTCTGGTAGCTGGTATATATGGTGGTAAATGCGATATTCTGAGCTTCTGGGGCCCTGCCTGCCTACATATGGGCTATATACTGTTCAGCATAGTAGCCCTAATAATAAGGACTCTCAATGACTCTCTTGTCTTCTGGTAGCTGGTATATATGGTGGTAAATGCGATATTCTGAGCTTCTGGGGCCCTGCCTGCCTACATATGAGCTATATACTGTTCAACATAGTAGCCCTAATAAGGGCTCTCAATGACTCTCTTGTCTTCTGGTAGCTGGTATATATGGTGGTAAATGCGATATTCTGAGCTTCTGGGGCCCTGCCTGCCTACATATGAGCTATATACTGTTCAACATAGTAGCCCTAATAATAAGGACTCTCAATGACTCTCTTGTCTTCTGGTAGCTGGTATATATGGTGGTAAATGCGATATCCTGAGCTTCTGGGGCCCTGCCTGCCTACATATGAGCTATATACTGTTCAACATAGTAGCGCTAATAAGGGCTCTCAATGACTCTCTTGTCTTCTGGAAGCTGGTATATATGGTGGTAAATGCGATATTCTGAGCTTCTGGGGCCCTGCCTGCCTACATATGAGCTATATACTGTTCAACATAGTAGCCCTAATAAGGACTCTCAATGACTCTCTTGTCTTCTGGTAGCTGGTATATATGGTGGTAAATGCGATATTCTGAGCTTCTGGGGCCCTGCCTGCCTACATATGAGCTATATACTGTTGAACATAGTAGCCCTAATAAGGGCTCTCAATGACTCTCTTGTCTTCTGGAAGCTGGTATATATGGTGGTAAATGCGATATTCTGAGCTTCTGGGGCCCTGCCTGCCTACATATGAGCTATATACTGTTCAACATAATAGCCCTAATAAGGGCTCTCAATGACTCTCTTGTCTTCTGGAAGCTGGTATATATGGTGGTAAATGCGATATTCTGAGCTTCTGGGGCCCTGCCTGCCTACATATGAGCTATATACTGTTCAACATAGTAGCCCTAATAATAAGGACTCTCAATGACTCTCTTGTCTTCTGGTAGCTGGTATATATGGTGGTAAATGCGATATTCTGAGCTTCTGGGGCCCTGCCTGCCTACATATGGGCTATATACTGTTCAGCATAGTAGCCCTAATAATAAGGACTCTCAATGACTCTCTTGTCTTCTGGTAGCTGGTATATATGGTGGTAAATGCGATATTCTGAGCTTCTGGGGCCCTGCCTGCCTACATATGTGCTATATACTGTTCAGCATAGTAGCCCTAATAATAAGGACGCTCAATGACTCTCTTGTCTTCTGGTAGCTGGTATATATGGTGGTAAATGCGATATTCTGAGCTTCTGGGGCCCTGCCTGCCTACATATGAGCTATATACTGTTCAACATAGTAGCCCTAATAAGGGCTCTCAATGACTCTCTTGTCTTCTGGTAGCTGGTATATATGGTGGTAAATGCGATATTCTGAGCTTCTGGGGCCCTGCCTGCCTACATATGAGCTATATACTGTTCAACATAGTAGCCCTAATAAGGACTCTCAATGACTCTCTTGTCTTCTGGTAGCTGGTATATATGGTGGTAAATGCGATATTCTGAGCTTCTGGGGCCCTGCCTGCCTACATATGAGCTATATACTGTTCAACATAGTAGCCCTAATAATAAGGACTCTCAATGACTCTCTTGTCTTCTGGAAGCTGGTATATATGGTGGTAAATGCGATATTCTGAGCTTCTGGGGCCCTGCCTGCCTACATATGAGCTATATACTGTTCAACATAGTAGCCCTAATAAGGGCTCTCAATGACTCTCTTGTCTTCTGGTAGCTGGTATATATGGTGGTAAATGCGATATTCTGAGCTTCTGGGGCCCTGCCTGCCTACATATGAGCTATATACTGTTCAACATAGTAGCCCTAATAAGGACTCTCAATCACTCTCTTGTCTTTTGGTAGCTGGTATATATGGTGGTAAATGCGATATTCTGAGCTTCTGGGGCCCTGCCTGCCTACATATGGGCTATATACTGTTCAGCATAGTAGCCCTAATAATAAGGACTCTCAATGACTCTCTTGTCTTCTGGTAGCTGGTATATATGGTGGTAAATGCGATATTCTGAGCTTCTGGGGCCCTGCCTGCCTACATATGAGCTATATACCGTTCAGCATAGTAGCCCTAATAAGGGCTCTCAATGACTCTCTTGTCTTCTGGTAGCTGGTATATATGGTGGTAAATGCGATATTCTGAGCTTCTGGGGCCCTGCCTGCCTACATATGAGCTATATACTGTTCAGCATAGTAGCCCTAATAAGGGCTCTCAATGACTCTCTTGTCTTCTGGTAGCTGGTATATATGGTGGTAAATGCGATATTCTGAGCTTCTGGGGCCCTGCCCGCCTACATATGAGCTATATACTGTTCAACATAGTAGCCCTAATAAGGACTCTCAATGACTCTCTTGTCTTCTGGTAGCTGGTATATATGGTGGTAAATGCGATATTCTGAGCTTCTGGGGCCCTGCCTGCCTACATATGAGCTATATACTGTTCAACATAGTAGCCCTAATAAGGGCTCGCAATGACTCTCTTGTCTTCTGGAAGCTGGTATATATGGTGGTAAATGCGATATTCTGAGCTTCTGGGGCCCTGCCTGCCTACATATGGGCTATATACTGTTCAGCATAGTAGCCCTAATAATAAGGACTCTCAATGACTCTCTTGTCTTCTGGTAGCTGGTATATATGGTGGTAAATGCGATATTCTGAGCTTCTGGGGCCCTGCCTGCCTACATATGAGCTATATACCGTTCAGCATAGTAGCCCTAATAAGGGCTCTCAATGACTCTCTTGTCTTCTGGTAGCTGGTATATATGGTGGTAAATGCGATATTCTGAGCTTCTGGGGCCCTGCCTGCCTACATATGAGCTATATACTGTTCAGCATAGTAGCCCTAATAAGGGCTCTCAATGACTCTCTTGTCTTCTGGTAGCTGGTATATATGGTGGTAAATGCGATATTCTGAGCTTCTGGGGCCCTGCCTGCCTACATATGAGCTATATACTGTGCAACATAGTAGCCCTAATAAGGGCATTCAATGACTCTCTTGTCTTCTGGTAGCTGGTATATATGGTGGTAAATGCGATATTCTGAGCTTCTGGGGCCCTGCCTGCCTACATATGAGCTATATACTGTTCAGCATAGTAGCCCTAATAAGGGCTCTCAATGACTCTCTTGTCTTCTGGTAGCTGGTATATATGGTGGTAAATGCGATATTCTGAGCTTCTGGGGCCCCTGCCTGCCTACATATGGGCTATATACTGTTCAACATAGTAGCCCTAATAAGGGCTCTCAATGACTCTCTTGTCTTCTGGAAGCTGGTATATATGGTGGTAAATGCGATATTCTGAGCTTCTGGGGCCCTGCCTGCCTACATATGAGCTATATAATGTTCAACATAGTAGCCCTAATAAGGGCTCTCAATGACTCTCTTGTCTTCTGGTAGCTGGTATATATGGTGGTAAATGCGATATTCTGAGCTTCTGGGGCCCTGCCCGCCTACATATGAGCTATATACTGTTCAGCATAGTAGCCCTAATAAGGACTCTCAATGACTCTCTTGTCTTCTGGTAGCTGGTATATATGGTGGTAATTGCGATATTCTGAGCTTCTGGGGCCCTGCCTGCCTACATATGGGCTATATACTGTTCAGCATAGTAGCCCTAATAATAAGGACTCTCAATGACTCTCTTGTCTTCTGGTAGCTGGTATATATGGTGGTAATTGCGATATTCTGAGCTTCTGGGGCCCTGCCTGCCTACATATGGGCTATATACTGTTCAGCATAGTAGCCCTAATAATAAGGACTCTCAATGACTCTCTTGTCTTCTGGTAGCTGGTATATATGGTGGTAAATGCGATATTCTGAGCTTCTGGGGCCCTGCCTGCCTACATATGAGCTATATACCGTTCAGCATAGTAGCCTTAATAAGGGCTCTCAATGACTCTCTTGTCTTCTGGTAGCTGGTATATATGGTGGTAAATGCGATATTCTGAGCTTCTGGGGCCCTGCCTGCCTACATATGAGCTATATACTGTTCAGCATAGTAGCCCTAATAAGGGCTCTCAATGACTCTCTTGTCTTCTGGTAGCTGGTATATATGGTGGTAAATGCGATATTCTGAGCTTCTGGGGCCCTGCCCGCCTACATATGAGCTATATACTGTTCAACATAGTAGCCCTAATAAGGACTCTCAATGACTCTCTTGTCTTCTGGTAGCTGGTATATATGGTGGTAAATGCGATATTCTGAGCTTCTGGGGCCCTGCCTGCCTACATATGAGCTATATACTGTTCAACATAGTAGCCCTAATAAGGGCTCTCAATGACTCTCTTGTCTTCTGGAAGCTGGTATATATGGTGGTAAATGCGATATTCTGAGCTTCTGGGGCCCTGCCTGCCTACATATGGGCTATATACTGTTCAGCATAGTAGCCCTAATAATTAGGACTCTCAATGACTCTCTTGTCTTCTGGTAGCTGGTATATATGGTGGTAAATGCGATATTCTGAGCTTCTGGGGCCCTGCCTGCCTACATATGAGCTATATACCGTTCAGCATAGTAGCCCTAATAAGGGCTCTCAATGACTCTCTTGTCTTCTGGTAGCTGGTATATATGGTGGTAAATGCGATATTCTGAGCTTCTGGGGCCCTGCCTGCCTACATATGAGCTATATACTGTTCAGCATAGTAGCCCTAATAAGGGCTCTCAATGACTCTCTTGTCTTCTGGTAGCTGGTATATATGGTGGTAAATGCGATATTCTGAGCTTCTGGGGCCCTGCCTGCCTACATATGAGCTATATACTGTGCAACATAGTAGCCCTAATAAGGGCATTCAATGACTCTCTTGTCTTCTGGTAGCTGGTATATATGGTGGTAAATGCGATATTCTGAGCTTCTGGGGCCCTGCCTGCCTACATATGAGCTATATACTGTTCAGCATAGTAGCCCTAATAAGGGCTCTCAATGACTCTCTTGTCTTCTGGTAGCTGGTATATATGGTGGTAAATGCGATATTCTGAGCTTCTGGGGCCCCTGCCTGCCTACATATGGGCTATATACTGTTCAACATAGTAGCCCTAATAAGGGCTCTCAATGACTCTCTTGTCTTCTGGAAGCTGGTATATATGGTGGTAAATGCGATATTCTGAGCTTCTGGGGCCCTGCCTGCCTACATATGAGCTATATAATGTTCAACATAGTAGCCCTAATAAGGGCTCTCAATGACTCTCTTGTCTTCTGGTAGCTGGTATATATGGTGGTAAATGCGATATTCTGAGCATCTGGGGCCCTGCCTGCCTACATATGGGCTATATACTGTTCAGCATAGTAGCCCTAATAAGGGCTCTCAATGACTCTCTTGTCTTCTGGTAGCTGGTATATATGGTGGTAAATGCGATATTCTGAGCTTCTGGGGCCCTGCCTGCCTACATATGGGCTATATACTGTTCAGCATAGTAGCCCTAATAAGGGCTCTCAATGACTCTCTTGTCTTCTGGTAGCTGGTATATATGGTGGTAAATGCGATATTCTGAGCTTCTGGGGCCCTGCCTGCCTACATATGGGCTATATACTGTTCAGCATAGTAGCCCTAATAATAAGGACTCTCAATGACTCTCTTGTCTTCTGGTAGCTGGTATATATGGTGGTAATTGCGATATTCTGAGCTTCTGGGGCCCTGCCTGCCTACATATGGGCTATATACTGTTCAGCATAGTAGCCCTAATAATAAGGACTCTCAATGACTCTCTTGTCTTCTGGTAGCTGGTATATATGGTGGTAAATGCGATATTCTGAGCTTCTGGGGCCCTGCCTGCCTACATATGAGCTATATACCGTTCAGCATAGTAGCCCTAATAAGGGCTCTCAATGACTCTCTTGTCTTCTGGTAGCTGGTATATATGGTGGTAAATGCGATATTCTGAGCTTCTGGGGCCCTGCCTGCCTACATATGAGCTATATACTGTTCAGCATAGTAGCCCTAATAAGGGCTCTCAATGACTCTCTTGTCTTCTGGTAGCTGGTATATATGGTGGTAAATGCGATATTCTGAGCTTCTGGGGCCCTGCCCGCCTACATATGAGCTATATACTGTTCAACATAGTAGCCCTAATAAGGACTCTCAATGACTCTCTTGTCTTCTGGTAGCTGGTATATATGGTGGTAAATGCGATATTCTGAGCTTCTGGGGCCCTGCCTGCCTACATATGAGCTATATACTGTTCAACATAGTAGCCCTAATAAGGGCTCTCAATGACTCTCTTGTCTTCTGGAAGCTGGTATATATGGTGGTAAATGCGATATTCTGAGCTTCTGGGGCCCTGCCTGCCTACATATGGGCTATATACTGTTCAGCATAGTAGCCCTAATAATAAGGACTCTCAATGACTCTCTTGTCTTCTGGTAGCTGGTATATATGGTGGTAAATGCGATATTCTGAGCTTCTGGGGCCCTGCCTGCCTACATATGAGCTATATACCGTTCAGCATAGTAGCCCTAATAAGGGCTCTCAATGACTCTCTTGTCTTCTGGTAGCTGGTATATATGGTGGTAAATGCGATATTCTGAGCTTCTGGGGCCCTGCCTGCCTACATATGAGCTATATACTGTTCAGCATAGTAGCCCTAATAAGGGCTCTCAATGACTCTCTTGTCTTCTGGTAGCTGGTATATATGGTGGTAAATGCGATATTCTGAGCTTCTGGGGCCCTGCCTGCCTACATATGAGCTATATACTGTGCAACATAGTAGCCCTAATAAGGGCATTCAATGACTCTCTTGTCTTCTGGTAGCTGGTATATATGGTGGTAAATGCGATATTCTGAGCTTCTGGGGCCCTGCCTGCCTACATATGAGCTATATACTGTTCAGCATAGTAGCCCTAATAAGGGCTCTCAATGACTCTCTTGTCTTCTGGTAGCTGGTATATATGGTGGTAAATGCGATATTCTGAGCTTCTGGGGCCCCTGCCTGCCTACATATGGGCTATATACTGTTCAACATAGTAGCCCTAATAAGGGCTCTCAATGACTCTCTTGTCTTCTGGAAGCTGGTATATATGGTGGTAAATGTGATATTCTGAGCTTCTGGGGCCCTGCCTGCCTACATATGAGCTATATAATGTTCAACATAGTAGCCCTAATAAGGGCTCTCAATGACTCTCTTGTCTTCTGGTAGCTGGTATATATGGTGGTAAATGCGATATTCTGAGCATCTGGGGCCCTGCCTGCCTACATATGGGCTATAAACTGTTCAGCATAGTAGCCCTAATAAGGGCTCTCAATGACTCTCTTGTCTTCTGGTAGCTGGTATATATGGTGGTAAATGCGATATTCTGAGCTTCTGGGGCCCTGCCTGCCTACATATGGGCTATATGCTGTTCAGCATAGTAGCCCTAATAAGGGCTCTCAATGACTCTCTTGTCTTCTGGTAGCTGGTATATATGGTGGTAAATGCGATATTCTGAGCTTCTGGGGCCCTGCCTGCCTACATATGGGCTATATACTGTTCAGCATAGTAGCCCTAATAATAAGGACTCTCAATGACTCTCTTGTCTTCTGGTAGCTGGTATATATGGTGGTAATTGCGATATTCTGAGCTTCTGGGGCCCTGCCTGCCTACATATGGGCTATATACTGTTCAGCATAGTAGCCCTAATAAGGGCTCTCAATGACTCTCTTGTCTTCTGGTAGCTGGTATATATGGTGGTAAATGCGATATTCTGAGCTTCTGGGGCCCTGCCTGCCTACATATGGGCTATATACTGTTCAGCATAGTAGCCCTAATAATAAGGACTCTCAATGACTCTCTTGTCTTCTGGTAGCTGGTATATATGGTGGTAAATGCGATATTCTGAGCTTCTGGGGCCCTGCCTGCCTACATATGAGCTATATACTGTTCAGCATAGTAGCCCTAATAAGGACTCTCAAAGACTCTCTTGTCTTCTGGTAGCTGGTATATATGGTGGTAAATGCGATATTCTGAGCTTCTGGGGCCCTGCCTGCCTACATATGAGCTATATACTGTTCAGCATAGTAGCCCTAATAAGGGCTCTCAATGACTCTCTTGTCTTCTGGTAGCTGGTATATATGGTGGTAAATGCGATATTCTGAGCTTCTGGGGCCCTGCCTGCCTACATATGAGCTATATACCGTTCAGCATAGTAGCCCTAATAAGGGCTCTTAATGACTCTCTTGTCTTCTGGTAGCTGGTATATATGGTGGTAAATGCGATATTCTGAGCTTCTGGGGCCCTGCCTGCCTACATATGAGCTATATACCGTTCAGCATAGTAGCCCTAATAAGGGCTCTTAATGACTCTCTTGTCTTCTGGTAGCTGGTATATATGGTGGTAAATGCGATATTCCGAGCTTCTGGGGCCCTGCCAGCTACAGCCTGTCTTTCCCTGCTGTGAGCGTCTATCCCTCACTAAGTTCAAGCTGCTAATGCTGACGAAGAGGAAGTGCTGAGTTTTGTAGATTCGAGGTCACATGGTTTTTCCAGCCAATGCGTGTAGACGCCGTTCTCGCGATGCCAGCGTCCTCCCAGGACCTGTCTCACCCCCCCTGCATGGTGATTGGTGTAAAAAACGCGCCAGGGAAGGTTTGAGGGGAAACGAATTGTGAGTGCGCCATCGCCGCTGTACTCGATCGAAATCGAGTATGACGAATAGCGTAGTATTCGATCGAATACCGACTCGGTCGAATACTACTCGCTCATCTCTAATAAGTATGTCACACACCCCGCTTCACCCGCCCTTTTTTGGTATCCGGGATTCTTTGTAGGGTGAAGCTTCGTTTACAGTTTGGTGGTTACCAATGTTTTTTTCCTGGTACCTTGTCTTTACTGCTGTTTGAAAACTGGGAGATAAGTGGGAGGTCCCAGGTATTATAGATCAGGAGGGGCTCGTTTTTCAAGACTTCTCTGCAACGTCGCCACCTGCTGGTGGAGTAACCCCAAGTGTAATTATTAATGTTTGAAGCGGGGTGTGTGACATACTTATAATACCCATTTTACAGGTGAGTATTCACAAAATGGTATTTTTGTGCTTATTTCCACCTTTAGAACATTTTTTATACTCTGTACATCTGTTTCATGTTACTGTATGGACTGTGTGGCTTGACCTTGCAAAACTGTAAAAGACTATAGGGTTGATTCAGAGATACATTCGCATGCACTTTCGCATGTGTCTGTGTATTTTTTTTAATGTTTGCCTTGTTTTTTTGTTTTTACGTTACTTTTCCATGCGTAAATGCGTTCACGTTAACGCGTATATGCGCATTCGATGGACGGATTGAAATCGTATATTTTGCGTTATGTCTGATAACTTACATTATTGGGATGGGCTTGCGTCTGACTCTTAGACCTGATTGCCGATGGACCTCCGCCCTCCGTTTTATTTCCTCTCCACTTACGGGACCATTTTGGACTCGGAATTAGTGTTGATCATGTTTTGCAGCTATGTGGAGGAGTATGAGCGCCTTCAGCTCAATGGCATAACCTGCATCAGCATGGCCGAGGCCAGATTGCACCGGAGACGCATGAATATTGATCGCATGCATGACGTTGAGCTGTTGGAGCTGACCCGACTCAATCGCATTTCCCTCCATAAATTGTATAATGAGCTGCTGCCATGGTTAGCCCGCACCACAAGGAAGGGGTAAGCAATTTCAGGTATGACCAAGATGCTTGGCTTAATGCAAATTTTGGCGAACGGCTCGTGCCCTCTCCGTGGGATGTCCCAGCCTACGCTGAGCCGCGCGCTATCCAAGTTTCTGTATGGCATGGTTACCCTTTGTCCCAAATATATTTCCTTTCCGGATGAAATGGTAGCCTGGAACGCAATTAAGTTGGGATTTTATAATATCGCGACGTCATGCCCAACGTCATGGGTGCGATCGATTGCATTGGTCCCTCCCGCAGCCGTTGAGTACATCTATAGGTAAGTTAATTATGTCATTTTGTTATATTGTTTAGCCAAACTTAATTTTATCTATCTATTAAGCCCTCCTTCTCAAGTGTCCTTTTGAACCAGTTTACAATGCATACCTTAATCCCTCTTTCTCAAGTGTCCCTTTGAACCAGTTTAGAATGCATACCTTCATCAACACTTTTCATGTAGGCCTTATAAAAGCATTTTAATGCTGACCTTAATTAATCCTTAGCATGTTCAACTTTATTTTCTAACACATCCATATAATTTTTGTTTTTTAAACGACTTATGTCCTTTGTTATTTATTTTGGGATTGTAGAACTGGATTTTTTTTTTGGTTTGGACGTTGGCGTGTTGTTGGTTACCTTGGCTTGGTGTAATTTTTTTTTGTTTATTCAGGAACCGCACGATGAGCCACTCGCTGAACATACAAGCAGTGGTTGGTCCGGACATGCGATTCCTCAGTGTCCTTGCAGGGTAATACTAACATAAATTACACATCCTATGAATAGAGTTGATATAGTAGTTGCAGGGTATCCAGGGTTGTCCCATGATGCCTATATATTGAGGAGCTCCGGCTTATTTTGTCAGTTTGAGTCTGGAGAATTATCTGGTGGATGGCTCCTTGGTAAGTTTGGTCAAATTCCATCATTCCCTTTTCACTGTATGGCTATGAATATAGTTGATGACCCATGTCTTTAACTATGGCTGTTTTTATCCCTTGATGACATGTTAAACAATAATGTTGCTTAGAATGTGTAATTTATGTTAGTATTTTTTTATTCTTTCAGGGGATTCTGGATATCCACTCATGCCCTGGCTCCTGATGCCCGTTCTTCACCCGCAGAATGCAGCCCAGGAGTCCACCGGAAGACCCCGGCCGTAGTGGAGAGGGCCTTCGGACTGCTGAAGTCCCGATTTCGTTGTTTGGACCATACAGGGGGGGCACTGCAGTACGACCCCAACAAGGTTATACAAATAATCTTAGCATGCTGCGTGCTCCATAATTTTTCCCTGAGGCAGCGTGTCCCCCGTTACGTGGATATGCCCCCCTCTCCACCCAGGCAGGATGCAGATGATATATATGTTGGCACCCCGAGTGCCTCTGGCCAATCTGTCCGTGCCCATGCTATTGATTCTTACCTTTCTTAAGATTTGTTTAGTTTGTTTATGTTTTTGTCTGTTTGTTATATTTGTTGCCTATGTAAAGGCCTTTTTTTTTTTTTTTTGGTTTAACAATGTTGTAATGCCTTAATTACAAAACATTTTACACCTGATTTGAGCGTAATGCAGTTTATTTTCTCATGTTTGTGATTACAAACCTTCATTAATGTAAAAACAGCACAAACATGAATGCATCAATTTAGGCAAGAACAGCTAAAGTCAAATTCCATACATTTTCTGGAAATCTGACAATTTTTTGGTGAAGGTCAGAATCCATGGACATACATTTTCAAACATAAGTATAAATTGGCCCAGACTCCTGGCCCCTAGCAATTGGCCTAGCCACTAGCAATTGGCCACATCCAGGAGTTCTAAGGTAACTGACTCCAGGCCGAAGTTTACCCGCCCACCAACATCAAGATCCATAGGGGGCTCGACTTTCAAGGGGAATAGTCGGCCAGGAATACATAGGGCCACATACACACCCTCTCCTGCTTGTAATTTTTCCAGCCTATGACAGCCAGACCCCATGCCAGTCCAGTCCAATCTTTGCCATGGCCAAATGTTGATTTTTTCCAGCCAAGAATGTCCCCCAATATTGCCAACAAACAGAATGAGGCAGCCAGTATTTCCTTAGGCCCAAGCCTGCTGCGTGGGAGCTTGAGCGGCCGCTTCACTGAGACTTAAGCTCTGCCATTGGCTAGTGGGGTATGTGAGCACTCTAATGAGCTATATTGGCAAATTCCAAAACAAACTAGCAAAGCCAGAAACAACCAAATCTTAGTTGCGCTCACCACACAGGTAAATAGAGTTGGGATGTAGAGGAAAGATGTTTAGCAGATCCAGGTCAAATTGATATTAATATTGATGTTGCCCATAATAAGATTGTGGTGGGCCTTGGAGGTGGCCCAACACCTGGGCATGTGTGACATTCATAATCTGCCACTGCTCCAGCATCTGCCTGTTGCTAGTTCTAAATTCATCTAGCATGGCAGTGAAGTTTGTATTTAAGGTGGCCATTTGTTCTGCCATCTGTCTGTTTAAGGTGGCCATTTGTTCTGCCATCTGACTGTTGCTTGTCCTAAATTCAGTCAGCATGGTAGTGAAAGTAGTATTGAAGTTCTCTAATTGTGCAGTAATCTGCTCTGCTGTTCTTTGAGTCACCTGCCTAAAGAAACGGCTGTCATGGAACCATGCTGACTCCAGGATCGGCACGCGCCTCCCCTGGGAAACTGGTCGTCGTTGCTGACTGAGTCTTCCAATTCCCCGGGTTTGAGCGCCTGCAGATGCTGGAGGTCTAGGGCGAGCAACAGTACCAGATGTACTAGGCAAAACCTCTGCAGCAGAGCTAGCACTGAGGACTGTAGGCTCAGTCTCAGCCTGCTGCCCACGATGGGCTGGCAGCATACGTCCAGCTTCACTCTGCTGCAGAGGATTTGGTGCAGTAGGATGCTGGGGAAGTGGCAAATTAGGTTCCAGGGGGCTAATTTGTGAAGGTCCAATCCGGCTGGCATCCTCCTCCTCCATATGCTGGATTACATCCATTAGAGGGGGAGTCTGTTGGGACAGGGGAAAAAGATTTTTGCCTAAATATCTTTGGCAAAAATTAGTCATGTGCATTCAGATGCATCACCAGTTTCAGCAAAGTACACTTACCCTATATATCTGATCCTGTGTCCTAGGCAGCAGAGAAGTAGATGGCGTGCTCAAACTGGAGGAGGCTTCCACACTTCCAGAGGCAGGATGCTGTACTGTGGTAAAAAGTAAAAGGCATGTAAACACACAAACATCCATTGATGAGCCTGATGAGTACATATGCTTTAGAACACACGTGGGCAAGCAGGAATGACAATTCCCCCAACGTTTAAAGTTGACCTTCCCAATGAATCTGAGTCTTATATGTATGACTCACCCTGTACCTACAGATTGGTCACCTTAAAGAATAAAAACATGCATGTACTGCATGTTAGGAGGCTTTACACATCCAAAATGGCGCCTTAGGGGCCAACAGTCAGCTTTCAAATAGCATTTGGCTTCTGAGTATGCTGCTGTATATTCTTGCAATGTTGACCTTTCCCTGACCCCAGCTCAAGTTTGTCTGACCAAAGCACAGCTTGAACCCCAGTGGTAGAAAGACAAAGAAGTAAGTGTTGTCAATTTTTGACTATATTCACTTCACATGCAGTGCTTTGGTAAGATAAATTGTTTAATATTTTCCAGAAATAATGTAAAAGGTTGTGTATCGACTGAAAACCTTTCTAAGGACCATTAACTACTGCACCCTGGGAGAGTGTCCATCATTAAGCCCATTCCTCAGCCATTAAACACCCGCCTACAACAGTAACCTCCCCTCAAAGGCACTCCCTAGGGGCCTGTGTTCATATCTGCCTGTGAGCCTCATTTCCAAAGTTTCCAATAGCTCACATTAAAACAATCATTACTAACCTGCAGAAATGTCCTGGGTGTCCGTGTCGTGTCTGCCAGAGAGGCCCTGTAATGCTACGGGGTGGATCAAAGCCAGGACCATTTCTTCAGCTCTGGTGTATTGTAATTTTGTGGGGAAGCGCATCCTGGAAACCGCTGGGGCACTACCTATCTGCTGCGGACAAGAAGAAAGATGGCGCCCACGATCTTCACCCGCCAACAACAATATTTCATTATGCTCATCTAAATGCATGCATAGGCCTTAGGCACAGGCAGAAAGTTGTTTTTAAAAGTGATTTAAACTCCGTGCCAAACAGAAGTTAGTGCGCACATGTGCGAACCAACTCACTTGCATCTAGAAGGATACATTAAGGCTAGAAATGTGTTGGGGAATGTCATTTAGGCCCTTATTTAAGAAGGGATAGCATCAGGTAGTGGCTGGTTAATGACAGGTAGCAACAGGTAGCGACTGGTGAACGCCGGACACGGCACACAATTACACATTTATCAAGCAGAATCTGTTTAGCGACGGGGATAGCGCCATGTAGCGTCTGATTCATCATTTTCACAGCCTCAGCGAACAGCGCCAGCATTCAGCCTTGAACAGCGCCAGGTATGACCTCTCGCTACCTGTCGCTCTCCCATACATTTCAATGGACGATACTTTTCTTCTCTTTAAACAGGGTTTTTTTTTTTTTCAAAAAAATCACAAATAATTCTTTGACCTCTTCTGTCACTGAAATAGTATTTTTTTCATAATTTTTTCATTTTTTATATATTACCTCAGAAATGACATTACAGGTCTGGCATGAAAGTGTTCATGTTACAATGTTGTTACAATGTAATTCCATATGTTTTCGCTTTGTTACTAGTTGATAGATGCTTGAAAACACACTTTAAACACACCGCCTCCTGCGCTCTGGGCTTCAAACAAGTATTTTTCAGCACCAGAGATTTGTGAGGCTGTTTTTTTGCTGAATATGGTGTGAGTCGGTCGCTATGAGCAGTCGCTAACATGCGCTCCCATACAGTGCTGTACTGGTCAAATAGTGACTCCTCACAATGTATTCAACATTACTGAACAGCGACTGAGTCGCTATAAAGTAGCGACCCACGGCCGAGCACTGCGACTACTAGCGGGCGCTCTGAAAATGCCTGCTACAGACGCTCATCTGTCGCTACCTGCCGCTAATGATGAATCAGCCTCCCAGTCAACTGATCAAATTGTGAATGATATTTGTATGCTGTTTGATCTAACAACTATTTTGATATTCTAAGCATACAGTACGTCCTGCTCCATATATAATACTTACAGGTGGGTTATCCTCCGCCAGATGGCGCTGTGCACTGCAGACATGCAAAAAACAGGCTCCTCCCGGCCCTTCATATACCCAGGGACCTCCCACAAATCCCCAGATTTCTCTGCAGTGCTGACTGCGAAGACATGAAGTATCAACTCTCTCGCAGGTGAGTGGGGCTATTACAGCCTGCGGCCCTGTGGGACTATTTCCACCCGTCCTCTTTGTGACGTGCCTCCCAGCCTGGGCTGCGCTGGTCGGGTGAAGGTAGGCAGCACCATGTGTGCTTACGGAGCCACGCTCCACCGCAGTCCCCCACCATAGGGTAGGCGGTCAAGGCTGATGGTGAGCCTTTAGGGGATGCCCCTCCCGCATCAGTGCCCCACGCCCCGTGTAGCGGTGGACCCTATGTAACGGGTCGCCTGCTTCCCTCGTTCCCCCCTTAGCCCAGGGGGAAAGAAGGGGGGGGAGGGGTTGTGTGTATGGCGGCCTCAGTGTTCTCTATTACACGCTTATGGCTTTAGTTTTGTGTTTTACCGGGAACGGGTGTCAGAGCCGCGCTTTATTTAATTTGTATTGATAGCCGCGGCTTCTTTACTATATTGTTGCTTTGCATGGACGGCGGCGGCTTCGCAGACGCTGCGGCGTCTCTTTCTTTCCTTCCTTCTTAAACTTGTAGTGGCTCTTCTGAGGTAATCCACTCGGTCAATTCCTTCAGGCTTTACTGTCCTGCTTTCCTATTGGCTATGCGTTTTTGAGCTTCGCGCTCTCTGGGGGGCATGGTTCTGGCTTGGCGCGTTCCGTGTCGCGGTCAGCTCTGGCCCGCCCTTCGAGGTTCGCTTGGCGCCATTTTCTTACTCACGCGTGCGTGGTGAAGACCGTCCTCCCCTCTCTGTCTGTAAGTGCCCTCACAGGCGGCTTCCCTTTAGTTTCCATACTCCCTTGCGCATGGCTCTGACATCCTTGTTCCCTTTATGTCTTTCAGACCGTGGACCTCGGTGGCTTCTCCCGGCCCGGTGTAGCTCCTGGTTGTGACCATTAAAAAATTACTCCCACTTCCCCGCGTGTTATTGGGGCATCCAGGGTAGCTTACAGCGTCAATCCCTACTGGCATATTGTGCCGATTAAATCACCATATGGAGGCATCTCAGGATAATGTGAACGGGGTTCCTTCGGGACAAGCCCGGCTGTGTGTAGCTTGTGGGGTCTTACCTAGCAGCGGTGACAATGCACAGGTCTGTGTTCCTTGTGCACAGCAGGCGCTATCGGTGCTTCCCGCCTCTTCTGTGGCTGGGCCTGCGCCTCGCCTCACTTCACCTACTCCCCCAAGCCTGAGACTAACCCCCAATACGAGCGGGGATTCTCATCCTGATTTGGCCACTAGACTGGCCAGTGTTGAAAACTTGCTTGCTAATTCTTTAGCGCGTAAAGAGGCGGCATTTGAACCCTGAATCGGCTCTCTTCCCTATGGAATCTGATGATTTGTTGCATTCTTACGGCCATACCCCCTCAGATGAAATGGGAACTGTTCTCTGACTCAGGGTCATATGACGACGAGTCCAGGGCTCAGGAAGAGTCTGGTTCCGAGCATTGGTCCTCGGATGATGTTGATAGACTGCTGGTTCAGATCTTTGAGGTCTTGTCCCTCTCTCCCCCTGCTGCGGCTCCCAGGCAAAGGGGTGATCTTTTTCATACTGCTAAAGCTCGTTTGGAATTTCCAGAGCAAACCCATTTCAATAGCCTTGTGCTTAAAGAATGGGAACATCCCAGCAGACTTCATGGGGTCCCTAAGAGTGTGGATAGGAAGTATCCCTTCCCTGCTGACTTGGTTAAGTGCTGGTCATCGCCTCCTGAGGTCGATGCTCCTATTCTAGGGTTGTCCAACACCTCCATCATGCATTCCCCTGACACAACTACGCTCCGGGACTCTAAGGACCGGCGTGTTGACCAATTGGCATGCCATGCCTTTGCATTTGGGGGAGCGACTCTGCGCCCGGTTTGTGCCTTAGCCATCACGGCAGTAGCGCTCAGGACTGTGGTTAGGAGTGCTCTCGATGGCACAGATGAGTTGCCTTCTGATACTGTCAATGCACTATCCAGCTGTGATGCGTTTGTGAACTTTATCCTGTCGGCATCGGACGATGCTATTAAGATGTGTGCCAGATCATCTGCCCTGGTGGTAGCTATACGCCGTGCGGTTCGGTTGCGCCAGTGGGCCGCTGACAATGCCGCCAAGAAAGCCCTTACGGGGCTTCCATTTAAGGGACTGCGCCTGTTTGGGGACCGTTTAGACCTCTTTGCCAAGGGAGGCAAGTTACCCCAGCGCAGGCGACAGATTCGGCCCTTTCGTGGCCAAGGCTCCCTATTGACCCCCTACCGTGGGGCTAAATAAGGCAGAGGGGTGTCCTTCGCTGGGTCCCGCGCAGATTCCTGGCACAGGAACAGAGGACACCATCCCGGTTCCTCCTGGGGACCCAAGTCCAAAGCCCCTCCCGAGTCCCAGGCATGAAGGGGCGCCCTCGCCCGTCAGGGTGGGGGGACGTCTGCAGCACTTCGAGCATGTCTGGAGGCACCACGTCTCGGACAGGTGGATTCAGGAGGTAGTGTCCTCCGGCTACAAGATTGAATTTGCTGTACGGCCCCCCACCAGATTCGTTGGGTCCCGGATCCCGGATCCCACAGGATCCTGCCTCAGCTCAGGTCTTGTTGCTAGCCGTGCAGGGCCTCCTGGATCTAGGGGTCATTTGCAAGGTCCCCTTAGGAGACAGGGGCATGGGGTTCTATTCCATCCTTTTCACAGTACCCAAGAAGGATGGGTCAGTCAGGCCCATTCTGGATTTAAAAGTCCTCAACAAATTTGTCAAAGACAAACATTTTCGTATGGAAACTCTGCGCTCGGCCATCGGCTTTCTGTGCCCAGGGGACTTTATGACGTCCGTGGACATCAAGGATGCTTACCTTCACGTCCCGGTGTTCCAGGACACCAAAGATTTCTCAGATTTGCACTGAAAGATCAGCATTACCAATTTGTGGCCTTGCCATTCGGCCTCACTTCGGCTCCCAGGGTGTTTACTAAGGTGCTGGTAGGGATGATGTCCCTGTTAAGGCTAAGGGGCATACGTGTGCTGCCCTACCTGGACGATATACTCATCACCTCTCGGTCTCTGCGGCAGGCAGAGTTGGACGCTCGGCTGGTAGTGTCCACCCTGGAGTCCTTCGGCTGGGTGATCAATTACCCCAAGTCCTCTCTGTCCCCCTCCTCGGTGACTCCGTTCCTGGGTATGATTCTGGATACGGTTCAGTCAGGGATATTCCTTCCTCAACAGAAGGTGGAAGCTCTGACTGAGCAGGCGAAGTTCTTGCTATCGTGCCCGCAGCCCTCCATCAGGCAGGGAATGCAGCTGGTGGGCCTGATGGTGGCGAGCTTTGAGGCTGTGCCCTTTGCCCAGTTCCACTTGAGACCTCTACAGCTTCACCTTCTGTCAGTGTGGGACAAGAACCCAGCGTCCTTGGACGGGGTCTGTGTGCTTCCCCCCTCGGTCAGACGGTCCCTTGCGTGTTGGCTGGACCACAGGAATTTGACAGGGGGCAGGTCTTTTCTGGCCCCCTCCTGGGAGACGGTCACAACGGATGCCAGTCTGTCAGGATGGGGGGGATTCTGGTAGTCTCTGCGCTTCCAGGGGAGGTGGGGTCCTCAGGAGGCCCATCTACCCATCAACATTCTGGAATTGCGGGCAGTCAGGTTGGTACTGGAGCGGTTGACCCAACACCTGCGGGGTCTGTCGGTCCAGGTACGCTCAGACAACAGAACGGCGGTTGCCTACATCAACCATCAGGGAGGGACCCGGAGCAAGGGTGCCCTCCGGGAGGTGTCTCAGATTCTGACATGGGCGGAGGCCAATGTCCAATGCATTTCTGGACTTAGGTCTCAAACTTAGTACTCTGAAGGGTCAGGTTTCTGCCCTGTCTATCTTCTTTCAGAAGATCTTTGCCCAACATCACATGATTAAGACCTTCTTTCAAGGGGTCACTCATGTGCGTCCCCCTCGAAAGCCTATGGTCCCTGTCTGGGATTTAAACTTGGTTTTGTCTGCTTTGCAGGGTGCTCCCTTTGAGCCTATTCAGGATGCTGCTCTTGCTGTTCTCACTCTCAAGGTTGTCTTCTTGGTGCTGAGAGCTGGCTGCTCTATCTATTCAGTCTCCGTACTATGAGAGGCACCAAGACAAGGTGGTGTTCCGTTTCAAACCGGACTTTCTGCCTAAGATGGTGTCTGCATTTCATTTGAACCAGGACATTGTTCTTCCTTCGTTGTGTCCCAATCCTAGCAACGACAAGGAGAGGGTTCTGCATTCTTTGGACGTGGTCAGGTGCTTGAAGTATTACCTGGTTGTCACTGCGGCCTTAAGGAAAACGGATGCTCTCTTCATTGTGCCTTCTGGGCCTAGGAAGGGTTTGGCTCCTGCCAAGTCTACCATCAGTAAATGGGTTTGTCAGGCTGTGATTCAGGCCTATTCTGTTAAGGGGAAGACTCCCCCTTTCCGTCTTACTGCCCATTCTACTCGTGCTATTGGGGCTTCTTGGGCCTTCCAGCACCAGGCTTCTGTTGAACAAATTTGCAAGGCCACTACTTGGTCTTCCGTTCATACCTTTTCAAAGTTTTACAAGGTTGATGTTAGGGCCTCAGCTGATGCTGTGTTTGGCCGCAAGGTTTTGCAGGCGGCAGTAGTTTAAACTGCTTGCTGTTGCCTTTTGTGTTGGGGATCCCACCCTACTTTATGGACACTGCTATTGGATGTCCCACGTGTAAGTATTATATATGGAGCAGGACATACTGTATGCTTAGAATAATACAATTCTGTGAAATACTCACCTGTAGAATTGGTATTATACGCATACAGTACGTCCTGCTCCACCCCACCCTGGTTTTACATTGTTCTGGATCCCCTGTATGGTGATTGTTATCATTGTTATTATTACCAGTTTTGGTGGTTGGTTTCTCCCGGCTTCTTTTTTCTCACTGCTTTTCAATGCTGGGGATTTGTGGGAGGTCCCTGGGTATATGAAGGGCCGGGAGGAGCCTGTTTTTTGCATGTCTGCAGTGCACAGCGCCATCTGGCGGAGGATAACCCACGTGTAAGTATTATATATATGGAGCAGGACGTACTGTATGCGTATAATACCAATTCTACAGGTGAGTATTTCACAGAATTGTATTTTTTGTGTTTTTTAGACTATAAAGGAGTGCAGGTACGACTACCTGCCCAACGTCTTTGAAAAGAGGAAGCTGGCCATGGAGATCGTGGCCAGGATTCACCAGGACACAGACAGCACCTTCACTTATGCGCAGATCATGCAGCACTGGTCGGACCTCAAGCGACTGCACATGCCCCGAGTGCGGCGATTTTTTGCGACCCATTGCCCAAATAAGTACATACCGATTGCATGCTAGATGTAACAAATGCCTTTGCGATATCCTACTTGTGGGGATGGGCTTTATTATCCTATCCCTACCAATTTTTGTCGATGACCCTATTCCACATCTACTTGAATTAGTGGGTACATAAATGAGCCTTGTATTAATCTTACTTGTTTCTGGGGCTGGGCCACCCACAGTTTGTATTTGCTCTATTTATGACCACACTTGTATATCTTTGAAAATATTTATTAAAGATAACCATAAAATACATGTTTGTCATGTTTATCATTGTACCACTTCTTATTCTTCACATTCATATAATTACATGTCCATGATTTAAACTAGCAGCTTGAAGCATATATTGCACATTCCCTATTGTGAATATTCACACATGTACCGGTAGTTGATTTCCAACCCATATGGTTGAAATACTAATTGATAGCATGATTAGCATGATTAGACATTTTGTATTCTTTTCAAACAAATATTATTTATGGGATCATTCACATTGGGCAAACATGTTTCTCCCTTCCGGGCTTTCTCAATGCCCTATACGTGAAAATATTGTGAATTAGCATTATATCTTTTTTTATCATGTATATCATAGCAAAAAATCTGTGCCTTAATTATATTATGCTTTGCTGCTTGTTAAAGTATTTTAAATTCATACCTTTTTATTGGTTGCTAGGTATTGTTTATCCCATATTTTTACTGTGGCTTCAAATATTTCTTTGATAGTGATATGTGTTGTCTATGCTACCAGAATGAAAATGACGGTTATCCCGGTGGGATGAAGCTTGTATATTGTATTTATTAAGTTAGTTGTTACTTTGGGGCTTGATGTATATTGCCCTTTAAAGAAAGAGAAATGCTGATTTAAAAAACCCTTCTTATCCTGAAGTGAAGGTAGGAATTGAGGTAAGCATCAAGGGCACAAAGGGAAGAATATAGAAACCGCAATGGAATTGAGGTAAGCATTAGGTGCGCAAAGTGAAGAATATAGAAACTGCGATGGAATTGAGGTAAGCATTAGGTGCGCAAAGTGAAGAATATAGAAACCGCGATGGAATTGAGGTAAGCATTAAGGGTGCAAAGGGAAGAATATAGAAACTGCGATGGAATTGAGGTAAGCATTAGGTGCGCAAAGTGAAGAATATAGAAACCGCGATGGAATTGAGGTAAGCATTAGGTGCGCAAAGTGAAGAATATAGAAACCGCGATGGAATTGAGGTAAGCATTAGGTGCACAAAGTGAAGATTATAGAACCCGCAATGGAATTGAGGTAAGCATTAAGGGCGCAAAAGGAAAGAATATAGAAACCACGATGGAATTGAGGTAAGCATTAGGTACGCAAAGTGAAGAATATAGAAACCGCGATGGAATTGAGGTAAGCATTGTAGCAGAGTGAGAAAAAAATTGAGACGGGCACATAAATGAGTTAATTTTGGTGTGTGCATGCGTAAGGTCGGAAAGATTTCCGTCTGGACGTTTATTTATAGAAAAGAGAATTCAGAATCTAGCGGGAAATTTAAAAAATTCGTTAGAGGCGACCTAAACGAAGCGATGTTGTTTCCTAAGGCCCTTGTTTATCACGGGCTAGTGCCAGGTAGTGTCTGACGAGCGCCAGGTAGCGGCAGCTAACGGCGACTACCGACTCCAGTACGCCCGGCGGCGGTCACAATGACGCATTTATCAAGCAAAATGAGGCTAGCGCCGGCGAGAGCGACGGCTAGCGCGGCATTCATCATGAAGCCGCCTGGACCGAACAGCGCTGCTGCAAATTCCCTCACAGCGCCAGGTATGAGATGTCGCTCCCTGGCGATGTCCAATGCATTTCAATGGAGCAATCTATAATTAAACATAATTAATTGGTATTATTATTTTTTTTTTTTTTTTAATGTCAAAAATTCGGAGACCACTTCTGCAATGTTAGGATTTATTTTTAAGTAAAAAAAAAATTAAAAAAAAATTTGTGCAGAATTGATCTAACAGGTCTGAGATTAATGTATTCATATTACAAAATGATTATAAAAACATGTATAATGTTACATTCAAAAAATATGGTTGTTTAGGGGTTAAAAACTAGTTAATACCCATCGCCGCCAGCGCTCTGGGGTTTAAACAAGGAATGGACAGCGACAGCACATTCGGAGCGTCATTTTTTAATGAATATGAAGCTAGCCATTCGCTCTGGCCATTCGTTGTCAGGCGCTCACATACAACGCTGAACCTGTGAAACAGCGACCCCCCAGCCCGAATTCAACATTACCGCACACCGACTGAGTCGCTGTCATCAAGCTAACGCCGGCCAAGCACAGCGAATACTGGCTGGCGCTGAAAAAATCACGCTACAGTCGCTCATCTGGCGCTACCTGGCGCTATTAATGAATCGGCCTCTTAGTAACGTAAACATAAAACGAAAGCAGAAAAATGACATTCTCATTGGCGTACGCAGCGACAAACACTTTACAGAAGGATCCCGATGCATGCTTGGAATCGTGCATACACTCATACGACAGCGGAAACAAAACGAAAAAAAACAGATCGACACAAAAACGAAATTCATTTTATAGGCTCGATTCAGAGAGACACAAAAAAACTTTCGGTTTGGTGCCGACGTCGTAACATTTTCAAAATTTCCCGCTCTCGTATGAATGTGCGAGCGATTCCAAGCATGCTTCGTAAACCTTCCGTCGAGCGCACGGACGGACGTATGCCAGAGTACGCAGACGAGGATGTCATTTTCATTCGTGAATTTTCAGATTCCATTTTCACAACTAACAACGTAGCCTTTCGTTTTTGCCCTTTACCCATCATATCCTCACACGAATCCTTTCAAATTCCCGCTACATCCTGCTTCACTTTTTCCCAAAGTATTCGTCCAGACGAAATTCTTACGATATTGCGCCTGCGCACTACAAACTTATCTCATTAAAGTGCTCGCATACATAATTTCACTCCCATCACTTCTTATCCTAAAAAACTCACCCTAACCACTTAGCGCTATCCTGCCTTTTCCCTTGAGGTCCCTTAAAGCTCACCCTAACCACTTCGCGCTATCCTGCCTTTTCCCTTGAGGTCCCTTAAAGCTCACCCTAACCACTTCGCGCTATCCTGCCTTTTCCCTTGAGGTCCCTTAAAGCTCACCCTAACCACTTAGCGCTTTGTTTCTTCTTCCATTTTCACACCCTAAAACTTACCCAAATCACTTAGCGCTTTGTTTCTTCTTCCATTTTCACACCCTAAAACTTACCCAAATCACTTAGCGCTTTGGTTCTTCTTCCATTTTCACACCCTAAAACTTACCCAAATCACTTAGCGCTTTGGTTCTTCTTCCATTTTAGGTCCCTAAAACTTACCCAAATCACTTAGCGCTTTGTTTCTTCTTCCATTTTCACACTCTAAAACTTACCCAAATCACTTAGCGCTTTGTTTCTTCTTCCATTTTCACACCCTAAAACTTACCCAAATCACTTAGCGCTATGTTTCTTCTTCCATTTTCACACCCTAAAACTTACCCAAATCACTTAGCGCTTTGTTTCTTCTTCCATTTTCACACCCTAAAACTTACCCAAATCACTTCGCGCTTTGGTTCTTCTTCCATTTTAGGTCCCTAAAACTTACCCAAATCACTTAGCGCTTTGTTTCTTCTTCCATTTTCACACCCTAAAACTTACCCAAATCACTTCGCGCTTTGGTTCTTCCTCCATTTTAGGTCCCTAAAACTTACCCAAATCACTTAGCGCTTTGTTTCTTCTTCCATTTTCACACCCTAAAACTTACCCAAATCACTTAGCGCTTTGTTTCTTCTTCCATTTTCACACCCTAAAACTTACCCAAATCACTTAGCGCTTTGTTTCTTCTTCCATTTTCACACCCTAAAACTTACCCAAATCACTTAGCGCTTTGGTTCTTTTTCCATTTTAGGTCCCTAAAACTTACCCAAATCACTTAGCGCTTTGTTTCTTCTTCCATTTTCACACCCTAAAACTTACCCAAATCACTTAGCGCTTTGTTTCTTCCATTTTCACACCCTAAAACTTACCCAAATCACTTAGCGCTTTGTTTCTTCTTCCATTTTCACACCCTAAAACTTACCCAAATCACTTAGCGCTTTGTTTCTTCTTCCATTTTCACACCCTAAAACTTACCCAAATCACTTCGCGCTTTGGTTCTTCTTCCATTTTAGGTCCCTAAAACTTACCCAAATCACTTAGCGCTTTGTTTCTTCTTCCATTTTCACACCCTAAAACTTACCCAAATCACTTCGCGCTTTGGTTCTTCTTCCATTTTAGGTCCCTAAAACTTACCCAAATCACTTAGCCCTTTGTTTCTTCTTCCATTTTCACACCCTAAAACTTACCCAAATCACTTAGCGCTTTGGTTCTTCTTCCATTTTCACACCCTAAAACTTACCCAAATCACTTAGCGCTTTGGTTCTTCTTCCATTTTAGGTCCCTAAAACTTACCCAAATCACTTAGCGCTTTGGTTCTTCTTCCATTTTCACACCCTAAAACTTACCCAAATCACTTAGCGCTTTGTTTCTTCTTCCATTTTCACACCCTAAAACTTACCCAAATCACTTAGCGCTTTGGTTCTTCTTCCATTTTAGGTCCCTAAAACTTACCCAAATCACTTAGCGCTTTGTTTCTTCTTCCATTTTCACACCCTAAAACTTACCCAAATCACTTCACGGACATCACAATCTGGATTTAGAAATATGTCATTGGCCCCTTGTTTTTGGTAAATGTATTTGTGCAAATAAATGGGACACCATTTTTTTTTAGTTTTTGGTTTATTGCTCAACTGGCATTTTTGGAGCAAATATTTTTGGCAACTTTGTGCCAAACATTTTACAAACTATATACATTTTTGTTTTGGTTAATTAAAATATATACAATAAGAGATTTTGTAAAAAATTAAAAACTATATACAATATAAAATATTAAAAAAACAATAAAACTATATACAAACAACTTTTGGGTTTAACCACTAAAACTATGTACAATGTAAAATTTATAAAAATATACAGGGCCAGGAACCAGGACACTAGTCTTCCTCTTCTGTTGTGCCCAACGTGTCCTGCATCGCCTGCAGATCGGCCACCAACTCAAGGACCCTCCGATTCATCTCAGCAAGTCGTTGGCGTGTGGTCCCTGCCAAAAAATCAGACAAACATATTATTGGGAGAACAATACATGTTTCTCACCTGTGGATTTAATGTATTTTAATAAACAAATTCACTATAAGGCACATATGTCATTACTGAAAGGAATTAAGGTTATGAAGTGGCCACAGGTCATTAAGGTAATTAAGTGGCCACAGGTCACTCTTATCTTGGCATTGACTAGGGCATTATGTTTTTGGGGGTTCATGTGAAGTTAGACAGAAATGGCAATAATGCCATGACTACTTACTTGGTTGGTGGCCGAGAGATGGCTCGTTGGGGACAACACCCTGAGTTCCTGGTTCCTGGCTCTGCTGTGAAGAAGTGCCTATAGAAACATGGGCCAAATGGTTAGTTTGGATGTCTGATTCAGCAGTCCTCAAATGTTTTTAGCTAAGTCTGGGTCACATCACTCACCTTCTCCAGGGTCTTGTGGGCTCCTATCTGCTGCCTCCTCACCCACTACCTCACCCGCAACCGAAGCATCTACAAATACAGAATCAAGGATTCAGTTTGGTGATCTCAGGAGCTAGCATGTATATGTTTTGGCGTAGACATGAAGAGTGACATACCAGAGGATCCCGCATGCGTGGCAGGGTACGACTGCCTGCCCACGCTGTGCCGCCCCTCCTCTGTGGTAAGGTCCAGGGGCTGCTCTGAGGAGGCCACAGAGGAGGGGTCGGCCCGTCACCCTGGAGATCCACCACCTTCACTCCCAGCTGCAGAATCATGCAGCACTGGTCGGCCTGTGCGCCTCCGGGTGCGGCGAATTCTGTAATCCATTTCCAACACTACCAAAGAGAAGGCATTATAAATAAAAGGCCTAAATTCTGTCATAGTTACATCTTGCATGCAAGCGCTATGTACTTACTTGGGAAATGTATCCCGAAAAACCTCAGCACCCGGGGCATGTGCAGTCGCTTCAGGTCCGACCAATGCTGCATGATCTGTGTGTGGGTGAAGGTGGTGTCGGTCCGGTGTTGGATCTCCGAGATGATCTCCAGGGCGACGTTTCGTTTCTCAAACGAGTTGGGCAGGTAGTCGTACCTGCGCTCCAGCATGGTCTACAAAACAGAAATCAAACATAGCAAGAACTCAGAAATGCATATCTAGAAGTGCCAACAATACATTATTTGGTTCAATCACATGAACACATACACACACACGCTTCTAGCCTAAGTTAACTATCAAATATGGCAGCACTGTCGTTTGGCACGTGTGTGCCGTGCGCTTGGGTGTGCATGTAGTTGAACCAAATCTTTAAATCAAAAATATTACTTATTGTGCATCCTTAACATGTAGATCAGCATTTACCAATCAAAGCAAAGTCCTTAAAAGACACTTACGAGCATGATGATCTCTTCTTGTTGGCGGGTGAAGATAGTGGGCGCCATCTTTCTTCTTCTTCTCGGCAGCAGATAAGCACGGCCCCAGCGGTTTCCGGGTTTCGCACGGCCGTGCGAACGGCCGGACGTGCGTGTAAGCGAACGCGTAGGCGTCACACGCCGGATACCTTATTTAAAGGTCCCTGCACACACAGCTCATTCTCTTTGAGAGTCCACACAAAATGGCACCAAAAAAAAAGATTCCAGCAAAGAAGCAGAGCAAGCAGGCTGAGAAGGCCGAGGGTCCGCAAACCAGGTCGCAAGAGCCTAAAGCCAGACTAAGGGCTAGCACCAAGGCTGCTGCAAAAAAGGAGGTGGCAGCACCACCACAACCAAAGAGCAAGCTAACCAAGGCTGGAAAAACTCAGATGGGTAAGAGGGGACGAAGCCCCACCCCACCCTGCCCCACATCACCCCCCACACGTGGCACCAAGGCCATAGGCAAAGGCCAAAAACCCAGGGGCCGAACAACCTCAAGGTCCAGAAGCCGCAGCAGGGGCCCAAGGCGCCGCAGGGGCCAAACAAGGGGCCAAACAAGGTCAAGGTCCAGAAGCCGCAGCAGGGGCCGAACAACCTCAAGGTCCAGAAGCCGCAGCAGGGGCCCAAGGCGCCGCAGGGGCCAAACAAGGTCAAGGTCCAGAAGCCGCAGCAGGGGCCGAACAACCTCAAGGTCCAGAAGCCGCAGCAGGGGCCCAAGGCGCCACAGGGGCCAAACAAGAACCAGGTCCAGAACCCCGAAAAGCCACCAAAGGCCAACGGCCCCCTCCCCCCCGCACGTGGCTCAAAAGCGAAGGCAAAAAGTCTGAGCAGATATGCCTCACCCCAGGCAGGCACTTCCAAGGCCCCACAGACCCAGGCAACCACCTCCAAGGCCCCACACACCCACAGGGCTCCAAGCAGCACCTCCAGTTCTTCAAGACCCTCTGTTGCTCGCCCACATTATCCTCCGGCACAGGTTGGCATGCATTCCCCCTATGCCACATCTACACCTGCAACTTCAGGGTCCACCCAGCCCCGAACACCCAGCCCCTTCCCAAGTCCAGTAAGATCAACAGCCAGCCTCCAGTCGTTGAGGTCTCCTCCACCCCCCCCCGGCCAGAATGTCACCCCATTTGCAACCAACCACTGAGGAGCCACAACCACCCCGAAGAGGGCGCAACTTGCGCAGAGGACACTTGGGTGGCCGTTTTGCAGAGTCCCAAACTCTGGCATTGGCTACTGGGCTCACCTTACATTTTGATGAGCTATATGGCCGGAAATCAAAACACACCAGTAAACAGCGCAAAACTGAGATTTTTGAAGAACTCACCAGGAAAGTCAATGCCGCAGGTGAGGAACGTAAAGATATGGACCAGATTCAACGTAAGATTTCGGACCTAAAATATGCAGTGCGGAAGAAAGAGAGTCTAAGGCGGATGCACAGGTACATAGGTCAGGTTTTGGTTTGTATTATTCTTGTCTCTCCATCAGTGTGCTTAATTATGCTTTTCAGCGAAACAACTGGCGGAGGTTTCCCAACAAAAATGCGATTTACACCGGCTGAGGAG
The DNA here is from genome assembly GCA_027917425.1 of Gastrophryne carolinensis. Lineage (NCBI taxonomy): Eukaryota > Metazoa > Chordata > Amphibia > Anura > Microhylidae > Gastrophryne > Gastrophryne carolinensis. The sequence continues at coordinate 241,359,241 of CM051236.1, read as the reverse complement.
ATGGTGCTGTCCTTATTACATCCCGTGGCCTTAGAGGGACACTCGGCCCAGCAGGACACCGACAACCCACCAATTCCTGCAGGTTAGTAATGTGTGAATGACCCCACAAATGTATGGAAACATACACATAGGCAGCAAGGGCTAGTTAAACACATGGCTCTAGGGGGTGGCAGCAAGGGCTAGCTAAACACATGGCTCTAGGGGGTGGCAGCAAGGGCTAGCTAAACACATGGCTGTAGGGGGTGGCAGCAAGGGCTAGCTAAACACATGGCTCTAGGGGGTGGCTGCAAGGGCTAGCTAAACACATGGCTCTAGGGGGTGTCAGCAAGGGCTAGCTAAACACATGGCTCTAGGGGGTGGCTGCAAGGGCTAGCTAAACACATGGCTCTAGGGGGTGGCAGCAAGGGCTAGCTAAACACATGGCTTTAGGGGGTGGCAGCAAGGGCTAGCTAAACACATGGCTCTAGGGGGTGGCTGCAAGGGCTAGCTAAACACATGGCTCTAGGGGGTGGCAGCAAGGGCTAGCTAAACACATGGCTATAGGGGGTGGCAGCAAGGGCTAGCTAAACACATGGCTCTAGGGGGTGGCAGCAAGGGCTAGCTAAACACATGGCTCTAGGGGGTGGCAGCAAGGGCTAGCTAAACACATGGCTCTAGGGGGTGGCAGCAAGGGCTAGCTAAACACATGGTTCTAGGGGGTGGCTGCAAGGGCTAGCTAAACACATGGCTCTAGGGGGTGGCAGCAAGGGCTAGCTAAACACATGGCTCTAGGGGGTGGCAGCAAGGGCTAGCTAAACACATGGCTCTAGGGGGTGGCAGCAAGGGCTAGCTAAACACATGGCTCTAGGGGGTGGCTGCAAGGGCTAGCTAAACACATGGCTCTAGGGGGTGGCAGCAAGGGCTAGCTAAACACATGGCTCTAGGGGGTGGCAGCAAGGGCTAGCTAAACACATGGCTGTAGGGGGTGGCAGCAAGGGCTAGCTAAACACATGGCTCTAGGGGGTGGCTGCAAGGGCTAGCTAAACACATGGCTCTAGGGGGTGGCAGCAAGGGCTAGCTAAACACATGGCTGTAGGGGGTGGCAGCAAGGGCTAGCTAAACACATGGCTCTAGGGGGTGGCAGCAAGGGCTAGTTAAACACATGGCTCTAGGGGGTGGCAGCAAGGGCTAGCTAAACACATGGCTCTAGGGGGTGGCAGCAAGGGCTAGCTAAACACATGGCTCTAGGGGGTGGCAGCAAGGGCTAGCTAAACACATAGCTCTAGGGGGTGGCAGCAAGGGCTAGCTAAACACATGGCTCTAGGGGGTGGGTTTGTTGGGAGTGCTCACTTTGACTAGGGTGTGTCATGTGTGTGGCCTGGTAATGTGCACATTGCCACCCACATACATGATGTTTAAGTTAATTTATGAAAAATATGTCACTTAGGAGTGGAGAAAAGGAATGGGTGCTATGTATTAATTGACAAGCACACGCCACACTAACATCTTTGGCTGTTGGTCAATTTGGGAAGAGCTGGGTTAGTTGGCCAACTGATTAAGATGGTTTGCTAGAAATGTTTTATGCCATACATTATGTTTTTATGTCCCCCACCAGAATCATATTGTAAGTGTTTTTTGCCACCTTAGTGTGTTAACTTCATCGCCTTAAAGGGATGTGGCAACTGACACATCAGCCATTAGTTGCATGTTTGTTTGGAGACACATGAACAATGGGTCTATTCTGGTTTAACAATCCATGCACTAATGTAATGCCATTCCTAGTGAATGCCAAGTGGCCACGATGTGGGAGGGGCCCTTACTGCTTGGCCACGTTTCTTTGATTACCATATGTGTTCTTAAACATAAACTATGCATAGTTGTGTGTTTTCATAGCTCTTTTTCTTCTGAAGCAGGACAGCATCATCCCTCAGCTAGTGGGGACTCCTCTTCCATGTTACCGCTGCCGTCTTCTTCCGCGCTGCATAGGACCCAGGATCCGATGTCTACGGTAAGTGTATTTTGATGCTGTTGTGTATGCATGTAGGTTGCCATGTTTTGCTTGTGTGGTTTTTATAGGTATTCCCCACACTGAACCTGTTTTTTTTACATGTCCCCAACAGAGCCACACACTGATGGAGCAAATCCAGGAGCAGGAGGAAGATGGAAGCTTCCTAGGAGATTCTGAAGATCTTCCCCTGGGACAGAATCTGCAACTGTCCCAAAATGTGTCTCCGCCAAATCCACAGCAGCAGAGTGAAGCTGGCTGCATGCTGCCTGCACATCGTGGGCAGCATGCAGAGACTGACCCTCCAGTCCCCAGTTTCAGATCTGCTGCTGAGGATTTGGCGAGCAGACCTGTGGCTGTTGGGGGTCCTCGAGAAACATCATCTGCACGCCCCACAACCCGGGGAATTGGGCGGCGTACTCAGCAACGTCGCCCAGTTTCCCAGGGGAGGGGCGTGCAGATGATGGAGTCAGCATGGCACCAAGAGAGGCGGCTTTTTCGTCGGCAAAATCAGCAAAATCAGGAGCATATTAGGGGCCAATTAGAGTCCCTAAATACTACCTTCAGTGCCGTGCTAACAGCCACATGGCCAACTTGACTTCTGAACTAAGGTCAGGCATGGCAGAAATGCACACTAACCAAAGACACATTTTGGAACAGTTGCAGATTCTGAATGCCACACAGGCCCAGGTTATGCCCCCCCCCCACCAAGTGGGCCAACCTGGGTTCTATGGGCATCATCCATATTAAGGTGTGTTTGGCGTGAATCTGGTCCATATCTTTGCGATACATCCCCACTGGATTGACTCGTCTGGTGAGGGCTATAAATCTTCAGTTTGGCGCTGTTCTTGCTAGTTTGTTTTTGATTCTCCCCCATATAGCTCATTCAAGGCCTGAGGTAGCCCAGTAGCCAATGCCAGAGTCCAAGACTCACTGAATCGGCCACTTAAGGTGTTGCGCGGCTGCCATGGGCACTCTAACATTTGTGGTGGCTCCTCATGTTTGGCGGCATGATTGGGTGACATTCTGGCCTTAACAACTAAGACCTTGGACCCTGGCTGTGATTGTACTGGATTTGGATTGGGACTGGGTGTTCTGTTTTGGGTGGGCCACTGACTTACAGGTGTAGATGTGGCATAGCTAGGTTTGCTTTCAACCTGTGTCGGTGGAAAATGTGGGCAAGCAGGAGAGGGTTTTTTTTTGTGCAAATTTTTTTCCCTAAAACAAAATTGTAAATAATTGCATGTACATGTCTGGTCCACAAGTATGTGAGGCCCACTCAGATACTATTCTGTTTGTAGCACATAAACCTTTTACGATTTAGTAAACATTTTTGTTTCACCAAGCTCATGTCTGTGTTGTTTTGATAGAGAAATATGAGTTCAAGTTGTCACCAAAACAAACAATAACCAAGGTCTACAAAGAAATACTCACACATAGTTTTTTGTTTGGGTTGGCCAAATTCATTATTGTTTACTTAATAATGAAATGAAACATAGCAAAACCAACCAAATAAAAATAACAACCAAATAAAAAAATTAACAAATACAAAATTAGGAAAAATGTGTGGCTATTAAATTTGCCCGCACGGCTTGCCCCGACGCACTTGGCTGGCCCACATAGGCGTCGTCTGCCTCATCGGAGGGTGGAGAGGGTGGGCAATCCAGATATCGGGGGACCCTTTGCATAATAGCTAAATTATGGAGCGCTGCACATGCCATTATGATGTCAATGACCTTTTTGGGGTCATACTGCAGGGAGCCCCCAGTGTGGTCCAAACATCGAAACCGGGTCTTGAGGAGTCCAAAGGCCCTCTCCACCACTGCCCTGGTCTTTCGATGTGCACGATTATAGGCCTCTTGTGCTGGAGTCTGTGGCCGGAGGACCGGAGTCATCAGCCACGGCAGTAGTGGATACCCCAAATCCCCTAAAAAATGTAACCAAAATTAAACAAAACAGTAAATCATACATTGCCACGCAACATTCCTACTCCAATAAAAATAAAAGAGGTATGTGACATTGTCACACAAACATGAGCATACATATTGCAGATGCAAAAACCAGAATCCACAAAATGGGATAGATGGTGGTCCAAAGTAGGCAAATAATACTGTGGATGCTGGCCAATCAGGTAGACTGTTAGCAGCTATTGTTGCCTGTCTGTGCTGCAGAACAATGTTTTATGGGATAAGTTGACCTGACCCATTTTCAGTCTTGGCTTAGTCCAAAACCGGTGTAAGCCGGCCCCTGCACTTTATCCCGCTCACCTCTACTCAGTAAGTGAAATGCATGTAAGCAAAGATGGCGCAGACTCTCTGGTAAAGTCAATAACCGATTTTGATCTTAAATTGTTTGGAAGGCGGTTTCAGACTTTGCCTCGCATTACACTTATTAATTAAAACAATGCAGGCCAAACAATTTGGCAGCCTATGTAGTTTGTATAATGTAATGGTTCCAGTGGGGTTACACATGTTCACAAGGTGATGGGCAAGGCAGCGTTTAGGAAAGGTTAATACAACCAAAATCAAAGCCATACATATACAATCCAAATCGGTAATTTGAGGCAACTTACCAAGGAGCCATGCACCCGCAAATTCCCCTGACTCAAACCGCCGGAATAATCCTGATCTGCGCAGGATGTAGGCATCATGGGCTGAGCCAGGGTAGCCTGCCAGGACGCTCAGAAAACGCATGTCCTGGGCCACCACTGCTTGCACATTCAGCGAATGGCCCATTTTGCGATTTCTGTGTAAAAAGGAAACATAAACAACAAAAAAATAACGATTAGGAAACAAATCCAACGCACACTTCAAACAGCCTACCGGTAAGTCAAAATGTAACATCCAGACAAATAACACTAAACAACTACGTTACATTTAAGTGGGCAACAAAAGAAGATCAATGTTTGAGCCTTGACAAGGTTGAGTTACTAGTTCTATTTTAAGTACACTTACAAATGTTTTACTTGGAAATAACTAACTTTTTTAGTCCTGTAAAAATAAGGGCCATTGTTGCACATACACTCTTGGCAAGGAGGGAGCATTAGCAAGGAGGGAGTGATTGCAATGAGGGAACATGTAAAGCAGAGAGTATGAACCTAGAGGGACTAATCAAAAGGAGGGACTATTGCCAATGAGAGTTACTAAAAATGGAGACATTAGTGACAAGGATGCATTTCAGAAAAGGAGGGACTATTGCCAATGAGAGTTACTAAAAATGGAGACATTAGTGACAAGGATGCATTTCAGAAAAGGAGGGACTATTGCCAATGAGAGTTACTAAAAATGGAGACATTAGTGACAAGGATGCATTTCAGAAAAGGAGGGGCTATTGCCAATGAGAGTTACTAAAAATGGAGACATTAGTCACAAGGATGCATTTCAGAAAAGGAGGGACTATTGCCAATGAGAGTTACTAAAAATGGAGACATTAGTGACAAGGATGCATTTCAGAAAAGGAGGGACTATTGCCAATGAGAGTTACTAAAAATGGAGACATTAGTCACAAGGATGCATTTCAGAAAAGGAGGGACTATTGCCAATGAGAGTTACTAAAAATGGAGACATTAGTGACAAGGATGCATTTCAGAAAAGGAGGGACTATTGCCAATGAGAGTTACTAAAAATGGAGACATTACTCACAAGGATGCATTTCAGAAAAGGAGGGACTATTGCCAATGAGAGTTACTAAAAATGGAGACATTAGTGACAAGGATGCATTTCAGAAAAGGAGGGACTATTGCCAATGAGAGTTACTAAAAATGGAGACATTAGTGACAAGGATGCATTTCAGAAAAGGAGGGACTATTGCCAATGAGAGTTACTAAAAATGGAGACATTAGTCACAAGGATGCATTTCAGAAAAGGAGGGACTATTCCCAATGCGGACCAAAAATAATGTGATTGGGCAAAGGAGGGACACAAAAATATTTAGATACAATGGAAGCCCAAACTTGCCTGTATATATACTCGTCGCTTGACGGAGGGACCAGGGCAACGTGCGTGCAGTCAATTGCACCCATGACATTGGGCATGTCGGCGATGTTATAAAATGCCAGCTTAATGGCGTTTCTGGCTACCATATCCTCAGGGAAACAAATATATTTCCGAGTTATGGTAGCCATGCCTTCCAAAAATTTGGATAGCGCGCGGCTCAGCGTAGGCTGTGAGATCCCCACGGAGAGGGCACCCAGCCTCTGGAACGAGCCGTTCGCCAAAAATTGCAGGCAGCCAAGCATCTTGGTCATACCTGAAATTGCTTGCCCCTTTCCTTGTGGTGCGGGCTAACCATGGCCGCAGCTCACTATACAGTTTATGGAGGGAAGCGCGATTAAGCCTGGTCAGCTCGAACAGCTCAACGTCATGCATGCAATTGATGTCCATGCGTCGCCGCCGGTGCAATCTGGTCTCTGCCCTCCGGACGATCTCAATGCCCATGAGTTGCAGATCCTCATGCTCCTCAAAGGCAGTAGCCTCGTCCATGGATGGCTCGCGCTCCCGTAGTCAAAAAGGTGCCGGGAATGTTTTGGGCCAGAAACGAATTTATGAGGTCTGGGACCATCGGCAATCAGCTCTCTGAATTAATCGCAAGCCCATTGCAATAACGAAAAATTTCTGAACGGACGAAACATTTCCGATTTGGTGGGAAAAAGCTCCCGAAGTAACGAAAATCTTCCGATTTTGTCACCATTATCGAAAGAGCATATACGCATGTTCTCGAACGTTCGTACGAGTGAAAAATATACGAAAAAAAGCCAAAAAATGACAAACACCCACCAAAACTTTCACAGACAGCTACGGAAGTCCGGACGAATGTGTCTCTGAATCGAGCCTTATGTCTCTCTGAATCAACCCTTATATTCCAAAACTAGAAAAGGCCTGGGCTGAAGCTGGGCTTTAACTCAAGCAATTTTGACATATTTGCATAAGGTTAATTCAAGTGAGAATCTTGGGGACAGAAAAATCCAAAACACTATTACATAAATCAACAGGTGCAGTAAATATGGCATACTGTCACATCTTTTATATAAGCACACCACTGCATATGTGTGTTCATAATTAGGCCTTGTATAGACATCCAAAATAGATAATAATGGTCTTCTTATACTAAAGCCAATAGTTATTTGCAGTCACTTTGACTTGGTTGTATCTACCATAAGATTTATTTTTAACAGCATGAATATTGTTAATGTTAAAAATACACAGTGTATGTTTTGTCACAGCGTAATACTATTTTTATTAAAGGGCTTATCAATGCAGTTGAGCTTGGGGGGCAAGCCATTACCTTGCAGTTGATAACGTTTGCTATAATGGTAAGATATTTACTGTTTATGTATTTTTATTTGCATACCTAAAACAAGAAAACATGAAATACATTGGGAGGCTATGTGTAAAATAAGTGTAAATTACCTTCCCCTATAATCTTCTGCGGTGCTGGGCTGTAGTTACTGAGCATATATGACTTTGCTTCTGGTTAAGCACATGGACCTTTTTTTTTTATTTAAACAGACATAAAATCTGTATTCCCCCCCCCCCCCCCCCAGGATTTGGTCTGCATTACAGGGGGCTGCCATGTGTGAGACCCCCCCCCCTCACCGATCTTTCAACTGCTTCATGTCCTGCGGCAAATGCGTGGGACTTCTCTGTATCACCTACACTGCATGCCCCCTACACCAGGCAGCCTTGAAACACTGCCAGGAGGTGCACGCAGCCAAAAGGAGCAGACAGCAGGCAGGTGCATGCCAATGAATAAATCATTACCACACTGCAGAGAGAGAATGGACATCCAGCTAGTGTATAGTAGTGTATAGCAATGATTCGTCTGCACATGCTCTGTGGGAGCTTGGGGCAGGTAAAATGTGGGGATTCCAAGAGGTATTATACACAGGGAAATCCCAAGCTGGGGTTCCCCTGGGGAAGGCTTTCATAGAGCTATAACGTTTTTAAGACATTAGAGCTGGGTCCTAACCGTTTTGGTCCTCATTAAACAGCCATATAATGAATGGTTCTGCAGTGAGATGGTTATGTGGATGGTTTCTTTATGCCCACTTTAAAGTAGGCCATCGCATGCTTATCAATGACCTAATCATTTTACCTGGCCACTGGCTCCTGAAGATCATGCTTCCTGGCCACCATCTTGTTGCACCCAGTAGGTGTATGTATCCCACAATCCAGCCTCGACATTGTGCACCTGCATATTGGCCACATGGATTTATTCATGAGTCAATGCAGTGGCAAGGAGGCGGCTTATGAGTAGTCAGTCACCTGAAAGTCTGCCAATGTCAATGTTTCATGAATAAAATTTAAGTATGACATGATTTAAGTAGTTTGAATATTTGACAAAATGTTCACATGCTCTATAAAGTATCCTATATTATTTTCTATTACAGCTTTCCAATGGCCTTGCTACAGCTGCCAATATCAGGATAGGAAATGCTTTAGGAGCGGGAGACATAGAGCAAGCCAAAAAGTCCAGTAAAGTGGTTCTGTGCTGTACAGGTAGGGTTTAGTACACTTAAACAATTTTCTGCCTAAAGTTGCCATACCCTAAGTGATTACCTCTAGGCCACAACTGGCCCTACTGCCCACTATAAACCTATCCTATCTCTGTGCCTGCAGCTCCGTGTAGCTACGGTACTGCAGCGGACAAAAACCCTCTAACCCTCTAGTTCAAGGCACTCCCATCCCCCGCTTGTTTGAATCACAAGGCGCTGTATTGCACCTCAGCTAAAGGGAAGCAAGGTATATGGCTGTGGGTGGCTAAACTGAGAGGAGGGAAGAGGTGTTTGTATCATAACTTGGCTGAGGAGGGGACAGACCAGTGAAAATGCATACTGTGCAGCCTCTGTAAGAGATACCCTCTGGAGAGATACCCCAAATCAAGGCGCCTCTAGAATGTGGGGATGTGGGAATGTAAAATCTTTTGTCTTTGATCTGCATTGTCAGTGCAATTTGCCTGCGTTAAAAATTCATATTAATAATTATTTCTTTGATTAAAAATGTTAAGCTGATAACGCTGACTCCTTGCTTTCTGTTTTTCAGCACTATTTTGCTAGTGTGTCGGCTGTACTGTGCTTGCACCGAGAAATGTAATTGGTTATATATTTACAAATGACAAGTGAGTTTAACAGCTCTTCAATAATAATGGTTTTAATGATAGTTTGTCATCTCCTAATGCACATAAATGATCACCTTTTGTAATGTTCTGCCTAGATACCTGGCAGGGCTCCCCAAGTCCAGGGATAAAGCTGTCTCCCACACAGTTGAAGGCAGAGGGCCACAGTATGACTAAGGGCCCACCCGGGCCTGAAACGCGTCACATTGGTTGCTGTTTCTTGGGGCTCGGCCCATCTTCACGTTTTGTACCACAATTGTTTTATGGGAACTGGATTAAAAGTTAATTTTTATGGAGACGCTGGACTGCAACTTTGTTCTGGACTGTTACATTTGAGGAGTCTGTGGTCGGGATCTCCCATGTCCGTGCGCATGCTAAACCGGTGAGCTGGCTAATTTATTTGTTCCAGAGGGCCACAGTAGCCAGCAGATTGTCTACAGATGATTTCATACATTTTTAAATTAGATAATAAAAGTGTTGACAACCCTGGCAGCTTTCCCTTAGTCCAAAAATTAGCCTGTCTCCCACCCAGGTAAAGGCAGAAGGCCGCAGCAGCCATCAGATTGCCCACAAAAGGTTTCCTGCCTTTTACATTTAATAATTAAAGTGTGGAAGGCCCTTGCAGTGCTAAAATTGGCCCAAGTAGCGGAAAAGGGCCACAGAAACCCAAAAAGTTTTTTCCAGCTTTTGCAAGCAATATGATTTTCTTGAAAGATCTATATTTTTTTAATTAAAAAAAGCTACAAAACTAAAAAATGTAGTTTTCCACATATTTTATCTAAAAATATTGAGAAAGCCCTGGAAAAAATTCAAACAAGACATTTCATGTTAAAGTTTAAACTCTGCTTAAAAACTGTAAAAACAGTTAAACCTATATAGTGCAAATAGCTTATAAATTGTCTAGCTACAGCGGGGGACAAAATCTCTAGGTTGGCTGGCAGTTAAAGGGGTAAAAGCACATTTCAATGTACAACCAATACATTGTAGCTGGTTACAATGTTCAGCAAAACAATAAGGAAGGCAGACTAGGGGAGAGCTACACATAGAATAATACCATATAACAATGTTGTAATTACACATAACTCCAAGAATCCAATACTAAAATTGCATTTCACTACAGCAATAATATGTACATGCCAGCTGTTAAAGCAGACAAAAATGTAATTTCAGTAAATTGCAGCTCTTAAGTCCCACTCTGGTAATCAGTGACATAAACTATTTGAGAGGGCTTAACTCCATGCAGATAGAATAGCGGACCAATTCTATGCTGCATAGCTGCATGGTAGTGGCCATCTTGTTGCATACATGAGTCCAGCTTATAAAAAACCCAATCCCCTCTTCAAAATTGCCTCACATATCAGTGTAGTCCTCCTTTATTTCTAGTAGAAAGCCATCAGCTGTGATGACTCATTGCCCTGCTGCACACCGGACTGCACACCGGACAGAATTGTATCTTTTTTAAAGATGGTTGTGCAGTAAATCCAGGGTCCGCAGTGAAGAGTGATAATGATACATTGTTGCAACTTTCCCTTCACACTAACAATATCTCCAATCTCTAACCAGCAGCTGGTTATTCAGTGTGTGTGTTTATATAACATTATAAACAAGCTGCCGGTATTTCTGAGGAATTTATCTCTCAGTTTGGTGTGGGATACTGCTGGCACAGCTCTCCCCTTATGCTTATGTGTGTGACAAGATGGCCGCATCCATGCAGTTCTGAAGCAAAGAACCGGCCTGTTATTCCAGAACACCTGCATGGAGTTGAGCCCAGTCAAAGTTTTTGCCAGAGAGGGGCTTTAGGGGAGCAATTTACTAAGCTTTCTTTTTTTGACTTTTGGTCTGCTTTAACAGAGCAATATCTGTGTATATGTATAGATCTCTGCATACACACATGTATACATGTACACAGACCCAGTTGCAATGCCTGAGCTCTCATTGGCAAAGGTATCTCAGTCTATATTTACAGGCAGATACTAATTAGCTTGAAGGCTTAGTGAAGAACAGGAACCATCCCCGCTAGCCAGAGTCATGGTTAAAAGGTGGAGGTTCTGGAGGTTGAACACTGGGGGACCCTGAGGCGTCAATCAGACCTCAGAGGGGGGAAGAAGGGGTGTCCAGGATGTGTGGGGCCAGAGAGGATTTTCCTGGCTTGAAAGTGTGCATTTTACATAAAGGGATTTCAGTGATGGGAGTGGGATGCCAATGATATTTCCTGCCAAGTTAACAGTCCGCTGTAGCTTTGTCACGCTTTGTTGAACTACCATACTGGGCAGTGATCAAGAAGGACAGGACAAGGTGCAGAATTTAATCAGTGAGGTAACGGTCTCATAGGCCAATCCATTGCTGATCCTGGACAGGGACTAATTGTGGTGTTGGAGAGCTTATCAATCTTTACCTGACCCGGTATTAATAAAATATTGGATAGGTCTTAATATGTGAGGAGACTCCAAATGTACCACCCACATGTATGATTGTTTATGAACTCTGGATCAAAGTAAGCCTTTGCATTTACCATGTATGTTATCATATGATGTGTTTTTGTCTTTACATTTAGAGACGTTATTATGTTGGTTTCACATATCATGCTCCTGTTTGCCCCATTTCACCTGTGTGATGGTACAAATGTAAGTATTGGAAAATATTTGCATATTTTATCATAGGGTACAGGATTGTACTCCACATAGCTAAAGAAAAAACAATGTTATTAACATGACACCTTATCTTTTAGTCAGCAAGCGGTGGAGTATTTAGGGGAACAGGAAGGCAAAAAGTTCCTGCAATTACCAACATTTTTGGATATTATGTTATTGGGTTACCAGTTGGAATAGCACTGATGTTTGCTGCAAAGTTGGGGCCATGGGTAAGATTGACAACTTTATTACTTAATATCAATATACATTTACAATCTGCAGATTTACATTTCACTCAAAAAATGTAAGTATCAGTAAAAATGAATCACTTAAATGCATCACTTAAAAATCTCCCTGAAGAACCTCTCCAACTTACTTGGCTTATCTGCTTATTAAACCATAGGCAATACATTTTAAGAGCCTTTTCAATGTAGCACATAATAATGTTCTAAATAGTCTTAAAGTGGACCAACACCCAGGATTTTGACTATCCTGGGTGTTGGTCCACTTAGGTGGGGCACCCCGATCGGGGGTGCCCCGCTGTCTGAAACCCCCCCCGATCGCCGCAAAAACTCACCTCTCCCCGCTCCCACGTGACCTCGTCCGGCCAATGACAGCGCTCAGAGCAGCTCTGGTATGCACGTCCAAAGCCGCTTGGACGCGCATACCAGAGCGCTGTCATTGGCTGCGTCTCTCGCTTCCCTCTAACAGGGAGCGCGCCTGCGCTGGCCATTCACAAAACGGCCGGCGCGGGAGCGTGCCCTGCTAGGGGGAGGCGAGAGACGCGGCCGTGTCTCGCGCATGCGCCGTTGGATCGCCGGTAAGGTGAGGATTGTGGGCCTCCTGGGGGGTTCCTCCCCGCGGGACATCCCGATTTCGGATGCCCCGCGGGGAGGGATCTGATCGGTCCGGGAATCTTATAGATTTCCGGGCCGATCCCCCCTGGGTGTTGGTCCACTTTAATATTCCCAGTGTTTTTTTTTTTTACAAATTTACTCAGTCTAGCCTAATATGTACAGATTTGCCCACATCTCAAGACCTCTCCAATGCAGTCAGTAAAAGAAATTTCCCCAATCATGAAGTTACAGTAGTCGAGGCATTGAGACTAATGTGCTGCTGCTGATAAAGATGACTCAGTTGCGTGGCTGACCTGAACACCTGACTGCTTTATGCTGGCCACAGTCTTTCAGTGGGGGTCATGCTAAAGATTTAGTGAAACAAGTTCAACTCTGGGTGTACATTTGGGTATGAATTGCACCCTGCATCCTGGCGAGCATTTTTACTTTAACACATAAAAATGTGCAATAAAAAAATCACCTACACATGTGATAAGGCATTTGTACAGGTGAGGTAAATCATTTTTTCAGCGAAGTAAGAATAATTGTTTCATTGTTTGGAAACAACAGCACTATTAAAGGTATGCAGAAAAAATAACTCAATATTTAGCATACCTTATAGGGTTCGAATGTTTCCATCCAAACTTTCAAAAAATCCTGGCTCTTCTGTGGTGAGGAGAGGGCAAGAAATTGCCCTCTTCCTCACTTCCTGGGCCATTGGCTGCTAGCCCTGCCCTTTGTGGGCGGGGCAGATGACATCATCTATGATGTCACCCGGCAGCTAGCATTTCCCTTCCGCCCCCTTAGACGCTCAATTTTTGCAATTACCAACATTTTTGGATATTATGTTATTGGGTTACCAGTTGGAATAGCACTGATGTTTGCTGCAACACTTGGGGCCATGGGTAAGATTGACAACTTTGTTACTTAATATCAATAAACATTTACAATCTGCAAATTTACATTTCACTCAAAAAATGTATCAGTAAAAATGAATCACTTAAATGAATCACTTAAAAATCTCCCTGAAGAACCTCTCCAACTTACTTGGCTTATCTGCTTATCAAACTATCGGCAATACTTTTGAGAGCCTTTTCAATGTAACACATAATAACATTCTAAATAACCTTAATATTCCCATTAATAATTGTTTCATTGTTTGGAAACAACAGCACTATTAAAGGTATGCAGAAAAAAAATAACACAATATTTAGCATACCTTATAGGGTTCGGATGTTTCCATTCAAACTTTCAAAAAGTCCCGGTTCTTCTGTGTTGAGGAGAGGGCGAGAAATTGCTCTCTTCCTCACTTCCTGGGTCATTGGCTGCTAGCCCTGCCCTTTGTGGGCGGGGCAGATGACGTAATCTATGAAGTCATCCGGCAGCCAGCATTTTTCTTCCACCCCCTTAGATGCTCAGTAAAGCTAGGTGATCGGAGGAGGGAGGTTGTAGGGGCAAGAGGGCTGTGATCCCTCGCCCCCCCTCCACCAATCACTTGGCAGCTGTCATCGGAGACATTCGCCGGGGGACAGTGGAAGATCGTAGGTGAGTAGAGAAAATATTATGTGTGTGTGTTTATTTTTACCTGTGGCTAGCAGGTAACTTGCCATTAACCCCCGGAACTCCAAAGCCTCGGGGGGCAGAAGGGCCTGGGCCCACAGAGGCTATGCGGGCTTGTAGTGGGCTTAATAGTTTGGAAACAACAGCACCATTAGAGGTATGCAGAAAAAAATAACACATTATTTAGCATACCTTATAGGGTTCGGATGTTTCCATCCAAACTTTCAAAAAATCCCGGCTCTTCTGTGGTGAGGAGAGGGTGAGAAATTGCCCTCTTCCTCACTTCCTGGGTCACCGGATGCTAGCCCTGCCCATTTTTCAGCTTTCGCTTTTCCTTTAGGTTACTCATGAAACAACGAAGGCTTCCGTTTTATCCCTTTTTACAACATCGCCTCAAACAAATGATTTACGTTTCCCGTTACATTCTGAATTCCTTTTTCTATATATAAAAGTCCAGACGGAAATCTTTACAACCTTACGCCTGTGCACATAAAAATTAACTCATTAATGTGCTTGTTTCCATATTTTGATCACTCACTTCTGCTACAATGCTTACCTCAATCACATCGCGGTCTGTATCTTCTTCCCTTTGCGCACTTAATGGTTACCTCAATCACATGCCGGTTTCATTCTTCTTCATGTTGCGCACCTAATGCTTACCTAAATCACATTGCAATCTGTATCCTATTTTCTTTGCGCACTTAATGCTTACCTCAATCACATGCTGGTTTCATTCTTCTTCCCTTTGCGCACTTAATGCTTACCTCAATCACATTGCGGTCTGTATCTTCTTCCCTTTGCACACTTAATGCTTACCTCAATCACATTGCGGTCTGTATCTTCTTCCCTTTGCACACTTAATGCTTACCTCAATCACATCGAGGTCTGTATCTTCTTTCCTTTGCACACTTAATGCTTACCTCAATCACATCGCGGTTTCATTCTTCTTCCCTTTGCGCACTTAATGCTTACCTCAATCACATCGCGGTCTGTATCTTCTTCCCTTTGCGCACTTAATGCTTACCTCAATCACATCGCGGTTTCATTCTTCTTCCCTTTGTGCACTTAATGCTTACCTCAATCACATTACGGTTTCATTCTTCTTCCCTTTGCGCACTTAATGTTTACCTCATTCACATGCCGGTTTCATTCTTCTTCATGTTGCGCACCTAATGCTTACCTAAATCACATTGCGGTCTGTATCTTCTTTTTCTTTGCACACTTAATGCTTACCTCAATCACATGCTGGTTTCATTCTTCTTCCCTTTGCGTACTTAATGCTTACCTCAATCACATCGCGGTCTGTATCTTCTTCCCTTTGCACATGTAATGCTTACCTCAATCACATTGCGGTCTGTATCTTCTTCCCTTTGCGCACTTAATGCTTACCTCAATCACATGCCAGTTTAATTCTTCTTCCCTTTGCACACTTAATGCTTACCTCAATCACATGCCAGTTTCATTCTTCTTCCCTTTGCACACGTAATGCTTACTTCAATCACATCATTGTCTGTATCTTCTTCCCTTTGCGCACTTAATGCTTACCTAAATCACATTGCGGTTTCATTCTTCTTCCCTTTGCTCACTTAATGCTTACCTCAATCACATCGCGGTCTGTATCTTCTTCCCTTTGCGCACTTAATGCTTACCTCAATCACATCGCGGTCTGTATCTTCTTCCCTTTGCGCACTTAATGCTTACCTAAATCACAACGCGGTTTCATTCTTCTTCCCTTTGCTCACTTAATGCTTGCCTCAATCACATTGCGGTCTGTATCTTCTTCCCTTTGCTCCCTTAATGCTTACCTCAATCACATCGCGATCTGTATCTTCTTCCCTTTGTGCACTTAATGTTTACCCTAATCACATCGCAGTTTCATTCTTCTTCCCTTTGTGCACTTAATGCTTACCTCAATCACATGCCGGTTTCATTTTTCATCCCTTTGCGCACTTAATGCTTACCTCAATCACATCGCGGTCTGTATCTTCTTCCCTTTGCGCACTTAATGCTTACCTCAATCACATGCCAGTTTAATTCTTCTTCCCTTTGCACACTTAATGCTTACCTCAATCGCATGCAGTTTCATTCTTCTTCCCTTTGCACACGTAATTTTTACTTCAATCACATCATTGTCTGTATCTTCTTCCCTTTGCGCACTTAATGCTTACCTAAATCACATTGCGGTTTCATTCTTCTTCACTTTGCTCACTTAATGCTTACCTCAATCACATCGCGGTCTGTATCTTCTTCCCTTTGCGCACTTAATGCTTACCTCAATCACATCGCGGTCTGTATCTTCTTCCCTTTGCGCACTTAATGCTTACCTAAATCACATCGCGGTTTCATTCTTCTTCCCTTTGCTCACTTAAGGCTTGCCTCAATCACATTGCGGTCTGTATCTTCTTCCCTTTGCTCACGTAATGCTTACCTCAATCACATCGCGATCTGTATCTTCTTCCCTTTGTGCACTTAATGCTTACCCTAATCACATCGCAGTTTCATTCTTCTTCCCTTTGCGCACTTAATGCTTACCTCAATCACATGCCGGTTTCATTTTTCATCCCTTTGCGCACTTAATGCTTACCTCAATCACATCGCGGTCTGTATCTTATTCCCTTTGTGCACTTAATGCTTACCTCAATCACATCGTGGTTTCATTCTTCTTCCCTTTGCGCACACAATGCTTACCTCAATCACGTGCCGGTTTCATTCTTCTTCATGTTGCGCACCTAATGCTTACCTAAATCACATTGCTGCCTGGATAATAGTTTTGGGTTGTTCCTACGTTTTGCTGTAAACAACCCTTAATGAATGTATTTGGCAAAGAAAATGACACAGAACAAGTTTTATGTTCTTTTTTTTAACTAGCAACTGGCAATTTTTGTTGCCTTTTTTTTTTTAATTGTTGCAAATGTTTGCAAGTACAAAACTTTTGTTTTTTTTGTTAAAAATGTTAAAACTTTAAAAATATTTAAATTTTTTACAAATTTATAAAACTATATACAAAGCAATGGCAGGCCCCAAATATTCTTCATCTGTGGTCCCCAACGAATCGCGCAGCTCCTGCATCTCGCCCACCAACCGAAACACCATGGCACTCAATCACATGGCGGTTTCATTCTACTTCCCTTTGCGTACTTAATGCTTACCTCAATCACATTGCGGTCTGTATCTTCTTCCCTTTGCGCACTTAATGCTTACCTAAATCACATCGCGGTTTCATTCTTCTTTTTGTGCACTTAATGCTTACCTCAATCACATGCCGGTTACATTCTTCTTCCCTTTGCGCAATTAATGCTTACCTCAATCACATTGCGGTCTGTATCTTCTTCTCTTTGCGCACCTAATGCTTACCTCAATCACATCGCGATTTGTATCTTCTTCCCTTTGTGCACTTAATGCTTACCTCAATCACATCGCGGTTTCATTCTTCTTCCCTTTGCGCACTTAATGCTTACCTCAATTACATGCCGGTTTCATTCTTCTTCCCTTTGAGCACTTAATGCTTACCTCAATCACATTGCGGTCTGTATCTTCTTCCGTTTGCGCACTTAATGCTTGCCTCAATCACATCCCGGTTTCATTCTTCTTCCCTTTGCGCACTTAATGCTTACCTCAATCACATTGCGGTTTCATTCTTCTTCCCTTTGCGCACTTAATGCTTACCTCAATCACATGCCGGTTTCATTCTTCTTCCCTTTGCGCACTTAATGCTTACCTCAATCACATCGCGGTTTCATTTTTCTTCCCTTTGCGCACTTAATGCTTACCTCAATCACATGCCGGTTTCATTCTTCTTCATGTTGCGCACCTAATGCTTACCTAAATCACATTGCGGTTTGAATAATCTTCATTTTTTAGTTTTGGGTTGTTCCTATGTTTTGCTGTAACCAACCCTTAATGAATGTATTTGGCAAGAAAATGACACAGAACAAGCTTTGTTTTTTTTTTTTTACTAGCAACTGGCAATTTATGTTGCCTTTTTTTTTTTAATTGTTGCAAATGTTTGCAAGTACAGAACTTTTTTTTTTTTGGTAAAAATGTTAAATCTTTAAAAATATTTACATTTTTTTTACAAATTTATAAAACTATAAAACTATATACAAAGCAATGGCAGGCCCCAGATAATTATTCTTCATCTGTGGTCCTAAACGAATCGCGCAGCTCCTGCATCTCGCCCACCAACCGAAACACCATGGCACTGATTTGTGCCAATCTCGCACTTGCAGTGTCTGTAAAAAACGAAAAAAAAAAAATATTGTTCTGAAAATACATGTTTAACAGCTGTGGAATGAA
Organism: Gastrophryne carolinensis; assembly: GCA_027917425.1. Taxonomy (NCBI): domain Eukaryota; kingdom Metazoa; phylum Chordata; class Amphibia; order Anura; family Microhylidae; genus Gastrophryne; species Gastrophryne carolinensis. Next base: position 241,340,822 of record CM051236.1, on the reverse strand, counting down.
TGATTATTAGGTTGCAAGCTAACTCATAAGGCCATATGTTATTATGCTAAGGCATTTCTTAAAGGAAGAGACCATATGTCATTATGCCAAGGCATTTCTTAAAGGAAGAGGCCATATGTCATTATGCTAAGGCATTTCTTAAAGAAAGAGACCATAGCCTCGATTCAAAGACACATTTGTCTGGACTTCCGTAGCTGTCTGTGAAAGTTTGGGTGGGTGTTAGTCTTTTTTTTTGCTTTTTTTCGTTCATTTTTCATTCGTACGAACGTTCGGGAGAATGTGTATATGCACTATTTGTGTGTAAATGTGTATATGCGGAAATTTTTCGTTCGTTCAGATAACTTCCGTTGTTGGGATGGGTTTCCGTCTGATTCAGAGAGCTGATTTCCGACGGACCACCACCCTATAAATCCGTTTCATTTCCGATCCACTTACGGGACCTTTGAGGGCTCAGATTGCTATTGTTGAACATGTTTTGTGGCTATGTGGAGGAGTCTGCGCGCCTTTAGCACCAAGGCATTGCATGTATCAGCATGGCCGAGGCCATAAATTGTATAGCAATGCATACCTGAATCAATACATTTCATGTATGCCTTATAGATGCATTTTAATGCTTACCTTAATTAGTCCTTAGCATGTAAACATTTATTTTCCCACACATCCATATAATTGCTATATTTTGTTAGACTTATGTCCTTTGTGAATTATATTTGGATTGTTGAACTTGAATCTTAATTTGTTGTAGAAGTTATTGTTTTAGTCGGTTACCTTTGCTTTGTGTAATTATTTTATATTTGGTTGCAGGAACCGCAAGATGTGCCACTCGCACAACATACAAGCAGTCTTTGGTCCAGCTATGCGATTCCTCAGTGTTCTTGCAGGGCATCCAGGGTCGTCCCATGATGCTTATATATTGCAGAGCTCCGGCTTATTTCATCAGTTTGAGTCAGAAGAATTATCTGGTAGATGGCTCCTGGGTAAGTTTGCTCACATTCCATCAATCCATTTTCACTGTATGGCAATGAATATAGTTGATGACTCATGATTTAACCTATTGCTGTTTTTAGCCCTTGATGACATGTTAAACAATATTGTAGCTTAGAATGTGTATTTTATGTTAGTATTTTTAAATTCTTTCAGGGGATTCTGGATATCCACTCCTGCCCTTGCTCCTGATGCCCGTTCTTTGCCTGCAGAATGCGGGCCAGAGGTTCTCTAATCGGGCACTATGCAAAACCCGGGCCGTGGTGGCGAGGGCCCTCTGGCTTTTGAAGTCCAGATTTAGGTGTTTGGACCATACAGGGGGGGCACTGCAGTATGACCCCAACAAGGTTATACCAATATTTTAATTTACGTTTTTTAACAGGGACCACATGTGCCACAGTGGCACAACTGAGTGTCAGGGTCCTTCAGTTGGTGGGCGAGATGCAGGAGCTGCGCAACTCGTTGGGCACCACAGATGAAGAATAATGTTATGTGGCCTGCCATTGCTATGTATTTTGTTTTTTATAGTTGTAAAAATTTTAAATTTTCAAAATTTTTAAAAGTTTTATATTTTATGATGGAATCCCCCAAAAAAAAGTTACAGTGTAATTTCATTTACAAAATACTTTAACACAAAACTAATGGGCCCAGAAATATTTTAAGATGAATATTCACATGACCGAGAAGTGATTTGGGTGAGCTTTTAGGGTCCAAAAGGGAAGATGGAGGATAGTGCTAAGTGGTTTGGGTGAGCTTTAAGGGTCCAAAAGGGAAGATGGAGGATAGTGCTAAGTGATTTAGCTAAACATTGTAGTAGAAGTGAGGGTGGCAAATATGTAGTCGAGCACTTTAATGAGTTCAGTTTGTAGTGCGCAGGCGCTAGATCGTAAGGATTTCCGTCTGGATGAATATTTATTGAAAAAGGGAAACAGAATCGAACGGGAAACGTAAAGGATTCGTTGGAGGATACGATGGGAAAAGGACAAAAATGAAAGCCTATGTTGTAACATGTGAAAATGAAACGGAAAAGTCACGATGGAAAATGACATCCTCGTATTCGTAATCTGCCGTACGAACGGACGGAAACTTTGCAGAAGGTTTTCAATGCATGCATAGAATCGCTCATACACTCATACGAGAACGGAAACATTTCACAAAAAAAACAGCTTGGCACTAAAATTGAAGGTTTTTTTTGTCTCTCTGAATCGAGCCTCATATGTCATTATGCTAAGGACATTGACAATGGATTTAGGTTGATTGGTGATGATGTTATTTTACACATACTCCAAAAATTTACATTACAACTTACTTCAGTGGTGGCCGACCTCTGCTTGGGGGACCACCCTACGCTCTGGGGACTGCCACTGCTGGGAATGTGAGGCTGTAGAGACATTTAAAATAGGCTCACTTCTAATGTCTGATTCAACAGTAAGCAAATGATACTTAGAATGTGTGTGTGACATCACCCACCTTCTCCATGTTCCTCCAGGGCATGATCTGCTGCAGTCTCTGCTCCAGATCCTTCACCCACTGCATATTAATCTATAAAAAGAGATTAATGGAATCAGCTTTGGTTTAATTAGCATGTATGTGTGTGGGGTTACATTAAGAGTCACATACCAGAGGCTAATGGCTCAGTCGTTTGGTATGACTCCCTGCCCACGCCGTGACGCCCCTCCTCTGTAGAAAGGTCCAGGGGCTGGTCTGACGCAGCTACAGAGTAGGGGTAGGAACTTGGCCCTGGAGATCCACAACCTTCACTTGCTGCTGCAGGTTCATGCCGCACTGGCAGGACTGCGCTCCTCCTGGTGGGTCTTATGCGGTACTCCATTTTCAACACTATCAAAGAAAATCATTCATAAATAAAGGCCTACCTTCTGTATTTGTTACATCTAGCATGCAATCGGTATGTACTTACTTGGGAAATGGAGCGCCAAAAAAATCGCCGCGCCCGAGGCATGTGCAGTTGCTTCAGGTCCGACCAGTGCTGCATGACCTGGGTATAAGTGAAGGTGGTGTCCTTTTCCTGCTGGATCCGGGCCACGATCTCCAGGGCCACGTTCCTCTTCTCGAATGCGTTGGACAGGTAGTCGTACCTGCGCTGAAGCATAGTCTAAAAAACACAAAAAAACAAATAGTTGTTAGATCAAACAGCATACAAATATCATCCACAATTAGATCAGTTGACTAAATGACATTCCCAAACATATTTCTAGCCTTAAACTATCCTTCTATATGCAAGTGAGTTGGTTCGCACATGTGCGCACTAACTTCTGTTTGGCACGGAGTTTGAATCACTTTTAAAAACAACTGTTTGTTCCTGCGCTTCCTTAAGGCCTAGACATGCATTTAGATGGCAAATCAACATCCTTACAATACACTTAGGAGCATAATGAGCTCTTGTTGTTGGCGGGGGAAGATTGTGGGTGCCATCTTTCTTCTTGTCCGCAGCAGATAGCTAATGCCCCAGTGGTTTCTGGGTTCTGCATGGCCAGACGGACGGCCGTATGCGCGCCTACGTGAACGCATAAGCGTCATACCCAGTCAATAGTATTTAAAGGGTAATGGACACACAGCTCACACTCTTTGAGATTGTCATCATGGCACCCAAAAAAGCGAGCGCAAAGCAACCAGCAGCAAAGGAGGCCAAGAGCAAAAAGCCACAGCAGCATGAGGACACTTTATCCTCCAGACCGAGCACTCAATCGCACAAATTTACTACAAAGGTGCCTGAAACGCAGAGCAAAAGTGGCCACCACAAGGCTACATTGCCCACAAATCCCGGCCCATCAAAAACAGCACGCACAAGCAAGGAAGGATCCTCCAAGAAGAAGTCACCCACATCCAAACAGCAAGGTACAACCACGTCCAAGGGGAAAAGTAAGCAGAGGGCCCGAAGCCCCAACCCCCCAGCACACTCTCTCCTGCTCCCCGCCCTACCACATCCAAATGAAAAGGGAGCACAAGTTCCAAGGGCCCAAAGAGGCAGAGGGCCCGAAGCCCCAGCCCTCCCGAGCACACCCTCTCCTCCTCAGCACCATTTGCCACTGGCACAGGTGGAAACCAGCAAGACCTATGCAACATCCACGCCCGTAAGTTCGATGGTCACCCAGGCAAGGACCCCCAGTCCTAATGCCAGTCCAGTCCAGTCCAGTCTTTTTCCAGCCACGTGACGGACGATTTATCACCACACAGCCAGCCCAGAATGTCCCCTGAATTGCCACCAAACATAGATGAGCCACAAGAACAACCATTAGGCCGAACATTGCGGTGAGGCCAGTTGAGCGGCTGGTTTGGGGAGGCACAAACCCTAGCCTTAGCAAGTGGCCTCACACTTCATTATGATGAGCTATTTGGCCGCCATTCCAAATCAACCAGCAAAATGAGAAAAAGCCAAATCTGGGAAGAGCTCACCAGACAGGTGAATGCAGTGGGGGACGAGAGGAAACATTTGGAGCAGATACAGAGAAAAATATCTGACCTGAAGTATGCAGTACAGAAGAAGCAGAATAAACAGGGCAATCACAGGTACATCTTTTAGGTTTGCATTTTGCTGCTTGTTGTAGTGACCACAATGGCAAATATGTTTTAACCTCTATTTTTCAGCTTACAAACTGGCGGAGGCTTCCCCACCAAATTACAATATACCCGAGCTGAAGAAATGGTCCTGGCCTCTCTGGCAGACACGACACAGACATCCAGGACATTTCTGCAGGTTAGTAATCTTTGTTTCACTGTGAACTATTGTAAACTTGTGAAATGAGGCTCACAGGAAGATATGAACACAGGCCCCTAGGGAGTGCCTTTGAGGGGAGGTTAATGTTTTCGGCGGGTGTTTAATGTCTGAGGAATGTCCTTCATGATGGACACTCTCCCAGGGTGCAGTAGTTAATGGTCCTTAAAATGTTTTGCAGGCCATACTCCACCTTTGACAGTATTTCTGGTCAATATCAAACAATTTCTCTCTCTGCATGTGATGTGAATCTAGTCAATAATAGACAATACTTCTTTGTATTTCTACCACTGGGGTTGTAGGTGTGCTTTGGTCGGCAAACTTGAGCTGGGGTCAGGGAAAGGTCAACATTGCAAGAATGCACAGCAGCATACTCTGAAGCCAAATGCTATTTGCAAGATGACTGTTGGCCCCTAAGGCACCATTTTGGATCTGTAAAGCCTCCTAACATGCAGTACATGCATGTTTGTATTTAATGTGACCAATCTGTATGTACAGGGTGAGGCATACATATAAGATTGGCCGTTGGTGGAGTTGGCATACCTGCTTTGCTACGTGTTTGATAAAGCATATGTACTCATCATGCTCATCAAGGGATGTTTGTGTGTTTACGTGCCAATTTTACTTTTGTTTGTTGTGTTTGTTTTGTTGTACTTTTGTTACTTTTAACACAGCCCAGCATCCAGCCTCTGGAAGTGTGGAACCCTCCTCCAGTTTGAGCACGCCATCTACTTCCCTGCTGCCTAGGACACAGGACCAGATATCTAGGGTAAGTGGACTTTGTGGAAACTGGTGATGCATGTGAATGCGCATGACTAATTTTGTCCTTAAAGATATTTAGGGCCCAATCTGACACACTTTTTCACATGTCCCAACAGACTCCCACACTAATGGATGTCATGCAGGAGATGGAGGAGGATGCCAGCCGTATTGAACATTCGCAAATTACACCCCTGGAACCTAATCTGCCACTGCCCCAGCATCCTACTGCACCAAATCCTCTGCAGCAGAGTGAAGCTGGACGCATGCTGCCAGCCCATCGTGGGCAGCAGGCTGAGACTGAGCCTACAGTCCCCAGTGCTAGCTCTGCTGCAGAGGTTTTGCCAAGCACATCTGGTACTGTTGCTCGCCCTAGAACTCCAGCATCTGCAGGCGCTCAAACCCGGGGAAGTGGAAGACGCAGTCAACAATGTCAACCAGTTTCCCAGGGGAGGCGTGTGCTGATCATGGAGTCAGCATGGCGCCATGACAGCCGTTACTTTAGGCAGATGACTCAATGAACAACAGAGCAGCTTACTGCGCAATTAGAGAACTTCAATACTACATTCACCACCATGCTGACTGATTTTAGGACGAGCAGCAGCCAGATGGTTGAACAAATGGCCACCTTAAACAGACAGATGGCAGAACAAATGGCCACCTTAAATGCAAACTTCTCTGCCATGCTAGATGAATTCCGAACTAGCAACAGACATGCTGGAGCAGTGGCAGATTATGAATGCCACACGTGCCCAGGTGTTGGGCCACCTCCAAGGCCCACCACAACCTTATTATGGGCAACATCAATTTTAAGATCTATTTGACCGGGATCTGCTCCACATCTTTCCTCTACATCCCAACTATTTTTACCTGTGTGGTGAGCACTACCAAGATTGGGTTGTTTCTGGCTTTGCTGGTTTGTTTTGGAATTCGGCCAAATAGCTCATTAGAGTGCTCACATACCCCACTAGCCAATGACTGAGCTCAAGCCCCACTGAAGCGGCTGCTCAGGCTCCCACGCTGCAGGCTTGGGCCTAATAAAATGCTGACTGGCTCATCATGTTTGTTGGCAATATTGGGGGACATTCTTGGCTGGCAAAAAACAACATTTGGCCATGGCAAAGATTGGACTGGACTGGCATTAGGACTGGGGGGGGCATTGGCTGGGTGGCCACCGAACTTACAGGCGTGGATGTGGCAAAGGTATGGCTGGTTTCCACCTGTGCCGGTGGCAAATGTGGCCGAGCAGAAGAGGGTGTGTATGTGGCCCTATGTATTCCTGGCTGACTATTCCCCTGGAAATTGTTGCTCCCTATGGATCTTGATGTTGGTGTGCACGGAAACTTCGCCCTGTAGTCAGTTACTTTAGATCTCCTGGATGTGGCCAATTGCTAGAGGCCAGGAGTCTGCCACAATTTATAGTTATGTTTTAAAATGTATGTACATGTAGTCTGCAAGTGCCCTTCAAATCTAAATTTACCTATTTCAATAAAATAGACTGAATGGGACTTTAGCTGTTCAAGCCTAAGTTGATGCATTAATGTTTGTGTTGTTTGGACATTAATGAAGGTTTTTAAGGACAAACATGGGAAAATAAACTGCATGAGGCTCAAATCAGGTGTAACATTTTTAGTAATTAACTCATTACTATATTTTTTTCCCAAAAGAAAAATGCCTTCACAGAGGCAAATAATATTCAAAACACACAACAACATAAACAAACAAAACAAATGTTAAGAAAAATATGATGAAATCAGATGTGCCCACACAGATTGCCCACACAGACTCCTGGCTGGGTGGAGAGGAGGGCAGATTGACATACCGGGGGTCCCGCTGCATGATGGCAAAATTATGCAGCATGCAGCAAGCAAGTATAATTTGTATGACCTTGTTGGGGTCATATTGCAGTGCCCCCCCCCCCCCCGTATGGTCCAAACATCTAAATCTGGACTTCAGGAGTCCAAAGGCCCTCTCCACTACGGCCGGGTCTTCCGGTGGGCCCGTTTGTAAGACTCCTGGGCCTCATTCTGCGGCCGAAGAACAGGCGTCAGGAGCCAGGGCATACGTGGATATCCAGAATCCCCTGAAAGAATAAAAAAACACATAAATTACACATTATAAGCAACATTATTGTTTAACATGTCATCAAGGGAAATAAACAGCCATAGGTTAAGACATGGGTCATCAACTATATTCATGGGCATACAGTGAAAAGGGAATGATGGAATTTGAGGAAACTTACCAAGAAGCCATCCACCAGATAATTCTCCAGACTCAAACCGACTGAATAATCCGGAGCTCCGCAAGATATAAGCATCATGGGATGAGCCTGGATACCCGGCAAGTACACTAAGGAATCGCATGTCCAGGCCAACCACTGCTTGGACATTCAGTGAGTGGCCCATCTTGCGGTTCCTGAAAAAAAAAAATTACAGCAAGCCAAGGTAAACAACTCAAACACTAACTCCGAACAGCCTAAAAAAACTTTTCTACAATCCTAATAACATTAACAAAGTACATAAGTAGTTAACAAATATTATATGGATGTGGTAGAAAATAAAGATTAACATGATAATGACTAATTAAGGTCAGCATTAAAATGGTTTGATAAGGCCTACATGAAAAAAATTTATGAAGGGATGCATTGTAAACTGTTTCACAGGGACACTTTAGAAGGAGGGATTAAGGTATACATTGTAAACTGTTTCACAGGGACACTTTAGAAGGAGGGATTAAGGTATACATTGTAAACTGTTTCACAGGGACACTTTAGAAGGAGGGATTAATAGATAGTTAGAATACAGTTTGCCTTAACAATATAACCAAATGACATAATTAACTTACCTATAGATGTACTCGTCGGCTGCGGGAGGGACCAATGCAACGTGGGTGCAATTAATCGCACCCATGATGTTGGGCATGTCGGTGATATTAAAAAAACCCAACTTAAGCGCATCCCAGGCTACCATGTCGTCCAGAAAGGAAATATATTTTGGACTAATGGTAGCCATGCCAACTTGAAACTTGGATAGTGCGTGGCTCAGCATAGACTGGAACATCCCCACGGAGAAGGCACCAAGCCCCTGGAACGAGCCGTTCGCCAAAAATTGCAGGCAGCCAAGCATCTTGTTCATACTTGAAATTGCTTGCCCTTTCCTTGTGGTGCGGGCTAACCATGGCCGCAGCTCACTATACAATTTATAGAGGGAAGCGCGATTAAGTCGGATGAGCTCGAACAGCTCAACGTCATGCATGCGATCGATATTCATGCGTCGCCGGTGCAATCTGGCCTCAGCCATGCTGATACATGCAATGCCTTGGAGCTGAAGGCGCTCATACTCCTCCACATAGCCGCAAAACATGTTCAAGCAATCCGAGTCCAAAATGGTCCGTAAGTGGAACGGAAATGAAACCGTTTTATAGGGCGGTGGTCCCTCGGCAATCAGGTCTCAGAATCAGATGTAAGCCCATTCCAATAACGTAACTTATCTGAAGTAACGCAAAATATCAGATTTAGATTTGTTAGTTATCCGAACTAACACAAATTATCAGATTTAGATTCGTAGATCGAAAGCAAGCCAAAAACACAAAACAATTCACAGACACATGTGAAAGTCCATGCGTATCTGTCTCTGAATCAACCCTATTGCGCAGAAATCATGGACTTTCCCCAGAATCTGCCCCCAAACTTGGTTTGAAAAACAGTTTTTATGAGGGTGGGGAAAGGAATGTGGACTGAAGAGCCTCTGGGCTATGACTGGTCAAATGCAACTAATTATAAAAAGTGAGAAAGACAGAAATTCACATCATATATATACATTACATATACTATGTGGGCCATAGTTGCATCCTCTGTGCCGGCCACCAGCAGGACCTGCCCACATGACCGCCCAGGAGCCAATTGCGGGACACCTTTCCTGCCACTGGCTCATAATGAAGGTGAGTATTACGAGTGTTCTGTGTGGTTAGGTGCGAGGGGGCTCCAGCTTTCTGGATGCACACCCCCCCCCCCCCCCCCCCCCCCCCCCAGAGCTTCTTGTTTTTAGCAGACAAAGGGACCAACATCCGCTAAAGTTAAAACGGGTGTTGGTCTGGTTTAACAAAATAATGCATATTCCAAATAAAGAAGAATCCCTCCTTTTACAATTACTTTTTATTAATTAATTGGCAGATAATTGCAGTCAATCCTCAAGGCTATGTTTTTATAGAGAAAAGGAGTAATGAACTTTTACTCTAAATTACTATCATCACTACCAACAAAATTACTAAGTGGTAAAACGTACTCTTGAAAGTTAAAAACGTTACTACTGTTTGCTACTTCTTTTTCTTAATATAAAACATATTATTAGGCTACAGAGCTCCCCTGTTGTTATAGGAAAAAGGAATTACTTTGAAAATGTATATTTGTTAAAAAAATGTGCAGGAGGCCAGAAGAAGCTAGATGAGCAGCGGGCTTTGTTCCCCTCCGCGCTGCTGCTATAGTTGTCTTTTCCCACAGTGACAGCAGTGGTAGAGACAGAGACAGTGCCCGCCGATCCTCCATCTGCTGGAGGGCAGGAGAAGATGGAGGATCAGCGGGCACTGTCTCTGTCTCTACCGCTGCTGTCACTGTGGGAAAAGACAACTATAGCAGCAGCGGGGATGGGAACAGAGCAGTGTTCTCTTTAAGATAAATTACTGAATCCGCGCAGGATGTAACTTCTTTAACTTTTCCTCTCCCCTCTTATGATTGTCACTGTTCTCCTTTCAGCACAGAGACGAGTGTGCTCTCTAGCAGCACACTGATAACTTTTAATTTATTCACTGCACTCTGAATGTCCCCCTCATTAACCCCCCTCTCTGCACGTCATTATCATGCTGCTTCTGCTGTGTCTTCCGGGCTGTGAAAGGAATCAGCAGCGTGCAGCGCAGGGGATGGAGCTGGGACATGAATGGATGTGTGCACAGTAAGTTTATTTACATGGGGGATGGGGACTGCTACTTGTGATGACGATCTTGACGCTGTGAAAGTCAGTGTTTCTGTTTAATCACCTCAAGCTACAGCCAGAATTATCTATTCCACAGTCCCATGCTTGCCCAAGTTCTGTCCAAAACCTTCTAAAGCAGGCCAAAACCCAGGAATATCAATTACCTGGGTTTTGGTCTGAATTAATGGGGCATCCCTATTTAGGAGTGAGTGAAACAGGCAATGCCTGGTAATGAGTTCTACATGTAATATTTTGCCTCTGACCGGCCACTCTCCGCTGTGGCTGTGTGCAGCCACCACCTACCATTTAGATATAATGCCACACTGCCTATATGGAGAATGGGATGGGGGCATGTCACACTGACTATATGGGAAATGGGAGGCCACACTGCCTATATGGGGAATGGGAGGCCACACTGCCTATATGGAGAATGGGATGGGGGCATGTCACACTGCCTATATGGAGAATGACATAGGGGCATGTCACGCTGACTATATGGGAAATGGGATGGGGGCATGCCACGCTGTCTATATGGAGAATGGGATGGGGGCATGCCCCACTGCCTATATGGAGAATGGGATGGGGGCATGTCACACTGCCTATATGGAGAATGGGATGGGGGCATGTCACACTGACTATATGGGAAATGGGAGGGGGGAGGCCACACTGCCTATATGGAGAATAGGATGGGGGCATGTCACACTGCCTATATGGGGAATGGGAGGGGGGAATGCCACACTGCCTGTATGGGGAATGGGAGGGGGAGTGTCACACTGCCTATATGGGGAATGGGAGGGGAGAATGCCACACTATCTATATGGGAATGGGAGGGGGAATGCCACACTGCAGATATGGAGAATGGGATGGGGGCATGTCACACTGCCTATATAGGGAATGGGATGGGGGAGGCCACACTGCCTATATGGGAATGGGAGGGGGAATGCCACACTGCCTATATGGAGAATGGGAGGGGGAATTCCACACTGCCTATATAGGGAATGGGATGGGGGCATGCCACATGCCTATATGGGGAATGGGATGGGGGCATGCCACACTGCCTATATGGGGAATGGGATGGGGGCATGCCACACTGCCTATATGGGGAATAGGAGGGGGCATGTCACACTGCCTATATGGGGAATAGGAGGGGGCATGCCACACTGCATGAGGCTCAAATCAGGTGTAACATTTTTAGTAATTAACTCATTACTATATTTTTTTCCCAAAAGAAAAATGCCTTCACAGAGGCAAATAATATTCAAAACACACAACAACATAAACAAACAAAACAAATGTTAAGAAAAATATGATGAAATCAGATGTGCCCACACAGATTGCCCACACAGACTCCTGGCTGGGTGGAGAGGAGGGCAGATTGACATACCGGGGGTCCCGCTGCATGATGGCAAAATTATGCAGCATGCAGCAAGCAAGTATAATTTGTATGACCTTGTTGGGGTCATATTGCAGTGCCCCCCCCCCCCCCGTATGGTCCAAACATCTAAATCTGGACTTCAGGAGTCCAAAGGCCCTCTCCACTACGGCCGGGTCTTCCGGTGGGCCCGTTTGTAAGACTCCTGGGCCTCATTCTGCGGCCGAAGAACAGGCGTCAGGAGCCAGGGCATACGTGGATATCCAGAATCCCCTGAAAGAATAAAAAAACACTTACATAAATTACACATTATAAGCAACATTATTGTTTAACATGTCATCAAGGGAAATAAACAGCCATAGGTTAAGACATGGGTCATCAACTATATTCATGGGCATACAGTGAAAAGGGAATGATGGAATTTGAGGAAACTTACCAAGAAGCCATCCACCAGATAATTCTCCAGACTCAAACCGACTGAATAATCCGGAGCTCCGCAAGATATAAGCATCATGGGATGAGCCTGGATACCCGGCAAGTACACTAAGGAATCGCATGTCCAGGCCAACCACTGCTTGGACATTCAGTGAGTGGCCCATCTTGCGGTTCCTGAAAAAAAAAAATTACAGCAAGCCAAGGTAAACAACTCAAACACTAACTCCGAACAGCCTAAAAAAACTTTTCTACAATCCTAATAACATTAACAAAGTACATAAGTAGTTAACAAATATTATATGGATGTGGTAGAAAATAAAGATTAACATGATAATGACTAATTAAGGTCAGCATTAAAATGGTTTGATAAGGCCTACATGAAAAAAATTTATGAAGGGATGCATTGTAAACTGTTTCACAGGGACACTTTAGAAGGAGGGATTAAGGTATACATTGTAAACTGTTTCACAGGGACACTTTAGAAGGAGGGATTAAGGTATACATTGTAAACTGTTTCACAGGGACACTTTAGAAGGAGGGATTAATAGATAGTTAGAATACAGTTTGCCTTAACAATATAACCAAATGACATAATTAACTTACCTATAGATGTACTCGTCGGCTGCGGGAGGGACCAATGCAACGTGGGTGCAATTAATCGCACCCATGATGTTGGGCATGTCGGTGATATTAAAAAAACCCAACTTAAGCGCATCCCAGGCTACCATGTCATCCGGAAAGGAAATATATTTTGGACTAATGGTAGCCATGCCAACTTGAAACTTGGATAGTGCGTGGCTCAGCATAGACTGGAACATCCCCACGGAGAAGGCACCAAGCCTCTGGAACGAGCCGTTCGCCAAAAATTGCAGGCAGCCAAGCATCTTGGTCATACTTGAAATTGCTTGCCCTTTCCTTGTGGTGCGGGCTAACCATGGCCGCAGCTCACTATACAATTTATAGAGGGAAGCGCGATTAAGTCGGATGAGCTCGAACAGCTCAACGTCATGCATGCGATCGATATTCATGCGTCGCCGGTGCAATCTGGCCTCGGCCATGCTGATACATGCAATGCCTTGGAGCTGAAGGCGCTCATACTCCTCCACATAGCCGCAAAACATGTTCAAGCAATCCGAGTCCAAAATGGTCCGTAAGTGGAACGGAAATGAAACCGTTTTATAGGGCGGTGGTCCCTCGGCAATCAGGTCTCAGAATCAGATGTAAGCCCATTCCAATAACGTAACTTATCTGAAGTAACGCAAAATATCAGATTTAGATTTGTTAGTTATCCGAACTAACACAAATTATCAGATTTAGATTCGTAGATCGAAAGCAAGCCAAAAACACAAAACAATTCACAGACACATGTGAAAGTCCATGCGTATCTGTCTCTGAATCAACCCTATTGCGCAGAAATCATGGACTTTCCCCAGAATCTGCCCCCAAACTTGGTTTGAAAAACAGTTTTTATGAGGGTGGGGAAAGGAATGTGGACTGAAGAGCCTCTGGGCTATGACTGGTCAAATGCAACTAATTATAAAAAGTGAGAAAGGCAGAAATTCACATCATATATATACATTACATATACTATGTGGGCCATAGTTGCATCCTCTGTGCCGGCCACCAGCAGGACCTGCCCACATGACCGCCCAGGAGCCAATTGCGGGACACCTTTCCTGCCACTGGCTCATAATGAAGGTGAGTATTATGAGTGTTCTGTGTGGTTAGGTGCGAGGGGGCTCCAGCTTTCTGGATGCACACCCCCCCCCCCCCCCCAGAGCTTCTTGTTTTTAGCAGACAAAGGGACCAACATCCGCTAAAGTTAAAACGGGTGTTGGTCTGGTTTAACAAAATAATGCATATTCCAAATAAAGAAGAATCCCTCCTTTTACAATTACTTTTTATTAATTAATTGGCAGATAATTGCAGTCAATCCTCAAGGCTATGTTTTTATAGAGAAAAGGAGTAATGAACTTTTACTCTAAATTACTATCATCACTACCAACAAAATTACTAAGTGGTAAAACGTACTCTTGAAAGTTAAAAACGTTACTACTGTTTGCTACTTCTTTTTCTTAATATAAAACATATTATTAGGCTACAGAGCTCCCCTGTTGTTATAGGAAAAAGGAATTACTTTGAAAATGTATATTTGTTAAAAAAATGTGCAGGAGGCCAGAAGAAGCTAGATGAGCAGCGGGCTTTGTTCCCCTCCGCGCTGCTGCTATAGTTGTCTTTTCCCACAGTGACAGCAGCGGTAGAGACAGAGACAGTGCCCGCCGATCCTCCATCTGCTGGAGGGCAGGAGAAGATGGAGGATCGGCGGGCACTGTCTCTGTCTCTACCGCTGCTGTCACTGTGGGAAAAGACAACTATAGCAGCAGCGGGGATGGGAACAGAGCAGTGTTCTCTTTAAGATAAATTACTGAATCCGCGCAGGATGTAACTTCTTTAACTTTTCCTCTCCCCTCTTATGATTGTCACTGTTCTCCTTTCAGCACAGAGACGAGTGTGCTCTCTAGCAGCACACTGATAACTTTTAATTTATTCACTGCACTCTGAATGTCCCCCTCATTAACCCCCCTCTCTGCACGTCATTATCATGCTGCTTCTGCTGTGTCTTCCGGGCTGTGAAAGGAATCAGCAGCGTGCAGCGCAGGGGATGGAGCTGGGACATGAATGGATGTGTGCACAGTAAGTTTATTTACATGGGGGATGGGGACTGCTACTTGTGATGACGATCTTGACGCTGTGAAAGTCAGTGTTTCTGTTTAATCACCTCAAGCTACAGCCAGAATTATCTGTTCCACAGTCCCATGCTTGCCCAAGTTCTGTCCAAAACCTTCTAAAGCAGGCCAAAACCCAGGAATATCAATTACCTGGGTTTTGGTCTGAATTAATGGGGCATCCCTATTTAGGAGTGAGTGAAACAGGCAATGCCTGGTAATGAGTTCTACATGTAATATTTTGCCTCTGACCGGCCACTCTCCGCTGTGGCTGTGTGCAGCCACCACCTACCATTTAGATATAATGCCACACTGCCTATATGGAGAATGGGATGGGGGCATGTCACACTGACTATATGGGAAATGGGAGGCCACACTGCCTATATGGGGAATGGGAGGCCACACTGCCTATATGGAGAATGGGATGGGGGCATGTCACACTGCCTATATGGAGAATGACATAGGGGCATGTCACGCTGACTATATGGGAAATGGGATGGGGGCATGCCACGCTGTCTATATGGAGAATGGGATGGGGGCATGCCCCACTGCCTATATGGAGAATGGGATGGGGGCATGTCACACTGCCTATATGGAGAATGGGATGGGGGCATGTCACACTGACTATATGGGAAATGGGAGGGGGGAGGCCACACTGCCTATATGGAGAATAGGATGGAGGCATGTCACACTGCCTATATGGGGAATGGGAGGGGGGAATGCCACACTGCCTGTATGGGGAATGGGAGGGGGAGTGTCACACTGCCTATATGGAGAATGGGATGGGGGCATGTCACACTATCTATATGGGAATGGGAGGGGGAATGCCACACTGCAGATATGGAGAATGGGATGGGGGCATGTCACACTGCCTATATGGGAAATGGGAGGGGGGAGGCCACACTGCCTATATGGGAATGGGAGGGGGAATGCCACACTGCCTATATGGAGAATGGGAGGGGGAATGCCACACTGCCTATATAGGGAATGGGATGGGGGCATGCCACATGCCTATATGGGGAATGGGATGGGGGCATGCCACACTGCCTATATGGGGAATGGGATGGGGGCATGCCACACTGCCTATATGGGGAATAGGAGGGGGCATGTCACACTGCCTATATGGGGAATAGGAGGGGGCATGCCACACTGCCTATATGGGGAATGGGAGGGGGAATTCCACATTGCCTGTATAGGGAATGGGAGGAGGAATGCCACACTGCCAATA
Source organism: Gastrophryne carolinensis (assembly GCA_027917425.1). NCBI lineage: Eukaryota > Metazoa > Chordata > Amphibia > Anura > Microhylidae > Gastrophryne > Gastrophryne carolinensis. Next base: position 241,324,618 of record CM051236.1, on the reverse strand, counting down.
TGGGGAATGGGAGGGGGGGGTGACACACTGCCTTTATGGAGAATGGGATGGGGCATGCCACACTGCCAATATGGGAAATGGGAATGGGAAGGGGGAATGCCACACTGCCTATATGGGGAATGGGAGGGGGAATACCACACTGCCTATATGGGGAATGGGAGGGGGAATGCCACATTGCCTGTATGGGGAATGGGAATGGGAAGGGGGAATGCCACACTGCCTATATGGAGAATGGGATGGGGGCATGCCACACTGCCTATATGGAGAATGGGATGGGGGCATGTCACACTGCCTATATGGAGAATGGGATGGGGGCATGTCACACTGACTATATGGGGAAATGGGAGGGGAAATGCCACACTGCCTATATGGAGAATAGGATGGGGGCATGTTACACTGCCTATATGGGGAATGGGATGGGGGAATGCCACACTGCCTATATGGGGAATGAGAAGGGAGAATGCCACACTATCTATATGGGAATGGGAGGGGGAATGCCACACTGCAGATATGGAGAATGGGATGGGGGCATGTCACACTGCCTATTTGGGAAATGGGAGGGGGGAGGCCACACTGCCTATATGGGGAATGGGAGGGGGAATACCACACTATCTATATGGAAATGGGAGGGGGAATGCCACACTGCCTATATGGAGAATGGGATGGGGGCATGCCACACTGCCTACATGGGGAATGGGATGGGGGCATGCCACACTGCCTATATAGGGAATGGGATGGGGGCATGCCACACTGCCTATATGGGGAATGGGATGGGGCATGCCACACTGCCTATATGGGGAATGGGATGGGGGCATGCCACACTGCCTATATGGGGAATAGGAGGGTGAATGCCACACTGCCTATATGGAAAATGGGATGGGGGCATGCCACACTGCCTATATGGGGAATGGGATGGGGGCATGCCACACTGCCTATATGGGGAATGGGATGGGGGAATGCCACACTGCCTATATGGGGAATGGGAGGGGGAATACCACACTGCCTATATGGGGAATGGGAGGGGGAATGCCACATTGCCTGTATGGGGAATGGGAGGGGGAATGCCACACTGCCTATATGGGGAATGGGATGGGGCATGCCACACTGCCTATATGGGGAATGGGATGGGGGCATGTCACACTGCCTATTTGGGAAATGGGAGGGGGGAATGCCACACTGCCTATATAGGGAATGGGATGGGGGCATGCCACACTGCCTACATGGGGAATGGGATGGGGGCATGCCACACTGCCTATATAGGGAATGGGATGGGGGCATGCCACACTGCCTATATGGGGAATGGGATGGGGCATGCCACACTGCCTATATGGGGAATGGGATGGGGGCATGCCACACTGCCTATATGGGGAATAGGAGGGTGAATGCCACACTGCCTATATGGAAAATGGGATGGGGGCATGCCACACTGCCTATATGGGGAATGGGATGGGGGCATGCCACACTGCCTATATGGGGAATGGGATGGGGGAATGCCACACTGCCTATATGGGGAATGGGAGGGGGAATACCACACTGCCTATATGGGGAATGGGAGGGGGAATGCCACATTGCCTGTATGGGGAATGGGAGGGGGAATGCCACACTGCCTATATGGGGAATGGGATGGGGCATGCCACACTGCCTATATGGGGAATGGGATGGGGGCATGCCACACTGCCTATATGGGGAATGGGATGGGGGCATGTCACACTGCCTATATGGGGAATGGGATGGGGGCATGTCACACTGCCTATATGGGGAATGGGAGGGGAATGCCACACTGCCAATATGGGGAATAAGAGGGGGCATGTCACACTGCCTATATGGGGAATAGGAGGGGGCATGCCACACTGCCTATATGGATAATGGGATGGGGGCATGCCACACTGCCTATATGGGGAATGGGATGGGGGCATGCCACACTGCCTATATGGGGAATAAGAGGGGGCATGTCACACTGCCTATATGGGGAATAGGAGGGGGCATGCCACACTGCCTATATGGATAATGGGATGGGGGCATGCCACACTGCCTATATGGGGAATGGGATGGGGGCATGCCACACTGCCTATATGGGGAATGGGATGGGGGAATGTCACACTGCCTATATGGGGAATGGGAGGGGGAATACCACACTGCCTATATGGGGAATGGGAGGGGGAATGCCACATTGCCTGTATGGGGAATGGGAGGGGGAATGCCACACTGCCAATATGGGGAATGGGAGGGGGGATGAGGGGGGATGTCACACTGCCTTTATGGAGAATGGGATGGGGGCATACCACACTGCCAATATGGGAAATGGGAATGGGAAGGGGGAATGCCACACTGCCTATATGGGGAATGGGAGGGGGGAATGCCACACTGCCTATATGGGGAATGGGAGGGGGAATGCCACACTTCCTATATGGAGAATGGGATGGGGGCATGCCAAACTGCCTATATGGGGAATGGGAGGGGGGAATGTCACACTGGCTATATGGGGAATGGGAGGGGGGAATGTCACACTGGCTATATGGGGAATGGGAGGGGGGAATGCCACACTGCCTATATGGGGAATGGGAGGGGGAATGCCACACTGCCAATATGGGGAATGGGAGGGGGGATGTCACACTGCCTTTATGGAGAATGGGATGGGGGCATGACACACTGCCAATATGGGAAATGGGAATGGGAAGGGGGAATGCCACACTGCCTATATGGGGAATGGGAGGGGGGAATGCCACACTGCCTATATGGGGAATGGGAGGGGGAATGCCACACTGCCTATATGGAGAATGGGATGGGGGCATGCCACACTGCCTATATGGGGAATGGGATGGGGGAATGTCACACTGCCTATATGGGGAATGGGAGGGGGAATGCCACACTGCCTATATGGGGAATGGGAGGGGGAATGTCACACTGCCTGTGGGAATGGGAGGGGGGAATGTCACACTGCCCATACGGGGAATGGGAGGAGGCATGCCACACTGCCTATACGGGGAATGGGAGGGGGGGGATGTCACACTGTCTGTAATGGGAGTTTTAGTACATTTGGTAATAATATTGTTAAAAATATTTTTTTATTATTATTTTCCTCCTCCAAATCCTAGGTGCGCCTTATGGGCAGGTGCGTCTTATAGGGCAAAAATACGGTAAATAATTACATTTCTGGTTGAATTTAAATTGGACCAGCCACTGTAAAAGCCAGCTCTGGTCTAATAGACTCCAAGGTCAGATAATTTACTACCCCTATCCCTGTTTGGGATGCCCCACTTTGTGACGATTGTTGAGGTGGCCAGGCGTTGGGGACAGGGATTGGGAAAACCAGACTAGCAGAGAAGGTCTGCAGGCAATAAAAGGTGAGAATTTTATTTATTTTGCCTGTTGAAAGACTTTACGGACTGCAAATTCTTTAGCATACCCCATAGGGGGCTGTTGTTTCCAAATCTTAAAAACAATTTCCTTGGTAAAAGGATGTACCCCACTTGTACAAAAAGCCCCATTGAAGGTCAGACAATTTACTACCTCTATCCATGTTTGGGATGCCCCACTGTGTAATGATTGTTGAGGTGGCCAGGCATTGGAGACATGGATCGGGCAATCCAGACTAGCAGCGAAGGTCTGCCGGGGATAAAAGGTGAGAGTTTTAGTTATTTTGCCTGTTGAAAGACTTTAAGGACTGCAAATTCTTTAGCATACCCCATAGGGGGCTGTTGTTTCCAAATCTTAAAAAACGATTTCCTTGGAAAAAGGATGTACCCCAAAAAGCCCCATTGAAGGTACAGGTAATTTAATTTTTGCAAGTTATTGCACTTTTTTGTGCGTTAATATAAAAAAATGTAGTTTACACCCAAATGTGAAACCGGAGTTACAGTTGCTTCACAAAAAAGTTAGCATGACCCCCACCCAGTAGGTGTCACAGAGCAGTCAGTAGAACCACACAAAACCAGCATTATGACTTCCATTTAACACTATCCATTAATTTTACCTACAGTACTTAACCAGCCCCAACAAACATATTTTTCCACAGCTAAAAGCAGACTTTAATGTTTGTCTCTAATATGCTCCTGCTGTATTTGGATCTAAATTAAAAACTGAATACATGTATTTTGTATGGTGTGTTTTCAAGGCCTGTGGATTGGGATGTTCTGTCCGGTGTTCTTGCAAAACTGTATCTATATACCCTATATCTTGCTTCTGAACTGGGAAGAAGTCTGTGATGAGGTAATACAGTTCAGAACTAATAGGCTTCCTTGCTTGTGATATATTGGGAAACAACAATGGCCCTAAATTTCTTTTATTTTTATTACAATTTGCCAGGCTAAAATAAGAGCTGGAATTAAATTAAAGAAGGTTCCTGATTCCGAAATTTCAGAAAATGAGATCTATAACACTGAATTAGTCTTGGAGAAAAATGGTAAGTGGACAGGCAGGTAATGGTGGATATTCCTTTTTGTTTTGTACCTTTTATTTTAAAGTTGATATTTAGAATCAGAATTACATACAAGGAATTTGCTTTGACACACAAGCTAGCAGAGCATTACACATTCGTTTAATCAACCAATCAAATTTGAAAGAAATTAATATTATTAAATATATATATATATATATATATATATATATACGCGTAATATACATACAATATATATTTTATATGCATTATTAGAACTTGGTTTCAGTAGCATTCATTATTTGTACTTCAATAAATGTCATATTTTAAGGGAATTACGGATGTGGATTGCTCATAGTAAAAACTGTCCTTGTCCCTGGTAGTCCTGGTAAGAGAATGAGAGTATCAGACCCAAATGATGTGCTGGTGGGGGCCATGATATGGACTTGGGGGTTCTGGGATTGGTCAGTTAGTGTATAACCAGCAGTAGAGTGATTAGGTCCTGGCAGGGAAAAGTAGCAAGGAAGAATTTAAACTCGACCTTCAGCATAATTTGATGAAAAGTCCAAAGCCTTAAAAAACTATTCCCCAGCATCTAAAATTAATATATTTTACATTTTTAGTCACATATTCTTTCCCCCACTGGGCTGCAACTCTGTTCAGGACTCTAGGATACGGGCACCGCCATATTGCCTCAGTAGCATCACATACTGAGGAGAAGATGGGGAGAAAAGTGCAGGGGAGGGTTATAGCTGACAGATCAGTGCTGGGGTCAGGAAAGGGAAAGCAATCCCAGAATGCAGAGTGGCAAAGTCAGAAGACACTTCCTGTCTGCAGGTAGACCGAGACTCCATGGGCCGCCATCTTGGATGTTTAAAGGTTTAGAAAATGCAGTAGATGCAGGTAGGATGATTTTTAATGTGCGCAATCTGCATGTACAAGGTGGGGGAAACATATAAGATAGGCATTTATTTAGGGTGAAGGTCCGGTTTAAGGGCAGGATAAAGGAGAGAGGTCCTCTTTCTGCGTTGAAGTAATTCTGCCCTTCCACCCTGTAATGGAAAGGGTAGGCAATGGGTTGTTAGTGTGTTTTAGCAGGTTATAGGTAAGAGGTTAAGGGGTTGCTATACATGAACATGATTGGCAGTGGCATAACTAAATCTGACAGGGCCCTGGTGCGAACATTAAATGGGGCCCTGTCAACGCTTATACAGTTAAAATTGTTCTGTCTTTTTTGTCAATTGGATGCAACTAGACAGCTAAAGACTGAAATAGCAGAGATAAATGGTACTTCCTTTATCTAGATTATGCCAAGTGAGCAAATATCTGAAACAAGGTTAGAGGGGCAACAATAATGAGCCCCCCTGACCTTCTGGACCCCAGTGCAGTCACAACTCTTGTACTTACTATAGATACACCCCTGTGTATAGTCTTTTTGCTCTATATTCAGTGTTCCCCAGACATCAATCAGGTAAAGCGCAAGCAACCAACCTTTGGTTTAAGATGCCCCAAGCATATTGATTTGAGGCCAACTTTATCAGTGGCAACCAGTATTGGGTCTTTATCACAGAGCACAATTCAAATATTCAAAAATTAAACATGTGAAATCAAACTAAACATTCACAACCATGGCAGTCCTCATATTCCAATATGCATCAGCCAATAATAGAAAATAAGTCCAAGTAGAGCCCTCCAGGCAACTTGCACCACCAAACTTTTAATGTGTTATCCCAAAGCACACGCTCCAAGTGTGATTTTTCAAGGTATTTAACTAATAGGAGGAAGGGATTCACCTCGTGTGCCGTGCCGGCTTCCCACCACCTATATTGTATACTCTTACCAGATGGTCATGAACAAATGCGCGTCAGCATAAATCTTTCTTAGTCTCCTAGGGATGCTTTCTCAAAAGGCCGGATCCTTTTTCCTCAGTGTGTTTCGCAGTGGGTAATATAATTAATCCCAAAAGCCGTTTAGCATGAAAGTAAACCAATATAGAAAAATCTAGCGTAATAACATTTTAATCAAAAAACTTCATATTAAAAGTTAAAATGTTCACTCACATATTAAAAGAAGTATCAGACAGCTTTGGATAATTTAGGCAATACTTCCACCCTATCAACTCTGCACCTTGGCCAGTGGTGTTCAGGAGGAGGAGGGAGGAACGTCCGTCGTGGGTGATGGTATCCTTGCTGTAACTGACCAGTAAAACCGCCATACCGCCGTCAATGCCTTTCGTTGCAGGACGCAACTTTCTCAAGACTGGCGGGCGTGGCGGAGGAAAATGTTCGGCTAATCTTCAGTAAATGATGTACTGTCATTTACTGACATTTACTTAAGTAATGTCATTTACTGACATTTACTGAAGTTTAGCCGGACATTTACCTAAATAATCATCTCCATATTGAGGTTAAGCTATAGTAAATAGTGTCATAATGACATTTAACCAGCCCATTCGCTACTACCAGATTGACGCGCAGTTACGCGTCATGACATATCCCCGCCCGCCTCAACCCAAGGATATGAATACTGGCATACACCGCCGCGCCCGCCAGTCTTGAGAAAGTTGCGTCCTGCAACGAAACACGTTGGCGGCGGTAAGGCGGTTTTAACGCAGTGATATTGATTGCACAACACTGGCCATAGATGAAATCTTTGGCAGAATAATTTGGTAAAATAGTTTTTCCGTGGTAATGATGTGCTTAGCATTGATTTGAGCTTAGATGGGTTGAGTTTTGGGAACATGGTTAAAGTGGCTTGAAACCCAGGAGGGATCGGCCCGGGAATCTATAAGATTACCGGACCGATCAGATCCCTCCCCGCGGGGCATCCGAAATCGGGATGTCCCACGGGGAGGAACCCCCCAGGAGGCCCACAAACCTTACCTCAGCGCCGTTCCATCGGCGCATGCGCGAGCCGCGTCTCGCGCTTCCCTCTAGCAGGGCGCGCACCCGCGCCGGCCGTTTGGGAATGGCCGGCACAGGCGCGCTCCCTGTTAGAGGGAAGCGCGAGACGCGGCCTCCAGCGCTCAGAGCCGCTGAGCTGCTATGCGCGTCCAAGCGGCCTTGGACGCGCATACCACAGCGGCTCAGAGAGATGTGATTGGCTGGAGCAGTCACGTGGGAGCGTGGTGAGGTGAGTGTTTCTGGGCTTTCGGGGGGGTTTCAGACGATCGGGGTGCCCCACCGAAGTGGACCAAAACCCAGGATAGTCGAAATCCTGGGTTTCGGTCCACTTTAAGGTGTGAGACTGATGGGGGATAGCTATTAATAAGGGACCCATATATTTAGAGAGGTAAGCCAATCAGCATGTGCATTGCTAGCATTTGGGGATTGTTACTAGAATGTAGGGGTGTTGTGGAAGGACATGCACGTGGAGTTTGTTGAGATAGTGAGTATCCTGATTGTTGATTAGCACACAGCCGCCAGAGAGCATACAGGGAACGTGCGTGCCACCTCCGTCTTGCAGGACAATGTTTCTGTCATTGAAAACTAAAGATAAAGCCAGGGGGGATTTGCCAATGGTGCATAAGCCTGTTGTTGTGTAGGATTGCTAGTAATGGTTTCAGCATCCTTCTTCACATTAATATGTGCGCAGATAGGTCTTGCAATAATGTTATTGCCTTTAAAATTGTATTCTCTGTGTCTCATTGTCCTTCATTTGTTTAAAGTCAACTGAATGGCAGATTACATCTTGTACTTCATGCCTTGCTTCCCTCATCTTTTGTCCTACTCAATGTGCTTGGTCAATATTTATACAGTACCTTCAGGATTATCCATCTTATAGGTATATGCAACCAGCCATTTTAAGTATGGGTGTAGGGCTGTATTGTGTATAGTTGTCAGGGTTTTAATATCATGTCTTCTTGACCTGTTTTCGGGGAGGCTGATTTATTAATAGCGACATGTAGCGACAGTTGAGCGACTGTAGCGGTATTTTCACAGCGCCCGCTAGTAGTCGCTGTGCTTGGCCGTTGTTCGGTTGTTGACAGCGACTCAGTCGGTGTGGCGTAATGTTGAATACAAGGTTACGAGTCGCTATTTGACATGTTCCGCGATGTATGGGTGCGCATGATAGTGACTGGTCAGAGCGACCGGCTTCCACCATATTCATCAAAAAATCACGCTCAAAATATTCAAGCGCTGTGAAATGCATGTTTAAACCCCAGAGCGCTGGAGGCGATGTGTTAAAGTAGTTTTTTAACCCCCAAACCACCATATTTTTGGAAACCAAAAAAAAAAAAATTTTTTTAAATAATTTAGTAATATCTGTAGAGCGCCCGTTGGGCAACGGGCAAAAAGGTGTGGGCGGCACCGACGCGGTATATATAAGGTGCACTGCTCTGTGAGCTATTGCCCAATAAAACCCAGTTTATAGTGTAGGGTGACCTCTAAACACCCTATCATTTACCCACACAGAGACTGACTATTGCACTCAAAGGGTACATTTACAAATACATTTTATTATGATATACATTAAAACCAGATTAAAAACAGTATTACTGAGCCATATGCATGATTAACCACCAGGGGGCGCACTTCCTCACAATCAATACAGTGTAATTCAAATATAATCTATGGTGATTTTATGAAAGTTAATAAATATACATATTATAGAGGGGGCGTGGCTAGGCGATGGAGGAGTAGGCAGCACACTGAAGGAGCTCTGCACAGAATCCTGAAAAAACGGACATTTAAACGTGACACAGGGATCCCGCTGTCTCATGACCAGGCGTGGGAGATCGACAGGCTCGGCGAGGAGACGGCAGTCGGCCTCTATAGCCCAGTACTTTGGTGCTGCGGGGCGTTCGGAGGAGGAGGGCCACCCAGGCAAGATGGCGGCGACGCGACAGAGAGGCGCCCCCAGAGCGTGTGAGGCCGGAGCGGAGGAGAAAGACAGGCCGGTATCCCCTACCGTGATTCGGGTGGACGGGGAGAGGAGAGTCGAGCGGGAGCGCAGGGGCACATCTGATGCCGTCCGTGCCGGGAGCGGTCTGACAGGCGAGAGCTCGAGGCGGCCGGGGAGAGCGATGATGACACCGCCGGAGGTGGTGAGAGACACAGCAGGCGGTGGCGGGTCGGCTCACACCGTCCAGGGGAGCGGCGGGTGCGCTCTCTCACCCTCGCCTCCGCTGTCTGCGGAACAGACCAGCGTACTTGCTGGGGATGGGGGGAGGCAGGAGGCAATGATAGGAGGCCCCTCTTCCCCCATGTGGAATACACCTGAACCACAGCCAGATGGTTGGATGCCATGGCCCCCACAAACAGGGGGAGAGAGCCCTAGCTCCCCTTCATGCCAAGGCTCACACACAGTAGCCAGGCGGAGCTCGCCAGTTGACCCTGGATCCCCCATAGCAGTCGACAAGGGAACGGGGGGGCGGGCTTCACCCCACAGCGGGACTTGGAGGAGTCCTTGCTGGCCGTAGCAGGACTTGAAGAGGATGTGCACAGCCAATTGCCTCTTGTGCCAACAGAGGCTTCCCCCGCGGGCTGGGCTCGGGATACCCCCGGTGTGGAAGATGGAAGCATGCCCTGGAGGCGCAACCTGGTCTCCCCGGGATCCTGGGATGCGAGGGCCGTTAGGGGAGATGGGGTCTGGCCCCAGGAGGTCCCCCCACCCAGAAACGATGATGACCCAGCAGCTGATGCCTGTTCGGCTTCCCCGTGCGGGATGCCCTCGACTATGCAACTTGTGCCCCCGTCTTTGATCGCGGCACTGGCGGATGTGGTCAAATCCAATATCTCGGATGCCCTGAGGGCGCTCCCCTCCCGCTCAGATTTTGATGGATACATCACCCAAATGGAGAACACTCTCAGAAGAGAACTCAGCTCACTCCAAAACTCCATTTCGGAAGTTTCCCACAGAGTGGATTCCATTGAGCAAGACCAGTCTACGCTGATCCAGAGAGTGGCGGCCTTGGAACAGGTGCAGCGAGATGAAAGGAGACATACTTCTGCCCTTTATCTAAGTTTGGATGACTTGGAGAACCGCAGTAGACGCAACAATGTTAGGCTGAGAGTGCTCTCGGAGGCGGTCGCTCAGCCGGACCTGGAACGCACAGGCAAGACCATCTTTAACCTGATCCTGGGGTCCCCCCGCGCAGAAGACATTGTTATCGACAGAATCCACCGGGCCCTGGGCCCCAGACCAGCAGATGCGCACCGTCCCAGGGATGTGATCTGCAGAATACATTACTACAGGACCAGGGAGGATATCTTGAGAAAGGCGTGGGAGAAGGGCTCAATCAGATTTGAGGGCTCCTCCGTGACGGTCCTTCCTGACCTTTCATCCAGAACACTTCAAATAAGGCGAATACTGCGGCCCTTATTGGAGGTCATTCAGCGTCAGGGGGCCTCCTACCGCTGGGGGTTCCCGTTTAACCTCATCGTCCGCAGAAACGGGAGATCCTTCGCTCTGAAGACATATGACCAGCTTCCGCAGCTTTTCGTCTTCCTGGACGCTGACCCGATTCAGATCCCGGACTGGCTCGCGCCAACTCTGGAGCTCCTGCCGGGCGGACCGAGGGGGCGGGGGCTACGCGGTCCGCCGGTGAGGGCGGGGGGGGGGCCCGAGACGTCGGGAACCTTTACCCGGCGACAGAGCTTGAGATGAGGCATCGTTGGGCCGCGGCTTCCCCCTTCGTTGGGCCCCCTGGGGCTGACCCGCGCTTCGACCCTGTCACCACAGAGAACAACCATCTCACTTGTCCGGGCCGTCCGGTCGCTGTCCTCATGCCCCCGCTGGGGCCGAGGGCCTCCCCCCTGGGGGAGCCCGCCACAGATGGAGGGGTGGGGTGGCCCGGGGTCGGTGGGGGGTTCTGGGGGGCAATGGCTGGGGGAGGTCCGGCCCAAAATACGCCCCTCCTTGCCGCAATATCTTAAGGCGTCTTGCCTCCTTGGTTCTTAGGCTTTAGTTTTAATGGTTGCCCTGGGGTGTTTCAGGTGGGGGGGAGCCCTTTGGGGCGGCCCGCCGCCCCGGCCACCCGGCTTCGCTCTCGCACCCACTTGCTCTGCGGGGTGGGGCCGGTCGGTTCGGGGGGGGCGCGCCCTCCCTACCAACACGAGCCGGGATGCCCGACCGGGTGTCGCTCTGGGGGCCCTCTCTGGGCCTTATAGCTTAAACTAGACAATTGTCTTTGTTTATGTAACACCTATGGGATTACAATGTTGCAGCCTCAGGGGTTAAATGTTGATTAAGCTTGCTGTTAAGTTATCCTTAAACTTTTAAAAGATTAATAATTAATGACTGCGCCTTCTGCGCTCGGGCCGAGGGGTCTGGAGCCGGTGACATGAGCGTCCACCCCCCTATGTGGGTGCCAGAGTCCTTTAGACCTCATGGTCTGACGGGGGCATTGACTACCCTCCCCCCCCCTCCGTTTTTGGGGGGGTGGGCAGGGGGGCTGGGACTACCGCTGGATGGGGTGGGGGGTGACCCCCCACGCCAACGCGGGCCGATCGCGGGCTCCGCCCCGAGGCCTTGTGCCCACAAGGTGTCAAGATGTTACATTGTCATAATGTTATAACGCGGTTAAGGCCTGTATCTGAAGAGACAGTTGTTTCCTTATCTCTTAGCTCTTATTTCTCGTTTTTATTAGTCCGTATATAAGGTGACAATACTCTCCAGTATGTGCATCTCCTACGCCTATGCTGTTCCCATCTTACATACCCCCAACCTAGGTGCCCCTGACTGGGTTTAGCGCCACCGTTGCCGGCGCTTCCCCACACAGGGAAGCGAGGGTATTCGCGGTTCTTGTGCTCCGCGAAACCCCTCGTGATAGAGTTTGGCGCGGGTACACCTGACCCCGGTGTCCCGCTCTCCCTAATACTCCCTTCCTGAATTGTAACCTTCCTCTCCACTCCCGCCCCTTACCTACCTCTTCCCCTTATAGGAGCTGCGTAGCTGCCCACCTAATTCAAGTCCCGTCCCCCCTACCCCCCGTTAGTTGGAAACCCCCTTCTGTGCTCATCTTCCGACACTTCCCCCCCCCCTCCTTTTTCCCTTTTTTTCTTCTTTTCTCCACTATACTCCTCTCCCTTTCCCTTTTTCTTACCGTACCCCTATTTCCCTATCCTTCCTAGACTTTATCCTTCTAAACCGCCCAGCCCCGCCTCTTGCTGGCACTCTCCCCCCGGCTGCCTGACACCTGACATATACAATCACTGTTTTACCCCACGCGCATCTCAGGGCCGACGCCTCCTCTGCGGTATGGCTAAGTTGACAGTCTGCTCCCTGAACATCAAAGGGCTAAATGTTCCTGAAAAGCGCTCCAAGGTTCTATATGACCTACACAAACAGAAAGTAAGCATTCTTCTCCTCCAGGAAACCCACTTCCAGGGAGATAAAGTGCCGAACCTACGCCATAGATACTTCACGTCATGGTTTCACAGCACTAACCCGCAGAGCAAATCTCGGGGTGCATCCATCGCAATCCACAAATCCCTGCCCTTCACAGAGATAGATCACCTTGTGGACCCTGAGGGGAGATTTGTCTTCCTTAAGGTAACGATTCATCAAAAAAAGTATACAGTGGCGAACGTATATCTGCCGAATCATGACCAGGCGGGAGCACTCCAGAGGTACCTTAGGAGATTGGAGGAGTTCGCTGAGGGAATCTTGATTCTGGGGGGAGACTTCAATCTTACTTTGAACCCCACCCTAGATTCCTCATCCAGAAGGTTTTCTGTACCACTGGGAAAGTTGTAGTCCTTGCGGAAGACACTCCATGGCATGCAGCTGATAGATGTGTGGAGATTGGAGCACGGACAAGCTAGAGATTATACATATTTCTCGCCCATGCACGGATCCTACAGTCGCATCGACTATATCTTCATGAGCCAACACGCCCTGCAATGGCACCTTTTTTGTGGTCGGATCATGCGCCGGTCTTCGTAACGTTCGATCTACCAAACGCAGCACCGAAAAGTTGGAACTGGCGCATGAATGACAACCTGCTAAAAGACACAACATGCATGACCAAAATCAGAGAAACGATAACTCACTTTACAGCCGACCATGAAGGGGATGACTTCTCACCAGCAATCCAATGGGAGGCACTTAAATGCGTCCTCAGGGGAATATTCATCCAAGAGGGTTCAAGGCTGAAGTGCGAGAGGGCGGTGCTGGTCGTTAAGACATTAGACACTATTAATGACTTGGAAGCTAGACACAAACAAGATCCCACTCCGGAGCTGCTATCGGAGCTTTCGCTCCACAGAAACAACTTACTCAAAATCTACGACCAAGCGCATCTTAGATATAGGGATAGACAACGGGCCTCAATGTATGAACAGGCTGATAAGTGCGGGAGGCTCCTGGCCAGATCGCTCCATAGTAGGGCGGAGCAACATACATTCCAAGTATCAACTCCGGGAAAGGAGAGGTCGTTACGGACCCGTCAAAGATCCCAGAGGTGTTCAGAAGCTTCTACAGCAGCTTATATAACCTCCATCCGGACACCAATCAAGCCTCAGCAGCGGCGCTAGAAACAAACATAAATGACTACATAGCGGAGACTCCACTCCCAACAATCACTGAGGATTCCGCGGCAGACTTGGAGGTGCCCTTCACGGAATCTGAAGTCCTGAGGGCCATCCAGGAAGCCCCAGCGGGGAAAAGCCCAGGCCCGGATGGTTTCACTCCGCGATTCTACAAGACCTTGGCCCCGCAGCTGGCCCCTGGCTAGTGAGAGCCTTCAATCATATAGGAGAAGACACCCCTTTTCCTAGACAGGCGCTGGAAGCCATAGTCACAGTGATCCCTAAACCGGATAAAGATCCCTCAATATGCGGCAGTTACAGGCCTATTTCCTTACTAAATGTAGACCTGAAGCTGTACGCAAAAATAATAGCCACTAGAATCAAGCCGCTGATTCCTCATCTAATACACTTGGACCAGGTAGGATTTGTCTCTGGCCGCAAGGCTAGGGACAATACCAATAAGTTACTGGACCTCATCGCTTACGTACATAAGACTAACACCCCAGCATGTGTCCTATCCTGCGACGCCGAGAAGGCGTTCGACAGGGTAAGCTGGCGCTTTCTCAGGGCCACCCTCTCTCAGATTGGCATGGGTCCCACTATTATCTCCAAGATCTTGGCACTATACCAGAATCCCTCGGCCCGCGTGAGAACTAACGGGATGTTATCCAATGCTTTCACGATCACAAATGGTACTCATTAGGGTTGCCCTCTTTCACCCCTGCTATATATACTCACAATAGAGCATTTGGCGATAGCTATTAGAAATAATCCGGATATCAGGGGAATCGAATGCGGTGAGAGGCAATATAAAGCTTCGATTTTTGCAGACGACCTGCTCCTCCACTTGACCTCCCCGGCCATATCTTTCCCGACAGTGCTTAGGGAGTTTGCGCGATTTGGCCAACTGTCCAACTTCCATATCAATTATGCAAAGTCTGAGGCACTGAACCTTACCCTGCCTCAGCCCTTAGTGGAGCGACTCCGGAGCAGTTTCCCTTTCAAGTGGCAGCCTTCCGCAATAAAGTACCTAGGTACCCTTATGCCGTCCAATCTGAACAACCTCTATGAGCTGAACTTCAAAGCTCTGCAGACCAAAGTCAACCAGGACCTAGCGAAATACGATAGAGGACGATACTCGTGGTTCGGAAGGATAAACATCCTAAAAATGGATATACTACCCAGGTTCCTATATCTTTTTCAAACTATCCCGATTAGACTCCCCCGGCACTTTTTCAAAGCCTTACAGGCAACCTTCCTGAAGTTCATCTGGGGTGCACGGATGCCACGTATATATTGGTCAGACCTAAGAGTAGAGGCGGAACTGGGGCTCCGGACCTGAAACTCTACCACTCGGCGGCCATCATTACGAGGATGGCGGACTGAAAATACAGGAAAAAGGACAAGCTTTGGGTCCAACTGGAACAGGATCTTCTGGATCTTCTGGGGTATAACCCGTGCTCCCTCCCGTGGACATCTACTGCGGGAAACGCTAATAGAAAAGGGTTCCCCTACTTGATCCAGCATTTTCTTTACAGCTGGGACAGCCTGCAAAGGCAGGAAGAACTGGTGAGTAGGCCAGACCCCCTTACCCCCCTTTTTAACAACCCGGAATTTATACCGGGACAGAACACTCCCCGATTCCTGACCTGGAGTGAGAAGGATGATGTTAGGTTGAGGGATGTGCTGGTAGAGGGGAGGCTACCATCCCTGGCGGATATGAGAGAACAAAGTGTAGGTGGTCACTTATCCTGGCTGCACCACTGGCAGCTGGAGACATTCCTCAATGCGGGGGAGCACCTTACCAGGGCAGCTCTCCCCTTGACACCTTTGGAGAAATGCCTCACACAGGCGCAACCACTGGAACACGTGATATCGACGTTCTATAGTCTACTGGTGGCTTCCAAGCACACATCGGAACTGGAGTTCATGTCCAAATGGGAGAGAGATCTGGGGATGGTATTTACAGGGGAGGACGCCCGGAAGATCTTCGTGCTGACACATAAACTCATGGGGGCCAGCTCTGCTCAGGAGAAAAATTACAAAGTACTCACGCGGTGGTACAGATGCCCAGCAGACGTAGCATTGTACTCACCTGGAGAATCGGACGCTTGCTGGAGATGCGGGGCACCTCGAGGAGGGATGCTACATATATGGTGGGAGTGTCCTCCAATCCTGAAGCTCTGGGACACTGTCTTCAGGATTCACACAGAGGTAGAGGGCTCGGTAGTACCGAACAGTCCGGGGGTCGCTCTGCTCTCCTTGATCCCTGGCTCCATTGCCAGGGCGCAGAAAGGAGTACTCAAATATTTCCTCACGGCAGCGGTAGATAGAATGGAAGAACGGATAGCGGTAGATAGAGAGAGAGCAGATGGACACTGGACAACCTGGATGAACTGGATCAGGTTCAGGGAGTCGGACGCAGCAAAGGCCTACGTAGGGCCAGGAGTCGGCAGTGGATGAGAGGCCTCACAGATGAGGTCCGAGGCTGGAAAGACCTTTCCAATACATGTGTCAGCAAGCCATTGGTGTGGGTTCCATTGCCTGCTTCCGCCCCTCCCCGTGTACTACTTTCCCTCCCCTTGCTATCCTTGCCTTCCCCCTTCCCCCTCCCTTCTGTTCATCTCACCTTCTTATTAACCTACTTACCTTCCACAGTCTCTCTCTGTGCCGTGGGTTCCCCCCTCCCTCCGGCTGGGTTGGCCCCTCCACGCTAGTCTCCCTATGACCCGGATTGATCTGGGGGGGCCTCCTTTGGGGCGCATGCGCTCCGGGCCTTCCTTTCCCCCCCCCCCGTTGGTGTCCACTTGGGCGGCGACTGAGCCCTTTACTCTGGCTACGTGTGATGGAATTCCTGTCATTTCCCTCCGGGTGGGGGGGTCTGTTGCCTGGGGCGGATGGGGAGGCCCGGCGCGGTGGGGCCCCCTACGTGTGCGCTGAGGCGCCAGGGCGCCCGCCAATAGTGGCCTTCGCCACGTTAGAGATGGATTTCTGGAAACCTGTGCACTGGTGATTCGGGGGGCCACCGGAAAGATGGAGAGATGCAGGCGCAGCGTGCTTTCGAGTGCATGTGCTATACTTAGGGGCGGGTGGCTGGCGGGGGGGACTGGGGTCGTCCCAGCTGTGCCTGGAGATGGGGGAGGGGGGGGGGAGCACAGACTGTCTTTATGTTTACTCAACTGTATTTTCTATTCTTGTATTGCTATCCTTGCTTGTATTTGAAAAATGCCAATAAAAAGAGATTAAACTAAATATACATATTATATACACAGCTATACACAACCTACCCAACATATAAATTAATATATCTATTGATTAACCCTAACCTATACCTAATAAAGTGTCAGTGCTTCCATCCCAATTAGAATCTGTGCAAAGAGTATTCAAATCCACTCAAAGTAGGAGAGTAGACGCAGACAACACATAACAAAAAAGTGCTTACTGTTGACCAATAAAGAAGAGGGCCCCCCCCCCCCCCGGCTGGAACCAACGCGTTTCGAGTCCCGAATGGACTTGCTCACGGCTCAAGGCTCTTCAGGAGCAGCAAATACTGGCCGTGAGCAAGAGTCCATTCGGGACATAATATGTATATTTTTTAACTTTCATAAAATCACTATAGATTATATTTGAATTACACTGTATTGATTGTGAGGAAGTGCGCCCTCTGGTGGTTAATCATGCATATGGCTCAGTAATACTGTTTTCAATCTGGTTTTAATGTATATCATAATAAAATGTATTTGTAAATTTACCCTTTGAGTGCAATAGTCAGTCTCTGTGTGGGTAAATGATAGGGTGTTTAGAGGTCACCCTACACTATAAACTGTAATTTAGTAATATGAATACATTAATATCAGACCTGTAATATCAATTCTGTACAATTTTTTTTTTTTTTAATTTTTCCCTTAAAAAATAATCTAAAATGGCAGAAGTGGTCACAGAATTTTTCACATTTAAAAAAAAAAACATTAATACCAATGAATTATTAATATTTAAAGATTTTTCCATTGAAATGCATTGGAGCGCGCCAGGTAGCGAGAGGTCATACCTGTCGCTGTTCAAGCTCGGACGCTGGCGCTGTGGGCTGAGGCTGGAATAATGATGAATGAGTGGCTATATGGCACTATCTCAGTCGCTAAGCAGGATTGGCTTGATAAATGTGTGATTGTGGTGGGGAGCCGGCGTTCTCGTGGCAGGGCCCGTCATTACCGGCTGCTCACCAGTCGCTACCTGTCTTTATTCCTTCATAAATAAGGGCCAAAGTCATCAACCTGGTGTTAAAGAGGATATAGTTGCATGCTGATCTTTCGTATTGCATATTACTTTGCTCTGCCATCATTGTGAGGTCAGATTCCATCAGGAGTATACGGTCTGATAGTTTGTTTATACTTCTCCCAAAGTTTATCCCTTAGTTCCTGGGTGATTGCTTTTTCCACAGCTTGTTGTACAGTGTGGGTGACTGATTCCATTAATTGTGCTCACAAGTGATCAAAGAGTGCTGTCAGCACTTGTGAATCATGATTTCTATCTTTTAATGCACTTGTATACCTTGTATTCTGTTTTTGTATATCTATAGATTTTTTGTGGCCCTTTTGGTATTGTCAAAGTCTTAATTTTCCCACAAGCGATTGGTCTGTCAGAATGTTTTGCGGCTTCCTGGTGTATATGTTAAACAACTGCACCCAATCATAACAGTATGGCGTAAATTGGCAGGAAATATTATGAGGCAGAGGGCACTGCACAGTATATAACTGCTTTTGACTTGCCATGCCACAGCATTTAATGAACTGTTTTTAATTTTAAACAACTGCATCCAACAAGTGTGGTGTGAACTGGCATAAAATAAAGAGAGACAGTGGGTCCTTCCTGGCTATATGGCCACATTGTGATACATAAAAAAAAACTATTGTGCCCAGTGAGACCAGTATGGAGTGAAATGGCAGAAAATAAGGAGCTGCAAAGGCACCTTTCAGGAGATCCCTGTACATGGGGGGGGGGTGCAGAATAGTGCCTTGTGGTAGAGATGAGCGAACCGGTTCGGACGAACCGGAATTCGCTCCGAATTTCAGGAAATATTCGATTCGGCACGAACCCGAATATTTTGTGGTTCGTGCCGATCGAATTTTTCCTGAAATTAAAAAAAAAAAAATGCCGGCATGGTGGGAGCGGGCCGGCCCGCTCCGCTGTCAGCGGAACCGGCCGGCCCGCTCCCACCATGCCGGCATTTCAAAAAAAAGCAAACACTTACCTGCAGGTCCGGAGCGTGGAGGCCGGCGCCGCTCTCAGCTGTCATCTGAGGGCGCGTCATCAGAGCGCCCTCTGATGACGCGCCCTCAGATGACAGCTGAGAGCGGCGCCGGCCTCCACGCTCCGGACCTGCAGGTAAGTGTTTGCTTTTTTTTGAAATGCCGGCATGGTGGGAGCGGGCCGGCCGGTTCCGCTGACAGCGGAGCGGGCCGGCCGGTTCCGCTGACAGCGAAGCGGGCCGGCCCGCTCCCACCATGCCGGCAAAAATGCTTTTTTTTTTTTTTGTTTTTTAAATGCCGGCATGGTGGGAGCGGGCCGGCCGGCTTTACCGGCCCGCCGGCCGGCTCCGCTGACAGCGGAACCGGCCGGCCCGCTCCCACCATGCCGGCATTTATGATGGGGAACTTCGTAAAAGTTCGATTCGGCCGAACCCGAATTTCTTTGTGAAATTCGGCGAATCGGCCGAATCGAACTTTTCAAAAGTTCGCTCATCTCTACCTTGTGGGGGTCTCTGTCTTGATAGGTGGGGGGTGCAGGGGAGTGTCTTGCAGGTGTCCATGTCTGGGTACATGGAGGCTGCAGGAAGTGCTTTGCTGGGGGGTCCCTGTCTAGGTACAAGGGGGCTGCAAATGAGTCTCTGCCTGGGTATGTGGGGGTGCAAGGGAGTACCTTGCTGGGGAGTTCCTATCTCGTTACATGGAGAGAGGCAGAGGAGTTCCTTGCTGGGGCTCACTGTCTGGGTATGTGGGGTGCAGGGTAGTGTCTTTTGCGGGGGTCCCTGCCTGGGTATGTGGGTGCAGAGCAATACATTGCAGGGGGAGTAATGTACCATGGTGGGGGTCCTCTGCCTGGGTACTTGGAGTGATGCAGGTAAGGGCTTATACACATGCATGCGACATCCCTGTAAAAAATCACCACCCTATTTGTAAAAACAATGTATTACATTTGTGTTACAGGGGACCCAATGATAAGTGACTCCAGTCGTGAAGGTGCGATTATCCTGCCTGACCTCTCTTCAGGAGAAGATGACACTAAGCAGTTGGAGATAAAGAATGAGCAGCCAATGGAGACCACCAATGTTGTAGGGGAAATACTCACCACAAAACAGCTGATTGTTTGCAGAGGCCTCGCATTGCTTCTGTCAGTCGCCATACTTGTGATTGGTGTTATAATAAGGCCCTTATTCATCAAGCGATAGCGCCAGGTAGTGTCCAACGAGCGCCAGGTAGCGGCAGCTAACGGCGACTACCGACTCAAGTACGCCCGGCAGCGGTCACAATGACGCATTTATCAAGCAAAATGAGGCTAGCGCCGGCGAGAGCGACGGCTAGCGCGGCATTCATCATGAAGCCGCCTGGACCGAACAGCGCCGCTGCAAATTCCCTCACAGCGCCAGGTATGAGCTGTCACTCCCTGGCGATGTCCAATGCATTTCAATGGAGCAATCTATAATTAATCATAATTAATTGGTATTATTTTTTTTTAATATTTTTTTTATGTCAAAAAATCGGAGACCACTTCTGCAATGTTAGGATTTATTTTTAAGTCAAAAAAAAAAAAATATGTGCAGAATTGATCTAACAGGTCTGAGATTAATGTATTCATATAACAAAATGATTCTAAAAACATGTATAATGTTACATTCAAAAAATATGGTTGTTTAGGGGTTAAAAACTAGTTAATACAGATCGCCGCCAGCGCTCTGGGGTTTAAACAAGGAATGGACAGCGACAGCACATTCGGAGCGTGATTTTTTGATTAATATGAAGCTAGCCGTTCGCTCTGGCCATTCGTTGTCAGGCGCTCACATACAACGCTGGACCTGTGAAACAGCGACCCCCCAGCCCGTATTCAACATTACCGCACACCGACTGAGTCGCTGTCATCAAGCTAATGCCGGCCAAGCACAGCGAATACTGGCTGGCGCTGAAAAAATCATGCTACAGTCGCTCATCTGTCGCTACCTGGCGCTATTGATGAATCGGCCTCTAAGACTCCTTACCATTAAAAGCAGCTGACAAGCTTAGAGCACACATTTCTCAAAAACCAGGATGAATGCAGTATAGTTTTAAAGTTTTTTTTTTTTTAATGCCTTCAGGCTTTAAAGGATCTACCAACCATACGCTGCAGAAGCAAACGCAGTGCTAGTAGTGCTAGTAGTCTCTCAATCATCATATACGGTACATATAAGATACATATTTTATTTTTCCTTTTTGTAAGAATTATATTACAACAAAAACATTACCATAACTTCAGGGATCTACTAGCACATTCAAGTTATGCCTAATCATTCATTCCACAAAGCCGGTTTCCGCCTCGCTTTAAAGTTGAATCATGAGTAATAAAACACTATTTTAATTTACTTTTATTTTGCAACTAATTCATTCTATTTAGGACTACTAACAATGGTCCATTGTTACTGCCGTAACAACTGCCATGGAGAGTTCAGTAGTGATTCTACATAATGGGGGTCGATTCAGAGCATGGTGAGAAAACTCACTTCTTATGGCAGTAACCTGCCTTTGACTTTCATTGTTTACCTTGGGTCTTATTCAGAGCCAGGTGAAAATTTACACCAGGTAGACAATGAAAGTCAATGGCAGATTTCCCTCCTAAAAAAAGAAGTGAGAATTTTCACCAGGCTTTAAATCAACCCCAATAACTGTTGAGGTGCTGAAGGGAGGCAAGACAATGAACAGACACTTTGGAGTATCTTGATTTGTATGAGAGTCTGGAACTGATTTTGGGTTACTTAAAATGGACCAAAACCTACCACCATTGGCTCGGAAATCTATAAGAGTCCTGGGCCGATCGATTTCCTCCCGGCGGGGGCATCCATAATCGTGATTCCCCGCTATGTGAAACCTCCAGGTCATCCCATACACTTACCTTGTTTTCTGGTGCAACAGCGACTGCGCAAGCCGCAGCCGCATCTCTACTACCCCTCTAGCAGGGGTAGCGGGGGATGCGGCCGTCAGTGCTGCTGTACACAGGCTCTGCACAGTAAAAGGGAGAAGAAAGGAAAGGTTTCTCCCCTCCATGTTTTTGTTTTTTTTGTTTTTTTTAGTGGGTGTTGTTTCGGTTATAGCTCTATTTACTAAAATCTTGCTTATAATACAGAGAATATGATAATATATTTTACAAATATGTTTGCTGTGAATGTCCGGAATACAATTCCAAAGCCATGAACAAACATTCAACATTTGGTTGAAGAAAGAGTGGAGAGTAACAAGTTCATTGTATCCTATGAATGGAGTGACCCCTGCACCTTCATAACCTGTCCAGCTTGCTTTCCAATGAATATGTAACCTGGCCTGGTAAATGATGCTGGTTTATCCTTTCTAAATGTTCATTAATAAGCCCCATGTGTAAACATAAAGATACCCCTTACAGCGTGAGGGCAGGTTTATGGATTAATGGTTCTTTTCCTGCTAAATGGGCCTACATCCCTGTCCATACACACACTACTCCCCCCCATGAACCATTTCAAAACATCTCAATCTCTGATTATATGTAGATTCTTTATGTATCCTAAGCAAAGATGCTGGCTTCCATTCCTTTTTTTTATATCATTCTTTATTTACATTTGTATTTTACATAGACTTACTCAATTTTCTCAAATCTTCTAATTACACCATTTAATCCAGCTTAATATCTAATACGTGCTTTCACATGAAGACCATGCAGGTCCCGCTCTATTTCTTACTATGATGTCTATATTATTGTGACCGCAAATCTTTATGTTAGAAAATGAGAAGAAGGAGTTTACCCCCCATACATTTTTCCCCCTTCTATGCGGAGCCCACCAGTGGGTCCTAGAGTCACTGATTTCCACACCTAAATTTGTGTCCACATGCCCAGATCTAAAACTAATATGAAGAAGCGAAAGAGAAAAAAACAAGAAATAAAAATTACCTCCATCTCACCTGTAAAGTTTGTTGTATAATCTCTTCCTCTGATGGGATTTCCCCCGTTCACCATTTCCTTGTAATCAGTAGTTTCATGGGTCATCATGCTGTATGATGGTTTACTCAGTTTATTCAGGCCCTTTGGACATCTGTGTAGATGTCCAAAGGGCCGATGTCCGATCGCACTTCATTCATAATTACCTCTGCTATCAAGTGCTCCACAGTATCCCAAACAACCCTGATTTTCCGGCAGGTCCACCAAATATATTCAAATGTACCCTTTTCTCTTTGTGGGAAAATCCTGTGGAGCTTTATGGAGATCAGGTACCATTGCGAGACAATTTTCTAACTTAATTCTCTTACTCTAAACCGAGTGCCTAGTTGTTTGTCAGGGCTCCCAAATTTAAGGAAAGGGATTTATCTGTTTCCTCTCTGAGCATTCTATATTCCCAAGATAGGGGGTGGTGCTTTTGGCCTCCCACACATTGTTTTTTCTAGTGGGGTTAACCTCCTCCAGGCTCCAAGGGCTGAATGCAGTTTTAGTAAATATCCCCTAATTTAGAGATATTCCAGCCCTCAATCTTATAGGCTGTTGATTAGGTGTCCCAACCGTCCCTTTCTATGAGGTGTATTATTCGAAGCACCTAATGTCATATCTATTTTAGTGGAAAACTATCTGCCAGGAGCAAAGTCCGGGTTGTTTTTCAGAGATGTAAGAGGGCCTGGGATTCAAAAGAGTTCACCTCTCTTTCTGGTCGCTCAAAGGAAGACTAGAGCTGGGTCAATTGTTAAAATGGGTCACCCTAACTCCCTTTGAGGGATGTATTATATCCAGGTAACTTCCTTTAAAGAGTGGCCTATTATATGTTTTTCTATTTTAGCCCAATGTTTGGTGTCTTCTTTAGTGTGCCATTCTATTAATCATTGAATTATGTTCGCCTTATAGTACATCTCAATGTCTGTGTTAGGGCGAGCGCTGCGGGCCCATCTCGCAGCACTTCCCTCACCTCTGTTGCTGCTCCCGCTGCACGCCCATCTTGCAGCGCTCCCCAGTCCCTCTCCTTAACCGCTCCTGCTGGCAGGCCCGCGGCTTCCGGCACCGTGGCTGGCCGTGCGCCGGTTGCTCCCAGCCGTCTTCCTCCTCCTTGTGCTGCTTCCTCGCATGGTTCGGTGCGTGCACGCCCCCGTCCACTAGAGGGCGCGCGTGCCAGATTCCTGAAATTTAAAGGGCCTGTACACCACTGATTGGTGCCTGGTCATCCAATCCTGCATCCACTTCCCCTATTTAAGGGGCACTTCCTTTTCCATCAGTGCCGGATCTTGGTCTTCCTTTGTATGCAGAAAGTATGTTGTTTTCAGTATTGCTCACCCGTGTACCGACCTTTGCCTGTCCCCAACTCTGAACCTGTGCTGCCAGCCCTGACCTCTGCTTGAACTTTTACATCGCCTTTTGCCTGCCTCCTTTGTACCACGCATTACCTCGGCTGACTGTGTGGCTGAGCCGCTGTTGGGGGGTAACGACCTGGGGGTCACTCGCCACTGCAAGACCAACCTGCTTTGCAGCGGGCTCTGGTGAATACTGGTGGCCTCTTAGACTCCACTCCCCTGACGCGGCTCTCACTATCAGTAACACGGTCACAGCGGATCCACACTTGTGCCGCCACACCCGGTCTGTGACAGTCTGGTAACTGCAATTCACACCTGGACATACCCATAGTGAATTTTTTAAAACTAATTCAGGGTTGCTTGTGGCTCCATATATATTGTGCAATTTCCTTGTTTATCTTTGAGAAAAAGTTCTTGGGTAATTTAATTGGTAGAGTTGTAATCAAGCATAAATCTTTGGGAACACAATTGATTTTATCAGCATCACTCTTTTCAACCAAGAGATTTTTAATTTGTGCCACAGATCTGCTAAATTAGCAGATCTGTTTTAATCTGTTTCAGCAAATGAATATATTTAATTCATTTTTTATTTGTTTGTGAGTGTATCTCGTAATTATTTATATTAAATTTTTGGCCAAAACGGAGTTACACTAGATTCTGTTCTTTTTCTTTCTCTTATGTGCATTGCTGGACTGCTTCTGCCATTAATGTGAGCGGGCATTTTAAATCAAGATGAATTTTTTATCTATATGCGGATATCTTTGATGCGCTTATGATCATATATAGCTGGTAAGAACCTGCACTATTGGTGGGGGATTCACGCTGGTTGCATCAATATTGTCGGAGTGCATGCACTGTGGGATAAGGATTCCTTCCACAATCAGATATTGCTCTGTGTTCTTTTGTGTATTAAAAAAAAAATATTGAAAGAAAAAAAGAGTTAAAAAATAAACGTATAAGCTGGGCACCTGAGGAGAGGATATAGGGGAACTCCCCTCCTTATACCCCCCGCGGTCCCCCAGAACCAGTGTCTCCACTGCACGTGACTCAGAATGTGCTGTGTCCCAGTAATTTTAATATTTAGGGGGTTTTACACCCCAACCCACTATCCCCTATCCCAGAATGCAAAAAATCACTCTGGGTTTTCAGAGGTATGTTAGTATGATCACTAGCCTGCTCTTTTTGTCTTCGCTCAATTTTTTTTTTGTCCTCTGATTTTTTTGCCTCCCGTCCAACCCTCTTCCTAACCTGCCGCCACACCCTTGCATGAGGGAAAAAAAAGGTTCCCCCCTTTCACATTGTTAATCTTCATTCCCTTTTCCTTCCCCCCACCTCTGTTAGTTCTCTAAATCTGTTTAATGCCTCCTATAAACCCTTTTGTCTGTTACTAACCTATCATACCCCAGTGATCCGTGTCTGAATATCATGTGTCTACATCATATGAATTAACACCATTTTAACCACCTATCACAGTGAAACCTCTACCACCTTCTCACCCATACTGGCCATTACATAAACATTTTAATTTTATTATGTGTATCTCCTCCTAAACCCCCCTACTCAAACATACTGTAGCATTTAATTGGCCTAACCACTGGCCACAGCATAATCTAGTGCGTGCATTGTGAGGCAGAGGGGTGGAGGAGGAAGCCCCATGGAAATATGGACTGAAAAAATGCCTGTGAAAATACCAGCAGTAAAAAGGGGACAGGGCAAAAAAAGAAAAAAAAAGGGGGGGAACCGAGGGGAGGGGGGATAGCCCATGATTAATCCATCCATGTAGAGCAACCCCCATCCCATATTTCAACTAGGCCCACTAACACCTATTGGGGCTTCTGCCTGGTCTTCATGCTGGTCAATAGCCTACTTCACTCGCTTTCTCCAAGGCTAATATCACCAGGGAGGCCTCTACCCAACTGTATACTACCCTTCAAATTTATCGTACCTACTTACATTTTCTTCCTCATCCTGGAGTCTTCTCCGAACTCATTCCATACACAATGGTACTGGAGAACATCAGGGGAGTCCCTGCCCTTCAGAGCTTACAATCTAATGCACATAAAAGTCAGCAGTCTTCTTTTTACTGAAACACAGAAAAAGAGTGTACTCACATGAAAACATTTCCATCTTCGTCCTTGGAGGATGGGATCCATTGATACCTAGGTCCACGCCCTGGGCTCTTCTTTGAAAGTACTCCATATATAATACTACGGGAGTATATTAGGGGGTCTCTGCCCTTTGGAGCTTACAATCTTATGAACATAAACCACAGTATTCCTCTTTTTTAGAGAAACACAAAAAAATGTGTGTACTTACATGATAAGCTTTTCTATTTTCCTCCTTGAATGATGTTATCAATTGAAACCCAGATAATTAGACCTTGGTCCTCTTCAGTGAAGCTTATAGGAGTTACATGGAAGCATGTTGATCCTCATCCTGGAGTTTTCTTTGGAAATACTCTATATCCAATGCCCTTGAGAGATTACAATCTAATGAACATAAACCTCAACAATCTTCTTCTTTATAAAAACGTAGAAAATGTGTGTACTCACATGATAAGCGTTTCCATTTTCCTCCTTGAAGGATGTTTTCAATTGATATCCAGTTTACTACACCTTGGCCCTATTTAGTGGCACTTTCCGGTGTTACATGGATTTATTTCTGCATCTCATCCTGGGGTCTTCTTCTGCATCTCATCCTGCAATGGCACTGCAGTACATTAGGAGGGTCCCTGCCCTTGAGAGCCTACATTCTAATAGAGATAAACTTCAGCAATCTTATATCTTAGAGAAACATAGAAAAAGAGTGTACTCACATGATAAATATATCCATCATCCTCCTTAAAGGATGATATCCATTGATATCCAGTTCATTACACTTTGGTCCTTTGGCGCTTGCTGGTGTTGCACGGCTGTTTTCTGCTTCTCATACTGGAGTCTTGTTCGGAAGCACTCCAAGTACTAGAGAACATTAGGGGAGTCCCTGCTCTTGAGAGCTTACAATCTAATAGAGATAAACTTAAGCAATTCTATATCTTACAAAAAACATAGAAAAAGAGTGTACTCATATGGTAATTGTTTCCATCATCCTTCTTGAAAGATGTTATCCAATGATATCAAGTTCATTACACCTGGTCCTTGTCACGGGCAGGATGTGGTGGCACAGGTGTGGATCCGCTTTGGCTGTGTACTGATAGCTAGTGCCGTGTCAGGGAAGGGGAGTCTAAGAGGCCACCGGTATTCACCAGAGCCCGCCGCAAGGCAGGTTGGACTTGTAGCAGCAAGTGATCCCCAGGTTGCTACCCCCCCAACAGCGGCTCAGACACACAGTCAGCCGAGGTAATGCGTGGTACCAAGGAGGCAGGCAAAAGGCGAAGTCAAGTTCAAGCGGAGGTCAGGGCTGGTAGCACAATCACAAGGTCGAAGGTAAGTAGCCAAGGTCGGGACGGGCAGAGAAGGTTCAGAGTCAGGGACAGGTAAAGGTCGGTAAACGGGTGAGCAATACAGGAAACAACTGACGTTCAGTAACCATAGGAAGACCAAGATTCGGCACTAGATGGAAGGAAGTGCCCCTATAAATAGGGGAAGTGGAATGAGCGGCCACCAATCAAAGCTGAACTGGGCCTTTAAATTTTTAAAAAAACGTGCGCGCGCCCCCTAGTGGACGGGGACGTGCGCACGCCAGTGAGGCGGAGGACAGCCGAGAACAGTCGGCACGGCCAACCGCCGCGCTGGAAGGCGGGGATCCGCCGCCCGAAGCCGGTAAGGAGGGAGAGCGGGGACTGCCATGAGATGAGTGCGCAGCGCTCGCCCTAACAGTCCTCTTTAGTGGTGCTTGCCAGTGTTACATGATTTCTGCTCCTCATCCTGGAGTCTTCTTTTGGAAACATTCCATTCCCAATGTTACTGAAGTACATTAGGAGGGTTCCTACTCTTGAGAGCCTACAATCTAATAGAGATAAACTTCAGCAATCTTATATCTCCCAATCTTACAAAAACATAGAAAAAGAGTGTACTCACATGATAAATGTTTCCATCATCCTCCTTGAAGGATATCCAGTTCACTACACCGTAATCCTAAATAGTGGTGCTTTCCAGTGTGCACGGCTGTTTTCTGCTCCTCATCCAAAAGTCTTCTTCAGAAGCACTCCATTTCAAATGGTACTGCAGTACATTATGGGGTCCCTGCCCTTGAGAGCTTACAATCTAATAGAGATAAACTTCAGCAATCTTCAGTGTACTTACATGCTAAGCGTTATCCATTGAAATCCAGGTCATAAAACCTTGATCTTCTTCATTGGTTCTCACAAGTGTTACACAGCAGCATTCTGATCCTCATACTGGAGTCTTGCTCAAAAGCATTCCATACACATTAGTATAGGAGTACATAGGAAGTGGGATTCCTGCCCTTAAGAGCTTACAATCTAATGGACATACAATATAGCTATCTTCTTTTTTACTGAAACATAGAAAAATAGTGTACTCACATGATAAAGGTTTCCATCTTCCTCCTTGAAAAATGTTATCCATTGAGATTGAGGTCATTAAACCTTGGTCCTCTTCAGTGACGCTTGCAGGTGTTACTAGGGATGAGCGAATCGATCCGGACGAACCCGGATTCGATCCGAATTTCATGAAAAATTCGATTCGGATGGAATCCGAATTTCCCCGTGCTTCGATCACTCGAAGTTTTCCTTTAACATCCATTCATTTACATTACAGGCATTCTAAGATGGCAGACGGGACATGTCCAGACATCTACCCCGCACCAGTGCAAGCTGGGGCAGTCACATGCAGCCTATCAGCAGCCAGCAAGCCCGGTGACGTCACAGCGCTATTTAAGGCGGCGGACATCTTGCTTTTCCTCATTTCTCTATTGCATTCGTGAGAGACAGGACGCTGCTGTAGTGAGGGAGAGACAGAGAGCCAGGGACAGACAGGGACAGGCAGGAGACAGGCAGAAAGTCAGCAAGAAGCAGGGAAAGTTAGGAAAAATCGGAGGCAGTCACAGGGAGATTTTTTTTTTTTCATCCAGCCTGAGTGTTACTGGCTGGCTGACTGGCTTTGTTAGCGTTTTCAGGCTGCTTATACACTTACTGTGCATATATACTGAACTGATCTCAAGTCTGCTGTGAGGCATCCCATTCTGTGACTACACCAGCCTCTATTTACTATAACACTTTGCACTTATTCTAAAAGTAATTTGGCCTGATAAAGACACTTTTGCTGTGCATAGTAGTACTGCTCCCAGGTGCACTCCGGTTGGGGCATCCCATTCTGTGACTACACAAGCCTCTATTTACTACTATAACCCTTTGCACTTATTCTAATAGAAATTTGGCCTGATAAACACACTTTTGCTGTGCATAGTACTACTGCTCACAGGTGCACTGCTGGCTGTTGGGGCATCCCATCCTGTGACTACACCAGCCTCTATTTACTACTATAACCCTTTGCACTTATTCTAATAGAAATTTGGCCTGATAAACACACTTTTGCTGTGCATAGTACTACTGCTCACAGGTGCACTGCTGGCTTTTGGGGCATCCCATTCTGTGACTACACCAGCCTCTATTTACTACTATAACCCTTTGCACTTATTCTAATAGAAATTTGGCCTGATAAACACACTTTTGCTGTGCATAGTACTACTGCTCACAGGTGCACTGCTGGCTGTTGGGGCATCCCATTCTCTGACTACACAAGCCTCTATTTACTACTATAACCCTTTGCACTTATTCTAATAGAAATTTGGCCTGATAAAGACACTTTTGCTGTGCATAGTACTACTGCTCACAGGTGCACTGCTGGCTGTTGGGGCATCCCATTCTGTGACTACACAAGCCTCTATTTACTACTATAACCCTTTGCACTTATTCTAATAGAAATTTGGCCTGATAAACACACTTTTGCTGTGCATAGTACTACTGCTCACAGGTGCACTGCTGGCTGTTGGGGCATCCCATTCTGTGACTACACCAGCCTCTATTTACTACTATAACCCTTTGCACTTATTCTAATAGAAATTTGGCCTGATAAACACACTTTTGCTGTGCATAGTACTACTGCTCACAGGTGCACTGCTGGCTGTTGGGGCATCCCATTCTGTGACTACACCAGCCTCTATTTATTACTATAACCCTTTGCACTTATTCTAATAGAAATTTGGCCTGATAAACACACTTTTGCTGTGCATAGTACTACTGCTCACAGGTGCACTGCTGGCTGTTGGGGCATCCCATTCTGTGACTACACAAGCCTCTATTTACTACTATAACCCTTTGCACTTATTCTAATAGAAATTTGGCCTCATAAACACACGTTTGCTGTGCATAGTACTACTGCTCACAGGTGCACTGCTGGCTGTTGGGGCATCCCATTCTGTGACTACACCAGCCTCTATTTACTACTATAACCCTTTGCACTTATTCTAATAGAAATTTGGCCTGATAAACACACTTTTGCTGTGCATAGTACTACTGCTCACAGGTGCACTGCTGGCTGTTGGGGCATCCCATTCTGTGACTACACCAGCCTCTATTTACTACTATAACCCTTTGAACTTATTCTAATAGAAATTTGGCCTGATAAACACACTTTTGCTGTGCATAGTACTACTGCTCACAGGTGCACTGCTGGCTGTTGGGGCATCCCATTCTGTGACTACACCAGCCTCTATTTACTACTATAACCCTTTGCACTTATTCTAATAGAAATTTGGCCTGATAAACACACTTTTGCTGTGCATAGTACTACTGCTCACAGGTGCACTGCTGGCTGTTGGGGCATCCCATTCTGTGACTACACAAGCCTCTATTTACTACTATAACCCTTTGCACTTATTCTAATAGAAATTTGGCCTGATAAACACACTTTTGCTGTGCATAGTACTACTGCTCACAGGTGCACTTCTGGCTGTTGGGGCATCCCATTCTGTGACTACACCAGCCTCTATTTACTACTATAACCCTTTGCACTTATTCTAATAGAAATTTGGCCTGATAAACACACTTTTGCTGTGCATACTACTACTGCTCACAGGTGCACTCCTGTTGGGGCATCCCATTCTGTGACTACACCAGCCTCTATTTACTACTATAACCCTTTGCACTTATTCTAATAGAAATTTGGCCTGATAAACACACTTTTGCTGTGCATAGTACTACTGCTCACAGGTGCACTCCGGTTGGGGCATCCCATTCTGTGACTACACAAGCCTCTATTTATTACTATAACCCTTTGCACTTATTCTAATAGAAATTTGGCCTGATAAAGACACCTTTGCTGTGCATAGTACTACTGCTCACAGGTGCACTCCTGTTGGGGCATCCCATTCTGTGACTACACAAGCCTCTATTTACTACTATAACCCTTTGCACTTATTCTAATAGAAATTTGGCCTGATAAACACACTTTTGCTGTGCATAGTACTACTGCTCACAGGTGCACTGCTGGCTGTTGAGGCATCCCATTCTGTGACTACACAAGCCTCTATTTACTACTATAACCCTTTGCACTTATTCTAATAGAAATTTGGCCTGATAAACACACTTTTGCTGTGCATAGTACTACTGCTCACAGGTGCACTGCTGGCTGTTGGGGCATCCCATTCTGTGACTACACCAGCCTCTATTTACTACTATAACCCTTTGCACTGATTCTAATAGAAATTTGGCCTGATAAACACACATTTGCTGTGCATAGTACTACTGCTCACAGGTGCACTGCTGGCTGTTGGGGCATCCCATTCTGTGACTACACCAGCCTCTATTTACTACTATAACCCTTTGCACTTATTCTAATAGAAATTTGGCCTGATAAACACACTTTTGCTGTGCATAGTACTACTGCTCACAGGTGCACTGCTGGCTGTTGGGGCATCCCATTCTCTGACTACACAAGCCTCTATTTACTACTATAACCCTTTGCACTTATTCTAATAGAAATTTGGCCTGATAAAGACACTTTTGCTGTGCATAGTACTACTGCTCACAGGTGCACTCCTGTTGGGGCATCCCATTCTGTGACTACACAAGCCTCTATTTACTACTATAACCCTTTGCACTTATTCTAATAGAAATTTGGCCTGATAAACACACTTTTGCTGTGCATAGTACTACTGCTCACAGGTGCACTGCTGGCTGTTGGGGCATCCCATTCTGTGACTACACCAGCCTCTATTTACTACTATAACCCTTTGCACTTATTCTAATAGAAATTTGGCCTGATAAACACACTTTTGCTGTGCATAGTACTACTGCTCACAGGTGCACTCCTGTTGGGGCATCCCATTCTGTGACTACACCAGCCTCTATTTACTACTATAACCCTTTGCACTTATTCTAATAGAAATTTGGCCTGATAAACACACTTTTGCTGTGCATAGTACTACTGCTCACAGGTGCACTGCTGGCTGTTGGGGCATCCCATTCCGTGACTACACCAGCCTCTATTTACTACTATAACCCTTTGCACTTATTCTAATAGAAATTTGGCCTGATAAACACACTTTTGCTGTGCATAGTAGTACTGCTCCCAGGTGCACTCCGGTTGGGGCATCCCATTCTGTGACTACACCAGCCTCTATTTACTATAACTCTTTGCACTTATTCTAAAAGTAATTTGGCCTGATAAAGACACTTTTGCTGTGCATAGTAGTACTGCTCCCAGGTGCACTTCGGTTGGGGCATCCCATTCTGTGACTACACAAGCCTCTATTTACTACTATAACCCTTTACACTTATTCTAATAGAAATTTGGCCTGATAAAGACACTTTTGCTGTGCATAGTACTACTGCTCACAGGTGCACTCCTGTTGGGGCATCCCATTCTGTAACATACCATACCCCTCTTTATTTACACTAAGCAGCTCTCTTATTTACACCAAGCAGGCCTGTTGGAGACTGAGTGTTACTGCTCACTTTTGGTGTGCATTATATTCTGTTTCATATAGACCCACTGCTGCCTAGGGGTTCTTAAAATATCACCTACTACCACGCCAGTTAGACTATGTTGGGCAGACAAGTGCCTGGAAGTGAAAAGAGGAGTGGCAGAGGCCAAGATTCCGCAGGCAGAGGTCGCAGCAGACTGGGGGCCAGTAGCAGCAGGAGTCACGCTGAGAGACCTAATCTGCCAGTATCTGCTAGCGATCGGGTCTCCACCAGTAACGCATCTGCCGTGGTAGATTGGTTGACGCACTCATCAACAACATCATCACAACTTACGTCTGAGACCCCCAGTCTAGGGTTGGTAGGTTCCTCTGACACAACCCTGAGTTGGCATGCCCCGAGAGCAGTCCCTGTCCTCCCATTGCCTCTGTCCTACGCCGTTCCCTCCCCCAGCGACGTATCCTATGCTTTGGGTTCAGCTCCACTCTTTAGTGAGGAGGACGATCAGATAGAGGACAGTCAGCAGCTACTGCCCAGCCAAGAAATGGAGGTGGCTTCTTTAGCTAGGCAGACAAATAGTGATGCGGACAGTGTCGTGGGTGCTGCGAGCGTTCCAGCTCCTGCGCCAGACACTGTTGACGAATCCACGAACATCAGTGACGTACAGCCACAACTCGGTGATAATGATGATGACGATGAAGCCGATCGCACTTGGGAGCCGGGTGATGAAGGGGCTTCATCGTCATCATCAGGAGAAGAGGGGTGCAGGTTGCCCCGGAGTCAGCAGCTCAGGCAGCAAGGTGTTAGCAGCATGGTTGGCAGGCAGCATGGGGGCACAATTGTAAAGCCTGGAGCCAAACGGGGCCGGGGTAGAGCACCTGCTGCGCGGCAGGCTACCTTATCGGGAGGTAGTGGGGCAGGGGTTCCTGGAGTTGGCAACAGCAGCAGTGAATCAGTGAGGCCAGGGGGTGGGAAAAGTAGCTACTCGGCAGTGTGGCAGTTTTTCCTGAAGCATCCGCAGGAGGGTAACATGGCCACATGCAAGATATGTAGGCAGATGGTGAAGCATGGCCAGGGTCCAAATGTTGGCACCACGGCCCTGCGTCAACATATGCAGCGCCACCATAAAGCGGCCTGGGAGAACCTAGGCTCCGGAGAGGTGGGCCAGACTGCTTCCTCACCGAGTGGCACGCCGCTCCCAATTTCTGCCAGCCAAGGCTCCAGCACCTCAGCCGAAGGCAGCTGTGCGTCATACCCATCCTGTGTCGCTCCTGCTCCTCCTCCAAGTCATGCATCCCGCCAGTAATCCATCAGCGAAGCCATGTCCAAGAGACAGCAGTATGCGCCCACTCATCCTACGGCGCAGAAGCTGAATGTGCTCCTGTCCAAGTTGCTGGTGCTGCAGTCGCTCCCTTTTCAGGTGGTGGACTCTGCACCTTTCAGAGAACTGATGGCTTGTGCCGAGCCGAGGTGGAGAGTCCCAAGCCGTAATTTCTTTGCCAAGAAGGCAGTACCAGCGCTGCACACTTTTGTTGAACAGAAGGTGGCCCAGTCCTTGAGCCTGTCGGTGTGTAGCAAAGTGCATGGCAGCGCCGACGTCTGGAGCTGTAACTACGGTCAGAGACAGTACATGTCGTTTACGGCCCACTGGGTGAATGTGGTCCCTTTGCAGCAGCAACTTGGACAGGTCACGCTGCTTCGGCCTCCGCGTTCCCTGCCCGTTGGGCCTGTGACACTGTGCGACTCGGCCTCCTCACCCTCCGCCATCTCCTCACCCTCCACTGTAGGCTCAAGTCTCAGTGCCCCTCCAGTCTACCATGTGTGCAGGGCACGGAGGTGTCACGCAGTGCTTCACATGGTTTGTCTTGGCGAACAGAGTCACACAGGGGAGGAACTGCTTAAATGTATTCATCAGGAAATCCAAACATGGCTTACTCCAAGAAAAATTAAAATGGGAATCATGGTTACCGACAATGGTTACAATGGTTACCGACAATGGGAAGAACATTTTGTCTGCGCTGCTCCAAGGAAGCCTGACCCATGCCCCCTGCATGGCTCACGTCTTCAATCTGGTTGTCAAGCGGTTCATCCTAACAACTTCAAGGAAACTTTGCATGCACTTCAGCCACTCATACACCGCCAAACACACCCTTCTTGAGCTACAGCGTCAGAATGGTATCCCCCAACATAGTCTGATTTGCGATGTTTCCACCCGTTGGAATTCCACCCTTCACATGTTGGACCGCTTATATGAACAGAGAAAAGCCATCACGGATTTCCTGATGATCCAAGCAGATAGGGGGACTCCCCTGTGTAACTTCAATGTCAACCAGTGGCAGCTCATACGTGACACCTGCCGTTTGCTCAGGCCCTTTGAGGAAGCCATTTTATTTGTCAGTCGGCAGGATTACGGGATGAACGACGTGATTCCACTGCTTCATGTACTACAGCACATGTTGGAAACCATGGCTGGTCAGGGCACTGGAGACATGGCGTTTAAATCTTACGGCCACATGAACCCCGTTGGAGCTGAACTGGAGGAGGAGGAGGAAGAGGAGGAGGAGTTGCCCAGCGAAACACAGTTTAGGCTTGGCGAAATGGCTGGTTTATCTAGTCAGCGGACAGGAGAGGAGGAGCAGGAGCAGCCAGAGGAGCTAGAGGTTTTTGAGGAATGCGAGACAGAGGACCTGGGCACACCGTGGCAGTATGCAGTGGAGATGGAGACAGGTAGTCCATCCCAGTCACTTGCGCAAATGGCAGGAAGCATGCTCACATGCTTGCGTAGTGACCCCAGAATTGTTTCCATCTGTCGGCGGGATGACTTCTGGCTGTCCACCTTATTGGACCCTCGCTTCCGGCACAAAATGGGGGCATTTTTTAAACCCACCGAGAGGGAGGACAAACTCAACTACTACAAAGACATTCTACGTAGGCAGTTGGCCGATGCCTATCTGCGCCATGGTCCATACTCTCGCAGGTCTGACTCGAGACCTCTGCGCTCACCTTCCACTGCCATGGCCGCTGGGGGGGTTGGCAGGAGCAGCAGCAGCAGCTCCATCAGCAGCAGCCTCAGTCTTCAGTCGCTAATGAGTAGCTTTCTACACCCGCATAGTGAGGCTACTCATGAGCAGCAGGAAGACCTGGAGCAGGACCTGAACCAGCAGGCCATGTCATACTTTGACATGACCATGCCAACACACCTTGAGGATCCGCTGGACTTCTGGGCAGCCAAACTTGATTTGTGGCCGCAACTAGCAGAGTTTGCCCTGGAAAAGCTGTCCTGCCCGGCAAGTAGCGTGCCATCTGAGCGGGTGTTTAGTGCGGCGGGGGCCATAGTTACGGCGAGGAGAACTCGTCTGTCAACTAAAAATGTGGAGAGACTCACCTTTGTCAAAATGAATCAGGGATGGATCAGCCAGGATTTCCACCCACCAATGCCTGATGCATGCGACTAGATTCAGCATGGTGCCACGTTTTACACTTTCCAAATGGTGCAAAACATATTTATGTCTTTAGGCCAATTTTTGGGCTCCTGTTGATGCCAACTCCAGGATGTGAATCATCCAATTTTTGGGCTCCTGAAGCCAACCCCAGTGTCTCTTTAAAGTAATGTTTGGGCTCCTGCTGCTGCTGCCAACTCCAGGGTGTGATTCATCCAATTTTTTGGCTCCTGAAGCCAACCCCAGTGTCTCTTTAAAGTAATGTTTGGGCTCCTGCTGCTGCTGCCAACTCCAGGGTGTGAATCATCTAATTTTTGGGATCCTGAAGCCAACTCCACTGTCTCTTTAAAGTAATATTTGGGCTCCTGCTGCTGCTGCTGCCAACTCCAGGGTGTGATTCATCTAATTTTTGGGCTCCTGAAGCCAACCCCAGTGTCTCTTTAAAGTAATGTTTGGGCTCCTGCTGCTGCCAACTCCAGGGTGTGAATCATCCAATTTTTGGGCTCCTGAAGCCAACCCCAGTGTCTCTTCAAAGTAATGTTTGGGCTCCTGCTGCTGCTGCCAACTCCAGGGTGTGATTCATCCAATCTTTGGGCTCCTGCTGCCAACTCCAGTGTCTCTTTAAAGTAATGTTTGGGCTCCTGCTGCTGCTGCCAACTCCAGGGTGTGAATCATCCAATTTTTGGGCTCCTGAAGCCAACTCCAGTGTCTCTTTAAAGTAATGTTTGGGCTCCTGCTGCTGCTGCCAACTCCAGGGTGTGATTCATCCAATTTTTGGGCTCCTGAAGCCAACCCCAGGGTCTCTTTAAAGTAATGTTTTGGCTCCTGCTGCTGCTGCTGCCAACTCCAGGGCGTGAATCATCCAATTTTTGGGCTCCTGAAGCCAACCCCAGTGTCTCTTTAAAGTAATGTTTGGGCTCATGCTGCTGCTGCCAACTCCAGGGTGTGATTCATCCAATCTTTGGGCTCCTGCTGCCAACTCCAGTGTCTCTTTAAAGTAATGTTTGGGCTCCTGCTGCTGCTGCTGCCAACTCCAGGGTGTGAATCATCCAATTTTTGGGCTCCTGAAGCCAACTCCAGTGTCTCTTTAAAGTAATGTTTGGGCTCATGCTGCTGCTGCCAACTCCAGGGTGTGATTCATCCAATTTTTGGGCTCCTGAAGCCAACCCCAGTGTCTCTTTAAAGTAATGTTTGGGTTCCTGCTGCTGCTGCTGCCAACTCCAGGGTGTGATTCATCCAATTTTTGGGCTCCTGAAGCCAACCCCAGTGTCTCTTTAAAGTAATGTTTGGGCTCCTGCTGCTGCTGCCAACTCCAGGGTGTGATTCATCCAATTTTTGGGCTCCTGAAGCCAACCCCAGTGTCTCTTTAATGTAATGTTTTGGCTCCTGCTGCTGCCAACTCCAGGGTGTGAATCATCCAATTTTTGGGCTCCTGAAGCCAACCCCAGTGTCTCTTTAAAGTAATGTTTGGGCTCCTGCTGCTGCTGCCAACTCCATGGTGTGATTCATCCAATCTTTGGGCTCCTGCTGCCAACTCCAGTGTCTCTTTAAAGTAATGTTTGGGCTCCTGCTGCTGCTGCCAACTCCAGGGTGTGATTCATCCAATTTTTGGGCTCCTGAAGCCAACCCCAGTGTCTCTTTAAAGTAATGTTTGGGTTCCTGCTGCTGCTGCCAACTCCAGGGTGTGATTCATCCAATTTTTGGGCTCCTGAAGCCAACCCCAGTGTCTCTTTAAAGTAATGTTTGGGCTCCTGCTGCTGCTGCTACCAACTCCAGGGTGTGAATCATCCAATTTTTGGGCTCCTGAAGCCAACCCCAGGGTCTCTTTAAAGTAATGTTTTGGCTCCTGCTGCTGCCAACTCCAGGGTGTGAATCATCCAATTTTTGGGCTCCTGAAGCCAACCCCAGTGTCTCTTTAAAGTAATGTTTGGGCTCCTGCTGCTGCTGCCAACTCCAGGGTGTGATTCATCCAATCTTTGGGCTCCTGCTGCCAACTCCAGTGTCTCTTTAAAGTAATGTTTGGGCTCCTGCTGCTGCTGCTGCCAACTCCAGGGTGTGAATCATCCAATTTTTGGGCTCCTGAAGCCAACTCCAGTGTCTCTTTAAAGTAATGTTTGGGCTCCTGCTGCTGCTGCCAACTCCAGGGTGTGATTCATCCAATTTTTGGGCTCCTGAAGCCAACCCCAGTGTCTCTTTAAAGTAATGTTTGGGCTCCTGCTGCTGCTGCTGCCAACTCCAGGGTGTGATTCATCCAATTTTTGGGCTCCTGCAGCCAACTCCAGTGTCTCTTTCAAGCTATGTTTGGGCTTGAAACTCCAGGGTGTGTCAGTCAATTTTTGGGCTCCTGCTGCTGCCAACTCCAGTGTCTCTTTCAGCCAATGTTTGGGCTCCTGCTGCTGCTTGCAACTCCAGGGTGTGATTCATCCAATTTTTGGGCTCCTGCTGCTGCCAACTCCAGTGTCTCTTTAAAGCAATGTTTGGGCTCCTGCCCCTCATAGTGATGCCACTTCAACTCTCTGCAATTGTGCCGCTCTGCGATTCTATTAGCGATGCCTCTGATCTGCATGTGATATTTATTCAAAGTATTATTTAACTAACCCAGCACGCATCCTGTGCGTGTTACAGCAAGGCAGAATGGTTTACAACACTATTGAGGCTCTAGGAGGCTCAGAAATAGCCGTTTTTAATAGCGATTCGTTGCGAATAAATTCGGGTCGAATCGATTTTTGTCGGAAAATTCGGCGAATCAGTCGAATCGAATTTTTCAAAAGTTTGCTCATCTCTAGGTGTTACCTAGGAGCATTTTCTTCCTCATCCTGGAGTCTTCTTCAAACTCATTCCATACTCAATGATACAAGAGTACATTCTGGGAGTCCCTGCCCTTCAGAGCTTACAATCTAATAGACATACATTTCAGCCATCTTTTTTTTTACTGAAAGAATGAAAACGAGTGTACTCACATGATAAACTTTTCCATTTTCCTCCTTGGTGGTGTTATCCATTAATACCTAGGTCCTCTTCCGTGGCTCTTGCAGGTGTTTCATGGCAGCATTCTGTTCCTCATCCTGGGGTCTTCTTTGAAAGCACTCTATATCCAATAGTATGGGAGTACATTAGGGGGTCCCTGCCCTTTGGAGCTTACCATCTAATGAACATTAACTTCAGTACACTTGTGTTTTAGTGAACATAGAAAATGAGTGTAATTACATGATAAGCTTTTCTATTTTCCTCCTTGATGGATGTTATCTATTGAAATCCAGATAATTACACCTTGGTCCTCTACAGTGAAGCTTAAAGGTGTTACGTGGAAGCATGCTGATCCTCATCTTGGAGTCTGCTTTGGAAATACTCTATATCCCTGCACTTGGGGGGGGGGTCCCTGTCCTTGAGAGATTACAATATAATGAACATAAACTTTATCAATCTTCTTCTTTGTAAAAACTTAGAAAATGTGTGTACACACTTGATAAGCATTTCCATATTCCTCCTTGAAGGATGTTTTCCATTGATATTCAGTTTATTACACCTTGGCCCTATTTAGAGGCGCTTGCCGGTGTTATAGGTATGATTTATGCTCCTCATCCTGAAGTCATCTTCGGCGGCACTCCATTTCCAAAGGTACTGCAGTACATTAGGGGGGTCCCTGCTCTTGAGAGACTGCAATCTAATAGAGATAAACTTCAGCAATCTTATATTTAAAAAAAACATAGAAAAAGAGTGTACTCACATGATAATTGTTTCCAACATCCTCCTTTAAGGATGTTTTTCATTGATATCCAGTTAATTACAACGTGGTCCTATTTAGTGGCGCTTGCCAGTGTTGCAGGGTTGTTTTCTGCTCCTCATCCTAACTCCATTTCCAATGGTACTGCAGTACATTAAGGGGGGTCCCTGCCCTTGAGAGCATGTAATCTGATAGAGAAAAACTTCACCAATCATATTTTTTATACAAAAACATAGAAAAAGAGTGTACTGACATGATAAGCATTTCCCTCATCCTCCCTGAAGGATCCAGGTCATAAAACCTTGGTCCTCTTCACTGGCGCTCACAAGTGTTACCCAGCAGCATTCTAATCCTCATCCGGGAGTCTTCTTCAAAAGCATTCCCTACACGTTAGTATAGGAGTACATAAGTATTGGGGTCCCTGCCCTTAAGAGCTTAAAATCAAATAGACATAAAATACAGATTTTTTTTTTACTGAAACATAGAAAAAGAGTGTACTCACATGATAAACGTTTCCATCTTCCTACTTGAAGGATGTTATCCATTGAGATTGAGGTCATTAAACCTTGGTCCTCTTCAGTGACACTTGCAGGTGTTACCTAGGAGCATTTTCTTCCTCATCCTGGAGTCTTCTTCAAACTCAATCAATACACAATGGTACAAGAGTACATTCGGGGAGTCCCTGCCCTTGAGAGATTACAATCTAATAGACATACATTTCAGCAAATCTTCTTTTTTACTGAAACAAAGAAAAAGAGTGTACTCACATGATAAACGTTTCCATCTTCCTCCTTGGAGGATGTTATTCACTGATACCTAGGTCCTCTTCCATGGCTCTTGCAGGTGTTACATGGTAGCATTCTGTTCCTCATCCTGGGGTCTTCTTTGAAAGCACTCCATATCCAATAGTACAGGGGTACATTAGGGAGCCCCTGCCCTTTAGAGTTTACCATCTAATGAACATTAACTTCAGTATACTCATTTTTTAGAGAAACACAAAAAACACATGTACTTACATGATATGCTTTTCTATTTTCCTCCTTGATGGATGTTATCTATTGAAATCCAGATAATTACACCTTGGTCCTCTACAGTGAAGCTTAAAGGTGTTACGTGGAAGCATGCTGATACTCATCTTGGAGTCTTCTTTGGAAATACTCTATATCCAATGGGGGGATCCCTGCCCTCCAGAGATTACAATAAAATGAACATAAACCACATCAATCTTCTTTATATAAACTTAGAAATTGTGTGTGCTCACATGATAAGCATTTCCATTTTCCTCCTTGAAGGAGGATATCCATTAATTTCCAGTTCAATACACTTTGGTCCTATTTAGTGGTGTTTGCCGAAGTTGCATGGCTGTTTTCTCCTCCACATCCTGGAGTCTTCTTAGTAAGCACTCCATTTCCAAAGGTACTGGAGAATATTGGGGATGTCCCTGCCCTTGAGAGCTTACAATCTAGTTTACTCACATGACAATTGTTTCCATCATCTTCCTTGAAGAATGTTATCCATTGATATCCAGTTTATTACACCGTGGCCCTATTTAGTGGAGCTTGCCAGTGTTACATGGATGATTTCTGCTCCTCATCCTGAAGTCTTCTTCGGAAGCACTCCATTTACAATTAGGGGAGTCCCTGCTCTTGAGAGCTTACAATCTAATATAGATAAACTTCAGCAATCATCTTCTTTATAAAAATGTAGAAATTGTGTGTGCACACATGATAAGCGTTTCCATCTTCCTCCTTGAAGGATGATATTAATTGATATCCAGTTCATTAAACCTTGATCCTATTTATTGTAGCTTGCTGGTGTTGGAGGGTTGTTTTCTGCTCCTCATCCTCGAGTCTTCTTCGGAAGCACTCCATTTCCAATGGTACTGGAGAACATTAGGGATGTCCCTGCTCTAGAGAACTTACAATATAATATAGATAAACTGCAGAAATCTTATATCATACAAAAACATAGAAAAAGAGTGTACTCACATGATAAATGTTTCCATCATCCTCCTTGAAGGATTATATCCATTGATATCCAGTTCATTACACTTTGGTCCTATTTAGAGGCGCTTGCTGGGGTTGCACGGCTGATTTCTGCTCCTGAAACTGGAATCTTCTTCAGAAGCACTCCATTTCCAAAGGTACTGGAGAACATTAGGGATGTCCTTGTTCTTGAGTGCTTACAATCTAATAGAGATAAAATTAAGTAATCTTATATCTTACAGAAACAAAGAAAAAAAGTGTACTCACATGATAAATGTTTTCATCATCTTCCCTGAAGGAAATTATCCATTGATATCCAGTTCATTACACCATGGTCCTATTTAGCGGTGCATGCTTGTGTTACATGGCTGTTTTCTGCTTTTCATCCTGGAATCTTCTTTGGAAGCACTCCATTTCCAATGGTACTGGAGAACAATAGGGGAGTCCCTGCACTTAAGAGCTTACAATCTAGTAAGATTAAACTTCAGATATGATAAACTTAAGATATGTCTTACAAAAACATAGAAAAAGGGTTTACTCACATGACATTTGTTTCTATCGTTCTCCTTGAAGGATGTTATCCATTGATATCCAGTTCATTACATCGTGGTCCTATTTAGTGGCGCTTGCCGGGGTACTGGAGAGCAATAGGGGAGTCCCTGCACTTAAGAGCTTACAATCTAGTAGAGATAAACTTCAGACATGTCTTACAAAAACATAGAAAAAGGGTTTACTCACATGACATTTGTTTCTATCGTTCTCCTTGAAGGATGTTATCCATTGATATCCATTTCATTACACCGTGGTCCTATTTAGTGGCGCTTGCCGGGGTTGCACGACT
Organism: Gastrophryne carolinensis; assembly: GCA_027917425.1. Taxonomy (NCBI): domain Eukaryota; kingdom Metazoa; phylum Chordata; class Amphibia; order Anura; family Microhylidae; genus Gastrophryne; species Gastrophryne carolinensis. The sequence continues at coordinate 241,281,352 of CM051236.1, read as the reverse complement.
GTTTTCTGCTCCTCATCCTGGAGTCTTCTTCGGAAGCACTCCTTTTCCAGAGGTACTGGAGAACATTAGGGATGTCACTGCTCTTAAGAGCTTACAATCTAATAGAGTAAAACTTTAGAAATCTTATATCTTACAAAAACATAGAAAATGAGTTTACTCACAATAATTATTTCTATCAACCTCATTGGAGGATGTTATCCATTGACATCCAGTTCATTACACCGTGATCCTATTTAGTGGCGCTAGCCGGAGTTGCGCAGCTGTTTTCTGCTCCTTATACTAAAGTCTTTTTCAGAAGCACTCCATTTCCAAAGATACTGGAGAACATTAGGGGAGTCCCTGCTCTTGAGAGCTTACAATCTAATAGAGATAAACTTAAGCAATCTGATATCTTACAAAAACAAAGAAAAAGAGTGTACTAATATGACAATTGTTTCCATCATCCTCCTTGAAGGATGTTATCCATTGGTATCCAGTTTTTTACACCGTGGTTCTATTTAGTGGCTCTTGCTGATGTTGCACGGCTGTTTTCTGCTCCTCAACCTGGAGTCTTCTTTGAAATCACTCCATTTCCAATGGTACTGGAGAACATTATGCCCCTGCTCTTGAGAAATTAAGATCTAATAGAGATAAACATAAGCAATCTTATCTCTTACAAAAACATAGAAAATTAGTTTACTCACATGATAATTGTTTCTATCATCCTCCTTGAAGGATGTTATCCATTGATATCCACTTCATTACACAGTGGTCCTATTTAGTGGCGTGTGCCGGTGTTACACGTCTGTTTTCTGCTCCCCATCCTGGATTCTTCTCTGGATGCACTCCATTTCCAATGGTGGTGGAGAACATTAGGGGAGTCCCTTCTCTTGTGAGCTTACAATCTAATAGAGATAAACTTTAGCAATCTTATATCTTACAAAACATAGAAAATGAGTGTATTCGCATGATAATTGTTTCATTCATCCTTATTGAAGGATGTTATCCATTGATATCAATTTCATTACACCGTGGTCCAATTTAGTGGCTCTTGCTGATGTTGCACGGCTGTTTACTGCTCCTCATCCTGGTGTCTTCTTCAGAAGCACTCCATTTCGAATGGTACTGGAGAACAATAGGGGAGTCCCTGCTCATGATTTACAATCTAATAGAGATAAACATAAGCAATCTTATCTCTTACAAAAACATAGAAAATTAGTTTACTCACAGGATAATTGTTTCTATCATCCTCATTGAAGGATGTTATCCATTGATATCCAGTTCATTACACCGCGGTCCTATTTTGTGGCGCTTGCCAGAGTTATACAGCTGTTTTCTGCTCCTCATACTAAAGTCTTCTTTGGAAGCACTCCATTTCCAAAGATACTGGAAAACATTAGGAGAGTCCCTGCTCTTGAGAGCTTACAATGTAATAGAGATAATCTTAAGCAATTTAATATCTTACAAAAACATAGAAAAATAGTGTACTCACATGACAATTGTTTCCATCATCCTCCTTGAAGGATGTTATCCATTGATATCCAGTATATTACACCGTGGTTCTATTTAGTGGCTCTTGCTGATGTTGCACACCAAGAGTTAATATCAATAAAAAAGCTACAGTTATTAAATCATTCTTGAATCACAAACAACATAAAGGACTAATTTAAAACATATACACAAATAAAACGCTGAGGAGAGTTATCCATTTGTAGCTCTAGTTCAAATATCCAATAATTAATATTATATGTGTATCAAGAATAGCTTACTATGGATGCAAGATGACGTTTAAGAGAAACAAAAAATTTGTGCTAGAAAAAATATAAAAAATATACCTACACAGTTGTGTAATAAAGTGCTTCAAAATTCTCAAAAAGTACTAAACATAAAAAGCAATGTGCAAAAATATCAATAAAGTGTTAGTAGTAGTGCATCCGCCATTTTACATACAAATCCCATAGATAACAAAGTTAGTTGAATAAGATCACCAGATCTGTTGAGCCCAGGTCCTCCAACAGTGACCTGCCACCGACACGTTGCGTGGCCAAGTGCCACTTCGCCAGGGGACTCACAATGGGCATCCCAAATTGGGGAAATACATGAAAAAACGAGATGCCAGGGGCATCCCAAATGGTGTACACATGTGTAAAAGATGCTATGTGGGGCATCCCAAATTGCTCAGCCACAACTGCCCTGCTAAATGGGGTATCCCGAATTGGGGGAAAAACCTATAAAAATTAGATTCAAGGGGCATCCCAAATGGGAACAAATGAAAAAGTTGCTCTCTGGGGCATCTCAAATTGCTCACCACAACTGCCCTGCTACATGGGGCATCCCAAATTGGGGAAATATATGTAAAAACGAGATCCAAGGGGCATCCCAAACGGTGTACACATGTAACAGATGCTATGTGGGGCCTCCCAAACTGCTCACGTACATCTGTACTGGCACAAGGGGCATCCCAAATTGCTCAGCCACAATTGCCCTGCTACTTGGGGCATTCCAAATTGGGGAAATACATGTAAAAACGAGATGCAAGGGGCATCCCAAATGGTGTACACATGTAAAAGATTCTACGTGGGGCCTCCCAAACTGCTCACGCACATCTGTACTGGCACAAGGGGCGTCCCAAACTGCTGACCTTCAACTACCCTGCTACATTGGGCATCCCAAATTGGGAAAATACATGTAAAAACGAGATGCAAGGGGCATCCCAAATGGTGTACACATGTAACAGATGCTATGTGGGGCCTCCCAAACTGCTCACACACATCTGCCCTGCTACATGGGGCATCCCAAATTAGGGAAATACGCGTAAAAACGAGATGCAAGGGGCATCCCAAATGGTGTACACATGTAACAGATGCTATGTGGGGCCTCCCAAACTGCTCACGCACATCTGTACTGGCACAATGGGCATCCCAAACTGCTCACCTTCAACTGCCCTGCTACATTGGGCATCCCAAATTGGGGAAATACATGTAAAAACGAGATGCAAGGGGCATCCCAAATGGGAACAACTGAAGAGGTTGCTCTCTGGGGCATCCCAAATTGCTCAGCCACAACTACCCTGCTACATTGGGCATCCCAAATTGGGGAAATACATGTAAAAACGAGATGCAAGGGGCATCACAAATGGGAACAAATGAAAAGGTTGCACTCTGGGGCATCCCAAATTGCTCAGCCACAACTGCCCTGCTACTTGGGGCATCCCAAATTGGGGAACTATATGTAAAAACGAGATCCAAGGGACATTCCAAACGGTGTACACATGTAACACATGCTATGTGGGGCCTCCCAAACTGCTCACACACATCTGCCCTGTTACATGGGGCAGCCCGAATTGGGGAAATGCATGTAAAAACGAGATCCAAGGAGCATCCCAAATGGTGTACACATGTAAAAGATGCTATCTGGGGCATCTCAAACTGCTCACCCACAACTGCCCTGCTGCATGGGGCATCCCGAATTGGGAAGATGCAGATAAAAACTAGATTCAAGGGGTATCCCAAACGGTGTACACCTGTAAAAGATGCTATGTGGGGCATCCCAAATTGCTCAGTCACAACTGCCCTGTTGCATGGGGCATCCCAAATTGGGGAAATACATGTCAAAATGAGATGCAAGGGGCATCGTAAATGGTGTACACGTGTAAAGGATGCTATGTGGGGCATCCCAGATTGCTCCCCCACAACTGCCCTGCTACATGGGGCATCCCTAATTGGGGAAATGCATATAAAAACTAGATGCAAGGGGCATCCCAAATGGGAACAAATGAAGAGGTTGCTCTGTGGGGCAACCCAAATTGCTCTGCCACAACTGCTCTGCTACATGGGGCATCCCAAATTGGAGAAATGCATATAAAAACGATGCAAGGGGCATCCCAAATGGGAACAAATGAAGTGGTTGCTCTGTGGGGCATCCCAAATTGCTCACCCACAACTGCCCTGCTACATTGGGCATCCTAAATTGGGGAAATACGTGTAAAAATGAGATGCAAGGGGCATCGCAAATGGTGTACACGTGTAAAAGCTGCTATGTGGGGCATCCCAGATTGCTCCCCCACAACTGCCCTGCTACATGGGGCATCCCTAATTGGGGAAATGCATATAAAAACTAGATGCAAGGGACGTCCCAAATGGGAACAAATGAAGAGGTTGCTCTCTGGGGCATCCCAAATTGCTCACCCACAACTGCCCTGCTACATTGGACATCCCAAATTGGGAAAATATATGTAAAAACGAGATGCAAGGGGCATCCCAAACGGTGTACACATGTAAAAGATGCTATGTGGGGGAATCCCAAATTGCTCAGCCACAACTGCCCTGCTGCATGGGGCATCCCAAATTGGGGAAATACATGTAAAAATGAGATGCAAGGGGCATCGCAAATGGTGTACACGTGTAAAAGCTGCTATGTGGGGCATCCCAGATTGCTCCCCCACAACTGCCCTGCTACATGGGGCATCCCTAATTGGGGAAGTGCATATAAAAACTAGATGCAAGGGGCATCCCAAATGGGAACAAATGAAGAGGTTGCTCTCTGGGGCATCCCAAATTACTCCCCCACAACTGCCCTGCTACATGGGGCATCCCGAATTGGAGAAATGCATATAAAAACGATGCAAGGGGCCTCCCAAATGGGAACAAATTAAAAGGTTGCTCTGTGGGGCATCCCAAATTGCTCAGCCACAACTGCCCTGCTACATTGGGCATCCCAAATTGGGGAAATACATGTAAAAATGAGATGCAAGGGACATTGCAAATGGTGTACACGTGTAAAAGATGCTATGTAGGGCATCCAAGATTGCTCACCCACAACTGCCCTGCTACATGAGGCATCCCTAATTGGGGAAATGCATATAAAATTAGATGCAAGGGGCATCCCAAATGGGAACAAATGAAGAGGTTGCTCTCTGGGGCATCCCAAATTGCTCAGCCACAACTACCCTGCTACATTGGGCATCCCAAATTGGGGAAATACATGTAAAAACGAGATGCAAGGGGCATCACAAATGGGAACAATTGAAAAGGTTGCACTCTGGGGCATCCCAAATTGCTCAGCCACAACTGCCCTGCTGCATGGGGCATCCCGAATTGGGGAAATGCAGATAAAAACCAGATTCAAGGGGCATCCCAAACGGTGTACACATGTAAAAGATGCTATGTGGGGGAATCCCAAATTGCTCCCCCACAACTGCCCTGCTACATTGGGCATCCCAAATTGGGGAAATACATGTAAAAATGAGATGCAAGGGACATTGCAAATGGTGTACACATGTAACACATGCTATGTGGGGCATCCCAAATTGGGGAAATACATGTAAAAATGAGATGCAAGGGACATTGCAAATGGTGTACAAGTGTAAAAGATGCTATGTGGGGCATCCCAGATTGCTCACCCACAACTGCCCTGCTACATGGGGCATCCCTAATTGGGGAAATGCATATAAAAATTAGATGCAAGGGGCATCCCAAATGGGAACAAATGAAGAGGTTGCTCTCTGGGGCATCCCAAATTGCTCAGCCACAACTACCCTGCTACATTGGGCATCCCAAATTGGGGAAATACATGTAAAAACGAGATGCAAGGGGCATCACAAATGGGAACAAATGAAAAGGTTGCACTCTGGGGCATCCCAAATTGCTCACCCACAAGTGCCGTGCTACATTGGGCATCCCAAATTAAGGGGAAATACATGTAAAAACGAAATGCAAGGGGCATCCTAAATGGGAACAAATGAAGAGGTTGCTCTCTGGGGCATCCCAAATTGCTCACCTTCAACTACCCTGCTACATTGGGCATCCCAAATTGGGGAAATACATGTAAAAACGAGATGCAAGGGGCATCACAAATGGGAACAAATTAAAAGGTTGCTCTCTGGGGCATCCCAAATTGCTCAGCCACAAATGCCCTGCTACATTGGGCATCCCAAATTGGGGAAATACATGTAAAAATGAGATGCAAGGGACATTGCAAATGGTGTACACATGTAACACATGCTATGTGGGGCATCCCAAATTGGGGAAATACATGTAAAAATGAGATGCAAGGGACATTGCAAATGGTGTACACGTGTAAAAGATGCTATGTGGGGCATCCCAGATTGCTCACCCACAACTGCCCTGCTACATGGGGCATCCCTAATTGGGGAAATGCATACAAAAATTAGATGCAAGGGGCATCCCAAATGGGAACAAATGAAGAGGTTGCTCTCTGGGGCATCCCAAATTGCTCAGCCACAACTACCCTGCTACATTGGGCATCCTAAATTGGGGAAATACATGTAAAAACGAGATGCAAGGGACATTGCAAATGGTGTACACGTGTAAAAGATGCTATGTGGGGCATCCCAGATTGCTCACCCACAACTGCCCTGCTACATGGGGCATCCCTAATTGGGGAAATGCATATAAAAATTAGATGCAAGGGGCATCACAAATGGGAACAAATGAAGAGGTTGCACTCTGGGGCATCCCAAATTGCTCAGCCACAACTGCCCTGCTACTTGGGGCATCCCAAATTGGGGAACTATATGTAAAAACGAGATCCAAGGGACATTCCAAACGGTGTACACATGTAACACATGCTATGGGGGGCCTCCCAAACTGCTCACACACATCTGCCCTGCTACATGGGGCATCCCGAATTGGGGAAATGCATGTAAAAACGAGATTCAAGGAGCATCCCAAATGGTGTACACATGTAAAAGATGCTATCTGGGGCATCTCAAACTGCTCACCCACAACTGCCCTGCTGCATGGGGCATCCCGAATTGGGGAAATGCAGATAAAAACTAGATTCAAGGGGCATCCCAAACGGTGTACACATATAAAAGATGCTATGTGGGGCATCCCAAATTGCTCAGCCACAACTGCCTTGCTGCATGGGGCATCCCAAATTGGGGAAATACATGTAAAAATGAGATGCAAGGGACATTGCAAATGGTGTACACGTGTAAAAGATGCTATGTGGGGCATCCCAGATTGCTCACCCACAACTGCCCTGCTACATGGGGCATCCCTAATTGGGGAAATGCATATAAAAATTAGATGCAAGGGGCATCCCAAATGGGAAGAAATGAAGAGGCTGCTCTCTGGGGCATCCCAAATTGCTCAGCCACAACTACCCTGCTACATTGGGCATCCCAAATTGGGGAAATACATGTAAAAACGAGATGCAAGGGGCATCACAAATGGGAACAAATGAAAAGGTTGCACTCTGGGGCATCCCAAATTGCTCACCCACAAGTGCCGTGCTACATTGGGCATCCCAAATTAAGGGGAAATACATGTAAAAACGAGATGCAAGGGGCATCCTAAATGGGAACAAATGAAGAGGTTGCTCTCTGGGGCATCCCAAATTGCTCACCTTCAACTACCCTGCTACATTGGGCATCCCAAATTGGGGAAATACATGTAAAAACGAGATGCAAGGGGCATTACAAATGGGAACAAATGAAGAGGTTGCTCTCTGGGGCATCCCAAATTGCTCAGCCACAACTGCCCTGCTACATTGGGCATCCCAAATTGGGGAAATACATGTAAAAATGAGATGCAAGGGACATTGCAAATGGTGTACACATGTAACACATGCTATGTGGGGCATCCCAAACTGGGGAAATACATGTAAAAATGAGATGCAAGGGACATTGCAAATGGTGTACACGTGTAAAAGATGCTATGTGGGGCATCCCAGATTGCTCACCCACAACTGCCCTGCTACATGGGGCATCCCTAATTGGGGAAGTGCATATAAAAATTAGATGCAAGGGGCATCCCAAATGGGAACAAATGAAGAGGTTGCTCTCTGGGGCATCCCAAATTGCTCAGCCACAACTACCCTGCTACATTGGGCATCCCAAATTGGGGAAATACATGTAAAAACGAGATGCAAGGGGCATCACAAATGGGAACAAATGAAAAGGTTGCACTCTGGGGCATCCCAAATTGCTCACCCACAAGTGCCGTGCTACATTGGGCATCCCAAATTAAGGGGAAATACATGTAAAAACGAGATGCAAGGGGCATCCTAAATGGGAACAAATGAAGAGGTTGCTCTCTGGGGCATCCCAAATTGCTCACCTTCAACTACCCTGCTACATTGGGCATCCCAAATTGGGGAAATACATGTAAAAACGAGATGCAAGGGGCATTACAAATGGGAACAAATGAAGAGGTTGCTCTCTGGGGCATCCCAAATTGCTCAGCCACAACTGCCCTGCTACATTGGGCATCCCAAATTGGGGAAATACATGTAAAAATGAGATGCAAGGGACATTGCAAATGGTGTACACATGTAACACATGCTATGTGGGGCATCCCAAACTGGGGAAATACATGTAAAAATGAGATGCAAGGGACATTGCAAATGGTGTACACGTGTAAAAGATGCTATGTGGGGCATCCCAGATTGCTCACCCACAACTGCCCTGCTACATGGGGCATCCCTAATTGGGGAAATGCATACAAAAATTAGATGCAAGGGGCATCCCAAATGGGAACAAATGAAGAGGTTGCTCTCTGGGGCATCCCAAATTGCTCAGCCACAACTACCCTGCTACATTGGGCATCCTAAATTGGGGAAATACATGTAAAAACGAGATGCAAGGGACATTGCAAATGGTGTACACGTGTAAAAGATGCTATGTGGGGCATCCCAGATTGCTCACCCACAACTGCCCTGCTACATGGGGCATCCCTAATTGGGGAAATGCATATAAAAATTAGATGCAAGGGGCATCACAAATGGGAACAAATGAAGAGGTTGCACTCTGGGGCATCCCAAATTGCTCAGCCACAACTGCCCTGCTACTTGGGGCATCCCAAATTGGGGAACTATATGTAAAAACGAGATCCAAGGGACATTCCAAACGGTGTACACATGTAACACATGCTATGGGGGGCCTCCCAAACTGCTCACACACATCTGCCCTGCTACATGGGGCATCCCGAATTGGGGAAATGCATGTAAAAACGAGATTCAAGGAGCATCCCAAATGGTGTACACATGTAAAAGATGCTATCTGGGGCATCTCAAACTGCTCACCCACAACTGCCCTGCTGCATGGGGCATCCCGAATTGGGGAAATGCAGATAAAAACTAGATTCAAGGGGCATCCCAAACGGTGTACACATATAAAAGATGCTATGTGGGGCATCCCAAATTGCTCAGCCACAACTGCCTTGCTGCATGGGGCATCCCAAATTGGGGAAATACATGTAAAAATGAGATGCAAGGGACATTGCAAATGGTGTACACGTGTAAAAGATGCTATGTGGGGCATCCCAGATTGCTCACCCACAACTGCCCTGCTACATGGGGCATCCCTAATTGGGGAAATGCATATAAAAATTAGATGCAAGGGGCATCCCAAATGGGAAGAAATGAAGAGGCTGCTCTCTGGGGCATCCCAAATTGCTCAGCCACAACTACCCTGCTACATTGGGCATCCCAAATTGGGGAAATACATGTAAAAACGAGATGCAAGGGGCATCACAAATGGGAACAAATGAAAAGGTTGCACTCTGGGGCATCCCAAATTGCTCACCCACAAGTGCCGTGCTACATTGGGCATCCCAAATTAAGGGGAAATACATGTAAAAACGAGATGCAAGGGGCATCCTAAATGGGAACAAATGAAGAGGTTGCTCTCTGGGGCATCCCAAATTGCTCACCTTCAACTACCCTGCTACATTGGGCATCCCAAATTGGGGAAATACATGTAAAAACGAGATGCAAGGGGCATTACAAATGGGAACAAATGAAGAGGTTGCTCTCTGGGGCATCCCAAATTGCTCAGCCACAACTGCCCTGCTACATTGGGCATCCCAAATTGGGGAAATACATGTAAAAATGAGATGCAAGGGACATTGCAAATGGTGTACACATGTAACACATGCTATGTGGGGCATCCCAAACTGGGGAAATACATGTAAAAATGAGATGCAAGGGACATTGCAAATGGTGTACACGTGTAAAAGATGCTATGTGGGGCATCCCAGATTGCTCACCCACAACTGCCCTGCTACATGGGGCATCCCTAATTGGGGAAGTGCATATAAAAATTAGATGCAAGGGGCATCCCAAATGGGAACAAATGAAGAGGTTGCTCTCTGGGGCATCCCAAATTGCTCAGCCACAACTACCCTGCTACATTGGGCATCCCAAATTGGGGAAATACATGTAAAAACGAGATGCAAGGGGCATCACAAATGGGAACAAATGAAAAGGTTGCACTCTGGGGCATCCCAAATTGCTCACCCACAAGTGCCGTGCTACATTGGGCATCCCAAATTAAGGGGAAATACATGTAAAAACGAGATGCAAGGGGCATCCTAAATGGGAACAAATGAAGAGGTTGCTCTCTGGGGCATCCCAAATTGCTCACCTTCAACTACCCTGCTACATTGGGCATCCCAAATTGGGGAAATACATGTAAAAACGAGATGCAAGGGGCATTACAAATGGGAACAAATGAAGAGGTTGCTCTCTGGGGCATCCCAAATTGCTCAGCCACAACTGCCCTGCTACATTGGGCATCCCAAATTGGGGAAATACATGTAAAAATGAGATGCAAGGGACATTGCAAATGGTGTACACATGTAACACATGCTATGTGGGGCATCCCAAACTGGGGAAATACATGTAAAAATGAGATGCAAGGGACATTGCAAATGGTGTACACGTGTAAAAGATGCTATGTGGGACATCCCAGATTGCTCACCCACAACTGCCCTGCTACATGGGGCATCCCTAATTGGGGAAGTGCATATAAAAATTAGATGCAAGGGGCATCCCAAATGGGAACAAATGAAGAGGTTGCTCTCTGGGGCATCCCAAATTGCTCAGCCACAACTACCCTGCTACATTGGGCATCCCAAATTGGGGAAATACATGTAAAAACGAGATGCAAGGGGCATCACAAATGGGAACAAATGAAGAGGTTGCACTCTGGGGCATCCCAAATTGCTCAGCCACAACTGCCCTGCTACTTGGGGCATCCCAAATTGGGGAACTATATGTAAAAACGAGATCCAAGGGACATTCCAAACGGTGTACACATGTAACACATGCTATGGGGGGCCTCCCAAACTGCTCACACACATCTGCCCTGCTACATGGGGCATCCCGAATTGGGGAAATGCATGTAAAAACGAGATTCAAGGAGCATCTCAAATGGTGTACACATGTAAAAGATGCTATCTGGCGCATCTCAAACTGCTCACCCACAACTGCCCTGCTGCATGGGGCATCCCGAATTGGGGAAATGCAGATAAAAACTAGATTCAAGGGGCATCCCAAACGGTGTACACATATAAAAGATGCTATGTGGGGCATCCCAAATTGCTCAACCACAACTGCCCTGCTGCATGGGGCATCCCAAATTGGGGAAATACATGTCAAAATGAGATGCAAGGGGCATCTAAAATGGTGTACACGTGTAAAGGATGCTATGTGGGGCATCCCAGATTGCTCACCCACAACTGCCCTGCTACATGGGGCATCCCTAATTGGGGAAATGCATATAAAAACTAGATGCAAGGGGCATCCCAAATGGGAACAAATGAAGAGGTTGCTCTCTGAGGCGTCCCAAATTGCTCAGCCACAACTGCCCTGCTACATGGGGCATCCCAAATTGGGGAAATACATGTAAAAACGAGATGCAAGGGGCATCCCAAATGGGAACAAATGAAGAGGTTGCTCTCTGGGGCATCCCAAATTGCTCACCTTCAACTGCCCTGCTACATTGGGCATCCCAAATTGGGGAAATACATGTAAAAACGAGATGCAAGGGGCATCACAAATGGGAACAAATGAAGAGGTTGCTCTCTGGGGCATCCCAAATTGCTCACCTTCAACTGCCCTGCTACATTGGGCATCCCAAATTGGGGAAATACATGTAAAAACGAGATGCAAGGGGCATCACAAATGGGAACAAATGAAAAGGTTGCACTCTGGGGCATCCCAAATTGCTCAGCCACAACTGCCCTGCTACTTGGGGCATCCCAAATTGGGGAACTATATGTAAAAACGAGATCCAAGGGACATTCCAAACGGTGTACACATGTAACTCATGCTATGTGGGGCCTCCCAAACTGCTCACCCACAACTGCCCTGCTGCATGGGGCATCCCGAATTGGGGAAATCCAGATAAAAACTAGATTCAAGGGGCATCCCAGACGGTGTACACATGTAAAAGATGCTATGTGGGGCATCCCAAATTGCTCAACCACAACTGCCCTGCTGCATGGGGCATCCCAAATTGGGGAAATACATGTCAAAATGAGATGCAAGGGACATTGCAAATGGTGTACACGTGTAAAAGATGCTATGTGGGGCATCCCAGATTGCTCACCCACAACTGCCCTGCTACATGGGGCATCCCTAATTGGGGAAATGCATATAAAAACTAGATGCAAGGGGCATCCCAAATGGGAACAAATGAAGAGGTTGCTCTGTGGGGCATCCCAAATTGCTCAGCCACAACTGCCCTGCTACACTGGGCATCCCAAATTTGGGAAATACATGTAAAAATGAAATGCAAGGGGCATCCCAAACGGTGTACACATGTAAAAGATGCTATGTGGGGCATCCCAAATTGCTCCCCCAAAACTGCCCTGCTACTTGGGGCATCCCAAATTGGGGAAATGTATGTAAAAACGAGATGCAAATTGCTCTGCCGCAACTGCCCCACTACATGGGGGAAATACATGTAACATCTAGATGGAAGGGGCATCCCAAACTGGGACAAAAGAAAAACTGTGCTATCTCGCCATCAAAAGTGCACTTTCCCCAGCATTATATTTTATTATTATCAATAATAATAAATTATTTTTTCATTTATTAAAAAGAAAAAAAAAACTGCCTAGACTACACTTTGTAGATAACGTTATATTTTTTATTATCAGCAATAATAGTAATAATCAATTATTTTGACATTTATTGAAAGAAAAAAATAAAATGCCTGTCTGTGATGGAGCCTATTCCTTAATGATCAAGGATCGTGTAATGTAAAAAAGTCCTGCTGTGACCGTCTATACTTAATGTAGCCTATTCCTTAAGGATCCGCTCTGTGTATGGTCCTCAGAACAGCGGCCATTGATCCTTTCTATAGGATGACTAGGCGGCGCTCCTCAGTTACAAGTGCTGTCGTTAAGATGAACGGCCCATAGCACATAGCTCTCGAAACAGACAGGACGAGTTGCTAGCGGCACTCCTCAGTATATAAGGGGCAGCCGCGCCCAGAAGGTTTGCTTATGGCGAGTAATGAGTTAAATCGATACGTCCAAAATCATTTTATACATATCACACTATCCCGAGGCATTCATGAAATAAAAGTTTTCATTAAGATAAAGCGAAAACACCCGTGAAATCTTCACAAACCTTAGTCCCTTAGCAACAAACTGCATATGCAAATTAGTTTGCTTGCTGCATAGCATTCTAGGAGCTGAGGCTCGGCTGGCCTTCGCTGCCCGTTAGAAGCACTCATCAGTCAGTGGAGCACGTTGATGGGGGGGAGGGGCAATGAAAGGGTTGCTCTCTGGGGCATCCCAAATTGCTCACCCACAAGTGCCGTGCTACATTGGGCATCCCAAATTAAGGGGAAATACATGTAAAAACGAAATGTAAGGGGCATCCTAAATGGGAACAAATGAAGAGGTTGCTCTCTGGGGCATCCCAAATTGCTCACCTTCAACTACCCTGCTACATTGGGCATCCCAAATTGGGGAAATACATGTAAAAATGAGATGCAAGGGACATTGCAAATGGTGTACACGTGTAAAAGATGCTATGTGGGGCATCCCAGGTTGCTCACCCACAACTGCCCTGCTACATGGGGCATCCCTAATTGGGGAAATGCATATAAAAATTAGATGCAAGGGGCATCCCAAATGGGAACAAATGAAGAGGTTGCTCTCTGGGGCATCCCAAATTGCTCAGCCACAACTACCCTGCTACATTGGGCATCCCAAATTGGGGAAATACATGTAAAAACGAGATGCAAGGTGCATCACAAATGGGAACAAATGAAGAGGTTGCACTCTGGGGCATCCCAAATTGCTCAGCCACAAATGCCCTGCTACATTGGGCATCCCAAATTGGGGAAATACATGTAAAAATGAGATGCAAGGGGCATTGCAAATGGTGTACACATGTAACACATGCTATGTGGGGCATCCCAAATTGGGGAAATACATGTAAAAATGAGATGCAAGGGACATTGCAAATGGTGTACACGTGTAAAAGATGCTATGTGGGGCATCCCAGATTGCTCACCCACAACTGCCCTGCTACATGGGGCATCCCTAATTGGGGAAATGCATACAAAAATTAGATGCAAGGGGCATCCCAAATGGGAACAAATGAAGAGGTTGCTCTCTGGGGCATCCCAAATTGCTCAGCCACAACTACCCTGCTACATTGGGCATCCTAAATTGGGGAAATACATGTAAAAACGAGATGCAAGGGACATTGCAAATGGTGTACACGTGTAAAAGATGCTATGTGGGGCATCCCAGATTGCTCACCCACAACTGCCCTGCTACATGGGGCATCCCTAATTGGGGAAATGCATATAAAAATTAGATGCAAGGGGCATCACAAATGGGAACAAATGAAGAGGTTGCACTCTGGGGCATCCCAAATTGCTCAGCCACAACTGCCCTGCTACTTGGGGCATCCCAAATTGGGGAACTATATGTAAAAACGAGATCCAAGGGACATTCCAAACGGTGTACACATGTAACACATGCTATGGGGGGCCTCCCAAACTGCTCACACACATCTGCCCTGCTACATGGGGCATCCCGAATTGGGGAAATGCATGTAAAAACGAGATTCAAGGAGCATCCCAAATGGTGTACACATGTAAAAGATGCTATCTGGGGCATCTCAAACTGCTCACCCACAACTGCCCTGCTGCATGGGGCATCCCGAATTGGGGAAATGCAGATAAAAACTAGATTCAAGGGGCATCCCAAACGGTGTACACATTTAAAAGATGCTATGTGGGGCATCCCAAATTGCTCAGCCACAACTGCCTTGCTGCATGGGGCATCCCAAATTGGGGAAATACATGTAAAAATGAGATGCAAGGGACATTGCAAATGGTGTACACGTGTAAAAGATGCTATGTGGGGCATCCCAGATTGCTCACCCACAACTGCCCTGCTACATGGGGCATCCCTAATTGGGGAAATGCATATAAAAATTAGATGCAAGGGGCATCCCAAATGGGAAGAAATGAAGAGGCTGCTCTCTGGGGCATCCCAAATTGCTCAGCCACAACTGCCCTGCTACATTGGGCATCCCAAATTGGGGAAATACATGTAAAAACGAGATGCAAGGGGCATCACAAATGGGAACAAATGAAAAGGTTGCACTCTGGGGCATCCCAAATTGCTCACCCACAAGTGCCGTGCTACATTGGGCATCCCAAATTAAGGGGAAATACATGTAAAAACGAGATGCAAGGGGCATCCTAAATGGGAACAAATGAAGAGGTTGCTCTCTGGGGCATCCCAAATTGCTCACCTTCAACTACCCTGCTACATTGGGCATCCCAAATTGGGGAAATACATGTAAAAACGAGATGCAAGGGGCATTACAAATGGGAACAAATGAAGAGGTTGCTCTCTGGGGCATCCCAAATTGCTCAGCCACAACTGCCCTGCTACTTGGGGCATCCCAAATTGGGGAAATACATGTAAAAATGAGATGCAAGGGACATTGCAAATGGTGTACACATGTAACACATGCTATGTGGGGCATCCCAAACTGCTCACCCACAACTGCCCTGCTGCATGGGGCATCCCGAATTGGGGAAATCCAGATAAAAACTAGATTCAAGGGGCATCCCAAACGGTGTACACATGTAAAAGATGCTATGTGGGGGAATCCCAAATTGCTCCCCCACAACTGCCCTGCTACATGGGGCATCCCAAATTGGGGAAGTGCATATAAAAACTAGATGCAAGGGGCATCCCAAATGGGAACAAATGAAGAGGTTGCTCTCTGGGTCATCCCAAATTGCTCAGCCACAACTGCCCTGCTGCATGGGGCATCCCAAATTGGGGAAATACATGTCAAAATGAGATGCAAGGGACATTGCAAATGGTGTACACGTGTAAAAGATGCTATGTGGGGCATCCCAGATTGCTCACCCACAACTGCCCTGCTACATGGGGCATCCCTAATTGGGGAAATGCATATAAAAACTAGATGCAAGGGGCATCCCAAATGGGAACAAATGAAGAGGTTGCTCTGTGGGGCATCCCAAATTGCTCAGCCACAACTGCCCTGCTACACTGGGCATCCCAAATTTGGGAAATACATGTAAAAATGAAATGCAAGGGGCATCCCAAACGGTGTACACATGTAAAAGATGCTATGTGGGGCATCCCAAATTGCTCCCCCAAAACTGCCCTGCTACTTGGGGCATCCCAAATTGGGGAAATGTATGTAAAAACGAGATGCAAATTGCTCTGCCGCAACTGCCCCACTACATGGGGGAAATACATGTAACATCTAGATGGAAGGGGCATCCCAAACTGGGACAAAAGAAAAACTGTGCTATCTCGCCATCAAAAGTGCACTTTCCCCAGCATTATATTTTATTATTATCAATAATAATAAATTATTTTTTCATTTATTAAAAAGAAAAAAAAAACTGCCTAGACTACACTTTGTAGATAACGTTATATTTTTTATTATCAGCAATAATAGTAATAATCAATTATTTTGACATTTATTGAAAGAAAAAAATAAAATGCCTGTCTGTGATGGAGCCTATTCCTTAATGATCAAGGATCGTGTAATGTAAAAAAGTCCTGCTGTGACCGTCTATACTTAATGTAGCCTATTCCTTAAGGATCCGCTCTGTGTATGGTCCTCAGAACAGCGGCCATTGATCCTTTCTATAGGATGACTAGGCGGCGCTCCTCAGTTACAAGTGCTGTCGTTAAGATGAACGGCCCATAGCACATAGCTCTCGAAACAGACAGGACGAGTTGCTAGCGGCACTCCTCAGTATATAAGGGGCAGCCGCGCCCAGAAGGTTTGCTTATGGCGAGTAATGAGTTAAATCGATACGTCCAAAATCATTTTATACATATCACACTATCCCGAGGCATTCATGAAATAAAAGTTTTCATTAAGATAAAGCGAAAACACCCGTGAAATCTTCACAAACCTTAGTCCCTTAGCAACAAACTGCATATGCAAATTAGTTTGCTTGCTGCATAGCATTCTAGGAGCTGAGGCTCGGCTGGCCTTCGCTGCCCGTTAGAAGCACTCATCAGTCAGTGGAGCACGTTGATGGGGGGGAGGGGCAATGAAAGGGTTGCTCTCTGGGGCATCCCAAATTGCTCACCCACAAGTGCCGTGCTACATTGGGCATCCCAAATTAAGGGGAAATACATGTAAAAACGAAATGTAAGGGGCATCCTAAATGGGAACAAATGAAGAGGTTGCTCTCTGGGGCATCCCAAATTGCTCACCTTCAACTACCCTGCTACATTGGGCATCCCAAATTGGGGAAATACATGTAAAAATGAGATGCAAGGGACATTGCAAATGGTGTACACGTGTAAAAGATGCTATGTGGGGCATCCCAGGTTGCTCACCCACAACTGCCCTGCTACATGGGGCATCCCTAATTGGGGAAATGCATATAAAAATTAGATGCAAGGGGCATCCCAAATGGGAACAAATGAAGAGGTTGCTCTCTGGGGCATCCCAAATTGCTCAGCCACAACTACCCTGCTACATTGGGCATCCCAAATTGGGGAAATACATGTAAAAACGAGATGCAAGGTGCATCACAAATGGGAACAAATGAAGAGGTTGCACTCTGGGGCATCCCAAATTGCTCAGCCACAAATGCCCTGCTACATTGGGCATCCCAAATTGGGGAAATACATGTAAAAATGAGATGCAAGGGGCATTGCAAATGGTGTACACATGTAACACATGCTATGTGGGGCATCCCAAATTGGGGAAATACATGTAAAAATGAGATGCAAGGGACATTGCAAATGGTGTACACGTGTAAAAGATGCTATGTGGGGCATCCCAGATTGCTCACCCACAACTGCCCTGCTACATGGGGCATCCCTAATTGGGGAAATGCATACAAAAATTAGATGCAAGGGGCATCCCAAATGGGAACAAATGAAGAGGTTGCTCTCTGGGGCATCCCAAATTGCTCAGCCACAACTACCCTGCTACATTGGGCATCCTAAATTGGGGAAATACATGTAAAAACGAGATGCAAGGGACATTGCAAATGGTGTACACGTGTAAAAGATGCTATGTGGGGCATCCCAGATTGCTCACCCACAACTGCCCTGCTACATGGGGCATCCCTAATTGGGGAAATGCATATAAAAATTAGATGCAAGGGGCATCACAAATGGGAACAAATGAAGAGGTTGCACTCTGGGGCATCCCAAATTGCTCAGCCACAACTGCCCTGCTACTTGGGGCATCCCAAATTGGGGAACTATATGTAAAAACGAGATCCAAGGGACATTCCAAACGGTGTACACATGTAACACATGCTATGGGGGGCCTCCCAAACTGCTCACACACATCTGCCCTGCTACATGGGGCATCCCGAATTGGGGAAATGCATGTAAAAACGAGATTCAAGGAGCATCCCAAATGGTGTACACATGTAAAAGATGCTATCTGGGGCATCTCAAACTGCTCACCCACAACTGCCCTGCTGCATGGGGCATCCCGAATTGGGGAAATGCAGATAAAAACTAGATTCAAGGGGCATCCCAAACGGTGTACACATTTAAAAGATGCTATGTGGGGCATCCCAAATTGCTCAGCCACAACTGCCTTGCTGCATGGGGCATCCCAAATTGGGGAAATACATGTAAAAATGAGATGCAAGGGACATTGCAAATGGTGTACACGTGTAAAAGATGCTATGTGGGGCATCCCAGATTGCTCACCCACAACTGCCCTGCTACATGGGGCATCCCTAATTGGGGAAATGCATATAAAAATTAGATGCAAGGGGCATCCCAAATGGGAAGAAATGAAGAGGCTGCTCTCTGGGGCATCCCAAATTGCTCAGCCACAACTGCCCTGCTACATTGGGCATCCCAAATTGGGGAAATACATGTAAAAACGAGATGCAAGGGGCATCACAAATGGGAACAAATGAAAAGGTTGCACTCTGGGGCATCCCAAATTGCTCACCCACAAGTGCCGTGCTACATTGGGCATCCCAAATTAAGGGGAAATACATGTAAAAACGAGATGCAAGGGGCATCCTAAATGGGAACAAATGAAGAGGTTGCTCTCTGGGGCATCCCAAATTGCTCACCTTCAACTACCCTGCTACATTGGGCATCCCAAATTGGGGAAATACATGTAAAAACGAGATGCAAGGGGCATTACAAATGGGAACAAATGAAGAGGTTGCTCTCTGGGGCATCCCAAATTGCTCAGCCACAACTGCCCTGCTACTTGGGGCATCCCAAATTGGGGAAATACATGTAAAAATGAGATGCAAGGGACATTGCAAATGGTGTACACATGTAACACATGCTATGTGGGGCATCCCAAACTGCTCACCCACAACTGCCCTGCTGCATGGGGCATCCCGAATTGGGGAAATCCAGATAAAAACTAGATTCAAGGGGCATCCCAAACGGTGTACACATGTAAAAGATGCTATGTGGGGGAATCCCAAATTGCTCCCCCACAACTGCCCTGCTACATGGGGCATCCCAAATTGGGGAAGTGCATATAAAAACTAGATGCAAGGGGCATCCCAAATGGGAACAAATGAAGAGGTTGCTCTCTGGGTCATCCCAAATTGCTCAGCCACAACTGCCCTGCTGCATGGGGCATCCCAAATTGGGGAAATACATGTCAAAATGAGATGCAAGGGACATTGCAAATGGTGTACACGTGTAAAAGATGCTATGTGGGGCATCCCAGATTGCTCACCCACAACTGCCCTGCTACATGGGGCATCCCTAATTGGGGAAATGCATATAAAAACTAGATGCAAGGGGCATCCCAAATGGGAACAAATGAAGAGGTTGCTCTGTGGGGCATCCCAAATTGCTCAGCCACAACTGCCCTGCTACACTGGGCATCCCAAATTTGGGAAATACATGTAAAAATGAAATGCAAGGGGCATCCCAAACGGTGTACACATGTAAAAGATGCTATGTGGGGCATCCCAAATTGCTCCCCCAAAACTGCCCTGCTACTTGGGGCATCCCAAATTGGGGAAATGTATGTAAAAACGAGATGCAAATTGCTCTGCCGCAACTGCCCCACTACATGGGGGAAATACATGTAACATCTAGATGGAAGGGGCATCCCAAACTGGGACAAAAGAAAAACTGTGCTATCTCGCCATCAAAAGTGCACTTTCCCCAGCATTATATTTTATTATTATCAATAATAATAAATTATTTTTTCATTTATTAAAAAGAAAAAAAAAACTGCCTAGACTACACTTTGTAGATAACGTTATATTTTTTATTATCAGCAATAATAGTAATAATCAATTATTTTGACATTTATTGAAAGAAAAAAATAAAATGCCTGTCTGTGATGGAGCCTATTCCTTAATGATCAAGGATCGTGTAATGTAAAAAAGTCCTGCTGTGACCGTCTATACTTAATGTAGCCTATTCCTTAAGGATCCGCTCTGTGTATGGTCCTCAGAACAGCGGCCATTGATCCTTTCTATAGGATGACTAGGCGGCGCTCCTCAGTTACAAGTGCTGTCGTTAAGATGAACGGCCCATAGCACATAGCTCTCGAAACAGACAGGACGAGTTGCTAGCGGCACTCCTCAGTATATAAGGGGCAGCCGCGCCCAGAAGGTTTGCTTATGGCGAGTAATGAGTTAAATCGATACGTCCAAAATCATTTTATACATATCACACTATCCCGAGGCATTCATGAAATAAAAGTTTTCATTAAGATAAAGCGAAAACACCCGTGAAATCTTCACAAACCTTAGTCCCTTAGCAACAAACTGCATATGCAAATTAGTTTGCTTGCTGCATAGCATTCTAGGAGCTGAGGCTCGGCTGGCCTTCGCTGCCCGTTAGAAGCACTCATCAGTCAGTGGAGCACGTTGATGGGGGGGAGGGGCAATGAAAGGGTTGCTCTCTGGGGCATCCCAAATTGCTCACCCACAAGTGCCGTGCTACATTGGGCATCCCAAATTAAGGGGAAATACATGTAAAAACGAAATGTAAGGGGCATCCTAAATGGGAACAAATGAAGAGGTTGCTCTCTGGGGCATCCCAAATTGCTCACCTTCAACTACCCTGCTACATTGGGCATCCCAAATTGGGGAAATACATGTAAAAACGAGATGCAAGGGGCATCACAAATGGGAACAAATTAAAAGGTTGCTCTCTGGGGCATCCCAAATTGCTCAGCCACAACTGCCCTGCTACAATGGGCATCCCAAATTGGGGAAATACATGTAAAAATGAGATGCAAGGGACATTGCAAATGGTGTACACGTGTAAAAGATGCTATGTGGGGCATCCCAGGTTGCTCACCCACAACTGCCCTGCTACATGGGGCATCCCTAATTGGGGAAATGCATATAAAAATTAGATGCAAGGGGCATCCCAAATGGGAACAAATGAAGAGGTTGCTCTCTGGGGCATCCCAAATTGCTCAGCCACAACTACCCTGCTACATTGGGCATCCCAAATTGGGGAAATACATGTAAAAACGAGATGCAAGGGGCATCACAAATGGGAACAAATGAAGAGGTTGCACTCTGGGGCATCCCAAATTGCTCAGCCACAAATGCCCTGCTACATTGGGCATCCCAAATTGGGGAAATACATGTAAAAATGAGATGCAAGGGACATTGCAAATGGTGTACACATGTAACACATGCTATGTGGGGCATCCCAAATTGGGGAAATACATGTAAAAATGAGATGCAAGGGACATTGCAAATGGTGTACACGTGTAAAAGATGCTATGTGGGGCATCCCAGATTGCTCACCCACAACTGCCCTGCTACATGGGGCATCCCTAATTGGGGAAATGCATATAAAAACTAGATGCAAGGGGCATCCCAAATGGGAACAAATGAAGAGGTTGCTCTGTGGGGCATCCCAAATTGCTCAGCCACAACTGCCCTGCTACACTGGGCATCCCAAATTTGGAAAATACATGTAAAAATGAAATGCAAGGGGCATCCCAAACGGTGTACACGTGTAAAAGATGCTATGTGGGGCATCCCAAATTGCTCACCCACAACTGCCCTGCTACATGGGGCATCCCTAATTGGGGAAATGCATATAAAAATTAGATGCAAGGGGCATCACAAATGGGAACAAATGAAGAGGTTGCACTCTGGGGCATCCCAAATTGCTCAGCCACAACTGCCCTGCTACTTGGGGCATCCCAAATTGGGGAACTATATGTAAAAACGAGATCCAAGGGACATTCCAAACGGTGTACACATGTAACACATGCTATGGGGGGCCTCCCAAACTGCTCACACACATCTGCCCTGCTACATGGGGCATCCCGAATTGGGGAAATGCATGTAAAAACGAGATTCAAGGAGCATCCCAAATGGTGTACACATGTAAAAGATGCTATCTGGGGCATCTCAAACTGCTCACCCACAACTGCCCTGCTGCATGGGGCATCCCGAATTGGGGAAATGCAGATAAAAACTAGATTCAAGGGGCATCCCAAACGGTGTACACATTTAAAAGATGCTATGTGGGGCATCCCAAATTGCTCAGCCACAACTGCCTTGCTGCATGGGGCATCCCAAATTGGGGAAATACATGTAAAAATGAGATGCAAGGGACATTGCAAATGGTGTACACGTGTAAAAGATGCTATGTGGGGCATCCCAGATTGCTCACCCACAACTGCCCTGCTACATGGGGCATCCCTAATTGGGGAAATGCATATAAAAATTAGATGCAAGGGGCATCCCAAATGGGAAGAAATGAAGAGGCTGCTCTCTGGGGCATCCCAAATTGCTCAGCCACAACTGCCCTGCTACATTGGGCATCCCAAATTGGGGAAATACATGTAAAAACGAGATGCAAGGGGCATCACAAATGGGAACAAATGAAAAGGTTGCACTCTGGGGCATCCCAAATTGCTCACCCACAAGTGCCGTGCTACATTGGGCATCCCAAATTAAGGGGAAAT
Organism: Gastrophryne carolinensis; assembly: GCA_027917425.1. Classification (NCBI taxonomy): domain Eukaryota; kingdom Metazoa; phylum Chordata; class Amphibia; order Anura; family Microhylidae; genus Gastrophryne; species Gastrophryne carolinensis. The sequence goes on along the minus strand of CM051236.1, from coordinate 241,258,177 downwards.
ACATGTAAAAACGAGATGCAAGGGGCATCCTAAATGGGAACAAATGAAGAGGTTGCTCTCTGGGGCATCCCAAATTGCTCACCTTCAACTACCCTGCTACATTGGGCATCCCAAATTGGGGAAATACATGTAAAAACGAGATGCAAGGGGCATTACAAATGGGAACAAATGAAGAGGTTGCTCTCTGGGGCATCCCAAATTGCTCAGCCACAACTGCCCTGCTACATTGGGCATCCCAAATTGGGGAAATACATGTAAAAATGAGATGCAAGGGACATTGCAAATGGTGTACACATGTAACACATGCTATGTGGGGCATCCCAAACTGGGGAAATACATGTAAAAATGAGATGCAAGGGACATTGCAAATGGTGTACACGTGTAAAAGATGCTATGTGGGGCATCCCAGATTGCTCACCCACAACTGCCCTGCTACATGGGGCATCCCTAATTGGGGAAGTGCATATAAAAATTAGATGCAAGGGGCATCCCAAATGGGAACAAATGAAGAGGTTGCTCTCTGGGGCATCCCAAATTGCTCAGCCACAACTACCCTGCTACATTGGGCATCCCAAATTGGGGAAATACATGTAAAAACGAGATGCAAGGGGCATCACAAATGGGAACAAATGAAGAGGTTGCACTCTGGGGCATCCCAAATTGCTCAGCCACAACTGCCCTGCTACTTGGGGCATCCCAAATTGGGGAACTATATGTAAAAACGAGATCCAAGGGACATTCCAAACGGTGTACACATGTAACACATGCTATGGGGGGCCTCCCAAACTGCTCACACACATCTGCCCTGCTACATGGGGCATCCCGAATTGGGGAAATGCATGTAAAAACGAGATTCAAGGAGCATCTCAAATGGTGTACACATGTAAAAGATGCTATCTGGGGCATCTCAAACTGCTCACCCACAACTGCCCTGCTGCATGGGGCATCCCGAATTGGGGAAATGCAGATAAAAACTAGATTCAAGGGGCATCCCAAACGGTGTACACATATAAAAGATGCTATGTGGGGCATCCCAAATTGCTCAACCACAACTGCCCTGCTGCATGGGGCATCCCAAATTGGGGAAATACATGTCAAAATGAGATGCAAGGGGCATCTAAAATGGTGTACACGTGTAAAGGATGCTATGTGGGGCATCCCAGATTGCTCACCCACAACTGCCCTGCTACATGGGGCATCCCTAATTGGGGAAATGCATATAAAAACTAGATGCAAGGGGCATCCCAAATGGGAACAAATGAAGAGGTTGCTCTCTGGGGCATCCCAAATTGCTCAGCCACAACTGCCCTGCTACATGGGGCATCCCAAATTGGGGAAATACATGTAAAAACGAGATGCAAGGGGCATCCCAAATGGGAACAAATGAAGAGGTTGCTCTCTGGGGCATCCCAAATTGCTCACCTTCAACTGCCCTGCTACATTGGGCATCCCAAATTGGGGAAATACATGTAAAAACGAGATGCAAGGGGCATCCCAAATGGGAACAAATGAAGAGGTTGCTCTCTGGGGCATCCCAAATTGCTCACCTTCAACTGCCCTGCTACATTGGGCATCCCAAATTGGGGAAATACATGTAAAAACGAGATGCAAGGGGCATCACAAATGGGAACAAATGAAAAGGTTGCACTCTGGGGCATCCCAAATTGCTCAGCCACAACTGCCCTGCTACTTGGGGCATCCCAAATTGGGGAACTATATGTAAAAACGAGATCCAAGGGACATTCCAAACGGTGTACACATGTAACACATGCTATGTGGGGCATCCCAAACTGCTCACCCACAACTGCCCTGCTGCATGGGGCATCCCGAATTGGGGAAATCCAGATAAAAACTAGATTCAAGGGGCATCCCAAACGGTGTACACATGTAAAAGATGCTATGTGGGGGAATCCCAAATTGCTCCCCCACAACTGCCCTGCTACATGGGGCATCCCAAATTGGGGAAGTGCATATAAAAACTAGATGCAAGGGGCATCCCAAATGGGAACAAATGAAGAGGTTGCTCTCTGGGTCATCCCAAATTGCTCAGCCACAACTGCCCTGCTGCATGGGGCATCCCAAATTGGGGAAATACATGTCAAAATGAGATGCAAGGGACATTGCAAATGGTGTACACGTGTAAAAGATGCTATGTGGGGCATCCCAGATTGCTCACCCACAACTGCCCTGCTACATGGGGCATCCCTAATTGGGGAAATGCATATAAAAACTAGATGCAAGGGGCATCCCAAATGGGAACAAATGAAGAGGTTGCTCTGTGGGGCATCCCAAATTGCTCAGCCACAACTGCCCTGCTACACTGGGCATCCCAAATTTGGGAAATACATGTAAAAATGAAATGCAAGGGGCATCCCAAACGGTGTACACATGTAAAAGATGCTATGTGGGGCATCCCAAATTGCTCCCCCAAAACTGCCCTGCTACTTGGGGCATCCCAAATTGGGGAAATGTATGTAAAAACGAGATGCAAATTGCTCTGCCGCAACTGCCCCACTACATGGGGGAAATACATGTAACATCTAGATGGAAGGGGCATCCCAAACTGGGACAAAAGAAAAACTGTGCTATCTCGCCATCAAAAGTGCACTTTCCCCAGCATTATATTTTATTATTATCAATAATAATAAATTATTTTTTCATTTATTAAAAAGAAAAAAAAAACTGCCTAGACTACACTTTGTAGATAACGTTATATTTTTTATTATCAGCAATAATAGTAATAATCAATTATTTTGACATTTATTGAAAGAAAAAAATAAAATGCCTGTCTGTGATGGAGCCTATTCCTTAATGATCAAGGATCGTGTAATGTAAAAAAGTCCTGCTGTGACCGTCTATACTTAATGTAGCCTATTCCTTAAGGATCCGCTCTGTGTATGGTCCTCAGAACAGCGGCCATTGATCCTTTCTATAGGATGACTAGGCGGCGCTCCTCAGTTACAAGTGCTGTCGTTAAGATGAACGGCCCATAGCACATAGCTCTCGAAACAGACAGGACGAGTGGCTAGCGGCACTCCTCAGTATATAAGGGCCAGCCGCAGCCAGAAGGTTTGCTTATGGCGAGTAATGAGTTAATTCGATACGTCCAAAATCATTTTGTACATATCAGACTATCCCGAGGCATTCATGAAATAAAAGTTTTCACTAAGATAAAGCGAAAACACCCGTGAAATCTTCACAAACCTTAGTCCCTTAGCAACAAACTGCATATGCAAATTAGTTTGCTTGCTGCATAGCATTCTAGGAGCTGAGGCTCGGCTGGCCTTCTCTGCCCGTTAGAAGCACTCATCAGTCAGTGGAGCACGTTGATGGGGGGGAGGGGCAATGAAAGGGTTGCTCTCTGGGGCATCCCAAATTGCTCACCCACAAGTGCCGTGCTACATTGGGCATCCCAAATTAAGGGGAAATACATGTAAAAACGAAATGTAAGGGGCATCCTAAATGGGAACAAATGAAGAGGTTGCTCTCTGGGGCATCCCAAATTGCTCACCTTCAACTACCCTGCTACATTGGGCATCCCAAATTGGGGAAATACATGTAAAAACGAGATGCAAGGGGCATCACAAATGGGAACAAATTAAAAGGTTGCTCTCTGGGGCATCCCAAATTGCTCAGCCACAACTGCCCTGCTACAATGGGCATCCCAAATTGGGGAAATACATGTAAAAATGAGATGCAAGGGACATTGCAAATGGTGTACACATGTAACACATGCTATGTGGGGCATCCCAAACTGGGGAAATACATGTAAAAATGAGATGCAAGGGACATTGCAAATGGTGTACACGTGTAAAAGATGCTATGTGGGGCATCCCAGATTGCTCACCCACAACTGCCCTGCTACATGGGGCATCCCTAATTGGGGAAGTGCATATAAAAATTAGATGCAAGGGGCATCCCAAATGGGAACAAATGAAGAGGTTGCTCTCTGGGGCATCCCAAATTGCTCAGCCACAACTACCCTGCTACATTGGGCATCCCAAATTGGGGAAATACATGTAAAAACGAGATGCAAGGGGCATCACAAATGGGAACAAATGAAGAGGTTGCACTCTGGGGCATCCCAAATTGCTCAGCCACAACTGCCCTGCTACTTGGGGCATCCCAAATTGGGGAACTATATGTAAAAACGAGATCCAAGGGACATTCCAAACGGTGTACACATGTAACACATGCTATGGGGGGCCTCCCAAACTGCTCACACACATCTGCCCTGCTACATGGGGCATCCCGAATTGGGGAAATGCATGTAAAAACGAGATTCAAGGAGCATCTCAAATGGTGTACACATGTAAAAGATGCTATCTGGGGCATCTCAAACTGCTCACCCACAACTGCCCTGCTGCATGGGGCATCCCGAATTGGGGAAATGCAGATAAAAACTAGATTCAAGGGGCATCCCAAACGGTGTACACATATAAAAGATGCTATGTGGGGCATCCCAAATTGCTCAACCACAACTGCCCTGCTGCATGGGGCATCCCAAATTGGGGAAATACATGTCAAAATGAGATGCAAGGGGCATCTAAAATGGTGTACACGTGTAAAGGATGCTATGTGGGGCATCCCAGATTGCTCACCCACAACTGCCCTGCTACATGGGGCATCCCTAATTGGGGAAATGCATATAAAAACTAGATGCAAGGGGCATCCCAAATGGGAACAAATGAAGAGGTTGCTCTCTGAGGCGTCCCAAATTGCTCAGCCACAACTGCCCTGCTACATGGGGCATCCCAAATTGGGGAAATACATGTAAAAACGAGATGCAAGGGGCATCCCAAATGGGAACAAATGAAGAGGTTGCTCTCTGGGGCATCCCAAATTGCTCACCTTCAACTGCCCTGCTACATTGGGCATCCCAAATTGGGGAAATACATGTAAAAACGAGATGCAAGGGGCATCACAAATGGGAACAAATGAAGAGGTTGCTCTCTGGGGCATCCCAAATTGCTCACCTTCAACTGCCCTGCTACATTGGGCATCCCAAATTGGGGAAATACATGTAAAAACGAGATGCAAGGGGCATCACAAATGGGAACAAATGAAAAGGTTGCACTCTGGGGCATCCCAAATTGCTCAGCCACAACTGCCCTGCTACTTGGGGCATCCCAAATTGGGGAACTATATGTAAAAACGAGATCCAAGGGACATTCCAAACGGTGTACACATGTAACACATGCTATGTGGGGCCTCCCAAACTGCTCACCCACAACTGCCCTGCTGCATGGGGCATCCCGAATTGGGGAAATGCAGATAAAAACTAGATTCAAGGGGCATCCCAAACGGTGTACACATGTAAAAGATGCTATGTGGGGGAATCCCAAATTGCTCCCCCACAACTGCCCTGCTACATGGGGCATCCCAAATTGGGGAAGTGCATATAAAAACTAGATGCAAGGGGCATCCCAAATGGGAACAAATGAAGAGGTTGCTCTCTGGGTCATCCCAAATTGCTCAGCCACAACTGCCCTGCTGCATGGGGCATCCCAAATTGGGGAAATACATGTCAAAATGAGATGCAAGGGACATTGCAAATGGTGTACACGTGTAAAAGATGCTATGTGGGGCATCCCAGATTGCTCACCCACAACTGCCCTGCTACATGGGGCATCCCTAATTGGGGAAATGCATATAAAAACTAGATGCAAGGGGCATCCCAAATGGGAACAAATGAAGAGGTTGCTCTGTGGGGCATCCCAAATTGCTCAGCCACAACTGCCCTGCTACACTGGGCATCCCAAATTTGGGAAATACATGTAAAAATGAAATGCAAGGGGCATCCCAAACGGTGTACACATGTAAAAGATGCTATGTGGGGCATCCCAAATTGCTCCCCCAAAACTGCCCTGCTACTTGGGGCATCCCAAATTGGGGAAATGTATGTAAAAACGAGATGCAAATTGCTCTGCCGCAACTGCCCCACTACATGGGGGAAATACATGTAACATCTAGATGGAAGGGGCATCCCAAACTGGGACAAAAGAAAAACTGTGCTATCTCGCCATCAAAAGTGCACTTTCCCCAGCATTATATTTTATTATTATCAATAATAATAAATTATTTTTTCATTTATTAAAAAGAAAAAAAAAACTGCCTAGACTACACTTTGTAGATAACGTTATATTTTTTATTATCAGCAATAATAGTAATAATCAATTATTTTGACATTTATTGAAAGAAAAAAATAAAATGCCTGTCTGTGATGGAGCCTATTCCTTAATGATCAAGGATCGTGTAATGTAAAAAAGTCCTGCTGTGACCGTCTATACTTAATGTAGCCTATTCCTTAAGGATCCGCTCTGTGTATGGTCCTCAGAACAGCGGCCATTGATCCTTTCTATAGGATGACTAGGCGGCGCTCCTCAGTTACAAGTGCTGTCGTTAAGATGAACGGCCCATAGCACATAGCTCTCGAAACAGACAGGACGAGTTGCTAGCGGCACTCCTCAGTATATAAGGGGCAGCCGCGCCCAGAAGGTTTGCTTATGGCGAGTAATGAGTTAAATCGATACGTCCAAAATCATTTTATACATATCACACTATCCCGAGGCATTCATGAAATAAAAGTTTTCATTAAGATAAAGCGAAAACACCCGTGAAATCTTCACAAACCTTAGTCCCTTAGCAACAAACTGCATATGCAAATTAGTTTGCTTGCTGCATAGCATTCTAGGAGCTGAGGCTCGGCTGGCCTTCGCTGCACGTTAGAAGCACTCATCAGTCAGTGGAGCACGTTGATGGGGGGGAGGGGCAATGAAAGGGTTGCTCTCTGGGGCATCCCAAATTGCTCACCCACAAGTGCCGTGCTACATTGGGCATCCCAAATTAAGGGGAAATACATGTAAAAACGAAATGTAAGGGGCATCCTAAATGGGAACAAATGAAGAGGTTGCTCTCTGGGGCATCCCAAATTGCTCACCTTCAACTACCCTGCTACATTGGGCATCCCAAATTGGGGAAATACATGTAAAAACGAGATGCAAGGGGCATCACAAATGGGAACAAATTAAAAGGTTGCTCTCTGGGGCATCCCAAATTGCTCAGCCACAACTGCCCTGCTACAATGGGCATCCCAAATTGGGGAAATACATGTAAAAATGAGATGCAAGGGACATTGCAAATGGTGTACACGTGTAAAAGATGCTATGTGGGGCATCCCAGATTGCTCACCCACAACTGCCCTGCTACATGGGGCATCCCTAATTGGGGAAATGCATATAAAAATTAGATGCAAGGGGCATCCCAAATGGGAACAAATGAAGAGGTTGCTCTCTGGGGCATCCCAAATTGCTCAGCCACAACTACCCTGCTACATTGGGCATCCCAAATTGGGGAAATACATGTAAAAACGAGATGCAAGGGGCATCACAAATGGGAACAAATGAAGAGGTTGCACTCTGGGGCATCCCAAATTGCTCAGCCACAACTGCCCTGCTACTTGGGGCATCCAAAATTGGGGAACTATATGTAAAAACGATATCCAAGGGACATTCCAAACGGTGTACACATGTAACACATGCTATGTGGGGCCTCCCAAACTGCTAACACACATCTGCCCTGCTACATGGGGCATCCCGAATTGGGGAAATGCATGTAAAAACGAGATTCAAGGAGCATCCCAAATGGTGTACACATGTAAAAGATGCTATCTGGGGCATCTCAAACTGCTCACCCACAACTGCCCTGCTGCATGGGGCATCCCGAATTGGGGAAATGCAGATAAAAACTAGATTCAAGGGGCATCCCAAACGGTGTACACATATAAAAGATGCTATGTGGGGCATCCCAAATTGCTCAACCACAACTGCCCTGCTACATGGGGCATCCCTAATTGGGGAAATGCATATAAAAACCAGATGCAAGGGCATCCCAAATGGGAACAAATGAAGAGGTTGCTCTCTGAGGCGTCCCAAATTGCTCACCTTCAACTACCCTGCTACATTGGGCATCCCAAATTGGGGAAATACATGTAAAAACGAGATGCAAGGGGCATCCCAAATGGGAACAAATGAAGAGGTTGCTCTCTGGGGCATCCCAAATTGCTCACCTTCAACTGCCCTGCTACATTGGGCATCCCAAATTGGGGAAATACATGTAAAAACGAGATGCAAGGGGCATCACAAATGGGAACAAATGAAAAGGTTGCACTCTGGGGCATCCCAAATTGCTCAGCCACAACTGCCCTGCTACTTGGGGCATCCCAAATTGGGGAACTATATGTAAAAACGAGATCCAAGGGATATTCCAAACGGTGTACACATGTAACACATGCTATGTGGGGCCTCCCAAACTGCTCACCCACAACTGCCCTGCTGCATGGGGCATCCCGAATTGGGGAAATGCAGATAAAAACTAGATTCAAGGGGCATCCCAAACGGTGTACACATGTAAAAGATGCTATGTGGGGGAATCCCAAATTGCTCCCCCACAACTGCCCTGCTACATGGGGCATCCCAAATTGGGGAAGTGCATATAAAAACTAGATGCAAGGGGCATCCCAAATGGGAACAAATGAAGAGGTTGCTCTCTGGGTCATCCCAAATTGCTCAGCCACAACTGCCCTGCTGCATGGGGCATCCCAAATTGGGGAAATACATGTCAAAATGAGATGCAAGGGACATTGCAAATGGTGTACACGTGTAAAAGATGCTATGTGGGGCATCCCAGATTGCTCACCCACAACTGCCCTGCTACATGGGGCATCCCTAATTGGGGAAATGCATATAAAAACTAGATGCAAGGGGCATCCCAAATGGGAACAAATGAAGAGGTTGCTCTGTGGGGCATCCCAAATTGCTCAGCCACAACTGCCCTGCTACACTGGGCATCCCAAATTTGGGAAATACATGTAAAAATGAAATGCAAGGGGCATCCCAAACGGTGTACACATGTAAAAGATGCTATGTGGGGCATTCCAAATTGCTCCCCCAAAACTGCCCTGCTACTTGGGGCATCCCAAATTGGGGAAATGTATGTAAAAACGAGATGCAAATTGCTCTGCCGCAACTGCCCCACTACATGGGGGAAATACATGTAACATCTAGATGGAAGGGGCATCCCAAACTGGGACAAAAGAAAAACTGTGCTATCTCGCCATCAAAAGTGCACTTTCCCCAGCATTATATTTTATTATTATCAATAATAATAAATTTTTTTTTCATTTATTAAAAAGAAAAAAAAAACTGCCTAGACTACACTTTGTAGATAACGTTATATTTTTTATTATCAGCAATAATAGTAATAATCAAATATTTTGACATTTATTGAAAGAAAAAAATAAAATGCCTGTCTGTGATGGAGCCTATTCCTTAATGATCAAGGATCGTGTAATGTAAAAAAGTCCTGCTGTGACCGTCTATACTTAATGTAGCCTATTCCTTAAGGATCCGCTCTGTGTATGGTCCTCAGAACAGCGGCCATTGATCCTTTCTATAGGATGACTAGGCGGCGCTCCTCAGTTACAAGTGCTGTCGTTAAGATGAACGGCCCATAGCACATAGCTCTCGAAACAGACAGGACGAGTTGCTAGCGGCACTCCTCAGTATATAAAGGGCAGCCGCGCCCAGAAGGTTTGCTTATGGCGAGTAATGAGTTAAATCGATACGTCCAAAATCATTTTGTACATATCAGACTATCCCGAGGCATTCATGAAATAAAAGTTTTCACTAAGATTAAGCGAAAACACCCGTGAAATCTTCACAAACCTTAGTCCCTTAGCAACAAACTGCATATGCAAATTAGTTTGCTTGCTGCATAGCATTCTAGGAGCTGAGGCTCGGCTGGCCTTCTCTGCCCGTTAGAAGCACTCATCAGTCAGTGGAGCACGTTGATGGGGGGGAGGGGCAATGAAAGGGTTGCTCTCTGGGGCATCCCAAATTGTTCACCCACAAGTGCCGTGCTACATTGGGCATCCCAAATTGGGGAAATACATGTAAAATCGAGATGCAAGGGGCATCACAAATGGGAACAAATGAAAAGGTTGCACTCTGGGGCATCCCAAATTGCTCACCCACAAGTGCCGTGCTACATTGGGCATCCCAAATTGGGGAAATACATGTAAAAACGAGATGCAAGGGGCATCCTAAATGGGAACAAATGAAGAGGTTGCTCTCTGGGGCATCCCAAATTGCTCACCTTCAACTACCCTGCTACATTGGGCATCCCAAATTGGGGAAATACATGTAAAAACGAGATGCAAGGGGCATCACAAATGGGAAAAAATTAAAAGGTTGCTCTCTGGGGCATCCCAAATTGCTCAGCCACAACTGCCCTGCTACTTGGGGCATCCCAAATTGGGGAACTATATGTAAAAACGAGATCCAAGGGACATTCCAAACGGTGTACACATGTAACACATGCTATGGGGGGCCTCCCAAACTGCTCACACACATCTGCCCTGCTACATGGGGCATCCCGAATTGGGGAAATGCATGTAAAAACGAGATCCAAGGAGCATCCCAAATGGTGTACACATGTAAAAGATGCTATCTGGGGCATCTCAAACTGCTCACCCACAACTGCCCTGCTGCATGGGGCATCCCGAATTGGGGAAATGCAGATAAAAACTAGATTCAAGGGGCATCCCAAACGGTGTACACATATAAAAGATGCTATGTGGGGCATCCCAAATTGCTCAACCACAACTGCCCTGCTGCATGGGGCATCCCAAATTGGGGAAATACATGTCAAAATGAGATGCAAGGGGCATCTAAAATGGTGTACACGTGTAAAGGATGCTATGTGGGGCATCCCAGATTGCTCCCCCACAACTGCCCTGCTACATGGGGCATCCCTAATTGGGGAAATGCATATAAAAACTAGATGCAAGGGGCATCCCAAATGGGAACAAATGAAGAGGTTGCTCTCTGAGGCATCCCAAATTGCTCAGCCACAACTGCCCTGCTACATGGGGCATCCCAAATTGGAGAAATGCATATAAAAACGATGCAAGGGGCATCCCAAATGGGAACAAATTAAAAAGGTTGCTCTCTGGGGCATCCCAAATTGCTCAGCCACAACTGCCCTGCTACATTGGGCATCCCAAATTGGGGAAATACATGTAAAAATGAGACGCCAGGGGCATTGCAAATGGTGTACACGTGTAAAAGATGCTATGTGGGGCATCCCAGATTGCTCCCCCACAACTGCCCTGCTACATGGGGCATCCCTAATTGGGGAAATGCATATAAAAACTAGATGCAAGGGGCATCCCAAATGGGAACAAATGAAGAGGTTGCTCTGTGGGGCATCCCAAATTGCTCAGCCACAACTGCCCTGCTACATTGGGCATCCCAAATTGGGGAAATACATGTCAAAATGAGATGCAAGGGGCATCGCAAACGGTGTACACATGTAAAAGATGCTATGTGGGGCATCCCAAATTGCTCCTCCAAAACTGCCCTGCTACTTGGGGCATCCCAAATTGGGGTAATGTATGTAAAAACGAGATGCAAATTGCTCTGCCGCAACTGCCCCACTACATGGGGGAAATACATGTAACATCTAGATGGAAGGGGCATCCCAAACTGGGACAAAAGAAAAACTGTGCTATCTCGCCATCAAAAGTTCACAATGATTTGATCGCACCAGTGAACAGGAGCACTGCTTCCCCTTTTTTTCACTGAAGCCATTCTATAATATTCAAGACTTTTATAACATTGTCCCTTGACATAGGGGAAATACATGTAACATCTAGATGGAAGGGGCATCCCAAACTGGGACAAAAGAAAAACTGTGCTATCTCGCCATCAAAAGTTCACAATGATTTGATCGCACCAGTGAACAGGAGCACTGCTTCCCCTTTTTTTCGCTGAAGCCATTCTATAATATTCAAGAATTTTATAACATTGTCCCTTGATTTTCTTCCTGGGACAAACCCAGCTTGAGCTTTACAGATCAGACTATCGAGTCTGCCATCAAAATTGTACTTGGCAACATCCCCATAGAGGCAGTGCTTTCAAACACACTAAGCAAATGAAGTCAAGGTATCTCCAAACATTTTATAGTATGCCATTGTATAGCCACTGGGCCCTGGGGCTGAATTGGGTTTTAGTTGTGTGGAGGCTGATTCACTGCTAACGCCAGGTATTGCCAGATGAGCCTCTGTAAAGCAGCACTTAGAACGACCACTAGTAGAAGCTGTATGCCGGTATCTGGCGCTGTAACACAGCGTCTCGGTCGCTGTAATTACCTGGCCGGCATTGATGAATGTGGTGTGTGTTGGGCAGTGTAACAACAGTATAGCGCTGCAGCTAGTTCAGTGCGACCGGCACTCGGCGCTCCACATCATATTTGACAAAACACCTGTAAATACACTTCTGCATAAAAATATAAAAAGTCCAAAACATGTATAAAAGTGTTTGTTTGCAGCCAGGAGAGGTCACACAATGATTTCAGCAAAAAAAAAATTAAAATTGCCAAACACACTATTTATACACAACTGATGAGGCCCCATTGAAATGTATGGGAGAGCGACACTTAGCGACAAGTACTACATGGCGCTCCTGAGCCTCCTGGATCAATACATGTGAAGCTACATGGCACTGTTAGAGGCGCTCACCAGATTGGTTTTCATAAATGTGGTTTTGCGTACAGAGCCCGGCATTCACCAGACACTGCTTGCCGCTACGAGGCACTACCTGGCACTATCTGTTCTAAAATAACCCCCTTTATTGCCCTTCTTAATTCCTCTGGTATGAGAAGACGTTCCGGGTCTTCAATTTTTTCCACTGCTATTTGTGGCATCTTAGATGGTCCCAAAAAGTCTTTCATTCTGTCCTAATTTGTATCCAGATTCCTATTTGTGATGTTATTGCCTTTTGAGTGTACTATTTGCTTAATTCCCTGCGAGGGGAGCTCTAGCATTCTGGATGCCCCCCCCCCCCCGAGCTTTTTGCGATCCCCAAACAGTGGGACCAACACCCATTAAAGTAAAAACAGGTGTTGGTCCGGTTTAAGAGATAGAAATACTGGCACATGATCGGAGAATACTATGTTACCCACCTTTGATTTGTAAATCAGCTGATCACATTGGGAAAGAAAGATGTAGTCAGTTCTCGTATATTTTTGATTTTTGATGCAAATTTGAATAAAAAGCAACTCTCACACCCTGAGGGTTTCAGTATCGCCATGTATCAATCATGCCTACATCGGCTAAAGCCTATTGATCTTATTTACTGCTTTATAGGACATATAGTTTTTCAGAGGTGTCCATCTGTGGGTTAACTGTAAGGTGCAAGTCCCCTGCCATGATCAGCATGCCTCTCCGGAAGGCATGGAACTCATTCAGAGGCCATTTGATAAAGACAGAGAAGGCTATATGTATATCCCTTTTCTGCATCATTTGCAGAATCGTGTGTCTCTTCATGGGATCATTAAAGCCCTGAACATTTGAAGTCATGATATTTATCCGTTAGCTTTCTCCTTTCCTTTGATTTAGATTCGGCATACTAGCTCCTTTTATGCTGGCACCTTTTATGCTGATGAGAGAGCTAACCGGGAGAGATTAATATACCTTGTGAACTACTTTGGGTACACGGGGGAGCAGATCCCAAAATGATACTGCAAGGTACGGGGGGTATAGGAGAAGGCCTGAGCGGCCCCATAGAAATCAGCAAAAAACAAAATATTTAAGAAATGTAAAATATTCTCGTAACAAATATTATTACATAACACCGCGCTAAAAAATATAATGACAGTACATATAATGAACAATCAAAGTCCACATTAAGGTGCTCTTATTCCAAAGAGAACTCCATATGGATAATACACAAAATAACACAGAGCAATATCTGATTGTGGAAGGAATCCTTATCCCACAGTGCATGCACTCCGACAATATTGATGCAACCAGCGTGAATCCCCCACCAATAGTGCAGGTTCTTACCAGCTATATATGATCATAAGCGCATCAAAGATATCCGCATATAGATAAAAAATTCATCTTGATTTAAAATGCCCGCTCACATTAATGGCAGAAGCAGTCCAGCAATGCACATAAGAGAAAGAAAAAGAACAGAATCTAGTGTAACTCCGTTTTGGCCAAAAATTTAATATAAATAATTAAGAGATACACTCACAAACAAACAAAAATTGACAGCTTTCAATGTAAGGCGGTGGCGGAGGCGGATTTTTAAAGTGGTACCCTACATCCTTTGGATTTGTTGATGTGATCCCTTCACTGGAGCAGCCGCTGTATTCCAGGGCCGGTGAGAGTTGGATTGCGCTGATTACATTGAAAGCTGTCAATTTTTATTTGTTTGTGAGTGTATCTCTTAATTATTTATATTACATTTTTGGCCAAAACGGAGTTACACTATGTGCATTGCTGGACTGCTTCTGCCATTAATGTGAGCGGGCATTTTAAATCAAGATGATTTTTTTATCTATATGCGGATATCTTTGATGCGCTTATGATCATATATAGCTGGTAAGAACCTGCACTATTGGTGGTGGATTCACGCTGGTTGCATCAATATTGTCGGAGTGCATGCACTGTGGGATAAGGATTCCTTCCACAATCAGATATTGCTCTGTGTTCTTTTGTGTATTAAAAAAAAAATATTGAAAGAAAAAAAGAGTTAAAAAATAAACTTATAAGCTGGGCACCAGAGGAGAGGATATAGGGGAACTCCCCTCCTTATACCCCCCGCGGTCCCCCAGAACCAGTGTCTCCACTGCACGTGACTCAGAATGTGCTGTGTCCCGGTAATTTTAATGCCCCTGCTCCAAAGGGCTGAGCTTGTCTCTAATTACTTCTTAGGGAGTTTTACACCCCAACCCACTATCCCCTATCCCAGAATGCAAAAAATCACTCTGGGTTTTCAGAGGCATGTTAGTATGATCACTAGCCTGCTCTTTTTGTCTTCGCTCAATTTTTTTTGTCCTCTGATTTTTTTGCCTCCCGTCCAACCCTCTTCCTAACCTGCCGCCACACCCTTGCATGAGGGAAAAAAAAGGTTCCCCCCTTTCACATTGTTAATCTTCATTCCCTTTTCCTTCCCCCCACCTCTGTTAGTTCTCTAAATCTGTTTAATGCCTCCTATAAACCCTTTTGTCTGTTACTAACCTATCATACCCCAGTGATCCGTGTCTGAATATCATGTGTCTACATCATATGAATTAACACCATTTTAACCACCTATCACAGTGAAACCTCTACCACCTCTCACCCATACTGGCCATTACATAAACATTTTAATTTTATTATGTGTATCTCCTCCTAAACCCCCCTACTCAAACATACTGTAGCATTTAATTGGCCTAACCACTGGCCACAGCATAATCTAGTGTGTGCATTGTGAGGCAGAGGGGTGGAGGAGGAAGCCCCATGGAAATATGGACTGAAAAAATGCCTGTGAAAATACCAGCAGTAAAAAAGGGACAGGGCAAAAAAAGAAAAATAAAAGGAAGGGGGGAAACGAGGGGAGGGGGGATAGCCCATGATTAATCCATCCATGTAGAGCAACCCCCATCCCATATTTCAACTAGGCCCACTAACACCTATTGGGGCTTCTGCCTGTTCTTCATGCTGGTCAATAGCCTACTTCACTCACTTTCTCCAAGGCTAATATCACCAGGGAGGCCTCTACCCCAACTGTATACTACCCTTCAAATTTATCGTACCTACTTACATTTTCTTCCTCATCCTGGAGTCTTCTCCGAACTCATTCCATACACAATGGTACTGAAGAACATCAGGGGAGTCCCTGCCCTTCAGAGCTTACAATCTAATGCACATAAAAGTCAGCAGTCTTCTTTTTACTGAAACACAGAAAAAGAGTGTACTCACATGAAAACGTTTCCATCTTCGTCCTTGGAGGATGGGATCCATTGATACCTAGGTCCACGCCCTGGGCTCTTCTTTGAAAGTATTCCATATATAATACTACGGGAGTATATTAGGGGGTCTTTGCCCTTTGGAGCTTACAATCTTATGAACATAAACCACAGTATTCCTCTTTTTTAGAGAAACACAAAAAAATGTGTGTACTTACATGATAAGCTTTTCTATTTTCCTCCTTGAATGATGTTATCAATTGAAACCCAGATAATTAGACCTTGGTCCTCTTCAGTGAAGCTTATAGGAGTTACATGGAAGCATGTTGATCCTCACCCTGGAGTTTTCTTTGGAAATACTCTATATCCAATGCCCTTGAGAGATTACAATCTAATGAACATAAACCTCAACAATCTTCTTCTTTATAAAAACGTAGAAAATGTGTGTACTCACATGATAAGCGTTTCCATTTTCTTCCTTGAAGGATGTTTTCAATTGATATCCAGTTTACTACACCTTGGCCCTATTTAGTGGCACTTTCCGGTGTTACGTGGATTTATTTCTGCATCTCATCCTGGGGTCTTCTTCTGCATCTCATCCTGCAATGGCACTGCAGTACATTAGGAGGGTCCCTGCCCTTGAGAGCCTACATTCTAATAGAGATAAACTTCAGCAATTTTATATCTTAGAGAAACATAGAAAAAGAGTGTACTCACATGATAAATATATCCATCATCCTCCTTAAAGGATGATATCCATTGATATCCAGTTCATTACACTTTGGTCCTAATAAGTGGCGCTTGCTGGTGTTGCGTGGCTGTTTTCTGCTTCTCATTCTGGAGTCTTGTTCGGAAGCACTCCATTTCCCAAGGTACTAGAGAACATTAGGGGAGTCCCTGCTCTTGAGAGCTTACAATCTAATAGAGATAAACTTAAGCAATTCTATATCTTACAAAAAACATAGAAAAAGAGTGTACTCATATGATAATTGTTTCCATCATCCTTCTTGAAAGATGTTATCCAATGATATCAAGTTCATTACACCTGGTCCTTGTCACGGGCAGGATGTGGTGGCACAGGTGTGGATCCGCTTTGGCTGTGTACTGATAGCTAGTGCCGTGTCAGGGAAGGGGAGTCTAAGAGGCCACCGGTATTCACCAGAGCCCGCCGCAAGGCAGGTTGGACTTGTAGCGGCAAGTGACCCCCAGGTTGCTACCCCCCCAACAGCAGCTCAGACACACAGTCAGCCAAGGTAATGCGTGGTACCGAGGTGGCAGGCAAAAGGCGAAGTCAAGTTCAAGCGGAGGTCAGGGATGGCAGCAAAATCATAAGGTCGAAGGTAAGTAGCCAAGGTCGGGACGGGCCGAGAAGGTTCAGAGTCAGGGACAGGTAAAGGTCGGTAAACGGGTGAGCAATACAGGAAACAACTGACGTTCAGTAACCATAGGAAGACCAAGATTCGGCACTAGATGGAAGGAAGTGCCCCTATAAATAGGGGAAGTGGAATGAGCGGCCGCCAATCAAAGCTGAACTGGGCCTTTAAATTTAAAAAAAACGGTGCGCGCGCCCCCTAGTGGACGGGGACGTGCGCACGCCAGCGAGGCGGAGGACAGCCGAGAACAGTTGGCACGGCCAACCGCCGCGCTGGAAGGCGGGGATCCCCCGCCCGAAGCCGGTAAGGAGGGAGAGCGGGGACTGCCATAAGATGGGTGCGCAGCGCTCGCCCTAACAGTCCTCTTTAGTGGTGCTTGCCAGTGTTACATGATTTCTGCTCCTCATCCTGGAGTCTTCTTTTGGAAACATTCCATTCCCAATGTTACTGCAGTACATTAGGAGGGTTCCTACTCTTGAGAGCCTACAATCTAATAGAGATAAACTTCAGCAATCTTATATCTCCCAATCTTACAAAAACATAGAAAAAGAGTGTACTCACATGATAAATGTTTCCATCATCCTCCTTCAAGGATATCCAGTTCACTACACCGTAATCCTAAATAGTGGTGCTTTCCAGTGTGCACGGCTGTTTTCTGCTCCTCATCCAAAAGTCTTCTTCAGAAGCACTCCATTTCAAATGGTACTGCAGTACATTAAGGGGTCCCTGCCCTTGAGAGCTTACAATCTAATATAGATAAACTTCAGCAATCTTCAGTGTACTTACATGCTAAGCGTTATCCATTGAAATCCAGGTCATAAAACCTTGATCTTCTTCACTGGTTCTCACAAGTGTTACACAGCAGCATTCTGATCCTCATACTGGGGTTTTGCTCAAAAGCATTCCATACACATTAGTATAGGAGTACATAGGAAGTGGGATTCCTGCCCTTAAGAGCTTACAATCTAATGGACATACAATATAGCTATCTTCTTTTTTACTGAAACATAGAAAAATAGTGTACTCACATGATAAAAGTTTCCATCTTCCTCCTTGAAGAATGTTATCCATTGAGATTGAGGTCATTAAACCTTGGTCCTCTTCAGTGACGCTTGCAGGTGTTACCTAGGAGCATTTTCTTCCTCATCCTGGAGTCTTCTTCAAACTCATTCTATACTCAATGATACAAGAGTACATTCTGGGAGTCCCTGCCCTTCAGAGCTTACAATCTAATAGACATACATTTCAGCCATCTTTTTTTTTACTGAAACAATGAAAACGAGTGTACTCACATGATAAACTTTTCCATTTTCCTCCTTGGAGGTGTTATCCATTAATACCTAGGTCCTCTTCCCTGGCTCTTGCAGGTGTTTCATGGCAGCATTCTGTTCCTCATCCTGGGGTCTTCTTTGAAAGCACTCTATATCCAATAGTACGGGAGTACATTAGGGGGTCCCTGCCATTTGGAGCTTACCATCTAATGAACATTAACTTCAGTACACTTGTGTTTTAGTGAACATAGAAAATTAGTGTAATTACATGATAAGCTTTTCTATTTTCCTCCTTGATGGATGTTATCTATTGAAATCCAGATAATTACACTTTGGTCCTCTACAGTGATGCTTACAGGTGTTACATGGAAGCATGCTGATCCTCATCTTGGAGTCTTCTTTGGAAATACTCTATATCCCTGCACTTGGGGGGGGGGGGGGGGGGGGGGGTCCCTGCCCTTGAGAGATTGAAATCTAATGAACATAAACTTTATCAATCTTCTTCTTTGTAAAAACTTAGAAAATGTGTGTACACACTTGATAAACATTTCCATATTCCTCCTTGAAGGATGTTTTCCATTGATATTCAGTTTATTACACCTTGGCCCTATTTAGAGGCGCTTGCCAGTGTTATAGGTATGATTTATGCTCCTCATCCTGAAGTCATCCTCGGCGGCACTCCATTTCCAAAGGTACTGCAGTACATTAGGGGGGTCCCTGCTCTTGAGAGCCTGCAATCTAATATAGATAAACTTCAGCAATCTTATATTTAAAAAAAACATAGAAAAAGAGTGTACTCACATGATAATTGTTTCCAACATCCTCCTTGAAGGATGTTTTTCATTGATATCCAGTTCATTACAACGTGGTCCTATTTAGTGGTGCTTGCCAGTGTTGCACAGCGGTTCTCTGCTCCTCATCCTGCAGTTCATTACACCTTAATCCTATTTAATGACGCTTGCCAGTGTTGCAGGGTTGTTTTCTGCTCCTCATCCTAACTCCATTTCCAATGGTACTGCAGTACATTAAGGGGGGTCCCTGCCCTTGAGAGCATGTAATCTGATAGAGAAAAACTTCACCAATCATATTTTTTATACAAATACATAGAAAAAGAGTGTACTCACATGATAAGCATTTCCCTCATCCTCCCTGAAGGATGTTATCCATTTAAATCCAGGTCATAAAACCTTGGTCCTCTTCACTGGCGCTCACAAGTGTTACCCAGCAGCATTCTGATCCTCATCCGGGAGTCTTCTTCAAAAGCATTCCCTACACGTTAGTATAGGAGTACATAAGTATTGGGGTCCCTGCCCTTAAGAGCTTAAAATCAAATAGACATAAAATACAGCTTTTTTTTTTTTTTACTGAAACATAGAAAAAGAGTGTACTCACATGATAAACGTTTCCATCTTCCTACTTGAAGGATGTTATCCATTGAGATTGAGGTCATTAAACCTTGGTCCTCTTCAGTGACACTTGCAGGTGTTACCTAGGAGCATTTTCTTCCTCATCCTGGAGTCTTCTTCAAACTCAATCAATACACAATGGTACAAGAGTACATTCGGGGAGTCTCTGCCCTTGAGAGATTACAATCTAATAGACATACATTTCAGCAAATCTTCTTTTTTACTGAAACAAAGAAAAAGAGTGTACTCACATGATAAACGTTTCCATCTTCCTCCTTGGAGGATGTTATTCACCGATACCTAGGTCCTCTTCCATGGCTCTTGCAGGTGTTACATGGTAGCATTCTGTTCCTCATCCTGGGGTCTTCTTTGAAAGCACTCCATATCCAATAGTACAGGAGTACATTAGGGAGCCCCTGCCCTTTAGAGTTTACCATCTAATGAACATTAACTTCAGTATACTTATTTTTTAGAGAAAGACGAAAAACACATGTACATACATGATATGCTTTTCTATTTTCCTCCTTGATGGATGTTATCTATTGAAATCCAGATAATTACACCTTGGTCCTCTACAGTGAAGCTTAAAGGTGTTACGTGGAAGCATGCTGATACTCATCTTGGAGTCTTCTTTGGAAATACTCTATATCCAATGGGGGGATCCCTGCCCTCCAGAGATTACAATAAAATGAACATAAACCACATCAATCTTCTTTATATAAACTTAGAAATTGTGTGTGCTCACATGATAAGCATTTCCATTTTCCTCCTTGAAGGATGATATCCATTCATTTCCAGTTCAATACACTTTGGTCCTATTTAGTGGTGTTTGCCGAAGTTGCATGGCTGTTTTCTCCTCCACATCCTGGAGTCTTCTTAGTAAGCACTCCATTTCCAAAGGTACTGGAGAATATTGGGGATGTCCCTGCCCTTGAGAGCTTACAATCTAATAAACTTCAGAAAAATCTTATATCTTACAAAAACATACAAAAAGGGTTTACTCACATGACAATTGTTTCCATCATCTTCCTTGAAGAATGTTATCCATTGATATCCAGTTTATTACACCGTGGCCCTATTTAGTGGAGCTTGCCAGTGTTACATGGATGATTTCTGCTCCTCATTCTGAAGTCTTCTTCGGAAGCACTCCATTTACAATTAGGGGAGTCCCTGCTCTTGAGAGCTTACAATCTAATATAGATAAACTTCAGCAATCATCTTCTTTATAAAAATGTAGAAATTGTGTGTGCACACATGATAAGCGTTTCCATCTTCCTCCTTGAAGGATGATATTAATTGATATCCAGTTCATTAAACCTTGATCCTATTTATTGTAGCTTGCTGGTGTTGGAGGGTTGTTTTCTGCTCCTCATCCTGGAGTCTTCTTCGGAAGCACTCCATTTCCAATTGTACTGGAGAACATTAGGATGTCCCTGCTCTAGAGAACTTACAATATAATATAGATAAACTGCAGCAATCTTATATCATACAAAAACATAGAAAAAGAGTGTACTCACATGATAAATGTTTCCATCATCCTCCTTGAAGTATTATATCCATTGATATCCAGTTCATTACACTTTGGTCCTATTTAGAGGCGCTTGCTGGGGTTGCACGGCTGATTTCTGCTCCTGAAACTGGAATCTTCTTCAGAAGCACTCCATTTCCAAAGGTACTGGAGAACATTAGGGATGTCCTTGTTCTTGAGTGCTTACAATCTAATAGAGATAAAATTAAGTAATCTTATATCTTACAGAAACAAAGAAAAAGAGTGTACTCACATGATAAATGTTTTCATCATCTTCCCTGAAGGAAATTATCCATTGATATCCAGTTCATTACACCATGGTCCTATTTAGCGGTGCATGCTTGTGTTACATGGCTGTTTTCTGCTTTTCATCCTGGAATCTTCTTTGGAAGCACTCCATTTCCAATGGTACTGGAGAACAATAGGGGAGTCCCTGCACTTAAGAGCTTACAATCTAGTAGAGATAAACTTCAGATATGTCTTACAAAAACATAGAAAAAGGGTTTACTCACATGACATTTGTTTCTATCGTTCTCCTTGAAGGATGTTATCCATTGATATCCAGTTCATTACACTGTGGTCCTATTTAGTGGCGCTTGCCGGGGTACTGGAGAGCAATAGGGGAGTCCCTGCACTTAAGAGCTTACAATCTAGTAGAGATAAACTTCAGATATGTCTTACAAAAACATAGAAAAAGGGTTTACTCACATGACATTTGTTTCTATCGTTCTCCTTGAAGGATGTTATCCATTGATATCCAGTTCATTACACCGTGGTCCTATTTAGTGGCGCTTGCCGGGGTTGCACGACTGTTTTCTGCTCCTCATCCTGGAGTCTTCTTCAGAAGCACTCCTTTTCCAGAGGTACTGGAGAACATTAGGGATGTCACTGCTCTTAAGAGCTTACAATCTAATAGAGTAAAACTTTAGAAATCTTATATCTTACAAAAACATAGAAAATGAGTTTACTCACAATAATTATTTCTATCAACCTCATTGGATGATGTTATCCATTGACATCCAGTTCATTACACCGTGATCCTATTTAGTGGCGCTAGCCGGAGTTGCGCGGCTGTTTTCTGCTCCTTATACTAAAGTCTTTTTCAGAAGCACTCCATTTCCAAAGATACTGGAGAACATTAGGGGACTCCCTGCTCTTGAGAGCTTACAATCTAATAGAGATAAACTTAAGCAATCTGATATCTTACAAAAACAAAGAAAAAGAGTGTACTAATATGACAATTGTTTCCATCATCCTCCTTGAAGGATGTTATCCATTGATATCCAGTTTTTTACACCGTGGTTCTATTTAGTGGCTCTTGCTGATGTTGCACGGCTGTTTTCTGCTCCTCATCCTGGAGTCTTCTTCGAAATCACTCCATTTCCAATGGTACTGGAGAACATTAGGGGAGCCCCTGCTCTTGAGAAATTAAGATCTAATAGAGATAAACATAAGCAATCTTATCTCTTACAAAAACATAGAAAATTAGTTTACTCACATGATAATTCTTTCTATCATCCTCCTTGAAGGATGCTATCCATTGATATCCACTTCATTACACAGTGGTCCTATTTAGTGGCGCGTGCCGGTGTTACACGTCAGTTTTCTGCTCCCCATCCTGGATTCTTCTCTGGATGCACTCCATTTCCAATGGTGGTGGATAGGGATGAGCGAATCGATCCGGACGAACCCGGATTCGATCCGAATTTCAGGAAAAATTTGATTCGGATCGAATCCGAATTTCCCCGCGATTCGATCGCTCGAAGTTTTCCTTTAACATCCATTCATTTACATTTACAGGCATTCTAAGATGGCAGACGGGACATGTCTGGACATCTATCCCGCGCCAGTGCAAGCTGGGGCAGTCACATGCAGCCTATCAGCAGCAAGCAAGCCCGGTGACGTCACAGCGCTATTTAAGGCCGGCCATCTTGCTTTTCCTTCCTCATTTCTCTATTGCATTCGTGAGAGACAGAACGCTGTGTAGCTGAGGGAGAGACAGTTAGACAGGCAGGGACAGACAGGGACAGGCTGGAGACAGGCAGGAGACAGACAGGAGACAGACAGAAAGCCAGCAAAAAACAGGGAAAGGAAGGGAAAATCGGAGGCTGTCACAGGGAGATTTTTTTTTTTTTTTTCATCCAGCCTGACAGGCTTTGTTGGCGTTTTCAGGCTGCTTATACTAACTAACTGTGCATATATACTGAACTGATCTTAAGTCTGCTGTGAGGCATCCCATTCTGGGACTACAGCAGCCTCTGTTTAAGACCATATAACCATTTGCACTTATTATAATTGAAATTAGCCCTGATAAAGACACTTTTGCTGGGCATAGCACTACTGGATCTTTTTTTAAGGCATCCCATTCTGTGACTACAGCAGCCTCTGTTTAAGACCATATAACCATTTGCACTTATTATAATTGAAATTAGCCCTGATAAAGACACTTTTGCTGGGCATAGCACTACTGGATCTTTTTTTAAGGCATCCCATTCTGTGACTACAGCAGCCTCTGTTTAAGACCATATAACCATTTGCACTTATTATAATTGAAATTAGCCCTGATAAAGACACTTTTGCTGGCCATAGCACTACTGGATCTTTTTTTAAGGCATCCCATTCTGTGACTACAGCAGCCTCTGTTTAAGACCATATAACCATTTGCACTTATTATAATTGAAATTAGCCCTGATAAAGACACTTTTGCTGGGCATAGCACTACTGGATCTTTTTTTAAGGCATCCCATTCTGTGACTACAGCAGCCTCTGTTTAAGACCATATAACCATTTGCACTTATTATAATTGAAATTAGCCCTGATAAAGACACTTTTGCTGGGCATAGCACTACTGGATCTTTTTTTAAGGCATCCCATTCTGTGACTACAGCAGCCTCTGTTTAAGACCATATAACCATTTGCACTTATTATAATTGAAATTAGCCCTGATAAAGACACTTTTGCTGGGCATAGCAATACTGGATCTTTTTTTAAGGCATCCCATTCTGTGACTACAGCAGCCTCTGTTTAAGACCATATAACCATTTGCACTTATTATAATTGAAATTAGCCCTGATAAAGACACTTTTACTGGGCATAGCACTACTGGATCTTTTTTTAAGGCATCCCATTCTGTGACTACAGCAGCCTCTGTTTAGGACCATATAACCCTTTGCACTTATTATAATTGAAATTAGCCCTGATAAAGACACTTTTGCTGGGCATAGCACTACTGGATCTTTTTTTAAGGCATCCCATTCTGTGACTACAGCAGCCTCTGTTTAAGACCATATAACCATTTGCACTTATTATAATTGAAATTAGCCCTGATAAAGACACTTTTGCTGGGCATAGCACTACTGGATCTTTTTTTAAGGCATCCCATTCTGTGACTACAGCAGCCTCTGTTTAAGACCATATAACCATTTGCACTTATTATAATTGAAATTAGGCCTGATAAAGACACTTTTGCTGGGCATAGCACTACTGGATCTTTTTTTAAGGCATCCCATTCTGTGACTACAGCAGCCTCTGTTTAAGACCATATAACCATTTGCACTTATTATAATTGAAATTAGCCCTGATAAAGACACTTTTGCTGGGCATAGCACTACTGGATCTTTTTTTAAGGCATCCCATTCTGTGACTACAGCAGCCTCTGTTTAAGACCATATAACCATTTGCACTTATTATAATTGAAATTAGCCCTGACAAAATCACTTTTGCTGGGCATAGCAATACTGGATCTTTTTTTAAGGCATCCCATTCTGTGACTACAGCAGCCTCTGTTTAAGACCATATAAACCATTTCCACTTATTATAATTGAAATTAGCCCTGATAAAGACACTTTTGCTGGGCATAGCACTACTGGATCTTTTTTTAAGGCATCCCATTCTGTGACTACAGCAGCCTCTGTTTAGGACCATATAACCCTTAGCACTTATTATAATTGAAATTAGCCCTGATAAAGACACTTTTGCTGGGCATAGCACTACTGGATCTTTTTTTAAGGCATCCCATTCTGTGACTACAGCAGCCTCTGTTTAAGACCATATAACCATTTGCACTTATTATAATTGAAATTAGCCCTGATAAAGACACTTTTGCTGGGCATAGCACTACTGGATCTTTTTTTAAGGCATCCCATTCTGTGACTACAGCAGCCTCTGTTTAAGACCATATAACCATTTGCACTTATTATAATTGAAATTAGGCCTGATAAAGACACTTTTGCTGGGCATAGCACTACTGGATCTTTTTTTAAGGCATCCCATTCTGTGACTACAGCAGCCTCTGTTTAAGACCATATAACCATTTGCACTTATTATAATTGAAATTAGGCCTGATAAAGACACTTTTGCTGGGCATAGCAATACTGGATCTTTTTTTAAGGCATCCCATTCTGTGACTACAGCAGCCTCTGTTTAAGACCATATAAACCATTTCCACTTATTATAATTGAAATTAGCCCTGATAAAGACACTTTTGCTGGGCATAGCACTACTGGATCTTTTTTTAAGGCATCCCATTCTGTGACTACAGCAGCCTCTGTTTAAGACCATATAACCCTTTGCACTTATTATAATTGAAATTAGCCCTGATAAAGACACTTTTGCTGGGCATAGCACTACTGGATCTTTTTTTAAGGCATCCCATTCTGTGACTACAGCAGCCTCTGTTTAAGACCATATAACCATTTGCACTTATTATAATTGAAATTAGGCCTGATAAAGACACTTTTTTTGGGCATAGCACTACTGGATCTTTTTTTAAGGCATCCCATTCTGTGACTACAGCAGCCTCTGTTTAAGACCATATAACCATTTGCACTTATTATAATTGAAATTAGCCCTGATAAAGACACTTTTGCTGGGCATAGCACTACTGGATCTTTTTTTAAGGCATCCCATTCTGTGACTACAGCAGCCTCTGTTTAAGACCATATAACCATTTGCACTTATTATAATTGAAATTAGGCCTGATAAAGACACTTTTGCTGGGCATAGCACTACTGGATCTTTTTTTAAGGCATCCCATTCTGTGACTACAGCAGCCTCTGTTTAAGACCATATAACCATTTGCACTTATTATAATTGAAATTAGCCCTGATAAAGACACTTTTGCTGGGCATAGCACTACTGGATCTTTTTTTAAGGCATCCCATTCTGTGACTACAGCAGCCTCTGTTTAAGACCATATAACCATTTGCACTTATTATAATTGAAATTAGCCCTGATAAAGACACTTTTGCTGGGCATAGCACTACTGGATCTTTTTTTAAGGCATCCCATTCTGTGACTACAGCAGCCTCTGTTTAAGACCATATAACCATTTGCACTTATTATAATTGAAATTAGCCCTGATAAAGACACTTTTGCTGGGCATAGCACTACTGGATTCTTTTTTGGGGCATCCCATTCTGTGACTACAGCAGCCTCTGTTTAAGACCATATAACCATTTGCACTTATTATAATTGAAATTAGCCCTGATAAAGACACTTTTGCTGGGCATAGCACTACTGGATCTTTTTTTAAGGCATCCCATTCTGTGACTACAGCAGCCTCTGTTTAAGACCATATAACCATTTGCACTTATTATAATTGAAATTAGCCCTGATAAAGACACTTTTGCTGGGCATAGCACTACTGGATCTTTTTTTAAGGCATCCCATTCTGTGACTACAGCAGCCTCTGTTTAAGACCATATAACCATTTGCACTTATTATAATTGAAATTAGGCCTGATAAAGACACTTTTGCTGGGCATAGCACTACTGGATCTTTTTTTGGGGCATCCCATTCTGTGACTACAGCAGCCTCTGTTTAAGACCATATAACCATTTGCACTTATTATAATTGAAATTAGGCCTGATAAAGACACTTTTGCTGGGCATAGCAATACTGGATCTTTTTTTAAGGCATCCCATTCTGTGACTACAGCAGCCTCTGTTTAAGACCATATAACCATTTGCACTTATTATAATTGAAATTAGCCCTGATAAAGACACTTTTGCTGGGCATAGCACTACTGGATTCTTTTTTGGGGCATCCCATTCTGTGACTACAGCAGCCTCTGTTTAAGACCATATAACCATTTGCACTTATTATAATTGAAATTAGGCCTGATAAAGACACTTTTGCTGGGCATAGCACTACTGGATCTTTTTTGGGGCATCCCATTCTGTGACTACAGCAGCCTCTGTTTAAGACCATATAACCATTTGCACTTATTATAATTGAAATTAGGCCTGATAAAGACACTTTTGCTGGGCATAGCACTACTGGATCTTTTTTTAAGGCATCCCATTCTGTGACTACAGCAGCCTCTGTTTAAGACCATATAACCATTTGCACTTATTATAATTGAAATTAGCCCTGATAAAGACACTTTTGCTGGGCATAGCACTACTGGATCTTTTTTTGGGGCATCCCATTCTGTTACTACAGCAGCCTCTGTTTAAGACCATATAACCATTTGCACTTATTATAATTGAAATTAGCCCTGATAAAGACACTTTTGCTGGGCATAGCACTACTGGATCTTTTTTTGGGGCATCCCATTCTGTGACTACAGCAGCCTCTGTTTAAGACCATATAACCATTTGCACTTATTATAGTTGAAATTAGCCCTGATAAAGACACTTTTGCTGGGCATAGCACTACTGGTCCCTGCCAGGTGCACTCCTTTTTGGGGCATCCCATTCTGTGACTACACCAGCCTCTATTTAAGAACCTAACCATTTGCACCTATTCTAATTGAAATTAGGCATGATAAAGACACTTTTGCTGGGCATAGTCTTACTGCTGCCTGCCAGGTGCTCTCTGGTTTTTGGGGCATCCCATTCTGTAACATACCATTAGCCTCTGCATTTACTGTAAGCTGCACAGTTATTTAAAGAAATTTGGCCTGTATGAGCCTGCTAACACACTGCTGCTGTGTGCATATATACTGATCTCAAGTCTGCTTGGGGCATCCCATTCTGTAACATACCATTAGCCTCTGCATTTACTGTAAGCTGCACAGTTATTTAAAGAGATTTGGCCTGTATGAGCCTGCTAACACACTGCTGCTGTGTGCATATATACTGATCTCAAGTCTGCTTGGGGCATCCCATTCTGTAACATACCATTAGCCTCTGCATTTACTGTAAGCTGCACAGTTATTTAAAGAAATTTGGCCTGTATGAGCCTGCTTACACATTGCTGCTGTGTGCATATATACTGATCTCAAGTCTGCTTGGGGCATCCCATTCTGTAACATAACATAACCTACCTACCATACTAAGCAGCTCTCTTATTTAAACTAAGCAGGCCTCTTGGAGGCTGATTGTCCACTTTTGGGTGTGCATTTATATTCGGTTTCATATACAGTGGGGTATCCCAATTTGTAAGATAACCTACCCCAACCATGTAAACTAAATAGGCCTGTTGCAGCCTGAGTTTCTCTGCTTGCGTATGGCCTGCATTACAATCTGTCTCTTTCAATGACACTGCTGCCTGGGGTATCCCAATTTGTAAGATAACCTACCCCAACCATGTAAACTAAAGGTTACGTCCTTCCAGAAGGAAAACTTATGCCGAACACTATTTTTGTTAGGGGCATTGACCTTTGGATTGATCAGCATGAAATTAATTTTTTTTTTTCAAAGTATGGCGCTGTAAAGAAGGTCAAAATTATGTCTCATACTTGGATTATTGTTACTTTTTGTTCAGCTTGAAATATAACAGGCCACACGGGCATCCCAAGGCACATGCTATTTTAACCCTATCTGTTATACAACATAAGCGTCGATCAGCATCAGCTGCTTTATTAAGCTACTTCAGTTTGAACTTGTTTTTGACTGCTTTTAATAAACCAGGCCGCAGGGCACCCCAAAGCTGCACCTTGCACCCTATCTGGTATACAACATAAGCGTTGATCAGCATCAGCTTCATTAAGCTACTTCAGTTTGCACTTCCTTTTTGACTGCTTTCATTTAACCAGGCCGCAGGGCACCCCAAAGCTGCACCTTGCACCCTACCTGTTTATACTAAATAAGCATCTACAGCCTCAGCTTTATTAAGTTATTGCATTTTGAATTGGTTTTGGTCTGCTTTAAATACACCAGGCCGCAGGGCATCCCAAACCTGCATGTTGCACCCCATCTGTTATACTAAATAAGCGTTGATCAGCATCAGCTTTATTAAGCTATTGCATTTTGCATTGGTTTTTGTACTGCTGCCAAAACACTAGCCCATATGGGCATCCCAAACCAGCACATGTCACCCTATCTGTTATACTAAATAAGCTTCTACAGGCCCTTTTTTTATTTATTTATTTTTATTTATATAGAGCTGCAATAGCTTATATTGTGAGGTAAATTTGCCATTTTGCAGCATAATATAGAGCAGCCCCTGTGTAAATCTGAGGGGCAATAGCTTATATAGTGAGGTAAATTTGCCATTTTGCTTCGTTATATAGAGCAGCCCAGTTGCCATCTAAATCACCTACTGTCCGGCCAGTACAGCTTTTCCAGGGCAAACTCTGCTAGTTGCGGGCACAAGTCAAGTTTGGCTTCCCAGCAAATCCAGTGGATCCTGAAGGTGTGTTGGCATGGTCATGTCAAGGTATGACATGACCTGCTGTTTGAGGTCCAGCTCCAGGTCTTCCTGCTGCTCATGAGTAGACTCACTATGCGGGTGTAGAAAGCTACTCACTAGCGACTGAAGACTGAGGCTGCTGCTGATGGAGCTGCTGCTGCTGCTCCTTCCACCCCCCCAGCAGCCATGGCAGTGGAAGGTGATCGCAGAGGTCCCCCCGAGTCAGACCTGCGGGAGTATGGGCCATGGCGCAGATAGACATCGCCCAACTGACTACGTGGGATGTCTCTGTAGTAGGTCAGTTTGTCCTCCCTCTCAGTGGGCGTAAAAAATGCCCCCATTTTGTGCCGGAAGCGAGGGTCCAATAAGTTGGAGAGCCAGAAGTCTTCCCGCTGACAAATGGAGACAATTCTGCGCTCACTAGTACGCAAGCATGTGAGCATGCATCGTGCCATTTGTGCAAGTGACTCGGAGGGACTACCTGTCTCCATCTCCACTGTAAACTGCCACGGTGTGTCTGGGTCCTCTGTCTCGCCTTCCTCACAACCCTCTAGCTCCTGTGGCTGCTCCTGCTCCTCCTCTCCTGTCAGATGACTAGATAAAATGGTCATTTTGTGAAACCTAAACTGTGGTTTGCTGTGCCCCACCCCCTCCTCCTCCTCCACTTCAGCCCCCACAGGCTTCATGTGGCTGTGAAATGTATGTGCCATGTCTCCAGTGCCCTGACCAGCCATGGTTTCCAACATGTGTTGTAGTACATGAAGCAGTGGAATCTCATCGTTCATCTCATAGTCCTGGCAACTGACTAATAACGTAGCTTCCTCAAAGGGCCTGAGCAAACGGTCGGTGTCACGTATGAGCTGCCAATGGTTTACATTGAATTTACACAGGGGTGTCCCCCTATCCGTTTGGATCATCCAGAAATCCGTGATGGCTTTTCTCTGTTCCTATAGTGCAGTGGTCCTCAACCCTGTCCTCAAGGCCCACCAACATGTCATGTTTTTTGGATCTCCAAATAGCCAGCTCTATTGCTCTGCAGCTGCACTAATTACTCCACCTGTGCATCTTTGTGGAGATCTGCAAAACCTGGCCTGTTGGTGGGCCTTGAGGACAGGGTTGGGGACCACTGCTATAGTGGATCCTGCATATGGAGGGTGGAATTCCAACGGGTGGAAACATCGCAAATCAGACTATGGTGGGGTACACCGTTGTGACGCTGAGGCTCAATAAGGTTGTGCTTGGTGGTGTAGGAGTGCCAGAAGTGCATGCTAACTTTCTTTCCTGTTGTTCTTTCAGATGGAGGCAAGACTTCAAAACTAGACTGAACACGTGTGCCATGTCAGGACGCATGACTCTGGCTTCCTTGTTGCAGCGCAAACAAGATGTTCTTCCAAGTGTAATGCAGCAGGCTGGACTTATGGTGACGCTGTCTGAGAGGAGAAATCCCTCAGACATCAAGATTAAAAATTCCAAGAATTTTTGAGGGCTAATTATTCAGAGGCAAATGATAGCTAGTTGTTTCTGATTTAATTACAAGGTGGAAACACACCCTCAAACAAAACTTCACTTTGGCAATACTATTGCATTTGTCTATTCATAATTTTCTCTTCAAGGTTTTTATTTTCCAATAAGCATAATAAAATATACAAGCATGGCATCATACAAATTTTTTACATAAAAGAAGCGTATCAGAGTAATAGAGATATATGAGTAGAAACATTAATAGGACCAAGCTTGTGACAAAGAAATATATACATCTCAAAAAATTATCAATTGTCAACTTTACATTTCCTATATACCCATCCCCCCCACCCCCTCCCCCCATCATCCTCGCTTCATATCAAGTTGTTTACTACCCCTTCAGTAGAGGAAGACCTCCATGTTCAATATGCAGTATCATAAGTAACAAATAACCAAAGCGAGTCAATAACTGCAGTATTTCAACATCATTGAAAAATATAACATATTATCACAAAACAGCAACACCTCCCTTCCCCCCCCCCCCCACCCCCCAAGTCCCACCCCCCCAGTAGCAGGGATTCATAGACAAAACCACCAAGACACAAAAAAAATAAAAAAATAAAAATAAAGGAATTTTCCCTAAAGGCAACAAGAGAGCAAATGAGCCTACACTATCAAAAGTTTTTTATCGAAAGATCTAGGTAAATATTTTTCCACCCATGGCAACCAAGTTCGTTCAAATTTTTCCATCGCCATAATATCATTAACTCTACTCTTAAATTCCAGAATGCTGAGAGTCTTAGTTCTCCAAGCTTTGGCTATTACTAATTTGGCTGCGGTTAGCAAATGAAGTGTGAGCTTTTGAAAATCCTTCCCAGCTCCCTCTATAGGCTTATTTAACAGCGCAACCCACGGATCTGTACTAACATAGGTTCCCATAATGTTGGACAATATTCGAAATATCTTATTCCAAAATTTACTCACTAATGGGCAGTCCCACCATATATGCCTAAAGGAACCCAGATCTTGGCACCCCCTAAAACAATTTTTATGAAGGCCTGAATCATCTGTTGAATATCGAGCAGGAACCCAGTACCAACGTATCATCACCTTAACATTGGCTTCCACAGCAAGCACCGATGTATTCCCACTCAATGTGGTACTCCACATCCTCTGCCATTCATCATTCTCCAGACAGCTACCCAGACCCTCTTGCCACTTTGTTATATATCCCGGAGTATTATTTAAAGCTGAACTGGCTAGAGATATATACACCTCTGAGAGAATAGCTCTGCCTCTCGGATCAGTAGCACAACGCCTCTCAAACCCCGTTAGCTCCTCTACATTTTGTTTACCATGCAAAAGGCTCAGAAGAAAATTTCTTAATTGTAAATAGGCAAACAGATGTCCAGCCCCCAAATCAAATTTTTCCCTAAATTGTGGAAACGTAAGCACATTAGAATCCTGTACACAGTCCTTCACACAATTAACACCCCTAGTTTTCCAATTATAAAAATTTTGCGGGGAGAGTACTGCCGGCTGAAACATAGGATTATTCCAAAATGACAGCAGTGGGACATGGGGGGACAATAAACCTCCAGAATATTTAACCCCATCCCATACTGCCATAGAATGCAACATTATAGGGTTACTATGAGCTTTCCTAACAGAGGGTATCACCCATAAGTAATTATTTACATCAATTGGCGCCATAATCTCTCTCTCAATAGACACCCAAATAGGAGGGTCCACAGTCTCGTGGTATGCAGTTAATTGAGCTATCTGAGCTGCTTGATAATAACGAAAGAAATTTAGTACCCCTAGTCCTCCTAAACTTCTCGGCCTACATAAGACATTCCTAGCCACTCTAGACCTCCTCCCTTCCCAAATGAAATCCAAAACCTTCCGTTCGAAGTTCCTTAAATGTTGCAATTGAATTTTTATTGGTAACACCCTAACATAATATAGAAATTTCGGAAGAAGGGTCATTATGATAGCATTTATTCTGCCCAGCCACGACAATCCAAGATCCCTCCATCTCTTTAATAATTCTATCAGAGTTTTATACAGTGGGGGGAAATTAGCAGAGTACAAACCTGTAACACTATTCGTCAAATAGATACCTAAATATTTAAGCCGAACTTCCTCTACCTTAAAATCAAAATTGGAGATCATTCCTTCCCAGGTATCATCGGGAACTGTGATGTTCAAGGCTCTAGACTTTGCCATATTGACTTCCAACCCTGAGATTTGTGCAAAAATATTTTCATTAAATTCGGTATAGATATCAAAGGATTGGTAAGGAACACAATGACATCGTCAGCGAACAAACAAAGCTTATGTTCAACGTCTCCAATAGTAACCCCCGACACATCTTTAGATTCTCTAATAGCATGTGCTAACGGCTCCATCGCCAGGGCGAAAAGCAGGGGAGATAAAGGACACCCCTGACGGGTACCCCTCTGAAGAGTAAAGGTTCGAGATTTGAACCCACTATATTTTATAAATGCTCGTGGCTCATTATATAAAGCTTTTACACATGAAATAAAACCTTCACCAAAGCCCCACCACTGCAAAAGCTGAAATAGATAAGTCCACGAGACCGAATCAAAGGCTTTGCGCACATCAAGTGACAAAAGCATTGTCGGCTTCTTTAAATGTTCTGCAGCATGTATCACATGAACAATTCTCCTTACATTATCCCCTGCTTGCCGCCCTGGGATGAAGCCCACTTGATCTCCCTGAACCAATCGTGGCAAAAATTGAGATAAACGTTGAGCTAGGACCTTCGCATACACCTTAATATCTATATTTAAAAGAGATATCGGTCTATAGTTTGACCAGGTCGTTGGGTCAGAATCAGACTTTGGTATCATACTAATTGCAGCAGTTACAGTGTCCCTTGAGAAAGCTCCCCCTTGTCTGATCGCGTTAAAAGCTCTAACCATCCGCGGTGCCAAGACATCTATAAATGTTTTAAAGTAACCTGCTGTGAAGCCATCAGGACCCGGGGCCTTATTCATTTTTAACCCTTTAACAGCAGCTAATACTTCCTCTAGAGTAAACATACCATCCAAATACTCCTTCATTTCTATCGGTAGGTGCGGTAACTCCAACCCCTGCATAAA
Source organism: Gastrophryne carolinensis (assembly GCA_027917425.1). NCBI lineage: Eukaryota > Metazoa > Chordata > Amphibia > Anura > Microhylidae > Gastrophryne > Gastrophryne carolinensis. Next base: position 241,223,635 of record CM051236.1, on the reverse strand, counting down.
TTCCGAAAGAGGGATCTCAGAAGTCGTGCCAGATGCAGAATAGAGTCTTTCCATCTGATTTCCAAAAAGATCAACAATCTTTACTGGGTTAGAAGTAAGAGAACCTCTATTATCCTTTAACTTGATTGGTTTGAATAAACAATCTGGTGTTTTAAGCTTACGAGCTAATAATGTGTCAGGTTTGTTAGCCTTAATGTAAAACTTATGTTTCACCCAAGCCAAGCTACGTCCCGCCCGCTCTGCCAAGGCCAAGTTCAATTCTTCAGATACTCTTCTTAAGGTAGATCTATATGTAGCTGAGATGGTCTGAGGTACTTGCGCAACTAAATCCGCATATTTTTTTTCTAGAGAGTCAATATAGGTATTCCGTGCTTTGCGTTTCCCCGCCGCCGCCTGTAAGAGGAGCCCCCTAATAACTGGTTTATGAGCCTCCCATTGCAAAACATCTGAGATTTCAGTTTGATTATTATCCTTAAAATAATTGAGAAGGCTGTCTCTAACATCATCAACAATTTTTTGATCTGACAACAACGTCTCATTCAAAGACCACGAGACACCCACCTGCCTTAATAGAAGAGACTTGAATTTTATCAAAACTGCATCATGATCCGTCCATGGAATTGGAAGTATTTGCGAGCCCTGAAGGCTTGACAGAACTTGAAACTTAACAAACACATGATCTATCCGCGTGTACAGATCATGCGGAAAGGAATAATGTGTGAAGGACTGTGTACCAGGATGGCCCTCCCTCCAACAATCCACCATACCATAAGATTCCAGTAGCAACCTAAAGGCTCTCGCAGTGGCAAGCACCTGTGTGGAGGGAACCAATGACTTATTAGAATGCCTATCTATATGGGGCTGAAGTATCATGTTAGAGTCCCCACAGACCACTAATAAGCCTTTCACATGTTTAAAAAGTTCAGACAAAAAACCTTTCATGAAAGCCACTTGGTTGGTGTTAGGCGCATAATAAGATGCAAACGTAACTTCCACATCTTGCATTGTGCCACACAAAATCAAGTACCTCCCATCAGGATCAGAGATCTCTAAATTACATATAAATTGTACAGATTTCTTAAAGGCAATAAGAATCCCACGTTGCTTTGTCTGCGCACAAGACAGAAAAAATTGAGGGTATGAAGCATCGAGGTATCTAGGCTTGGAACCCATTGAAAAATGCGTTTCCTGGAAGCAGATCACATCCGGTTTCAGGGAACGCATCTTCCTGAAGGCTATAGATCTTTTCTGCGGCGAATTAAGTCCCTGCACATTTAGGGATAAAACTGTACAAGCCATTGCCACAGATCCAAAATCTCAATAAATAATATTAGAAAAGTCCAATACACCTAGGAAGCACAGAAATACAAGGGAAAGGGAACAAAATATTGATAAATTAAAAAAATAGCCACAAACTAAATATATATTTAAAAAAAAAAAAAAAAAAAAAAAACAACCCTGCCACTGGGGGGTCGGACTACAAATATACAAATCTACCACCCCCACCGAGAAAAACAGTCCCCAGTGGATGTAGTTATGGAGTGCAACAAGACAAAGCCGCCCCACGGATAAGGAGGCAACATCCATACTATAATAGACCTTATTAAATCTTTAAGCCGACAACCCCTTCAGACTAGATAGTACTCTAAATATCCAAGAACACTGCAGATTTAGTAGCATGTATTACAACATTTTTCCCAATCAAATTTCTCAGAGTCTCAGATCTACTTATATCCCTGTTAACACTGAAACCAATAATGTTTCTCATGTGCAATCAGGACTTAGAGAAATCAAAATATAATGGAAGTGAGCGCATTAATATCAGAACATTATCTTCCAAACTTCAATTAGTTAAACCCCTTACCTAAGCCTAAGCGGCTCAAGATTAAAATAGTGGTAATAGCATATTTTTAAGGATCCTATTGGCAGAAAATATTCCGCCCACAGGGTAAAACAGCAAACCCAATAGTAAATGAACAATCATAAGTTTGTGCACCATCCCGGGCAACTCTTGCAGGATCACAGAATGTAGCTCTATTCCTCATTACTTATGCAAAAAATTAACCACAGATATCTTTCCTGGTTATAGCAACCAAAAAATATATCATATGCTATAAGGATAGCTTTTTAACCAAACGGATCAGAAAGTAATAATTCTAAAGTACCGAAAGCATGTCACAATAATATAAGGACATCATATTCCAAACCACATATAGTTAGATCTCTTACCTATGCCTTAACGGCTAAAAATACAAATAGAAGCAATAACACATGTTGTCTTAAGATCCTATTGGCCAAGATATACTCCACCAACAGGATAAAAAAACAGACCCAGTAGCAAGGAAACAGCATAGTTCTGCTTACTCTTCCTAGCCACATTTGAGAGACCACCGGGTATAGTTATATCCCTTAGAGTTACACAGGGGTTGAGCACAGCCAGTATCCTTAGTTGTGGCAGCCAAGAAACATAATCTGTGTTATAAACAAAGCGGTTTAACCAAACAACTTAGATGCCACAATCAAGGAACACTAGAAATATAGCACCAATATCAGAACAGTATATTTTATACCACATTTAGTTAGACCCCTTGCCTATGCCTTAGTAACTAAAAATGAAAATAGAGGTAGTAACACCAGTGTTGAAGGATCTTACCGGCAGAGATAAACTCTACCCATAGGATAGGTCAACAAACTCAGTGGTAAATACACAGCACCGTTCTATACACCATCTCTAGCAACATTTGGTAGACCATAAGATATAACCATATCCCTTATTGCTGAGTAAAAATCAAGCACAAATATTTTTCTTGGCTATGGCAATCAACAATTATATCTTACACTATAAGAATAGCTATATAGCTCAAATGCAAAATTAAAGAGCATCAAAGCATTTTAATCATTAACAGATTCCAATATGAGAGAGGGGATTTCAGATGCCGCCTGCCTTCTTTGCCGCTTTCCTGCCCTCTGCACCTTGGGCGAGTCATCCAAGGAGAGGGCCCTTCTTGCCGATACATTCGCCAGTTGACCAGATAATAGTACCAAATCAGAACAAATGTTACGGAGATCCTCAGGCGTTGTCGCAGACCAATCCTTATTATTAAAGGAAAATTGCACTCTAAAAGGGAAACCCCACTTATATTTCACACCATGATCTTGGAGGCCTCTAAGATAGGGCTTCATCTCCTTCCTTTTAAGAATAGTAGTGGGAGACAAATCAGAGAAAATCTGGAAGCTATTTCCTTGAAACGATAACTGCGCAGCAGCACGTGCCGCCTGTAGAAGTCTCTCCTTGGTTTTAAAATAGTGAAAGCGCACCACAATATCCCTCGGGGGATCCTCCGGCCTTCTCCTGCGCGTCAGGGCTCTATGAGCCCTATCCATCTCCAATCTTTCACCAGGTTCCCCAGGCAAAAGCTCCTGGCAAATAGATAATACTGTAGACTGCGCATCTTCAAAATGCTCTGGGATGCCCCGAAAACGCAGATTTTGGCGACGATCCCTGTTCTCAGCATCTTCTAACTTGGTCATCAACATAATATTATCAGCTTTTAATTTAGCAAGATCATCCTCATGGGCCTCTATAACAGTAGACATATCACCCAGCCTCTCATCCAATGTAGATAGACAGTGTGAGATTTTATGCAGCTCTTTAGTAAAGTGCTCATTAATCCTCTTAGTGTTTAAGTCCAGCGCTTTAAGAAACATGGATTCGAGCTGTTCCATCATCCCTGGGGTGAAAGCAGTAATAGAACATTCTGCCCCCAATGTAAGAGGACTCACAGTTACAGCAGGCTGTAGTTCCGCTCCCTCCTCCGTCACGGGTGAAGCCAGAGCCGCCGCCATCTTGCAGCCTCAGCCCTCTCCTCCTCCTCCGCGCTGTCGCAGGAATCAGCAACCGGGCACCGCCAGCGAACCACCTCCAGACTCAGTAGCCCGAGCGCGTCGTCAGCCCAGCTCACAGGTAAACACACTGCCCCCGAAATCTTCCGTTTGCCTCTAACTCTGCAGGGCGGGCACGGGACAAGCGTCCGACCTCATCACGCGCGCATGCGCACTCCGTCTATTCATAATTTTATGTATATACACTAACTAACCTACTTTTTCTCCACATGATGCTGCATGAAACACTGCCACATCACTGAGTAGCTGATTTTTCCGAACAACAGTCCGCAATAATCTGCTGCTGCTGCTGCCGCCGCCACCGCCGCAGACTCCAGGGACCCTCTTCCACTACCTCGGCTTGCAACACCTCCTCCCACGACACTCTCCTCATCACTAATTGCCGGCTAGTGGAAGAAGAGGCGAGTGTCTCCTCCACTTCTTGGCTGGGCAGTAGCTGCTGAATTTTATGATTATCAGATCTTCATCAATGGATAGTGGAGCTGAACCCAAAGCATAACAGACAGACAACAGACAGTTGACTGGGGGTGTCAGATGCCACTTGTGATGCAGTGGACTGCTTTTGCAGCACTTCCAGACAAAGTTGCTTCATTGGCTGACACAATGACTGGTAAAGCTGTGGAACATATGGTTTAAAAGCAAAAATAACCATTTGTTTTTATATGAAAAAGACCCTGGTTTATACATAGTTTTTTTTTTTCCAGAGACTGCCCTGCGTGGAAATGAATGGCGCATGGATCATCCAAGCTTTCCTCCCAACAATGCCTGATGTATTCCAGTAGATTGATGACGGGGCCAGACCTACACTAAAGAAAGATGGATCGTGCAAACCAGATTTAAGGCGCTGCTCTCCAGTTACAGACATTCCTCCGCATCGGACCACAAGTAAGTATTGATAAAAAATCCTTTACGTTACTCTTACTTTTTATTAATATTCTTCGGATAAGACGGATCAGACATGATTCCAGATTAAAAATTCCAAGAATTTTTGAGGGCTAATTAGTCAGAGGCAATGATACCTTCTTGTTTCTGATTTAATTAAAAGGTGGAAACACACCCTCAAACAAAACTTCACTTTGGCAATACTTTTGCATTTGTTTATTCATAATTTGATGTAGATATTACTAACTAAGCTACTTTTTCTCCACATGACTCTCCACAGGGTGTGATTCATCCAATTTTTGGGCTCCTGAAGCCAACCCCAGGGTCTCTTTAAAGTAATGTTTGGGCTCCTGCTGCTGCCAACTTCTGCCAACTCCAGGGTGTGATTCATCCAATTTTTGGGCTCCTGAAGCCAACCCCAGGGTCTCTTTAAAGTAATATTTGGGCTCCTGCTGCTGCTGCTGTCAACTCCTGCCAACTCCAGGGTGTGATTCATCCAATTTTTGGGCTCCTGAAGCCAACCCCAGGGTCTCTTTAAAGTAATGTTTGGGCTCCTGCCGCTGCCAACTTCTGCCAACTCCAGGGTGTGATTCATCCAATTTTTGGGCTCCTGAAGCCAACCCCAGGGTCTCTTTAAAGTAATATTTGGGCTCCTGCTGCTGCTGCTGTCAACTCCTGCCAACTCCAGGGTGTGATTCATCCAATTTTTGGGCTCCTGAAGCCAACCCCAGGGTCTCTTTAAAGTAATGTTTGGGCTCCTGCTGCTGCTGCTGCCAACTTCTGCCAACTCCAGGGTGTGATTCATCCAATTTTTGGGCTCCTGAAGCCAACCCCAGGGTCTCTTTAAAGTAATATTTGGGCTCCTGCTGCTGCTGCTGTCAACTCCTGCCAACTCCAGGGTGTGATTCATCCAATTTTTGGGCTCCTGAAGCCAACCCCAGTGTCTCTTTAAAGTAATATTTGGGCTCCTGCTGCTGCTGCTGCCAACTCCAGGGTGTGATTCATCCAATTTTTGGGCTCCTGAAGCCAACCCCAGGGTCTCTTTAAAGTAATATTTGGGCTCCTGCTGCTGCTGCTGCCAACTCCAGGGTGTGATTCATCCAATTTTTGGGCTCCTGAAGCCAACCCCAGTGTCTCTTTAAAGTAATATTTGGGCTCCTGCTGCTGCTACTGCCAACTTCTGCCAACTCCAGGGTGTGATTCATCCAATTTTTGGGCTCCTGAAGCCAACCCCAGTGTCTCTTTAAAGTAATATTTGGGCTCCTGCTGCTGCTACTGCCAACTTCTGCCAACTCCAGGGTGTGATTCATCCAATTTTTGGGCTCCTGAAGCCAACCCCAGGGTCTCTTTAAAGTAATATTTGGGCTCCTGCTGCTGCTGCTGCCAACTCCAGGGTGTGATTCATCCAATTTTTGGGCTCCTGAAGCCAACTCCAGTGTATATTTGGGCTCCTGCTGCTGCTGCTGCCAACTCCAGGGTGTGAATCATCCAATTTTTGGGCTCCTGAAGCCAACCCCAGGGTCTCTTTAAAGTAATATTTGGGCTCGTGCTGCTGCCAACTCCAGGGTGTGATTCATCCAATTTTTGGGCTCCTGAAGCCAACCCCAGTGTCTCTTTAAAGTAATGTTTGGGCTCCTGCTGCTGCTGCTGCTGCCAACTCCAGGGTGTGATTCATCCAATTTTTGGGCTCCTGAAGCCAACTCCAGTGTATATTTGGGCTCCTGCTGCTGCTGCTGCCAACTCCAGGGTGTGAATCATCCAATTTTTGGGCTCCTGAAGCCAACCCCAGGGGCTCTTTAAAGTAATATTTGGGCTCCTGCTGCTGCCAACTCCAGGGTGTGATTCATCCAATTTTGGGGCTCCTGAAGCCAACCCCAGGGTCTCTTTAAAGTAATGTTTGGGCTCCTGCTGCTGCTGCCAACTCCAGGGTGTGATTCATCCAATTTTTGGGCTCCTGAAGCCAACTCCAGTGTATATTTGGGCTCCTGCTGCTGCTGCTGCCAGCTCCAGGGTGTGAATCATCCAATTTTTGGGCTCCTGAAGCCAACCCCAGGGTCTCTTTAAAGTAATATTTGGGCTCCTGCTGCTGCCAACTCCAGGGTGTGATTCATCCAATTTTTGGGCTCCTGAAGCCAACCCCAGTGTCTCTTTAAAGTAATGTTTGGGCTCCTGCTGCTGCTGCTGCCAACTCCAGGGTGTGATTCATCCAATTCTTGGGCTCCTGAAGCCAACTCCATTGTATATTTGGGCTCCTGCTGCTGCTGCTGCCAACTCCAGGGTGTGAATTATCCAATTTTTGGGCTCCTGAAGCCAACCCCAGTGTCTCTTTAAAGTAATATTTGGGCTCCTGCTGCTGCTGCTGCTGCCAACTCCAGGGTGTGATTCATCCAATTTTTGGGCCCCTGAAGCCAACCCCAGGGTCTCTTTAACCCTTTTGTTGCCAAGCACGTAACACCTACGTGCTGGCTTGGCTGGGCCTTAAGTGCCAAGCACGTAGGTGTTACGTGCTTGACTTTCCTCGCTTGTAGTTTAAAAAGTAAAAACAACAAATACTCACCTGACCCCTTGTTGGATCCGGCCGGGTCTCCTCTTTAATTTGGTGCCATCCGATCCCCCGTGGGGGGTCGGATGGCTCCAGGAGAGCCCCCGGAATAGGCCGCCCCCCCCCCCGCTTCTGCAGCAGCAGCTTCTAACTGTAAAAAAAAAAAAAAATAAAAATGACATTCACTTACCTGTGTGTGCGCTGGCTCCCGCTGTCCCTCCTCTTCACCTGGGGGGCCTCCGATCCCCCCCCAGGACTTACCGATCTTCAGGAGAGAGCCTGGGAGGCTCTCTCCTCTCTTCTGCACGATGGCGGCCGCCATCATGCCTCTAAGCCCCGCCCCCTTGGGGGCGGGGCTTATGAAGTCATCCCGGCCCCGATCTCAGGCTTCAGCCTTCTCAGCTTCTCAGATGCCGGTGATCGGCACAGGGGAAGGAGGTGACAGGAGATCCTCTGATCTCCTGCCTTCTCCTTCTCTGGATGCCGATCACCGGCATCTGTCAGCTGAGCGGCGAGGGACAAGAGCTTGCAATCGAAGGTAAGTACAGTAAAAAAAAATTTTTTTTTTTTCTAATAAAATACTTTTTATTATTGTGTGGTGTTTTTTTTTCACATTAACCCTTTGTGAGCTGGTAAGGGGTCCATGAGACCCCTTATACCAGTTCACAAGGCTGGGGGGGTGGCAAGTCACCTGCCCTAGCGGGTGGCTTGCCATTAACCCCCGCACCCCCATTACCTGCCTCCCCAAAGGCCAGGGGGGGGCAGAAGAGCCCGGGCCCACATAGGCTATGTGGGCTCGTAGGCTGCAGGGTGGGGGGGCCACCAAAGCTGGCCCCCCCACTCTGTGCCTACAAGCCCCCATAGCTGGTCCCGGGCTGGTTACTTTGGGTAAGGGGGACCCCACGTCATTTTTTTTTTTGGATTTTGAAGGGTTTTTAACCCTTCAAAATCCAAAAAAAAATGGGGTCCCCCTCCCCGGGAAGGGGGACCCTATGTCATTTTTTTTTTTAATTAACCATTTGTCATCCAGCAGCTATAAAAGGCTTCTGGGCAGGAAAGGGTGTCTACCTATACATATGTGGTATCGCTGTAACCGGGAGAAATTGGGGTTTCTCACGCAATAAGATTTTATTGACAAACTTACATTTTTTATTACAAAAAAACTCTACAAATTGTAAAAAAATGTTTTTTTTTTGTTTTTTTTCACACATTTCACCCAAAAAAATTGAGAATACACCTAAAAAATACAAACAAGACATTTCATGTTAAAGCCCAGACTCTGTTGAAAAAAACAATATATAATTTTCCTGGGAAATCCCTGGAAATCCCTTCAAAAATGACAGTTGAATATGTGTAGCGCAAAATGGTGAAACATCGTCTGGCAACAGGGAGTGGCAAATGCTGCAGGTAGGCTGGCAGCGAAAGGGTTAAAGTAATATTTGGGCTCCTGCTGCTGCTGCTGTCAACTCCTGCCAACTCCAGGGTGTGATTCATCCAATTTTTGGGCTCCTGAAGCCAACCCCAGTGTCTCTTTTAAGTAATGTTTGGGCTCCTGCTGCTGCTGCTGCTGCTGCCAACTTCTGCCAACTCCAGGGTGTGATTCATCCAATTTTTGGGCTCCTGAAGCCAACCCCAGTGTCTCTTTAAAGTAATATTTGGGCTCCTGCTGCTGCTGCTGCCAACTCCAGGGTGTGATTCATCCAATTTTTGGGCTCCTGAAGCCAACCCCAGGGTCTCTTTGAAGTAATGTTTGGGCTCCTGCTGCTGCTGCTGCCAACTCCAGGGTGTGATTCATCCAATTTTTGGGCTCCTGAAGCCAACTCCAGTGTATATTTGGGCTCCTGCTGCTGCTGCTGCCAACTCCAGGGTGTGATTCATCCAATTTTTGGGCTCCTGAAGCCAACCCCAGGGTCTCTTTAAAGTAATATTTGGGCTCCTGCTGCTGCTGCCAACTCCTGCCAACTCCAGGGTGTGATTCATCCAATTTTTGGGCTCCTGAAGCCAACCCCAGTGTCTCTTTCAGCCAATGTTTGGGCTCCTGCTGCTGCTGCCAACTCCAGGGTGTGATTCATCCAATTTTTGGGCTCCTGCTGCTGTCAACTCCAGTGTCTCTTTAAAGCAATGTTTGGGTTCCTGCCCCTCATAGTGATGCCACTTCAACTCTCTTGAATTCAATTGTGCCGCTCTGCGATTCTATTAGCGATGCCTCTGATCTGCATGTGATATTTATTCAAAGTATTATTTAACTAACCCAGCACGCATCCTGTGCGTGTTACAGCAAGGCAGAATGGTTTACAACCCTATTAAGGCTCTAGGAGGCTCAGAAATAGCCGTTTTTAATAGCGATTCGTCGCGAATTTATTCGGGTCGAAACGATTTTTGTCGGAAAATTCGGCGAATCAGTCGAATCGAATTTTTCAAAAGTTCGCTCATCTCTAGTGGTGGAGAACATTAGGGGAGTCCCTTCTCTTGCGAGCTTACAATCTAATAGAGATAAACTCTAGCAATCTTATATCTTACAAAACATAGAAAATGAGTGTATTCGCATGACAATTGTTTCATTCATCCTTATTGAAGGATGTTATCCATTGATATCAATTTCATTACACCGTGGTCCAATTTAGTGGCTCTTGCTGATGTTGCACGGCTGTTTACTGCTCCTCATCCTGGAGTCTTCTTCAGAAGCACTCCATTTCGAATGGTACTGGAGAACAATAGGGGAGTCCCTGCTCATGATTTACAATCTAATAGAGATAAACATAAGCAATCTTATCTCTTACAAAAACATAGAAAATTAGTTTACTCACATGATAATTGTTTCTATCATCCTCATTGAAGGATTGATATCCAGTTCATTACACCGCGGTCCTATTTTGTGGCGCTTGCCAGAGTTACACAGCTGTTTTCTGCTCCTCATACTAAAGTCTTCTTTGGAAGCACTCCATTTCCAAAGATACTGGAAAACATTAGGAGAGTCCCTGCTCTTGAGAGCTTACAATGTAATAGAGATAATCTTAAGCAATCTAATATCTTACAAAAACATAGAAAAATAGTGTACTCACATGACAATTGTTTCCATCATCCTCCTTGAAGGATGTTATCCATTGATATCCAGTATATTACACCGTGGTTCTATTTAGTGGCTCTTGCTGATGTTGCACACCAAGAGTTAATATCAATAAAAAAGCTACAGTTATTAAATCATTCTTGAATCACAAACAACATAAAGGACTAATTTAAAACATATACACAAATAAAACGCTGAGGAGAGTTATCCATTTGTAGCTCTAGTTCAAATATCCAATAATTAATATTATATGTGTATCAAGAATAGCTTACTATGGATGCAAGATGACGTTTAAGAGAAACAAAAAATTTGTGCTAGAAAAAATATAAAATATATACCTACACAGTTGTGTAATAAAGTGCTTCAAAATTCTCAAAAAGTACTAAACATAAAAAGCAATGTGCAAAAATATCAATAAAGTGTTAGTAGTAGTGCATCCGCCATTTTACATACAAATCCCATAGATAACAAAGTTAGTTGAGTATCATCACCAGATCTGTTGAGCCCAGGTCCTCCAACAGCGACCTGCCACCGACACGTTGCAAGGCCAAGTGCCACTTCGCCAGGGGACTCACAATGGGCATCCCAAATTGGGGAAATACATGTAAAAACGAGATGCCAGGGGCATCCCAAATGGTGTACACATGTGTAAAAGATGCTATGTGGGGCATCCCAAATTGCTCAGCCACAACTGCCCTGCTACATGGGGTATCCCGAATTGGGGGAAAAACCTATAAAAATTAGATTCAAGGGGCATCCCAAATGGGAACAAATGAAAAAGTTGCTCTCTGGGGCATCTCAAATTGCTCACCACAACTGCCCTGCTACATGGGGCATCCCAAATTGGGGAAATATATGTAAAAACGAGATCCAAGGGACATCCCAAACGGTGTACACATGTAACAGATGCTATGTGGGGCCTCCCAAACTGCTCACGTACATCTGTACTGGCACAAGGGGCATCCCAAATTGCTCAGCCACAATTGCCCTGCTACTTGGGGCATTCCAAATTGGGGAAATACATGTAAAAACGAAATGCAAGGGGCATCCCAAATGGTGTACACATGTAAAAGATTCTACGTGGGGCCTCCCAAACTGCTCACGCACACCTGTACTGGCACAAGGGGCATCCCAAACTGCTGACCTTCAACTACCCTGCTACATTGGGCATCCCAAATTGGGAAAATACATGTAAAAACGAGATGCAAGGGGCATCCCAAATGGTGTACACATGTAACATATGCTATGTGGGGCCTCCCAAACTGCTCACACACATCTGCCCTGCTACATGGGGCATCCCAAATTGGGGAAATACACGTAAAAACGAGATGCAAGGGGCATCCCAAATGGTGTACACATGTAACAGATGCTATGTGGGGCCTCCCAAACTGCTCACGCACATCTGTACTGGCACAATGGGCATCCCAAACTGCTCACCTTCAACTGCCCTGCTACATTGGGCATCCCAAATTGGGGAAATGCATGTAAAAACGAGATGCAAGGGGCATCCCAAATGGGAACAAATGAAGAGGTTGCTCTCTGGGGCATCCCAAATTGCTCACCTTCAACTACCCTGCTACATTGGGCATCCCAAATTGGGGAAATACATGTAAAAACGAGATGCAAGGGGCATCACAAATGGGAACAAATGAAAAGGTTGCACTCTGGGGCATCCCAAATTGCTCAGCCACAACTGCCCTGCTACTCGGGGCATCCCAAATTGGGGAACTATATGTAAAAACGAGATCCAAGGGACATTCCAAACGGTGTACACATGTAACACATGCTATGTGGGGCCTCCCAAACTGCTCACACACATCTGCCCTGCTACATGGGGCATCCCGAATTGGGGAAATGCATGTAAAAACGAGATCCACGGGGCATCCCAAATGGTGTACACATGTAAAAGATGCTCTCTGGGGCATCTCAAACTGCTCACCCACAACTGCCCTGCTGCATGGGGCATCCCAAATTGGAGAAATGCATATAAAAACGATGCAAGGGGCATCCCAAATGGGAACAAATGAAGTGGTTGCTCTGTGGGGCATCCCAAATTGCTCAGCCACAACTGCCCTGCTACATTGGGCATCCCAAATTGGGGAAATACATGTAAAAATGAGATGCAAGGGGCATCGCAAATGGTGTACACGTGTAAAAGCTGCTATGTGGGGCATCCCAGATTGCTCCCCCACAACTGCCCTGCTACATGGGGCATCCCTAATTGGGGAAATGCATATAAAAACTAGATGCAAGGGGCATCCCAAATTGGAACAAATGAAGAGGTTGCTCTCTGGGGCATCTCAAACTGCCCCACTACATGGGGGAAATACATGTAACATCTAGATGGAAGGGGCATCCCAAACTGGGACAAAAGAAAAACTGTGCTATCTCGCCATCAAAAGTTCACAATGATTTGATCGCACCAGTGAACAGGAGCACTGCTTCCCCTTTATTTCGCTGAAGCCATTCTATAATATTCAAGACTTTTATAACATTGTCCCTTGATTTTCTTCCTGGGACAAACCCAGCTTGAGCTTTACAGATCAGACTATCGAGTCTGCCATCAAAATTGTACTTGGCAACATCCCCATAGAGGCAGTGCTTTCAAACACACTAAGCAAATGAAGTCAAGGTATCTCCAAACATTTTATAGTATGCCATTGTATAGCCACTGGGCCCTGGGGCTGAGTTGGGTTCTAGGCCCTTATTCATCAAGCGATAGCGCCAGGTAGTGACTGACGAGCGCCAGGTAGCGGCAGCTAACGGCGACTACCGACTCAAGTACGCCCGGCGGCGGTCACAATGACGCATTTATCAAGCAAAATGAGGCTAGCGCCGGCGAGAGCGTCGGCTAGCGCGGCATTCATCATGAAGCCGCCTGGACCGAACAGCGCCGCTGCAAATTCCCTCACAGCGCCAGGTATGAGCTGTCGCTCCCTGGCGATGTCCAATGCATTTCAATGGAGCAATCTATAATAATTCATGATTAATTGGTAATAATTTTTTTTTACATTTTTTTAATGTCAAAAAATCGGAGAACACTTCTGCAATGTTAGGATTTATTTTTAAGTCAAAAAAAAAAAAAAAAAAAATGTGCAGAATTGATCTAACAGGTCTGAGATTAATGTATTCATATAACAAAATGATTCTAAAAACATGTATAATGTTACATTCAAAAAAAATGGTTGTTTAGGGGTAAAAAACTAGTTAATACAGATCGCCGCCAGCGCTCTGGGGTTTAAACAAGGAATGGACAGCGACAGCACATTCGGAGCGTGATTTTTTGATGAATATGAAGCTAGCCGTTCGCTCTGGCCATTCGTTGTCAGGCGCTCACATACAACGCTGGACCTGTGAAACAGCGACCCCCCAGCCCGTATTCAACATTACCGCACACCGACTGAGTCGCTGTCATCAAGCTAATGCCGGCCAAGCACAGCGAATACTGGCTGGCGCTGAAAAAATCACGCTACAGTCGCTCATCTGTCGCTACCTGGCGCTATTGATGAATCGGCCTCTTAGTTGTGTGGAGGCTGATTCACTGCTAACGCCAGGTATTGCCAGATGAGCCTCTGTAAAGCAGCACTTAGAACGACCACTAGTAGACGCTGTATGCCGGTATCTGGCGCTGTAACACAGCGTCTCGGTCGCTGTAATTACCTGGCCGGCATTGATGAATGTGGTGTGTGTTGGGCAGTGTAACAACAGTATAGCGCTGCAGCTAGTTCAGTGCGACCGGCACTCGGCGCTCCACATCATATTTGACAAAACACCTGTAAATATACTTCTGCATAAAAATATAAAAAGTCCAAAACATGTATAAAAGTGTTTGTTTGCAGCCAGGAGAGGTCACACAATGATTTCAGCAAAAAAAAAAATTAAAATTGCCAAACACACTATTTATACACAACTGATGAGGCCCCATTGAAATGTATGGGAGAGCGACACTTAGCGACAGGTACTACATGGCGCTCCTGAGCCTCCTGGATCAATACATGTGAAGCTACATGGCACTGTTAGAGGCGCTCACCAGATTGGTTTTCATAAATGTGGTTTTGCGTACAGCGCCCGGCGTTCACACTGCTTGCCGCTACGAGACACTACCTGGCACTATCTGTTCTAAAATAACCCCCTTTATTGCCCTTCTTAATTCCTCTGGTATGAGAAGACGTTCCGGGTCTTCAATTTTTTCCACTGCTATTTGTGGCATCTTAGATGGTCCCAAAAAGTCTTTCATTCTGTCCTAATTTGTATCCAGATTCCTATTTGTGATGTTATTGCCTTTTGAGTGTACTATTTGCTTAATTCCCTGCGAGGGGAGCTCTAGCATTCTGGATGCCCCCCCGAGCTTTTTGCGATCCCCAAACAGTGGGACCAACACCCATTAAAGTAAAAACAGGTGTTGGTCCGGTTTAAGAGATAGAAATACTGGCACATGATCGGAGAATACTATGTTACCCACCTTTGATTTGTAAATCAGCTGATCACATTGGGAAAGAAAGATGTAGTCAGTTCTCGTATATTTTTGATTTTTGATGCAAATTTGAATAAAAAGCAACTCTCACACCCTGAGGGTTCCAGTATCGCCATGTATCAATCATGCCTAAATCGGCTAAAGCCTATTGATCTTATTTACTGCTTTATAGGACATGGGGAGGCCGATTCATCAATAGCGCCAGGTAGCGACAGATGAGCGACTGAAGTATGGCGCTATGAGCGCCGCTAGCGTCAGCCGCGGGCGGTAGCGATTCGCTATAGCAGGCCTCCTCAGTCGCTACCTGGCGTTGTTGGGAACAACGCCTACATTGCTGAATATGATGTTGGACCTCAGCTTTGTAGGCGCTGTCAGTCAGTTTGACCACGCTATTCAACACAGCGCCTGCGCTTTGCTTTGCTGTGGGCTGGGAATCAAGTACCTTCAGAATAAAACACATTGCAACATGTTTCTTTACTTTTTTTAGTTTTTATTTTGTGTTGAAAAGTAAATAAAATTAAAACAGATATTAGAATGTAAAGGAAAATTAAAACATAATTAAACACATAGCCACATGTATTTTATTTTTTTTTTATTTTTTAAAGAAAAAGGAAATACAATTAAACCACCAATAAGAAAGAAAAGGAAAAGAAAAACAGAAATGAGAAAGAAAAGGAAAATTAAACCAGAAATGAGAAAGAAAAGGAAAAGAAAAACAGAAATGAGAAAGAAAAGGAAAAGAAAAACAGAAATGAGAAAGAAAAGGAAAAGAAAAACAGAAATGAGAAAGAAAAGGAAAATTAAACCAGAAATGAGAAAGAAAAGGAAAATTAAACCAGAAATGAGAAAGGAAAATTAAACCAGAAATGAGAAAGAAAAGGAAAATAAAAACAGAAATGAGAAAGAAAAGGAAAATAAAAACAGAAATGAGAAAAAAAAGGAAAATAAAAACAGAAATGAGAAAGAAAAGGAAAATTAAACCAGAAATGAGAAAGAAAAGGAAAATTAAACCAGAAATGAGAAAGAAAAGGAAAAGAAAAACAGAAATGAGAAAGAAAAGGAAAATAAAAACAGAAATGAGAAAAAAAAGGAAAATTAAACCAGAAATGAGAAAGAAAAGGAAAATTAAACCAGAAATGAGAAAGAAAAGGAAAATTAAACCAGAAATGAGAAAGAAAAGGAAAAGAAAAACAGAAATGAGACAGAAAAGGAAAATAAAAACAGAAATGAGAAAAAAAAAGGAAAAGAAAAACAGAAATGAGAAAGAAAAGGAAAATTAAACCAGAAATGAGAAAGAAAAGGAAAAGAAAAACAGAAATGAGACAGAAAAGGAAAATAAAAACAGAAATGAGAAAAAAAAAGGAAAAGAAAAACAGAAATGAGAAAGAAAAGGAAAATTAAACCAGAAATGAGAAAGAAAAGGAAAAGAAAAACAGAAATGAGAAAGAAAAGGAAAATAAAAACAGAAATGAGAAAAAAAAGGAAAAGAAAAACAGAAATGAGGAAAAAAAAGGAAAATAAAAACAGAATTGAGAAAGAAAAGGAAAATTAAACCAGAAATGAGAAAGAAAAGGAAAATTAAACCAGAAATGAGAAAGAAAAGGAAAATTAAACCAGAAATGAGAAAGAAAAGGAAAAGAAAAACAGAAATGAGAAAGAAAAGGAAAAGAAAAACAGAAATGAGAAAGAAAAGGAAAATAAAAACAGAAATGAGAAAAAAAAGGAAAAGAAAAACAGAAATGAGAAAGAAAAGGAAAATAAAAACAGAAATGAGAAAGAAAAGGAAAATTAAACCAGAAATGAGAAAGAAAAGGAAAATTAAACCAGAAATGAGAAAGAAAAGGAAAATTAAAATAGGAATTAGAATGAAAAGGAAAATTACAACAGAATTAAACACATAGCCACATGTATATATATATATATTTTTTATTTTTACACTAAAAATTAACTAAAATTAAAACAGAAATGAAAATGAAAATGAAAAGTCCAACAGAAATTAGAAATCAAAGGAAAGTTTAGTAAAGTTTGTGAAAATGAAATGATTGATCAGGGTGCATCTCGGGGTGCCTGAAAAATTAAAAAAAGTGCAGTTAGTATATATCTTTAAATTAGTTTTTTCGCTGAAAAAAAAAAATGCATTACTTGATAACCAACATTGGCGTCTTACACCCCCCTTAGAGTGGTTTGGGTCATCTTACACCCCCCTTAGAGTGGTTTGGGTCATCTTACACCCCCCTTAGAGTGGTTTGGGTCATCTTACACCCCCCCTTAGAGTGGTTTGGGTCATCTTACACCCCCCCTTAGAGTGGTTTGGGTCATCTTACACCCCCCTTAGAGTGGTTTGGGTCATCTTACACCCCCCCTTAGAGTGGTTTGGGTCATCTTACACCCCCCCTTAGAATGGTTTGGGTCATCTTACACCCCCCTTAGAGTGGTTTGGGTCATCTTACACCCCCCCTTAGAGTGGTTTGGGTCATCTTACACCCCCTTAGAGTGGTTTGGGTCATCTTACACCCCCCTTAGAGTGGTTTGGGTCATCTTACACCCCCCTTAGAGTGGTTTGGGTCATCTTACACCCCCCTTAGAGTGGTTTGGGTCATCTTACACCCCCCTTAGAGTGGTTTGGGTCATCTTACACCCCCCTTAGAGTGGTTTGGGTCATCTTACACCCCCCTTAGAGTGGTTTGGGTCATCTTACACCCCCCTTAGAGTGGTTTGGGTCATCTTACACCCCCCTTAGAGTGGTTTGGGTCATCTTACACCCCCCTTAGAGTGGTTTGGGACATCTTACACCCCCCCTTAGAGTGGTTTGGGTCATCTTACACCCCCCTTAGAGTGGTTTGGGTCATCTTACACCCCCCTTAGAGTGGTTTGGGTCATCTTACACCCCCCTTAGAGTGGTTTGGGTCATCTTACACCCCCCCTTAGAGTGGTTTGGGTCATCTTACACCCCCCTTAGAGTGGTTTGGGTCATCTTACACCCCCCTTAGAGTGTTTTTTTTCTCATTTTGATGGGAGGTCAAATACATTTACCCAGTAGTGCAGTACTTGGATTAGAGTGAAGGGTAGTTAGCTTACCGCAAAAAAGGAAGTGATCATCCTTTCCCTTAGCTCATCGCCAGTCTGGGTGTCCTCACTTCTTCCTGCGGGCAGGTTGGGGATTTCTGGCACCAGTGCTGTCTCCTCGGGGGCTTGAATTCGGTGACAAATGCAAATGTTGTGGAGCACACAGCAGGCAAGGATGATCTTGGAGACCTTCTGTGGGCTGTAGAGCATCTCTCCTCCTGGCCGTGCCAAACAGAGAAAGCGTGCTTTCAGCAGGCCGATGGTTCTTTCCACAATGCTTCTGGTCTTGCGATGTGCTGCATTGTAGCGTTCATGGGCAGAGGTCCGTGGGCTCCTGACCGGAGTCATGACCCACGTTCTCTGCCCATATCCCTTATCCGCTGTAGAAAAAACACAAGGAGAGAGACAGCAATTAGTACTAGTACATGTTTTTTTTTTTTTTTTTTTAAGAATTTGGCTTACTAGGCCACATATTAGTTTCAAAATACATTGACATGGTTAATTTTTTACCCAGTAGCCAGCCAGCTGGCATTTCGTTGTTCTCAAACTTCCGGCACAGGACTGTCCGCTGCAAGACGTAAGAATCGTGGCATGAGCCGGGGAACCCCGATCTCACCGCCCGCAGCCTCATGTCTGGGTCACAGACAACCATGATATTAAGGGAATGAAAATGCTTTCGGTTTCTGTAATACAGCTCCTGTGCACGGGGAGGGTGGAAAGGGATATGTGTACCATCAATGCACCCTAGCACATTCGGGATCCCTCCCATCAGATAGAAAGCATGTTTTATTTTGGCAACCTCTTCCTCATCCTCAGGAAACTTGATGTAAATTGGGATTAAATCACAAATGGCCAGAACTACCTGGATTAGTATGCGGCTCATAGTAGCCTGGCTTATCCCGCTGAGGAGGGCGGAGGTTGCCTGGAAGGTCCCTCGTGCCAAAATATTCAGCGTGGCACACAGGCGTACTATGCCTGGAATGGATTGAGTGCGTTTGGTGGATGGCTCGATTTTGTGCTTAATCTGATCATATAGGGACTGTAGTGCAGCACGATTCAGACGGAAGCGGCTCCTGATCTGCTCGTCACTTAAGTCCCATACTGAAAGGCGGATTGCAAAGGAGCGGGGTGCCCTAAGCCTCACAACACCCCGCTCTCTTTCCTCCTGCTCTTTCAGCATACACATACATCCATCCACCCAGACACCATACATCACCCTCTTATCCATCACACACACTCAAGATATATACAAAATCAAAAAAACAAAAATAAAAACCACAAACACACCACACACACACACAAACAATCACACTCCACACACACCCGCTACAATGCAGCTCACCACAAAACCAGAACTATAGTGGTCCAACCACCAGCCTGCTGAAAAACAGCTTTCTAAGTTAGGCACAACCAAGAGGGGAGTTGCTGCACAGCCCACAAAAGGCCCCAAAATCAAGCCTCACTTGCTGTATGCTCCACAATATTTGCATATGCCACCAAAAACAAGCTCCTAAAGAAACAGCACTGATGTCAGAAATCACCCAACAAGCCACAGAGAGTGAGGACAGAACCCAGACAGAGGCTCAAATGAGCTAAGGGAAGCAAGCAAGCACCGCACCACACCACAGCCTTTGCCACAGTGTAAGAATACCAGAAGCTTGCAAATTCCTTCCATTTATACTTCTCTTTCAAAAAGGACAGGTCCGCTTTGCCGCCTTTTGCGTTGCTCTGCTATTTCCGGGCGCCAATTAGCCGACCCAGGTGTGCGTGAAACGGAGTATGCACGCGCACGCTAGTAGCGCTACTAGCGTACGTGAGCCGAAACTTGCGTGAATTAACGGACATGGGCGAAAATTCAGTGGTGGGCCAATGAAAGGTAAGCTGCTGTTTATTTAAATAGCCGTTAGGCTAGCCACATGTCACAAGGGTTTCAGATACATCAGTCCATTGTTGTATTTGGGTGTGTGTTGTTTGGTTAATGAGGTCTGTAATGAGTTAATTGGCTAACACACATGCTTCAGTCAGTGCAGTGGAGGTGTGGCTAGAAGGAACTGGGCTGTATGTGTGAATTAATTAAGTGGACTGGTTTGTGATTGGCTGTTAGAGCACATAAAACCTGCCCAACCCAAACAGATTGCGATGCCATTCTGTAGTCTGCATGCGTGCTTGTTGGGTGTGTATTTGTGTGTGTGTGCAGCTACAGGATGGAGCCAAATTCAGGACATCTGCCGGCCACAGCAGGCCCAAGTAGGAGTTTGGTGGGTGCTGTGCGCAGACCTCCCTTACGGAAAAGGGCCCAGCCTGAAGGTGGGGCAGCACCCCAGGCTAAGCGCCCAGGTGCCAAGAGGGAGCCTGAATTTAATTTGGCTGAGAATAATCATCTTGTGCGCCTTACCCTTGCTAAATGGGAGCTACTCTTTGGCTCCCAAAGCAAGTCCATAGGCAAACAAGAAAGAAGCAAACTGTGGGATGCCATTGGTGTGGAGCTTAGTAGCACTGCTCAACACCCACGTAGTGGCCCATCCTGCAGGAAACGCTTCTACACTTTGAGAGGGGCCCTTATGAAAAAGATGAATCACGATCTTGATGTGGACAGTGGGACCATCCAGGCTCCAAAGAGTACCTACAGGCCGTATGAGGAGATGCTGAAGGCCAAAATTCCACTGGCTCGGCTGCAGGGTGTGGATCCTGGGGATGACACCACAGGTTGGACTGAAGGTACATATTTTCTGCCTTTTTAGAAAAGCTACTGTTAATGTATGTGATAAGCATTTTGTCTTTCTGACCAACTAACAGTAGGACCTGTGAAGTAGTACATTAGAGCTCATACATTTTTTACTTTCCTGTCTGTTGCTTTCTGCATAGGTGCACATGCTGCTGTCCGGGATGTGCCTCAGGACACCCAAACTCCTGCCCTTCAAGCAACCTCAAGGCTAACCCAGTCTGCCATTGAAGGTATTTACCACTAATTTTGGTGCTGGTTGTTTGGGGAACAAATGGGTGTGGGAGCAGCTCCAACAATCGAGTGGGGCACTGTGGAGTATTAATAATATGGGCCTGCGGCCTAATTTCACGCCCACTGTAACACTCACAGCAACTAACTAACAAGGCCCTAACATGTGTAGATATGTTTGAAGCCAGAGATGTGTGGCCATATATCTGCATATAAATGTGGAAGCCACACTGGCCTTGATTAGTGAATATTAGTGAATGAGCTGCTCACACACACCTTAATGCATGTTGTATTTTTCCACGCACATTAACAATGGCTCAATGTTTGCTTGATTTTTGCCTAGCTCCCACGCCATTGGCCCCAGCATCTCCTCCGGATCCAAGCTACTCTTTGGATGTCGGTAAGTGCATGTGTCCACCTTGCTTTATCCACTTTAACCCAAGTGCATGTGTCTCATTCCTCTTTTTTATTGGTAGGCCAAGTGACTGGTTCATCTTTGGACCCCACTTCCGATGTTGCAGGTCAACAGGACCCTGTTGGTGTGTATAGCAATACATAATGTATCCTTTATGCTGTTTCTGTTACACTGGTTCGATTTGGTTAGTCTAATAATCTACATGTTTGCTCTGTCAACTTGAAGATGCCTCTTGGGAGTGCTTCTTCCCTCCCCAGGGTCAGTCTAATAGTTCTTGGAGTGATACCAATGTATTTTGGAGGACATATTTTTGGACAAACATTCACCGTAGTAGTTTGATGAATATTTAGAGCCATTACTTGTGTTTTTTAGTTGACCCGAATATCGGAAGTGGCTGTCCAGAAAGGGCCCCTCAAGTTCAGGCTGCCAGAGATGAGGGTAAGTTGTTTTGCCTTGCTCTAGTCTGTATTTTGGCTCTACTTTTGTTGCACTTGCTTCTGGCAACTTGTGTGTCCACATAGAAACATAGAAGGTTGACGGCAGAAGGAGACCATACGGTCCATCTAGTCTGCCCTTATGTGTATACTCTATGTTCTCTTTATCTTAGGATAGATGTGTGCTTATCCCAGGCATGTTTAAATTCAGTGACTGTTGATGTTTCAACTACCTCTGCTGGAAGTTTGTTCCAAGCACCTACTACTCTTTCTGTAAAATAATATTTTCTAACATTGCTCCTGATCTTCCCCCCGACTAGCTTCAGGTTGTGCCCCCTTGTTCTATCGTTAAGTTTCTTCTTAAAAACACTTCCCTCCTGAACCTTATTCAATCCTTTCACATATTTAAAGGTCTCAATCATGTCCCCCCTCTCCCTTCTTTCCTCCAGACTGTACAAATTAAGTTCTTTAAGTCTCTCCTGATAAGTTTTAAGTGTAAGTCCTTCCACCATTTTCGTTGCCCGCCTTTGGACACGTTCTATTTGAATAATATCTTTTTGCAGGTAAGGTCTCCAGAACTGCACACAGTATTCTAGCTGTGGCCTTACCAGGGCTCTATACAGCGGCATCACAACCTCCCTCTTCCTACTGGTGATGCCTCGAGCTATGCAGCCGAGCATCCTGCTTGCTTTTCCCACTGCCTGGCTACACTGTCCACTCATCTTGCAGCTATCAGTAATCAGTACCCCTAAATCTCTCTCCTCCGAGGTCCTGGCTAACACAGTGCTGCCCATACGGTACTCAGAGCAGGGATTCCTTCTACCCAAGTGCATGATTTTACATTTAGAGACATTAAACTCTAGTTTCCACAGTTTTGACCATCTATCCAGTAAAGCTAAATCATTTTCCATGTTGCAGACACCTCCAGGAATATCCACCCTATTACTAACCTTTGTATCATCAGCAAACAGACAAACTTTTCCTACCAAGCCTTCTCCTATGTCACTTACAAATATATTAAAAAGAATGGGGCCCAGGACAGAGCCCTGCGGCACACCACTTGTAACTCGCCTTTGTTCAGATTGCACGCCATTTACAACAACGCTCTGATACCGATCCCTCAGCCAACTGGAAATCCACTGAACTATCCAGGGATTGAGTCCTACCTTCAATAACTTATCTATGAGCTCCTTATGTGGTACAGTGTCAAAGGCTTTGCTAAAATCCAGATAGGCGATATCCACAGCACCACCTTCATCTAACACTTTAGTGACATTGTCAAAGAAATCAATAAGATTGGTCTGACATGATCTGCCCTCAGTAAAGCCGTGCTGTTTTGGGTCCAATAGGTCATTAATTTTTAGATGGAAAATTATCTGTTTTTTTAAGAGTGTTTCCATTAATTTGACCACTACAGATGTTAAACTAACTGGCCTGTAATTACTGGCTTCTTCTCTACTCCCCTTTTTATGGATTGGTACGACATTGGCCATTCTCCAATCATCTGGAACCTCACCAGTTGAAAGGGAATGGTTAAGTAAATCAGTTAGAGGGGCTGCAATCACAAATCTAAGTTCCCTTAGAACTCTGGGGTGGATTCCATCTGGACCCATTGCCTTACTTACCTTTAGATGTGCCAGCTCGGCTAAGACATCAGCCTCCAGAAACTCCGGAGCTGTACTCTCCCAGCTGGATGTTGTGCTATGACCATGCCTGCTACTATCTGAAAATACCGAACAAAAGTAGCTATTCAGATGGTCAGCCACAGCCTTATCTCCGTCAATATATTTATTTTCCCTATTTCTAATTTTTGAGACTGCATTGTTTTTCTTCTTTCTGTCACCAATATATCGGAAAAAGGTTTTATCTCCCCTCTTCATAGATTTGGCCATTTCTTCCTCTTTTTGCCCTTTAGCAGTCCTTATAATTAGTTTTGCTTCCCTCTGTTTAATTTTATACGCCTCTCTGTCAGCTACACTTCCACTTACTTTATACTTCTTATAGGCAGACTTCTTATCTTTTATGATAGTGCTGACTTCCCTAGTAAACCATAATGGTTTCTTCTTCCTTTTATTCTTGCTAGTTTGTTTCACATATTGCTTAGTTGCCTTTAAGATGGCCATTTTTAATAGTGACCACTGGGCACTCACTTCTGCTACTCTGTTCCACTCACCTAATTTTCTTTCTACATACTTTGCCATTTCCTTGAAGTTTGTATGTATTTTACCCCCCCCCCCCCCCACATGTATTTTAAAGGTCCAAGGTCGAGTGAGGGCCCCACTCCAGACATCTGGGATATTGCGGGTATGTGTAATTTAAGCAATGTGTCTGATCTTATTAGCCAAAATTAATGCCTCTTAGTCCTCTAACATACATGTTAACAATCTGAGTTTAACAGATACCTTTGGTCTAGTGTGTAATTTTGCACTTTGTGGAGGTATGGCCTCGATAGCCTAGCCAGGTAACATTTGAGTTTGGTCCACTTACCTACTAACCTGACTTTCCTGTTTAGCATATGCCAACTTGCCGGACATCTCGGATGTGGAATTGCCACTCTCTGGCAGCGATACCTCGAGCCTACCTGTGCCGGAGGACACGCAGGTAACATGGCTGATGTAGACGACCTATAACCACATTGGCATGTTCGTGGGTAGTGGATGAAGCAACATGTCACATTTCCTTTCTTTGTCGTTTTGGCAGGAGGCGGAACCAGAACCCCAAGCTGGGACCTCTTCCCAAGTCCCATGTGGCCAAGCTTCCGAGGCTCAGACAAGGGTAAGTTGTATAGTGACTGTTTGGGCTAATTATTTTGAGGGGCATACCTGAATTGGTTCGGTTTGACTAAAATGTTGTTTTCTATTTTGTTAGCCTCAAACCACAGCAAGAGGAGGTGTGGCACCAACCAGTGCTGATTTTTATGAGCTAGGGGTCCGGATGCTGGAGGACTACAGTCGCCAACAGCCGCGTGATGGAACTAATGAGCGCATTGCGGCGTTGGAACAGCAGGTGCTGATGTGTCAGCAACAACATGAGGCCCAGCAGCGCCAGATTGACCTGTTGATGCAGAACCTGCATCAAAACCAGCAACTTGGTCGGCTGGCCAATGCAATTGAAGATTCGATACACCAGCAGCAACAAGCGATACAGCGGCAGGACCAAACTTTGTTGTTGCTACAACAGCTCATACAACAGCAGTCTATATTTTTTACTGCACTGTTGTCCCCCAACACCGCCCCTAGCAATGACTCCCAACCTCCCCGGCCACCCAGCCAAGAATATTAATTTTGTTTGTTTTTGTTTCTGTAAATATATTTGCTTAACCCACCTCTAAATTGTGTTTTTCCTAAGACCTAGCTAATAACACAGTCAGGGATGAGTATCTTGATCTAGATATGTCAATGTATTTGTAAATTTAGGCCACACATTTGAGACCATAGCTTACTATGGTTAACACATGAAATGGCTCCAAAGGTATGGCTAAATTGACACACAAATGGGTTTTGAGACAGTTAAACTATGCTTTGCAAGGCACCACACTGTAATGATGTTAATCAAAAATTTTAATTTTAAAACATGGCCAACAGGGCCAACATTGCCCAACAAAGGGCGTCAACAGGCCAGCCTTCCCCCCACCCTAACGACGCCGCCGGCGCCTCTTCTTGGCCAGCAGCATCAGCTTCAGGAGCCTGATCTCCCGCCACAGTCTGCGATGCTGGTTTTCACAAGCTGTAGAGATGTAGAAACAACAATTTATTAATAAATTGAATGTGACCTCAACAAACACAGATGTAGCAATGTAATGTCAGTGTGTCCAATTAGGTGACACTCACATTAACATTGTTGACCACTGTGCGCTTATTGGTTAACATGATATGAGTACTATTGACTGGCAGGAATGTGAACAACACATCCCAAGCATACATTTACTCTTAAAGTGTACCAACACCCACCGGTGATCGGCCCTGGAATCTATCAGATTCCCGGACCGATCACCTCCCTCCCCGCGGGACATCCGAGATCGGGATGTCCCTCGGGGTGAAACCCCCCCAACACCCCAAAATCCCTACCTCAGTTTCGGTGGGGCACGGCCGCCGGGCCCTCCCTGGCACCCCTCTAGACGTGTGCGTGCCTGCGCCGGCCGTCTGTGAATGGCCGGCGCAGGCACGCGCGCGTAAGAAGGGACGCGCGGGAGGCGGAGGAGGAGCCACTTTGCCGCGGCTTGTACGTTTGCTGGAGGAAAAGTGAGTTCAGGGGGTTGTCACACAGCGGTGACGATCAGGGGTGCCCCACCGTAGTGGACCAAGACCCAGGAAAGTCAAAATCCGGGTTGTTGTTCCACTTTAACTCTTGGGAAGCAAAGAAGGTATAAGTCCCAGTGTGTCCATTTTTGTGTTTAGTCACAGCCAAACATCAGGGCCTAAGTCCTAACGAGTAAACGAGTTTGCCCTATAATGTTAGAGGTCCAGACCTAATACGGCCCATTTGGTTGTGTCTAAGGCACAAATAGTCTCTATGTGGCCAAATGAAGAATGTGAGGCAACAATCAAGCATGCAGACAGGCATGTTGGATTATTGTACCAACACATGGAATCTAGATGTGTGTGAAATTAACACATAGGTACATTTTAAATGTCTGCAGATGTGACTAGAAGACATAGGTTTCACAAGTCTTTAGGCATATGAAGTCGGATGTACTCACCATCGCAGCTGTGGCGGGGGCCCATGCTGCTGGCCGTCCCTGGAGCTGGGGTGGGGAGGAGGTTTTCTGGCTCCGTCTGCGTAGCAACATCTGTCAACAGAAAGCAAAAGACAAAAACACAGTTAGTGGGCCAATGACACCTGACTATTTGACATCCATCTGGTTATGGAGTCTGAAAAATCAAAGGCTTGCATGGTTACATACAGGTTGACCAAAATTAGCATATTTCCTGGTCCATGAGTTAATGTCAATTAGTTATGGTTGCAACATGTATCCCTAAAGATAATGTGCAAATAACATAGACAGTGCTATGTAAAGGACTCATTAGCAGTTGATTGGCTAATGTTACTAGTGTGCCACATGTTTTAGCGGGAACAACTTAACCCAAGAAAAGAAATGAGAACAACCATCATGGTGTGGGCAGAAACATAGGGGTGGTTGCCAGTTGGCTAGCACTGTAGTGGGGTTTGTGAGGTTAAGGTACATTATCAAACCAGCTGTGACAATGGACCAGGAAACATGTGTCTGTTAAAAGTGGGCCAAGACACAGGATTGCACCAATTCTGCGTTTTGGTCCGCTTTGGCAGAGCACCACAATTTGAGTGAGACAACGTACTCCGCCGCCGCTGCCTTCCACACATCACTCCTCCAGTGTGTGCGCACGCGCAGCCCATTTGGAAACAGAGCGCAGGCGCACAGACATCTAGAGTGGCACACAGGAGGCTGGGACGGTGGCTTTTGCAACCCCCAAAGAGGTAAGGAGTTTGTGGGGTTTTTTTTTGGGGGGGTGCCCTGGGTGAGGGATGTGATTTTTCAGGGAACCTTCGAGAATCAAAGCACTATCAACAATGTTTGTGGGTCCACTTTAATGAATGTCATAACATAGGGAATGTGATGGATAACAACAAACACTTACCACGACTATGCCCGTGGAGAATGCTTCTCCAAAAGGCCATGGAGGTGCCGCCTATATGATGCCCTACAAATTAGAGAGTACAAATTGCAAGATGAAACCTGTCACAGACTAACAATTAAAAAAAGGACACTCACCAGGGGATGAACCGCCACTTGAAGCCCAGGGAGGGCTCTGAGGAGGAGGCGGGGAGCCTCGGCTCCTCACACTCTGGTCGGAAGATCCACCAGGCAAAGGGCCACCCTCCTCCCTCTCACTCCCTGCTCCTTCAGGGAGTGTGGGCGAGTCCATTTCTCCCACCCCACTTGGACTCCCCACTTGAGAGTGGCCCCTTGCCTGGTGAGACTCCTCAGACTCAGAGTGTGAGGAGCTGAGGCTTGATCCTGCCAGCCCCCCAGCAGCACACTCCTCTGGGGCGTCATCCCCTTCCTCCCCTGGGTCCTCTAAATAGGACCCGCGGGAGGGACCCTCCCCCGATGACTCCCCCGATGACTCCCCCGAGTCCGCCTGCCTGGTTCGGGGGAGGAATCCCTTCCCACGTTTCCCCAGGGGAGGACGCTTATCTGTGTTGAGGGGGTGAAAGAAAATAATTAATATAAAGAGCACAAATGGACACAGCTTAGCAGATGATTCTGCAAAAAGTATAAACAGAGCATAAGCTTTAACTTACCTGATGCGTAGGCATCATATAGGCGGTACACGCCTTCAGGGTCCCGGCGCTTAAAGTCCGACCACTTCTGCTGTATCGCTCGGATCGAGAGCTCGGTGTGGAAGCGCCGGGACACTGTGGCCTTCACCTCCATGGCAATTCGTTTTTTCCCCCACGGGCATAGTCGTACTGGGCCACGCAGAAGTCCTATGAGAAATGAAAAAAAAAACACAAATCAATGGCCGGCGCAGGCACGCGCGCGTAAGAAGGGACGCGCGGGAGGCGGAGGAGGAGCCACTTTGCCGCGGCTTGTACGTTTGCTGGAGGAAAAGTGAGTTCAGGGGGTTGTCACACAGCGGTGACGATCAGGGGTGCCCCACCGTAGTGGACCAAGACCCAGGAAAGTCAAAATCCGGGTTGTTGTTCCACTTTAACTCTTGGGAAGCAAAGAAGGTATAAGTCCCAGTGTGTCCATTTTTGTGTTTAGTCACAGCCAAACATCAGGGCCTAAGTCCTAACGAGTAAACGAGTTTGCCCTATAATGTTAGAGGTCCAGACCTAATACGGCCCATTTGGTTGTGTCTAAGGCACAAATAGTCTCTATGTGGCCAAATGAAGAATGTGAGGCAACAATCAAGCATGCAGACAGGCATGTTGGATTATTGTACCAACACATGGAATCTAGATGTGTGTGAAATTAACACATAGGTACATTTTAAATGTCTGCAGATGTGACTAGAAGACATAGGTTTCACAAGTCTTTAGGCATATGAAGTCGGATGTACTCACCATCGCAGCTGTGGCGGGGGCCCATGCTGCTGGCCGTCCCTGGAGCTGGGGTGGGGAGGAGGTTTTCTGGCTCCGTCTGCGTAGCAACATCTGTCAACAGAAAGCAAAAGACAAAAACACAGTTAGTGGGCCAATGACACCTGACTATTTGACATCCATCTGGTTATGGAGTCTGAAAAATCAAAGGCTTGCATGGTTACATACAGGTTGACCAAAATTAGCATATTTCCTGGTCCATGAGTTAATGTCAATTAGTTATGGTTGCAACATGTATCCCTAAAGATAATGTGCAAATAACATAGACAGTGCTATGTAAAGGACTCATTAGCAGTTGATTGGCTAATGTTACTAGTGTGCCACATGTTTTAGCGGGAACAACTTAACCCAAGAAAAGAAATGAGAACAACCATCATGGTGTGGGCAGAAACATAGGGGTGGTTGCCAGTTGGCTAGCACTGTAGTGGGGTTTGTGAGGTTAAGGTACATTATCAAACCAGCTGTGACAATGGACCAGGAAACATGTGTCTGTTAAAAGTGGGCCAAGACACAGGATTGCACCAATTCTGCGTTTTGGTCCGCTTTGGCAGAGCACCACAATTTGAGTGAGACAACGTACTCCGCCGCCGCTGCCTTCCACACATCACTCCTCCAGTGTGTGCGCACGCGCAGCCCATTTGGAAACAGAGCGCAGGCGCACAGACATCTAGAGTGGCACACAGGAGGCTGGGACGGTGGCTTTTGCAACCCCCAAAGAGGTAAGGAGTTTGTGGGGTTTTTTTTTTGGGGGGGTGCCCTGGGTGAGGGATGTGATTTTTCAGGGAACCTTCGAGAATCAAAGCACTATCAACAATGTTTGTGGGTCCACTTTAATGAATGTCATAACATAGGGAATGTGATGGATAACAACAAACACTTACCACGACTATGCCCGTGGAGAATGCTTCTCCAAAAGGCCATGGAGGTGCCGCCTATATGATGCCCTACAAATTAGAGAGTACAAATTGCAAGATGAAACCTGTCACAGACTAACAATTAAAAAAAGGACACTCACCAGGGGATGAACCGCCACTTGAAGCCCAGGGAGGGCTCTGAGGAGGAGGCGGGGAGCCTCGGCTCCTCACACTCTGGTCGGAAGATCCACCAGGCAAAGGGCCACCCTCCTCCCTCTCACTCCCTGCTCCTTCAGGGAGTGTGGGCGAGTCCATTTCTCCCACCCCACTTGGACTCCCCACTTGAGAGTGGCCCCTTGCCTGGTGAGACTCCTCAGACTCAGAGTGTGAGGAGCTGAGGCTTGATCCTGCCAGCCCCCCAGCAGCACACTCCTCTGGGGCGTCATCCCCTTCCTCCCCTGGGTCCTCTAAATAGGACCCGCGGGAGGGACCCTCCCCCGATGACTCCCCCGATGACTCCCCCGAGTCCGCCTGCCTGGTTCGGGGGAGGAATCCCTTCCCACGTTTCCCCAGGGGAGGACGCTTATCTGTGTTGAGGGGGTGAAAGAAAATAATTAATATAAAGAGCACAAATGGACACAGCTTAGCAGATGATTCTGCAAAAAGTATAAACAGAGCATAAGCTTTAACTTACCTGATGCGTAGGCATCATATAGGCGGTACACGCCTTCAGGGTCCCGGCGCTTAAAGTCCGACCACTTCTGCTGTATCGCTCGGATCGAGAGCTCGGTGTGGAAGCGCCGGGACACTGTGGCCTTCACCTCCATGGCAATTCGTTTTTTCCCCCACGGGCATAGTCGTACTGGGCCACGCAGAAGTCCTATGAGAAATGAAAAAAAAAACACAAATCAATACATGACATCAGAACAATGGCATAAACAGTTATACAGAGACCCGAGCAAAGTGGACCCACACCCAGGATTATCACTATTCTGGGTTTGTGTGCACTTTGGTGGGCCACACCAATTGTGGGTGGTCCGCTGTCTGAAACCCCCTTGGAAGGCCACAAATACACCACTGAGGACGCTCCCACGTGACTGCGCCAGCCGAGCACAGCGCTCTGCGCCGCTGTGGTATGCGCATACAAGGCCGTTTGGACGTGCATAGCAGCTCAGCTGGGTCTGCGCGGCAAAGTACGCATGTGGCGTTTGACTCTAACAGGGAGTGCGCCTGCACACAAAATTAAAAAATGTCTTGCGCAGGGGTACACCCTGCTAGAGGTAAGCGCAAGAGGCATCCGCAGCTCACGCATGCACAGATGGGACGGGGCTGAGGTAATTTTTATGGCCCTCCAGGGGGGGGCATCCCCGCAGGACATCCAGAATGGGGATGCCCCACGGGGAGTGATCCAATTGGGCCTGAAAAATAAGAAATTTCAGGGCCAAGCCCCCCTGTGTGTTCTGCAACTTTAAGGCAAAAAATACACAAACCAAATACTCACTTTGACCACCTGGCCATTAACGCGGCTATCCACCCGGAAGCGCCTTTTCTTCCCATGGCCAGGAGGGGAAGGGGTGGGAGGGGTGCTAGGTGGGGGAGGTGAGGTAGGTGGGGGAGGTGGGGGAGGGGTGGTGGGGTCGGAGGAGGAGCTGGGGAGGCGCATCACTCTGCGTCTGGGCAGCATTGTGGAAACGCTAAGGAGGAAACAGGAACCGGAAATGACCAAAGCGACATGGGAAAAATTACAAAAAAAAAAAAAAAACGCTCTGCGCACCAGGAACAAGCTATTATCAGCTATGTGCAAGCTAAGTGGCGGAAAAACTAAAATGACGCTTGAAAACAAGCTATTGGCATAAGCGCTAGACATTTTTAGCTTTAGGTGGCTTTGAAACGCAAAGGAGGATACCGGAACCGGATATGACGCAAGCAACTGTGATTAAAAATTCAAAAAAAAAGATGCGCGCAACAGGGACAAGCTAATATCAGCTATGTGCAAGCTAAGTGGCGGAAAAAATAAAATGACGCTTGAAAACAAGCTATTGGCATAAGCGCTAGACATTTTTAGCTTTAGGTGGCTTTGAAACGCAAAGGAGGATACCGGAACCGGATATGACGCAAGCAACTGTGATTAAAAATTCAAAAACAAAGATGCGCGCAACAGGGACAAGCTAATATCAGCTATGTGCAAGCTAAGTGGCGGAAAAAATAAAATGACGCTTGAAAACAAGCAAGGGCCCAAGGCGCCACGAATTATTAGCTTGATTTAGCAGGGGGTTCTACATACTGTAATGCATAGGTCCTTAGAAAGCAAACCAAGTTGTGCTTAAATATACAAATCTTATTCCTTCCTAAAGTCATCACAAAATCAAACTAGACAACTACATGATAATGTGGCACACATGAGAATGCATAACGGGTTGTTATGAGCTGGTACGACTGAATGTTAATCCTGCAATATGTGGCCAGGCACGCTCACAACTACAGTGTATTCATTAACAACGACTGGGGTCGCGGGAAGTGAATTCCTTGCAAATGGCAGAAGGGCACATGTATGAACAGCACAGCGCCGCAAAACGCAGCGCAGCGAAGCACAGCGCCGCTCGCGCCGCTACATAGCAAATTAAAACAGCGACTGCACAAACTCTGACCAACACAGATTCATCAAGGACAGGGCTGCCGAATAGCTTGGGCGCTGACAATTTCGAAGAGCGAACGTGACCGCCCAACCTGACAGGCTACAAAATAGCTTTACAAGCCCCGTTTGTGGTGAAAACAAGCGATTTTGATGCCAATGAGTTTGGTTGGAGGAGATGCAATTCCCATGTCACTCACAACATTACATTGTCAAAAATAATAAAAACTTCAAAAACATAAAAATAACCAGCCAGATTAATAAAACATATCACTATAAACATGTGTTGAATTTTGTGCCAAAGAAAAGAACACAAAAACCACTAAAAACAATCATTGCAGCGTCTGCCATTGAAATGTATGGGAGAGCGGCAGGTAGCGCCAGGTCATACCTGTCGCTGTGATGGGATTAGCAGCGGCGCTGTTCATTGCAGTCGGCTTCATGATGAATGCCGCGCTTGCCGTCGCTCTCGCCGGCGCTAGCCTCATTTAGCTTGATAAATGCGTCATTGTGGCCGACGCCGGACGTACTTGAGTCGGTAGCAGACGTTAGCTGGCGGGACCTGGCGCTCGTCAGACACTACCTGGCGCTATCGCTTGATGAATAAGGGCCATAGTTTTTCTTATCAGAGGTGTCCATCTGTGGGTTAACTGTAAGGTGCAAGTCCCCTGCCATGATCAGCATGACACTCCGGAAGGCATGGAACTCATTCAGAGGCCATTTGATAAAGACAAAGAAGGCTATATGTATATCCCTTTTCTGCATCATTTGCAGAATCGTGTGTCTCTTCATGGGATCATTAAAGCCCTGAACATTTGAAGTCATGATATTTATCCGTTAGCTTTCTCCTTTCCTTTGATTTAGAATCGGCATACTAGCTCCTTTTATGCTGGCACCTTTTATGCTGATGAGAGAGCTAACCGGGAGAGATTAAAGTGGACCAACACCCAGGATTTTGACTATCCTGGGTGTTGGTCCACTTAGGTGGGGCACCCCGATCGGGGGTGCCCCGCTGTGTGAAACCCCCCCGATCGCCGCAAAAACTCACCTCTCCCCGCTCCCACGTGACCTCGTCCAGCCAATGACAGCGCTCAGAGCCGCTCTGGTATGCGGGTCCAAAGCCGCTTGGACGCGCATACCAGAGCGCTGTCATTGGCTGCGTCTCTCGCTTCCCTCTAACAGGGAGCGCGCCTGCGCCGGCCATTCACAAAACGGGCGGCGCGGGAGCGCGCCCTGCTAGAGGGAAGCGAGAGACGCGGCCGCGTCTCCCGCATGCGCCGTTGGATCGCCGGTAAGGTAAGGATTGTGGGCCTCCTGGGGGGTTCCTCCCCGCGGGACATCCCGATTTCGGATGCCCCGCGGGGAGGGATCTGATCGGTCCGGGAATCTTATAGATTCCCGGTCCGATCCCCCCTGGGTGTTGGTCCACTTTAATATACCTTGTGAACTACTTTGGGTACACGGGGGAGCAGACCCCAAAATGATACTGCAAGGTACGGGGGGGTATAGGAGAAGGCCTGAGCGGCCCCATAGAAATCAGCAAAAAAAAAAAAATTAAGAAATGTAAAATATTCTCGTAACAAATATTATTACATAACACTGCGCTAAAAAATATAATGACAGTACATATAATGAACAATCAAAGTCCACATTAGGGTGCTCTTATTCCAAAGAGAACTCCATATGGATAATACACAAAATAACACAGAGCAATATCTGATTGTGGAAGGAATCCTTATCCCACAGTGCATGCACTCCGACAATATTGATGCAACCAGCGTGAATCCACCACCAATAGTGCAGGTTCTTACCAGCTATATATGATCATAAGCGCATCAAAGATATCCGCATATAGATAAAAAATTAATCTTGATTTAAAATGCCCTCTCACATTAATGGCAGAAGCAGTCCAGCAATGCACTTAAGAGAAAGAAAAAGAACAGAATCTAGTGTAACTCCGATTTGGCCAAAAATGTAATATAAATAATTAAGAGATACACTCACAAACAAATAAAAATTGACAGCTTTCAATGTAAGGCGGTGGCGGAGGTGGATTTTTAAAGTGGTACCCTACGTCCTTTGGATTTGTTGATGTGATCCCTTCACTGGAGCAGCTGCTGTATTCCAGGGCCGGTGAGAGTTGGATTGCGCTGATTACATTGAAAGCTGTCAATTTTTATTTGTTTGTGAGTGTATCTCTTAATTATTTATATTACATTTTTGGCCAAAACGGAGTTACACTAGATTCTGTTCTTGTTCTTTCTCTTATGTGCATTGCTGGACTGCTTCTGCCATTAATGTGAGCGGGCATTTTAAATCAAGATGAATTTTTTATCTATATGCGGATATCTTTGATGCGCTTATGATCATATATAGCTGGTAAGAACCTGCACTATTGGTGGGGGATTCACGCTGGTTGCATCAATATTGTCGGAGTGCATGCACTGTGGGATAAGGATTCCTTCCACAATCAGATATTGCTCTGTGTTCTTTTGTGTATTAAAAAAAAAAATATTGAAAGAAAAAAAGAGTTAAAAAATAAACGTATAAGCTGGGCACCTGAGGAGAGGATATGGGGAACTCCCCTCCTTATACCCCCCCGTTCTCCCCCAGAACCAGTGTCTCCACTGCACGTGACTCAGAATGTGCTGTGTCCCGGTAATTTTAATGCCCCTGCTCCAAAGGGCTGAGCTTGTCCCTAATTACTTCTTAGGGAGCTTTACACCCCAACCCACTATCCCCTATCCCAGAATACAAAAAATCACTCTGGGTTTTCAGAGGCATGTTAGTATGATCACTAGCCTGCTCTTTTTGTCTTCGCTCAATTTTTTTTTGTCTTCTGATTTTTTTGCCTCTCGTCCATCCCTCTTCCTAACCTGCCGCCACACCCTTGCATGAGGGAAAAAAAAGGTTCCCCCCTTTCACATTGTTAATCTTCATTCCCTTTTCCTTCCCCCCACCTCTGTTAGTTCTCTAAAGGCTCGATTCAAAGAAACATTCGTCCGGACTTCCGTAGCTGTCTGTGAAAGTTTTGGTGGGTGTTTGTCATTTTTTTGCTTTTTTTCGTATATTTTCCACTCGCACGAACGTTCGAGAACATGCGTATATGCTCTTTCGATAATGGTGCCAAAATCGGAAGATTTTCGTTACTTCGGGAGCTTTTTCCCACCAAATCGGAAATGTTTCGTCCGTTCAGAATTTTTTCGTTATTGCAATGGGCTTGCGATTAATTCAGAGAGCTGATTGCCGATGGTCCCACACCTCATAAATTCGTTTCAGGGCAAAAACATTCCCGGCACCTTTTTGACTACGGGAGCGCGAGCCAGCCATGGACGAGGCTACTGCCTTTGAGGAGCATGAGGATCTGCAACTCATGGGCATTGAGATCGTCCGGAGGGCACAGACCAGATTGCACCGGCGGCGACGCATGGACATCAATAGCATGCATGACACTGAGCTGTTCGAGCTGACCAGGCTTAATCGCGCTTCCCTCCATAAATTATATAGTGAGCTGCGGCCATGGTTAGCCCGCACCACAAGGAAGGGGCAAGCAATTTCAGGTATGACCAAGATGCTTGGCTGCCTGCAATTTTTGGCGAACGGCTCGTTCCAGAGGCTGGGTGCCCTCTCCGTGGGGATTTCACAGCCTACGCTGAGCCGCGCGCTATCCCAATTTTTGGAAGGCATGGCTACCATAACTCGGAAATATATTTGTTTCCCTGAGGATATGGTAGCCAGAAACGCCATTAAGCTGGCATTTTTTAATATCGCCGACATGCCCAATGTCATGGGTGCTATTGACTGCACCCACGTTGCCCTCGTCCCTCCGTCAAGCGACGAGTATATATACAGGCAAGTTTTGGCTTCCATTGTCTCTAAATATTTGTGTGTCCCTCCTTTGCTCAATCACATTATTCGTTTGGTTCATTGGCAATAGTCCCTCCTTTCCAGAAAAGCTTCCTTGTGACTAATCTCGCCATTTGTAGTAACTTTCATTGCCAATAGTCCCTCCTTTCCAGAAAAGTTTCCTTGTGACTAATCTCGCCATTTGTAGTAACTTTCATTGCCAATAGTCCCTCCTTTCAAGAAAAGTTTCCTTGTGACTAATCTCGCCATTTGTAGTAACTTTCATTGCCAATAGTCCCTCCTTTCCAGAAAAGTTTCCTTGTGACTAATCTCGCCATTTGTAGTAACTTTCATTGCCAATAGTCCCTCCTTTCCAGAAAAGTTTCCTTGTGACTAATCTCGCCATTTGTAGTAACTTTCATTGCCAATAGTCCCTCCTTTCCAGAAAAGTTTCCTTGTGACTAATCTCGCCATTTGTAGTAACTTTCATTGCCAATAGTCCCTCCTTTCCAGAAAAGTTTCCTTGTGACTAATCTCGCCATTTGTAGTAACTTTCATTGCCAATAGTCCCTCCTTTCCAGAAAAGCTTCCTTGTGACTAATCTCGCCATTTGTAGTAACTTTCATTGCCAATAGTCCCTCCTTTTGTTTAGTCCCTCTAGGTTAATATACACTCAGATTTTACATCTTCACTCATTGCAATCACTCCCTCCTTGCTAATGCTCCCTCCTTGCCAAGAGTGTATGTGCACCAACGGCCCTTATTTATAAATTAGTCCCAAAGTTAGTTATTTCAAAGTAAAACATTTGTAAGTGTCCTTTTAATAGAACAAGTAAGACTGTCAAGGCTTAAACATTGTTCTTCTTTTACATGTTACATTTTGACATAGGCTGTTTGAAGTGTGCGTTGGATTTGTTTACTAAACGTAATTTTTGGGTGGTTTCTGTTTCCTTTTTCACCAGAAATCGCAAAATGGGCCATTCGCTGAATGTGCAAGCGGTGGTGGCCCAGGACCTGCGCTTTCTGAGCGTCCTGGCAGGCTACCCTGGCTCAGCCCATGATGCGTATATCCTGCGCAGATCTGGATTATTCCGCCGGTTTGAGTCAGGGGAATTTGCGGGTGCATGGCTCCTTGGTAAGTTGGCTCAAATTATCGCTTTGGATTGTATATGTATGGGCAAGTTTTATGTTGGATTTACCTTTCAGAAACGCTGCCTTGCCCCTCACCTTGTGAACATGTGTAAGCACACTGTAACCATTAGCTTAGACAAACTCCATTTGCTGCAAAATTGTTTTGCCTGCATTGTTTTAATTAATAAGTGTAATGTGAGGCCAAGTCTGAACCAGCCTTCGAAACCATTTTCTTTCGAAATCTGTAATTGACTTTACCAGAGAGTCAGCGCCATCTTTGCTTACATGCATTTAACTTACTGAGTAGAGGTGAGCGGGATAAAGTGCAGGGGCAGGCTTACACCGGTTTGGGAGTAAGGCAAGAATTCTAAAGGGGCAGGTCAAGTTAGACCATACTACATTGTTCTGCAGCACAGGCAGGAAACAATATCTGCTAACAGTCTGCCTGATTGCCCACCATCCCCAGTATTATTTGCCTACTTTTGACCCACATCTATCACATATGTTTAATTCTTGTTTTAGCATCTGCAATCTGTATGCTCATGTTTGTGTGACAATGTCACATACCTCTTTTATTTTTATTGCAGTAGTAATGTTGCGTGGCAATGTATGATTTCCTGTTATTAATTTTTTTTTTTTTTTTGGGCTTATTTAGGAGATTCGGGCTATCCACTACTGCCGTGGCTCATGACTCCGGTCCTCCGGCCACAAACTCCAGCACAAGAGGCCTATAACCGTGCACATCGAAAGACCAGGGCAGTGGTGGAGAGGGCCTTTGGACTCCTCAAGACCCGGTTTCGGTGCTTGGACCACACTGGGGGCTCCCTGCAGTATGACCCAAAAAAGGTCATTGACATTATAATGGCATGTGCCGCGCTCCATAATTTAGCCATTATGCAAAGGGTCCCCCGATATCTGGATTGCCCACCCTCTCCACCCTCCGATGAGGCAGACGACGCCTATGTGGGCCAGCCAAGTGCGTCTGGGCAAGCCGTGCGGGCAAATTTAATAGCCACACATTTTTCCTAATTTAGTTTTTAGTTTTTTTTTATTTTTTTTTAATTTTGGCTATGTTTAATTTCATTATGAAGTAAACAATAATGAATTTGTGCAACCCAAAAAATAAAATATGTTGGAGTATTTATTTGGAGACCTTGGTTCTTGTTTGTTTTCGGCCCAACTTGAACTCAGATTTCTATATCAAAACACCACACACATGAGCTTGTTCAAAACAAAATGTTTACTACTTAGTAAAAGGTATATGTGAGACAAACAGAATCGGAGGTGAGTGCCCCTCACATACTTTGGGACCACACCTGTACATGCAATTATGTTCAATACATTTGTACACAAAATAAATAGCACAAAATGAATCCCTCTCCTGCTTGCCCACATTTTCCACCGACACAGGTTGAAAGCAATCCTAGCTATGCCACATCTACACCTGTAAGTCAGTGGGCCACCCAAACAAGAACACCCAGTCCCAATCCAAATCCAGTACAATCACAGCCAGGGTCCAAGGTCTTTGATGTTGAGGCCAGAATGTCACCCAATCATGCCGCCAAACATGAGGAGCCACCACAAATGTTATTGTGGCCAGGGCAGGCGCGCAACACCTTAAGTGGCCGATTCACTGAGTCTGGGACTCTGGCATTGGCTACTGGGCTACCTCAGGCCTTGAATGAGCTATATGGTGGATAATCAAAAGCAACCGAGCAAGAACAGCGCAAAATGTGTGATTTTTAGCCCTCACCAGACAAGTCAATCCAGTGGGTAGGTTTTGCAAAGATATGGACCAGATTCATGCCTAACACACCTTAATATGTGTGATGCCCATAGAACCCAGGTTGTGGCCCTTGGTGGGGGGGGGCCATAACATGGGCCTGTGTGGCATTCAGAATCTGCAACTGTTCCAAAATGTGTCTTTGGTTAGTGTGCATTTCGGCCATGCCTGACCTAATTTCTGAAGTCAAGTTGGCCATGTGGCTGTTATGGGTCCTCAATTCAGTCAGCACGGCACTGAAGGTAGTATTTAGGGACTCTAATTGGCCCCTAATATGCTCCTGATTTTGTTGGTTTTGGCGGCGAAAAAGGCGCCTCTCATGGTGCCATGCTGACTCCATCATCTGCACGCCCCTCCCCTGGGAAACTGGGCGACGTTGCTGAGTACGCCGCCCAATTCCCCGGGTTGTGGGGCGTGCAGATGATGTGGCTCGAGGACCCCCAACAGCCACAGGTCTGCTCGCCAAATCCTCAGCAGCAGATCTGAAACTGGGGACTGGAGGGTCAGTCTCTGCATGCTGCCCACGATGTGCAGGCAGCATGCAGCCAGCTTCACTCTGCTGCTGTGGATTTGGCGGAGACACATTTTGGGACAGTTGCAGATTCTGTCCCAGGGGAAGATCTTCAGAATCTCCTATGAAGCTTCCATCTTCCTCCTGCTCCTGGATTTGCTCCATCAGTGTGTGGCTCTGTTGGGGACATGTAAAAAAAAACAGGTTCAGTGTGTGGAATACCTATAAAAACCACACAAGCCAAACATGGCAAGCTACATGCATACACAACACCCTCAAAATACACTTACCGTAGACATCGGATCCTGGGTCCTATGCAGCGCGGAAGAAGACGGACGCGGTAACATGGCAGAGGAGTCCCCACTAGCTGAGGGATGATGCTGGCCTGGTTTGGAAGAAAAACAGCGATTAATACACACAACTATGCATAGTTTATGATTAAGAACACATATGGTAATCCAAGAAACGTGGCAAAGCAGTAAGGGCCCCTCCCACAACGTGGCCACTTGGCATTCCCTATGAATCCCATTACATTAGTGCATGGATTGTTAAACCAGACTAGACACATCACGTGTCTCAAACCAAACATGCAAAGAATGGCTGATGTGTGAGTTGCAACATCCCTTTAAGGGGAGGAAGTTAACACACTAAGGTGGGAAAAAACACTTACAATATGATTCTGGTGGGGAACATTTGTATGGCATAAAACCTTCCTAGAAAACCATCTTAATCAGTTGTGCAACTAAACCAGCTCCAAACAAATTGACCAACAGGCAAAGATGTTATTGTGGCGTGTGCTTCTCAATTAATACATAGCACCCATTCCTTTTCGACACTTCTAAGTGACATATTTGTCACACATTTCATTAAACATCATGTATGTGGATGTCAATTTGCACATTACCAGGCCACACCCATGACACTCCCTAGTCAAAGTGAGCACTCCTAACAAACCCACCCCCTAGAGCCATGTGCTTAGCTAGCCCTTGCTCCCACCCCCTAGAGCCATGTGCTTAGCTAGCCCTTGCTCCCACCCCCTACAGCCATGTGCTTAGCTAGCCCTTGCTCCCACCCCCTACAGCCATGTGCTTAGCTAGCCCTTGCTCCCACCCCCTACAGCCATGTGCTTAGCTAGCCCTTGCTCCCACCCCCTAGAGCCATGTGCTTAGCTAGCCCTTGCTCCCACCCCCTACAGCCATGTGCTTAGCTAGCCCTTGCTCCCACCCCCTAGAGCCATGTGCTTAGCTAGCCCTTGCTCCCACCCCCTACAGCCATGTGCTTAGCTAGCCCTTGCTCCCACCCCCTAGAGCCATGTGCTTAGCTAGCCCTTGCTCCCACCCCCTAGAGCCATGTGCTTAGCTAGCCCTTGCTCCCACCCCCTACAGCCATGTGCTTAGCTAGCCCGTGCTGCGTATGTGTATGTTTCTATACATTTGTGTGGTCATTCAGACATTACTAACCTGCAGGAATTGGTGGGTTGTCGGTGTCCTGCTGGCCTGAGTGTCCCTCTAAGGCCACGGGATGTAATAAGGACAGCACCATCTCCTCAGCCGGTGTAAAGCGCATTTTGGTTGGGAAACCTCCGCCAGTTGTTTCGCTGAAAAACATAGTAAGCATAATTAAGCGCACTGATGGACAGACAAGAATAATAAAAACCCAAACATTAGCTATGTACCTGTGCATCCGCCGTAGATTCTCTTTCTTCCGCACTGCATATTTCAGGTCCGAAATCTTCCGTTGAATCTGGTCCATATCTTTACGTTCCTCACCCGCTGCATTGACTTGCCTGGTGAGTTCTTCAAAAATCTCGGTTTTGCGCTGTTTACTGGTGTGTTTTGATCTTCTACCATATAGCTCATCAAAATGTAAGGTGAGACCAGTAGCCAATGCCAGAGTTTGGGACTCAGCAAAACGGCCACCCAAGTGTCCTCTGCGCAAGTTGCGCCCTCTTCGGGGTGGTTGTGGCTCCTCACTGCTTGGTTGCAAATGGGGTGACATTCTGGCCTGGGGGGATGGAGGAGACCTCAAGGACTGGAGGCTGGCTGTTGATCTTACTGGACTTGGGAAGGGACTGGGTGTTCTTGGCTGGGTGGACCCTGAAGTTGCAGGTGTAGATGTGGCATAGGGTGAATGCATGCCAACCTGTGCCGGAGGATAATGTGGGCGAGCAAGAGAGGGTGTTGGCGACCTTGAGCTGCTGCTGTGGCTCTGTGGGGCCTTGGAGGTGGTTGGCTGGGTCTGTGGGCCCTTGGAGGTGGTCGGCTGGGTCTGTGGGGCCTTGGAGGTGGGTTGCTTGGCCTTAGTTTTTGAGCCACGTGCGGGGGGGGAGGGGGCCGTTGGCCTTTGGCGGCTTTTCAGGCTTCTGGAGCGTGTCCTGGTTTGGCCCCTGCGGCGCCTTGGGCCCCTGCTGCGGCTTCTGGACCGGGAGGTGGTTCGGCCCCTGCGGCGCCTTGGGCCCCTGCTGCGGCTTCTGGACCGGGAGGTGGTTCGGCCCCTGCTGCGCCTTGGGCCCCTGCTGCGGCTTCTGGACCGGGAGGTGGTTCGGCCCCTGCGGCGCCTTGGGCCCCTGCTGCGGCTTCTGGACCGGGAGGTGGTTCGGCCCCTGCTGCGCCTTGGGCCCCTGCTGCGGCTTCTGGACCGGGAGGTGGTTCGGCCCCTGCGGCGCCTTGGGCCCCTGCTGCGGCTTGTGGACCGGGAGGTGGTTCGGCCCCTGCTGCGGCTTCTGGCCCGGTGTTTTTGGCCTTTGCCTATGGCCTTGGTGCCACGTGGGGGGGGTGATGTGGGGCAGGGTGGGGTGGGGCTTCGTCCCCTCTTACCCATCTGTGGGCCAGGAGTTTTAGCAGCCTTGGTTACCTTGCCCCTTGGTTGTGGTGGTGCTGCAACCTCCTTTTTTGCCGCAGCCTTGGTGGTAGCCCTTAGTCGGGCTTTAGGCTCTTGCGACCGTGTTTGCGGACCCACGCCCTGCTCAGCCTGCTTGCTCTGCTTCTTAGCTGGAAGTTTTCTTTTTGGTGCCATTTTGTGTGGACTCTCAAAGAGAATGAGCTGTGTGTGCAGGGACCTTTAAATAAGGTCTCCGGCGTGTGACGCCTACGCGTTCGCTTACGCGCACGTCCGGCCGTTCGCACGGCCGTGCGAAACCCGGAAACCGCTGGGGCCGTGCTTATCTGCTGCCTAGAAGAAGAAGAAAGATGGCGCCCACTATCTTCACCCGCCAACAAGAAGAGATAATCATGCTTGTAAGTGTCTTTTAACGACTTTGCTTGGATTGTTAATTGTTGCTCTACATGTTAAGGATGCGCAAAAAGTTATCTTTTTGTTAAAGCTTTGGTTGGACTACATGCACAACCAAGCGCACACCACACACGTGCCAAACGACAGTGCTGCCATATTTGAAAGTTAACTTAGGCTAAAAGTGTGTGTGTGTATGTGTTCATGTGATTGAACAA
Source organism: Gastrophryne carolinensis (assembly GCA_027917425.1). Taxonomy (NCBI): domain Eukaryota; kingdom Metazoa; phylum Chordata; class Amphibia; order Anura; family Microhylidae; genus Gastrophryne; species Gastrophryne carolinensis. The sequence goes on along the minus strand of CM051236.1, from coordinate 241,180,611 downwards.
AATAATGTATTGTTGCCTCTTCTACATATGCATTTCTGAGTTCTTGCTATGTTTGTTTTTTGTTTTGCAGACCATGCTGGAGCGCAGGTACGACTACCTGCCCAACTCGTTTGCCAAACGAAACGTCGCCCTGGAGATCATCTCGGAGATACAACACCAGACCGACACCACCTTCACCCACACACAGATCATGCAGCATTGGTCGGACCTGAAGCGACTGCACATGCCCCGGGTGCGGAGGTTTTTTGCAATCCATTTCCCAAGTAAGTACATAGCGCTTGCATGCAAGATGTAACTAGGACAGAATTTATGCCTTTTATTTATAATGCCTTCTCTTTGGTAGTGTTGGAAATGGATTACAGAATTCGCCGCACCCGGAGGCGCCCAGGCCGACCAGTGCTGCATGATTCTGCAGCTGGGAGTGAAGGTGGTGGATCTCCAGGGCGACGGGCCGACCCCTCCTCTGTGGCCTCCTCAGACCAGCCCCTGGACCTTACCACAGAGGAGGGGCGGCACAGCGTGGGCAGGCAGTCGTACCCTGCCACGCATGCGGGATCCTCTGGTATGTCACTCTTCATGTCTACACCCAAACATCTAATTGCTAGCTCCTGATATCACCAAACTGAATCCTTTATTCTGTCTTTGTAGATGTTTCTGTTGCGGGTGAAGTAGTGGGTGAGGAGGCAGCAGATAAGAGCCCACAAGACCCTGGAGAAGGTGAGTGATGTGACCCAGACTTAGCTAAAAACATTTGAGGACTGCGGAATCAGACATCCAAACTAACCATTTGGCCCATGTTTCAACAGGCACTTCTTCACAGCAGAGCCAGGAACCAGGACCTCAGGGTGTTGTCCCCAACGAGCCATCTCTCGGCCACCAACCAAGTAAGTAGTCATGGCATTATAAAGATTTCTGTCTAAATTCCCATGAACACCAAAACACATAATGCCCTAGTCAATGCCAATATAAGAGGGACCTGTGGCCACTGAATTAGCTTAATTAGTTGCCCAACTGTCCTGTGGCCACTGAATTAGCTTAATTAGTTGCCCAACTGTCCTGTGGCCACTGAATTAGCTTAATTAGTTGCCCAACTGTCCTGTGGCCACTGAATTAGCTTAATTAGTTGCCCAACTGTCCTGTGGCCACTGAATTAGCTTAATTAGTTGCCCAACTGTCCTGTGGCCACTGAATTAGCTTAATTAGTTGCCCAACTGTCCTGTGGCCACTGAATTAGCTTAATTAGTTGCCCAACTGTCCTGTGGCCACTGAATTAGCTTAATTAGTTGCCCAACTGTCCTGTGGCCACTGAATTAGCTTAATTAGTTGCCCAACTGTCCTGTGGCCACTGAATTAGCTTAATTAGTTGCCCAACTGTCCTGTGGCCACTGAATTAGCTTAATTAGTTGCCCAACTGTCCTGTGGCCACTGAATTAGCTTAATTAGTTGCCCAACTGTCCTGTGGCCACTGAATTAGCTTAATTAGTTGCCCAACTGTCCTGTGGCCACTGAATTAGCTTAATGACCTGTGGCCACTTCCTAACCTTAATTCCTGTCATTAATGACATCTGTGCATTATAGTTAATTTGTTTCTTAAAATACATTAAATCCACAGGTGAGAAACATGTATTGTTCTCCGAATAATTTGTTTTTCTGTTTTTTTGGCAGGGACCACAAGACAGCGACTTGCTGATATGAATCGGAGGGTCCTTGAGTTGGTGGCCGATCTGCAGGCGATGCGGGACACGTTGGGGACAACAGAAGAGGAAGACTAGTGTCCTGGTTCCTGGCCCTGTAGATTTGTAAATAGTTTTATTTGTAGATAGTTTTATTGGTTAAACACCAAAGTTTTTTGTATATAGTTTCATTTTTTAAAAAAAAGTTTTTATTGTATATAGTTTTTAAAGTTTTTTATAAAAAATTAGTGTATATATTTTTAATAACCAACCAACAATTTGTATATAGTTTTTAATTTTTTAGGGCCAAAGTTGGGCCAAAAATTTTTACAACAAATGGCAATTGACCAATAAATACAAAAAAAAAAAAAAAACATGTTGTCCCATTTATTTGCACACATACATTTAACAAAAACAAGGGGCCAATGACATATTTGAAAATCAAGATTGTGATGTCCGTGAAGTGATTTGGGTAAGTTTTAGGGTGTGAAAATGGAAGAAGAAACAAGGCGCTAAGTGATTTGGGTAAGTTTTAGGGTGTGAAAATGGAAGAAGAAACAAGGCGCTAAGTGATTTGGGTAAGTTTTAGGGTGTGAAAATGGAAGAAGAAACAAGGCGCTAAGTGATTTGGGTAAGTTTTAGGGTGTGAAAATGGAAGAAGAAACAAGGCGCTAAGTGATTTGGGTAAGTTTTAGGGACCTAAAATGGAAGAAGAAACAAGGCGCTAAGTGATTTGGGTAAGTTTTAGGGTGTGAAAATGGAAGAAGAAACAAGGCGCTAAGTGATTTGGGTAAGTTTTAGGGACCTAAAATGGAAGAAGAAACAAGGCGCTAAGTGATTTGGGTAAGTTTTAGGGTGTGAAAATGGAAGAAGAAACAAGGCGCTAAGTGATTTGGGTAAGTTTTAGGGTGTGAAAATGGAAGAAGAAACAAGGCGCTAAGTGATTTGGGTAAGTTTTAGGGTGTGAAAATGGAAGAAGAAACAAGGCGCTAAGTGATTTGGGTAAGTTTTAGGGACCTAAAATGGAAGAAGAAACAAGGCGCTAAGTGATTTGGGTAAGTTTTAGGGTGTGAAAATGGAAGAAGAAACAAGGCGCTAAGTGATTTGGGTAAGTTTTAGGGTGTGAAAATGGAAGAAGAAACAAGGCGCTAAGTGATTTGGGTAAGTTTTAGGGACCTAAAATGGAAGAAGAAACAAGGCGCTAAGTGATTTGGGTAAGTTTTAGGGACCTCAAGGGAAAAGGCAGGATAGCGCGAAGTGGTTAGGGTGAGTTTTAAGGGACCTCAAGGGAAAAGGCAGGATAGCGCGAAGTGGTTAGGGTGAGCTTTAAGGGACCTCAAGGGAAAAGGCAGGATAGCGCGAAGTGGTTAGGGTGAGTTTTAAGGGACCTCAAGGGAAAAGGCAGGATAGCGCGAAGTGGTTAGGGTGAGCTTTAAGGGACCTCAAGGGAAAAGGCAGGATAGCGCGAAGTGGTTAGGGTGAGCTTTAAGGGACCTCAAGGGAAAAGGCAGGATAGCGCGAAGTGGTTAGGGTGAGCTTTAAGGGACCTCAAGGGAAAAGGCAGGATAGCGCGAAGTGGTTAGGGTGAGTTTTAAGGGACCTCAAGGGAAAAGGCAGGATAGCGCGAAGTGGTTAGGGTGAGCTTTAAGGGACCTCAAGGGAAAAGGCAGGATAGCGCGAAGTGGTTAGGGTGAGCTTTAAGGGACCTCAAGGGAAAAGGCAGGATAGCGCGAAGTGGTTAGGGTGAGCTTTAAGGGACCTCAAGGGAAAAGGCAGGATAGCGCGAAGTGGTTAGGGTGAGTTTAGTGATGGAAGTGAAATTATGTAGGCGAGCACTTTAATGAGAGAAGTTTGTAGTGCGCAGGCGCAATATCGTAAGAATTTCGTCTGGCCAGATATTTTAGGAAAAAATGAAGCAGGATGTAGCGGGAAAATGATAGGATTCGTGTGAGGATACGATGGGAAAAGGGCAAAAACGAAAGGCTACGTTGGTAGTTGTGAAAAATGAATCTGAACATTTTCGATGGAAAATGACAGCCTCGTCTGCGTACTCTGGCATACGAGCACACGGACGCGCTACGGAAGGTTTACGAAGCATGCATAGAATCGCTCGAACGTTCATGCGAGAGCGGGAAATTTTGAAAATCTTACGACGTCGGCACCAAAGCGAAAGTTTTTTTGTGTCTCTCTGAATCGAGCCTTAAATCTGTTTAATGCCTCCTATAAACCCTTTTGTCTGTTACTAACCTATCATACCCCAGTGATCCGTGTCTGAATATCAGGCTTGATTCAAAGAAACATTCGTCAGGACTTTCGTAGCTGTCTGTGAAAGTTTTGGTGGGTGTTTGTCATTTTTTTGCTTTTTTTCGTACATTTTTCACTCGCACGAACGTTCGGGAGAATGCGTATATGCGCTTTCGATTAGCGAAAGCAATTCGGAACATTTCCAAACAAAATTGGAAAATTTTCGTTCCTTCAGAAAACTTCCGTTGCTGGGATGGTTTACGTCACATTCAGAGAGCTGTTTGCCGACGGCTCACCACCCTATAAATTCGTATAATTGTAAAACCACTTCCGACACCTCTGAGGACTCGGATTGCTATTTTTGAACATGTTTTGCGGCTATGTGGAGGAGTCTGCGCGCCTTTAGCACCAAGGCATTGCATGTATCAGCATGGCCGAGGCCATAAATTGTATAGCAATGCATACCTGAATCAATACATTTCATGTATGCCTTATAGATGCATTTTAATGCTGACCTAAATTAGTCTTTAGCATGTAAAAATGTATTTTTCCACACATCCACATAATTGCTATATTTTTTAAGACTTATGTCCTTTGTGAATTATATTTGAATTGTTGAACTTGAATCTTAATGTGTTGTAGGAGTTAGTGTTTTAGTCGGTTACCTTTGCTTTGTGTAATTATTTTATATTTGGTTGCAGGAACTGCAAGATGTGCTGCTCGCCCTTGCTCCTGATGCCCGTTCTTTGCCTGCAGAATGCGGGCCAGGGGTTCTCTAATTGGGCACTATGCAAAACCCGGGCCGTGGTGGCGAGGGCCCTCTGGCTTATGAAGTCCAGATTTAGGTGTTTGGACCATACGGGGGGGGGGGGGGGGGGCACTGCAGTATGACCCCCAACAAGGTTATCCCAAAATTGTAATTTACAGGGACCACACGTGCCAGAGTGGCACAACTGAGTGTCAGGGTCCTTCAGTTGGTGGGCGAGATGCAGGAGCTGTGCAACTCGTTGGGGACCATAGATGAAGAATAATGTTCAGTGGCCTGCCATTGCTATGTATTTAATTATTTATAGTTGTAAAAAGTTGAAATTTTACACATTTCTTAAAAATGCATATTTGATGCTGGTAATTATTTTTAAAAAGTTACATTGTCATTTCATTAACAAACTACATTAACACAAAACTAATAGGCACAGAAATATTTAAAGATGAATATTCACATGACCGATAAGTGGTTTGGGTGTGCTTTAAGGGTCCAAAAGGGAAGATGGAGGATAGTGATAAGTGGTTTGGGTGAGCTTTAAGGGTCCAAAAGGGAAGATGGAGGATGGAGTGCTAAGTGGTTTAGCTAAACATTGTAGTAGAAGTGAGGGTGGCAAATATGTAGGCGAGCACTTTCATGACTTAAGTTTGTAGTGCGCAGGCGCAAGATCGTAAGGATTCCGTCTGGACGTTTATTTTTGGTAAAATGGAAACAGAATCTATCGGGAAACGTAAAGGATTCGTTGGAGGATACGATGGGAAAAGGGCAAAAACGAAAGCCTACGTTGTAACATGTGGAAATGAAACGGAAAAGTCTGGATGGAAAATGACATCCGCGTAATTCGTAATCTGCCGTACGAACGGACGGAAACTTTACACAAGGTTTTCAATGCATGCATAGAATCGCTCGAACGCTCATACGAGAGCGGGAAATTTTGAAAATGTTACGACGTCGGCACCAAACCGAAAGTTTTTTTGTGTCTCTCTGAATCGAGCCTATCATGTGTCTACATCATATGAATTAACACCTATGAATTTTAACCACCTATCACAGTGAAACCTCTACCACCTCTCACCCATACTGGCCATTACATAAACATTTTAATTTTATTATGTGTATCTCCTCCTAAACCCCCCCTACTCAAACATACTGTAGCATTTAATTGGCCTAACCACTGGCCACAGCATAATCTAGTGCGTGCATTGTGAGGCAGAGGGGTGGAGGAGGAAGCCCCATGGAAATATGGACTGAAAAAATGCCTGTGAAAATACCAGCAGTAAAAAGGGGACAGGGCAAAAAAAGAAAAAAAAACAGGAAGGGGGGAAACGAGGGGAGGGGGGATAGCCCATGATTAATCCCTCCATGTAGAGCAACCCCCATCCCATATTTCAACTAGGCCCACTAACACCTATTGGGGCTTCTGCCTGGTCTTCATGCTGGTCAATAGCCTACTTCACTCACTTTCTCCAAGTCTAATATCACCAGGGAGGCCTCTTCCCCAACTGTATACTACCCTTCAAATTTATCGTACCTACTTACATTTTCTTCCTCATCCTGGAGTCTTCTCCGAACTCATTCCATACACAATGGTACTGGAGAACATCAGGGGAGTCCCTGCCCTTCAGAGCTTACAATCTAATGCACATAAAAGTCAGCAGTCTTCTTTTTACTGAAACACAGAAAAAGAGTGTACTCACATGAAAACATTTCCATCTTCGTCCTTGGAGGATGGGATCCATTGATACCTAGGTCCACGCCCTGGGCTCTTTGAAAGTACTCCATATATAATACTACGGGAGTATATTAGGGGGTCCCTGCCCTTTGGAGCTTACAATCTTATGAACATAAACCACAGTATTCCTCTTTTTTAGAGAAACACAAAAAAATGTGTGTACTTACATGATAAGTTTTTCTATTTTCCTCCTTGAATGATGTTATCAATTGAAACCCAGATAATTAGACCTTGGTCCACTTCAGTGAAGCTTACAGGAGTTACATGGAAGCATGTTGATCCTCATCCTGGAATCTTCTTTGGAAATACTCTATATCCAATGGGGGGGGACCCTACCCTTGAGAGATTACAATCTAATGAACATAAACCTCAACAATCTTCTTCTTCTAAAAACGTAGAAAATGTGTGTACTCACATGATAAGCGTTTCCATTTTCCTCCTTGAAGGATGTTTTCAATTGATATCCAGTTTACTACACCTTGGCCCTATTTAGTGGCACTTTCCGGTGTTACGTGGATTTATTTCTGCATCTCATCCTGGGGTCTTCTTTGGAAGCACTCCATTTTCAATGGCACTGCAGTACATTAGGAGGGTCCCTGCCCTTGAGAGCCTACATTCTAATAGAGATAAACTTCAGCAATCTAATATCTTAGAGAAACGGGGAGGCCGATTCATTAATAGCGCCAGGTAGCGCCAGATGAGCGACTGTAGCGTGATTTTTTCAGCGCCAGCCAGTATTCGCTGTGCTTGGCCGGCGTTAGCTTGATGACAGCGACTCAGTCGGTGTGCGGTAATGTTGAATACGGGCTTAGGGGTCGCTGTTTCACAGGTTCAGCGTTGTATGTGAGCGCCTGACAACGAATGGCCAGAGCGAACGGCTAGCTTCATATTCATTAACAAATCACGCTCCGAATGTGCTGTCGCTGTCCATTCCTTGTTTAAACCCCAGAGCGCTGGCGGCGATGGGTGTTAACTAGTTTTTAACCCCTAAACAACCATATTTTTTGAATGTAACATTATACATGTTTTTAGAATTATTTTGTAATATGAATACATTAATCTCAGACCTGTTAGATCAATTCTGCACAAATTATTTTTAAAATTTTTTTTTTACTTAAAAATAAATCCTAACATTGCAGAAGTGGTCTCCGAATTTTTGACATTAAAAAAAAAAAAAAAAAATTAATACCAATTAATTATGATTAATTATAGATTGCTCCATTGAAATGCATTGGACATCGCCAGGGAGCGACAGCTCATACCTGGCGCTGTGAAGGAATTTGCAGCGGCGCTGTTCGGTCCAGGCGGCTTCATGATGAATGCCGCGCTAGCCGTCGCTCTCGCCGGCGCTAGCCTCATTTTGCTTGATAAATGCGTCATTGTGACCGCCGCCGGGCGTACTTGAGTCGGTAGTCGCCGTTAGCTGCCGCTACCTGGCGCTCGTCAGACACTACCTGGCGCTAGCCCGTGATAAATAAGGGCCATAGAAAAAGAGTGTACTCACATGATAAATATATCCATCATCCTCCTTAAAGGATGATATCCATTGATATCCAGTTCATTACACTTTGGTCCTAATAAGTGGCGCTTGCTGGTGTTGCACGGCTGTTTTCTGCTTCTCATTCTGGAGTCTTGTTCGGAAGCACTCCATTTCCCAAGGTACTAGAGAACATTAGGGGAGTCCCTGCTCTTGAGAGCTTACAATCTAATAGAGATAAACTTAAGCAATTCTATATCTTACAAAAAACATAGAAAAAGAGTGTACTCATATGATAATTGTTTCCATCATCTTTCTTGAAAGATGTTATCCAATGATATCAAGTTCATTACACCTGGTCCTTGTCACGGGCAGGATGTGGTGGCACAGGTGTGGATCCGCTTTGGCTGTGTACTGATAGCTAGTGCCGTGTCAGGGAAGGGGAGTCTAAGAGGCCACCGGTATTCACCAGAGCCCGCCGCAAGGCAGGTTGGACTTGTAGCGGCAAGTGACCCCCAGGTTGCTACCCCCCCAACAGCGGCTCAGACACACAGTCAGCCGAGGTAATGAGTGGTACCGAGGAGGCAGGCAAAAGGCGAAGTCAAGTTCAAGCGGAGGTCAGGGCTGGCAGCACAATCACAAGGTCGAAGGTAAGTAGCCAAGGTCGGGACGGGCCGAGAAGGTTCAGAGTCAGGGACAGGTAAAGGTCGGTAAACGGGTGAGCAATACAGGAAACAACTGACGTTCAGTAACCATAGGAAGACCAAGATTCGGCACTAGATGGAAGGAAGTGCCCCTATAAATAGGGGAAGTGGAATGAGCGGCCACCAATCAAAGCTGAACTGGGCCTTTAAATTTAAAAAAAACGGCGCGCACGCCCCCTAGTGGACAGGGACGTGCGCATGCCAGCGAGGCGGAGGACAGCCGAGAACAGTCGGCGCGGCCAACCGCCGCGCTGGAAGGCGGGGACCCACCGCCCGAAGCCGGTAAGGAGGGAGAGCGGGACTGCCATGAGATGGGTGTGCAGCTCTCGCCCTAGCAGTCCTCTTTAGTGGTGCTTGCCAGTGGTACATGATTTCTGCTCCTCATCCTGGAGTCTTCTTTTGGAAAAATTCCATTCCCAATGTTACTGCAGTACATTAGGAGGGTTCCTACTCTTGAGAGCCTACAATCTAATAGAGATAAACTTCAGCAATCTTATATCTCCCAATCTTACAAAAACATAGAAAAAGAGTGTACTCACATGATAAATGTTTCCATCATCCTCCTTCAAGGATATCCAGTTCACTACACCGTAATCCTAAATAGTGGTGCTTTCCAGTGTGCACGGCTGTTTTCTGCTCCTCATCCAAAAGTCTTCTTCAGAAGCACTCCATTTCAAATGGTACTGCAGTACATTATGGGGTCCCTGCCCTTGAGAGCTTACAATCTAATATAGATAAACTTCAGCAATCTTCAGTGTACTTACATGCTAAGCGTTATCCATTGAAATCCAGGTCATAAAACCTTGATCTTCTTCACTGGTTCTCACAAGTGTTACACAGCAGCATTCTGATCCTCATACTGGAGTCTTGCTCAAAAGCATTCCATACACATTAGTATAGGAGTACATAGGAAGTGGGATTCCTGCCCTTAAGAGCTTACAATCTAATGGACATACAATATAGCTATCTTCTTTTTTACTGAAACATAGAAAAAGAGTGTACTCACATGATAAAAGTTTCCATCTTCCTCCTTGAAGAATGTTATCCATTGAGATTGAGGTCATTAAACCTTGGTCCTCTTCAGTGACGCTTGCAGGTGTTACCTAGGAGCATTTTCTTCCTCATCCTGGAGTCTTCTTCAAACTCATTCCATACTCAATGGTACAAGAGTACATTCGGGGAGTCCCTGCCCTTGAGAGATTACAATCTAATAGACATACATTTCAGCAAATCTTCTTTTTTACTGAAACAAAGAAAAAGAGTGTACTCACATGATAAACGTTTCCATCTTCCTCCTTGGAGGATGTTATTCACTGATACCTAGGTCCTCTTCCATGGCTCTTGCAGGTGTTACATGGTAGCATTCTGTTCCTCATCCTGGGGTCTTCTTTGAAAGCACTCCATATCCAATAGTACAGGAGTACATTAGGGAGCCCCTGCCCTTTAGAGTTTACCATCTAATGAACATTAACTTCAGTATACTTATTTTTTAGAGAAACACAAAAAGCACATGTACTTACATGATATGCTTTTCTATTTTCCTCCTTGATGGATGTTATCTATTGAAATCCAGAAAATTACACCTTGGTCCTCTACAGTGAAGCTTAAAGGTGTTACGTGGAAGCATGCCGATACTCATCTTGGAGTCTTCTTTGGAAATACTCTATATCTAATGGGGGGATCCCTGCCCTCCAGAGATTACAATAAAATGAACATAAACCACATCAATCTTCTTTATATAAACTTAGAAATTGTGTGTGCTCACATGATAAGCATTTCCATTTTCCTCCTTGAAGGATGATATCCATTAATTTCCAGTTCAATACACTTTGGTCCTATTTAGTGGTGTTTGCCGAAGTTGCATGGTTGTTTTCTCCTCCACAGCCTGGAGTCTTCTTAGTAAGCACTCCATTTCCAAAGGTACTGGAGAATATTGGGGATGTCCCTGCCCTTGAGAGCTTACAATCTAATAGAGATAAACTTCAGAAAAATCTTATATCTTACAAAAACATACAAAAAGGGTTTACTCACATGACAATTGTTTCCATCATCTTCCTTGAAGAATGTTATCCATTGATATCCAGTTTATTACACCGTGGCCCTATTTAGTGGAGCTTGCCAGTGTTACATGGATGATTTCTGCTCCTCATCCTGAAGTCTTCTTCGGAAGCACTCCATTTACAATTAGGGGAGTCCCTGCTCTGGAGAGCTTACAATCTAATATAGATAAACTTCAGCAATCATCTTCTTTATAAAAATGTAGAAATTGTGTGTGCACACATGATAAGCGTTTCCATCTTCCTCCTTGAAGGATGATATTAATTGATATCCAGTTCATTAAACCTTGATCCTATTTATTGTAGCTTGCTGGTGTTGGAGGGTTGTTTTCTGCTCCTCATCCTGGAGTCTTCTTCGGAAGCACTCCATTTCCAATGGTACTGGAGAACATTAGGGATGTCCCTGCTCTAGAGAACTTACAATATAATATAGATAAACTGCAGCAATCTTATATCATACAAAAACATAGAAAAAGAGTGTACTCACATGATAAATGTTTCCATCATCCTCCTTGAAGGATTATATCCATTGATATCCAGTTCATTACACTTTGGTCCTATTTAGAGGCGCTTGCTGGGGTTGCACGGCTGATTTCTGCTCCTGAAACTGGAATCTTCTTCAGAGGCACTCCATTTCCAAAGGTACTGGAGAACATTAGGGATGTCCTTGTTCTTGAGTGCTTACAATCTAATAGAGATAAAATTAAGTAATCTTATATCTTACAGAAACAAAGAAAAAGAGTGTACTCACATGATAAATGTTTTCATCATCTTCCCTGAAGGAAATTATCCATTGATATCCAGTACATTACACCATGGTCCTATTTAGAGGTGCATGCTTGTGTTACATGGCTGTTTTCTGCTTTTCATCCTGGAATCTTCTTTGGAAGCACTCCATTTCCAATGGTACTGGAGAACAATAGGGGAGTCCCTGCACTTAAGAGCTTACAATCTAGTAGAGATAAACTTCAGATATGTCTTACAAAAACATAGAAAAAGGGTTTACTCACATGACATTTGTTTCTATCGTTCTCCTTGAAGGATGTTATCCATTGATATCCAGTTCATTACACCGTGGTCCTATTTAGTGGCGCTTGCCGGGGTTGCACGACTGTTTTCTGCTCCTCATCCTGGAGTCTTCTTCGGAAGCACTCCTTTTCCAGAGGTACTGGAGAACATTAGGGATGTCACTGCTCTTAAGAGCTTACAATCTAATAGAGTAAAACTTTAGAAATCTTATATCTTACAAAAACATAGAAAATGAGTTTACTCACAATAATTATTTCTATCAACCTCA